>CM042149.1:23906398-23973557 GCA_023376005.1 Doryteuthis pealeii
GGTAATTCTTTTATTTATCTACTTGAATATTTATATTCATTGATGAATACCACTGATTACAGCAACCAAATATTATTACATTACAAGAGCAAACTTGTTGGCACTTGCAGCCTGCTGGCATATCCCCGCTTCCCAAAAAAACAAACACTTGATCATGTGTTTTTATATTAGTGGTGAAATGACAGACACACACATATTTTATATTTTCTTACTTTTATTTCAGATGTCAAACACTTAAAATGTTCAGGTTGTCTCTGATAGTGGGTTACGGAAATTCAGTTACTATTAGAAAAGGAAAGGAATTATTTTATAACTAGCAGGACCTGTGAATATACTATATAAGAAGGAAGCGCGTGGTGTAATGGTTAAAGGCATGGGAAATGGACTCGTTGCCCCGAGTTCAAATCCTGGACGTGGTAATTGCATTTCATTTAGCGCTAATATCCTTGGGAAAGGTATGAATCCTACTCTCCCTCTCCCTATGGGTAAATAGTAGGGCAGACTGGGCTCTTTAACCTTGGTTAGGCAACCGGTCTAGGAGAAGGAAAACTCTGAATTCAAACCTGCTGAACTCTGCTTAAGAAATTGATCTTGTGTCACATCCTGCTCGTGCGGAGGGGTTGGTAAATATATATACTATATAAAAACGGAATGGTCCATTATTTAGTTGGAGTGACAACACTCATAATAAATAAGAATTCGGTGAATAAGCAAAACAAGATAATCAGGATTTACATTTTTTTCTTTTCATCTTGGATGACTTGGATGGTCTCATTTCTAACCAGAGGGTGTTGCAAGATGATAACGGTTGTACTTTTAAGGAGTACAAGTATTGATATATAGATTACAAGAGCAGGCTTGTTGGCACTTGCAACCTACTGGTACACAAAAAACTACTTTATCATGTGTTTTTATACTTGTGATAAATGACGGACACACACATTATATTTTATATCTTCTTTCTTTTATTCTAGATGTCAATCACTTAAATTGTTCAGTCTTTTTCTGATAGTGGGTTAGTGAAATTCAATTGTTACCAGAAAAGTAGAAAAGGAATTATATTATCATTGTTTTATATTGTCTCCAAGAAATTATCTCTTTGTGTTTATGTGTTCAATTTTCAACTCTTCAATCTTCTGCTATTATTTTTCATGACAAGAGAAAACATAACATAATATAATAATATAAATGTACGTCATGTTTGTTCGGTGCGTCTCGATCCTTGTAACAGTTTCTAATCGGCCATGAATGTGATACACACCCTCTTTTTGAAAAAGAGAATATTTCTGTTTTTGAATTTTTTAGTATTTCTTTCTTTTTTTTCTCTCATGAAAACTGTTACACTGAATGAACGTGATGCATCGAACGACTCCCAAAAACTCCCCAATAAATTTTTATGAATCGGAAATACTCACAATGTGTTAGATCTAAGAGCTGAAGGGCTAATATTAAATGTTCCCTTCCTAGAGGTCATGTGTCAGTTTAATGGTCTTCTTCAAAGCCAGCATTTCCTTATTTGGGATTAGTCTTTTGCTAATGACTTTTTGCAATAGTTGAGTGAATTTTCACAATAATAAACAAGGAAAATAATCACTTCCTATGTCTGTATAAACCATGGAAGTTTCATTCAAATTTGTAGCAATAATAATAAATGGTTCAGTTTTTCTTACTGACTTTTTTTTTGTCTGATACTATACTGTTTATTTTTAAGAAATTGCACCTCAATAAACAAGGAAAATAATCACTTCCTATGTCTGTATAAACCATGGAAGTTTCATTCAAATTTGTAGCAATAATAATAAATGGTTCAGTTTTTCTTACTGACTTTTTTTTTGTCTGATACTATACTGTTTATTTTTAAGAAATTGCACCTCAATAAACAAGGAAAATAATCACTTCCTATGTCTGTATAAACCATGGAAGTTTCATTCAAATTTGTAGCAATAATAATAAATGGTTCAGTTTTTCTTACTGACTTTTTTTTGTCTGATACTATACTGTTTATTTTTAAGAAATTGCACCTCAATAAACAAGGAAAATAATCACTTCCTATGTCTGTATAAACCATGGAAGTTTCATTCAAATTTGTAGCAATAATAATAAATGGTTCAGTTTTTCTTACTGATTTTTTTTTTGTCTGATACTATACTGTTTATTTTTAAGAAATTGCACCTCAATAAACAAGGAAAATAATCACTTCCTATGTCTGTATAAACCATGGAAGTTTCATTCAAATTTGTAGCAATAATAATAAAACGTTCAGTTTTTCTTACTGACTTTCTTTTTTTTTTGTCTGATACTATACTGTTTAGTTTTAAGAAATTGCACCTCAATAAACAAGGAAAATAATCACTTCCTATGTCTGTATAAACCATGGAAGTTTCATTCAAATTTGTAGCAATAATATTAAATGGTTCAGTTTTTCTTACTGACTTTCTTTTTTTTGTCTGATACTATACTGTTTAGTTTTAAGAAATTGCACCTCAATAAACAAGGAAAATAATCACTTCCTATGTGTTCATAAGCCATGGAAGTTTTATTTAAATTTGTAGTAGTAATAAAAAATGGTTTAGTTTTTCTGTTTTTAGTTTGTCTGATTTTTTTTGTCTGATACTGTACTGTTTAATTTTCTTTTAAAAAGAATTTGCACCTCAATACATTATATTATCATTGTTTTATATTGTCTCCAAGAAATTATGTCTTTCTGTTTATGCGTTCAATTTTCAACTCTTCAATCTTCTGCTATTATTTTTCATGACAAGAGAAAACATCTTGAAAATGTCATATTTGCAAACAAGATGTAGAAACTTGGACTCAAACAAAAGCAGGTACTATAAGCAACCAAATGGTCACCCAATTAAGTATTGAACAGGCTCATTACTGCTTAACTTTGGTAACTTAGCGGTAACTGATGCTTTCAGTGTGATTTGACTGTAATCGGTATGTGACGGCCACCCAAGGCAAGGAAATGAGTAATGACAGAGTCGACTGCTGAAGACACTTTTATTTGGGTAAATACGGGAGTTGTCACCTATCCTCCTGTTTTGCAACTGGTCTTCAACGTGAAACTACAATAGAATACAAAGGGCTATGTAGTTTCTCTAATATACAACTAATAAAATCGAAAAAGAGGAGGAAAAGTTCCAAGCCTGTATTTACCTTCTTGTCGCCTCAAATCCTGCTGCTAAAAGAATTCGAAACCAGCAACACGCAAACATGTGACTTTTACCGGTGTCAAACGGTGCCTGTACCCACGCAATAGGATGGCCGAACAAAACAAGGGAGATAATTATCTTGCATTTACATGGTAGTTGAGATATTGCTACCAAGGTATCCAACTTAGAAGAATTTCTGCTTTATCAAATCAGACTTCCATATAATTGATAACCTGTCTATAGCAGTTCATACCTTTCCTATATATATATTGACATCACTTTCTGTAGATGAGATATTGCTACATAGGTATTTGAACTGGTCTACTAATTTTCATGAGGAGATAGCACTATCTTGATTGTTTTATTTGATTCATGTAGAAACCAATGCCTCTTGCATTAGAGAAAGATTTCAATTATTAAACAGGGGTCGTAATGGCCCAACCACTGTATAGCCTCTGTAAACTAAATTCTAACATCTGCTGCTATTAAATACTGCTTCTCTTTCATTGCCATCTTTCATTGGGGGTTGTCTGTTTTTCTGTATTCCATTTTTGGCCTTTAGTCATGATGTTCTTTAATCATGGAAATGCAAACACATTTTCATGGACACACGTTTTTGTTTACTCCACTGAATATAATCTTAACCTGTGTACAAGGAGCAGCAGCAGCAGCACAGACAAAAGGCAAGTCTACTTTTCCCAGACTCACCTGATCCTGTGTCTCTCTAAGCCAATGAGAGTCTTCTGCTCCAGAATGAACTCATGGTGAATCAAACTCAGTTATTTTCAATCAAATCTAAACTGATTCATGTAGATAAGTTGTAGTGAGAGAGGAGACCTACCTCGTGCAACACAGTGTGACAGAGAGAGTGGTGGGTGTGAAGACTTTCTGTATTCTCGAAGTAAGCGGGCTAGGCTTTGCCTGGCATGTAGGACTGACCTAGAGTCGAACCCATTTCCTTCAGAATGTGAGAGCTGTGGACGATCAGTGAAATAAGAAATAGCATAGTGGCCCGGATGTAGGTGGTTGCACCGTGCTGATGAGTGTCGCACATGCTGCACGGACAATTATGAGTGAGGAGCCCGGATGTGGTGAAATTGAGGTGTATTTAAAGGACTTATTCTCACAGACCAGGAAGAACGACTGCAGTAGTATTTTGTTGTCGAGACGAGCGGGACAAAGAAATAATTTTGGATATTGGGTTTTGGAGTGTGAGACAGTTGGGGGTGTTTAGACTGTCGATTGGAACCTTGCGTCAGACTTGACTGTGACCCCCCTCCACACTTGGCAGAAACAACAGATATGCCCACCTCAATAAAGTTGCTTTCCTATTCAGCTAGGTCAGGTCCTGTGTGCAGTGCACTGTTGAATTGAGCAACAACAACTGAGTATAACAGAATCTGTATACAAAGCAATTGGTATTTATAGCACTCCAGAATATTCCATACTTGTATCTGAATGATCTCATTGATTTGAGTAGCACAGGGATCTGTGTGGTAAAGTGGGGAGCTGATGGTAGGTGTGGAGCTCCACCTCACATGTAAAAATAATCTCCTTGGTCTAGCACTTGTGAAAAGAGGATAAACTCCCTCGCTGTCTGGCTGATACCTACATTAGGCCACCCCACCGAATTTATTACTACTTATTTTACTATATATATATATATATATATATATATATAAATAGAAAAACTAGATGACTTTCAAAAGACAGGAGAATAGTAGTGGTGTATGAAGAAGGCCAATAACTTAATACGGCAATGACACATGTTCCAGTACACATGAACACTTCCTAAGATTGGCTGCTGGTCTCAGTGTGGATATGGTGCTAGATAAATATCCATCATTGCTGGGAGCATAATGCAGGAACTGCATCGAGTTAATGCTTGCTCCCTTGTCTGCCAATTGGATGCTAGTTGGAATCCCACTGTGACAGTGAGTATCGTATTCCTTTTTCAATATCAGGGGGATAAGTTCTACAATCAAGTTACCATTAATTTAAAAATCTAAACTACACTTAATTAAAATGATAGGATATGCCTATCATTATGTAACACTGAATGTACTTAATTTCTATGTTAGAATATGTAACCTTAGTTATTTTTAATCAAACTGCAGGCATTTCCTAATTTTTGTCTAGTTATGATACTTTGTTTCTCCGAAAATAAGACCTAGCTGCAAGATAATATCTAGCATGATTTTTTTTGGGTATGATTTTAATGTAAGCTCTTCCCTTAAAATAAGCCTGAGCTGGCAGACAGAAGAAAGAAATAAGCATTCTTCACAATCAAATCATGTGATGCAAACACTCATCTTCATCAATGATCAAGATGATGTGTGATCACAGACAGCTGGGTTGCTAATGCACTACGAGCATGCTACTGGGATAAGAAGTTCCAGTGACTTGCAGAACAATAACATTCCAGAGGATGATGGTATTCTTATTTTTGAATGAATTGTTGTTAAGGATTTTTTTAATAAAAGAACATGTTAATGGTAAATAGATATAGATTGTTTTTTTTCGTAATTTCTGTTTATTTAGAAATTTCATAATTTTGTAATTTTGTTTTTCGATATATGAATAATAAGACATCACCTGAAAATAAATCCTAGTGTTATATTTCAGAGTGAAAATTAATATAATCCCTGTCTTATTTTGGGGGAAACCTGATATTTCCTCATCTTGAAATGCACCTATGAATTTGCGAGTATAATGGTTGAAACATTTTTACTAAAACCAAGATGAGGATACCATTTTGAATAAATTGGTATGTAATAACAATTTTCAGAAATAACATTATGACACAACTAAGATTAGAACAGGTCCACATAGATCAGTTGATAATGGAAACGGCGAGACGATTTCAAATCCTGAACGAGGCTGTTGGCATTTCACGTAGTGCAAATACTTTTGGAGATACCCATATATATTTATGTATAAATGCTTGGACATTTACTACTACTTACTTGAATATTGTTGGCATCTTTCCGTCTGTTAAAGACGATGGCGTAGTGTCCACTGTTATTTTTTTAAACTGGATCTGTGCGAGTGGTGGAAAAGACCAATTTTTGAATTTATACGAGATACAGACGGCTCAATTTACCCAGTAATTTAAAAAGAAATGTTCCCTCTGTATGTATGTGTTTTACCAGATTGCTTTCATTTTCTGTTTAAAAATTGTTTGATGCATGAGCTTTTTAGAGCTCATATATATATATTATATATATATATGCATATATATATACATATATATACACACACACACACACATAACATTTATGTGCACATGAGTGTGTCTACAAGTAGTCTCAAACCAATTTGGATCTGTGCATCAGATTGTGTTTCTGCATGTGCTTGCCATTCTCTATCCATCTTTCTTTTTCTTTCTTTCTGATTGGCTAAAATCAATTATCTAAACCTTCTGCTCCGTAACAAGAAGCAGAAAAATACCCACCTGGAGGCAAAAGGTGCAAAATGGTACTGAAGATGTCAGGTGATGTCGAAGGGGGTTGGGGCAGAGGGAAAGAGGAAGAAGCCACAAAAAAAAAAAAAAAATTTGCAGCTATGATCATTCTATTCTCGTTTTCTATTGCAAATGGAATATTGTAATAAAAGTTCTTTTTAGATTAGATCCTTGGAGATTAGAACCAACAATAAAAACGTCTCATCCAGTCGGAATTCCACTCTGATGAACACACACGTACAATGTATACATTTCTATATATAAAGCTGATGTGTCTGTCTGTATTTGCTTGTGTCTTGATTCTATATAAAACAAAATAACCACTTCTCCCTGCTTCAAATCAGTTTCCAATTAGCCTGTGATATAATCTGATATATATTTCTCCAAAATGGAAAAGGACGAATCTATATTTCGTAAGTAACACTGAGGAAATGTTTTAAGAAATTATCATCAAACAGAAAAAAAATATTGAAATCGTAAAATTTTACAATATATATATATATATATTGTACAAACATGTGAGATTTTGTTTCAGCTAGAAATGTCAAAAAAAAAAAAAAAAAAATTCCAAAAGATAGGAGAAAAAAATGAGAAGAATTTGTTATCGGACTAAAAAGTCTATGTTTGAAAATTCACTATCTATGCACATCAGAACTCATTCTATTCAAATGAAGTCCCATTATCATTGTAAACCGAGTCCTTCTACTCAATTATAATGAACTAACCATCAGTTTTTGTACTTTGCTTGGAGAGCCGCTGTGAGTGGCTTAAAGTAGGCAAAGAATTAAAGTAAATGATTATTATTAGTTACTTTAAACCATATAATTGTTAATTATCAAAAAAATTATTGAAATCATAAATTTTGCAATATGAATATTTTGTACAAACATGATATTGTTTTTGTGAGAAGGTATTGTTTCAGCTAGAAACATCAAAAAACTCATCCAAAGACCAGAAAAGAATTGAGAAGAATTTGTCATCAGACTAAAAAGTCTGTTTAAAAAGGGTGAAAAACTTCAAAGGGAAGAAAGCAAAAAAAGCACAGAGCTTTGATGTCTTGTAAAGAATGAAGGAAAGAATGAAAAAACAAAAAAAAACAACTGAACATGAAAGAACTTGACAAAGAAAGCAAATTTTTCCTGATGGCATTTGCTAAATAAACCAAAAAAGAAACACCTTAGGAGAAATAAGATTGAAACTAAAAGTGTTGGATAACCAGCAAAAACTTACATATAACTGCTATATGCGGACACTGGATGCCATGCTGAGGACTTGACAGGAGTGAAGACCAATAAGGATGGGTGGCAAGAGAGAGTTATGGAAATCTGTGCTGTCTGAATGACTTGATGATGATGATACCATTGTTCATTAACATTATTGTTATTGACTATGATCAGCATTATCACTGTTCCTTATAATTGACATTATCAATATTATCAATCTTTATGATTCCCTTGTCTTTGTTAATTATGATAAACATTATCAATTTGTTAATTCTGATTAAATAGGCAAATAAATCATCATTTAAATTGCTTGCTTGGTCATCCATCACTTTCTCATGATTTCTATTATAATTATCAAAATTATTAGGGGATGCATAAAGTAGTGACTAACATACTGGACAGCGACATTGTAGAAAGCAAATTCAAACTCCAATCCCGCTATTAAATTCACTTTCATACTTAGACCCTAAAGAATTCTTTTTTATTCTATCTTCTTTAAACTAATTGAATTTAAAAAAAATGCTTAATTAATCAACTAAATAAATAAAAAAATAAGTTTTTTGAAATGGTATGTAACTTTTATATAACCCTGTATGTATGTGTGTGTATATATATATATATATATATATATATATATATATATGTATATATATTAATATATATATATGATAAAGGAAATGACTAACCGGGAAAGAAAATATTGAGTTAATCACAATATTAATGGTTGATACAAGAATTAACTGAATAAGCCAGTGTTATAATGAATATAAAGTGTTCAATACGTTTATATATATATAAAGACTTTCATATCCTGTCACATATAAAAACATCCATCATTTTCTTCATCCCAAGATACATCCTGATGAAGGTTCAATGAAACTGAAATGTTTTAAACATCAATAATTAAATTCATCCCATTTTCGGAACACTTGTTTTTTCAAATTTTCTTTATATATATATATATATGTACACATACATACGCACATATACATACACTCGGTTGTGTAAAAGTTACTTATTTCAAAAACTTTTTTTTTGTAATCAAAGGGCGTTCAATTGTTAAAGTAGTAATTGATTTTTGCACCACCCTGTATATATATATATATATATATAAAACAGGATCCATCAATGCTGTTTTAAAATCTTGTAACCTTTTCCTCTCATCCTTCTTTGCCTTTCCTGGGTTTTACAAGAACAGATAATCTTATATAATCTTCCTTGTCTCCTGTGATTGAGATCTGAATTCTGATTTTCTGAATTTAAACAGAACTTGTCCACTTAACAGACTATTGCAGAATGATTCTTCTTACCTATTTCCTGTCAAGTATTCAGCTCACCTAATCTCAATAAACATCTATTCTCACCTCTTTCTCTCTTTCATGTTCTCCTCCTCTCTCTCTCTCTCTCTCTCTCTCTCCCATGTTCTCCTCCTCTCTCTCTCCCTTGTTTCCTTTATCTTGTCCACCATCTTTTCTTCTTTAATTTTCTTTTAGCCCCACACCCCCTTCCAAATAGATTTTTTCTATCCACCTTTGTTTTTGTTTTTATCTCTTCTATTAAAACTTTTTTTCCTTCATTCTTTTCGTCTTTTTATTGTTCTCTTCTCCCTAAATTTCCCCTTGTTTTCTTCTATTCTTCCAAGCCACCTTTCTATCATTCTTCAGTTCACGAAATGATTCAGAACTCTCTTGCTTCAACCATTCTTTTCCTTCGATACCCCCCCCCCATTATATTTTACAATCCTTGAAACCTTTAAAATGCCATAAGACTAAAAATCATGAGAAAAAAAGAAAAAGAAAAAAGAATACTGATGTAAAAAGAGATGTGCTAATTCTTCTAGTTGAACAGGTAACCAGCCAAGATGCAATCTACGCATTACCTGAAGCATTTTTCTATTCACCACAATAATTCCTTAATGTTTCCATGTCCATTAGCAGAGAATCAGGTAAAATAAAAACAAAAATATCAGATAAGAAATAAGAAAGGGAAGAATATTTTCCTAATACTCACTTAATAATAAATAAAGTATTGAAAAAAAAAGGTAGGCTTATATATATATATATATATATATATATATATATATGTGTGTGTGTGTGTGTGTGTGTAATGATTACTATTGTAGGAAATGGGCACAATAAGACAAGTTCAAATCATGGACGAGGCTGTTTGTATTTCCCACTGCGCTAATACCCTTGGGAAAGGTATGAATCCAACTAATCTTCCTCCAGCTATGGGTAAAAAGTAGGGTATAGGGTTAACACCTATATTTTTACGGCATGTGGAATTGAATAAATTAAAATAATTAAGTTTTACAATTGTATGATATGAATTAAGTTTTACAATTGTATGATATGAATTAAGTTTTTGAATTATGTAAACAAAAGAGAATCGGATGAAAATAGTTTTGGGAAATATTTTAGCGACAATAGAGACAATTGTTTAAATTCCCACGGCAATATCTACGTCATTAGAAAAGAGCTGATATTTGAAAATTCCGATATCAAATTTAACTTAATGGTAGGCAATTACAAAACAAAATTATAAAAAGGCCCATTAGTTGAAAAGCTTCAGTTGGCGCAGACGCTCTTCTCAACTCGACAAAGTGGGGAGAAGTTGCGATCCCAACTCAACACAGTTGGAGAGAGGACTCTGTCCAGGGACACAAAATACGACTAATCAGGTCTGTCTCTTTTTTCGTTTCATATTTTCTCTCTCTCCTCAATATGACACAAGTTCAATGACAGACTTTGTTTTAACAAAACTGCTAGAATGTTGACACATCAAAACGGTCACTCGCAGTAACAAAATATAAACAATACATACTCACTTTGCACTCACAACTACCTACAGAAACATACGGTCCACAACACCACTGAAAGAACAATGGACTATACCAATTGTATATTATGTATATAAAGTTGTTTCTTGAATCAATTTTGTCTTCTTTTGTTTTTTACGGAAACTACATTTCCATAGTTTCATACATCTAAATTGTGGGATACAACACTCGGATTTTCTTCTATACAATCACCGAGTACACAAGGCCCCCACAAGGGAAAACTAGGATCTTTAACCTTGGTTAGGTAACCAGTCTAGGAGAAGACAAACTGAATTCAAACCTGTTAAACTCTGATTAAGAAATTGACCCTGTGTTGCATCCTGCTTGTGCAGAGGTGTTGGTTGGTTTGTGTGTGTGTGTGTGTGTGTATATATATATATATATATATATATATTGGTGTGGTGTGTGTGTATATATATATATATATATATATATATCTCAATGATCATCAACATTACTTTGATTCATATTTCTAACATGCCTTACTATATGTACAATTTTAAATATAAAAAGGAATTTAGCATCCAACTCCATTTTTTCTAAATATAATTCATCAAATCTGTGTGTGTGTATGTTTGCACAGCTGATACTTGACAACTGACAAGTCTATAAAAACCAAAATGATATTTTCTCTATCTTGTATTTTTTCAAAGCAACTGTCTTTGATAGTTTCAGCACCTGTCTTAGTTGTACACTAGAATCTTTGATGTTAACCACTCAATGTCTTTGTCAGATCACAGATACCACCACCCTATATATATACGCTAAACTTAGATGGGGTTTGAATTGTTTGGCTCTTACATAAACAGAAAAATTTGACTTACTCTGAAATAATTTTTAATGCTTTAAAATGGTTTAGTTTGTTTTATTTTACAGCATATCAACCTCAGTGGGTCACATTTGGTACTGACAAAGTTTTGAAATTAATTCATTCTTAATGGATACTTAATTTTATCTATAAACTCATGTTTTTCTATCTAACTCATAGATGGGACCCTAACAGGTACTACCACTCTTAGTCAGAGGAGAACAGGGAGCGATGGTGACGAAGGGGTGCTCCACATTCCCCAAACCTTTAAAACTGGAACCTCACCATCAGATAGAGTTTAACGTCATTCCCAGGACATGAAAACCCTCAGCCACCATTTTCTAGCACTCATATGATAAAAAAGGTTAGGAGTTGCCATAAGGGCAATAGGGTTGGGGCAATCATATAGGTCCTAGGGCTTGACATGATCAGCCAATTGATTTGCTGTCTAGCCCAAGTAAGGGCCAAAATGGTGTATTGCATGTCATAGACTGCTCAACCACCTAGGTTCTATCCTTAAACATCACTTGTCACCATCCACGGCTAACAGGTGGTCCCATTGGGGGATTTTACCTCTCTGCAGAGGTGCAGTTGGTGTATTCTAACACCCAAGCTGACAGGGCAGGAAATAGATTTGAGAGAATAACTCTTTGGGCTAAGCCTCAAAAGTCCTACCCTCAGAGTCAGGACTTATATATATATATATATATATATAATATATATATATATATATATATATATATATATACTTACACACACACACACACACACATATAAAGAAACCCAGAGAGAACAAACAAAAATAATAGATACATACATGTTGATAAATACATTTCATAAATGTATTAATCCCTACGAGTTTTAACCTTAGGCCGTATATATATTTTGACAGAGAGAGGAAGAGAAAGACCAAATGAGAGATATGAGTAGTTTGATAGAAATATTGAATGATACATATGAACATAGAAAAACTGAGTGTTGCATACATGAAAAAAAAAGAGACTGGTTAATTCATATATATGGACAGAATAATATATATATATATATATATATATATTATATATAAAATGGAGAACAAATATGAAAAGTTTTAGCATATAAAGGTGCCCAATGCTAAAATAGCAGAGCAGATTTAAAATCATAAATAAAATTTGTAACCGTTTGAAGATTGCATAATATGCATAAAACTATAGCTATGGAAAATTAATCCATAATACTTTATTTATGAATTATATATATATATATATATATATATATATATATATATATACATACATACACACACAAACCTAGCAAGAATGAATAATGATATATAAATGAACATAGCAAGACTAAATGATATGTACACAAACATAGCAAAACAGAATAATAATGTATACATACGAACACTGCGAGACAGAATAATTTATAGATACGAACAAACTGAATAGTAATATGTATATGAAAATAGCAATAATATATATACAAACATAGCAAGCCTATACACACATATATATATATATACACACATATACATATATATACAAACATAGCAAGCCTATACACACATATATATATATATACACACATATACATATATATATACATATATATATACACATATATACATATACATATATATATACATATATATATACACATATATACATATACATATATATATACATATATATATATATACATATACATATATACATATACATATACATATATATATATACATATATATATATGAATAAGATATAATGAAAAAAACAAACGATGTTTACAACTGAAATAGGCTCATCAGAAGAGAAAGTGTGCAAACCGTTTCGGGGCCAATTCTCTTGACGGTTTTAAAAAGCAACACTCGGCCCATCCTCAACTAATATGAGGACCCTATTGCATTATAATGTATCAACCGTCAAGGGAATTGGCCCCGAAACGGTTTGCACACTTTCTCTTCTGATGAGCCTATTTCAGTTGTAAACATCGTTTGTTTTTTCATTATATCTTATTCATACTGTCGGATTAATTTCCATTTTATTTTCATATATATATATATATACATATACATACACACACACACACAAACACACACATGAAGATAGCATGACAGAGAATGAAAGACAATAATAAATGAGATAGATATGGGTAGACTTAAAAAGAGATCAACTGAAAGGCAGATATGAGGAAATACTGAGGGAGACAGGCAGGTATTGTTGAGTTTATCTGCATCATTATTGTCACTTTCTTAGATATCACAATAACCTTTAGTTCCAAAATTTTCAGGAAATACCTTCTTTGAGAATCTGCTGAATGTGTGAAAAAGAAACCAAAAATGGAGAATAATATTTGGATTTTGCATCAGTTAAAACAATGAAAGAAAGAAAAAAAAGAAAAGAACTAATAAAATCTCCAGTTTCTTTTGTTAGTTTCTGTCACTTTCAGTTAGTACAAAGAATCTGAATGGTTGGAACCCAAAAGAACTTTAAAACAGATTTAAGATAATTATATTAACCAATCAGAACACACAGAGATTGTTTCTGCAGCATCCAATCAGCTTCTTGTTCTAAGCTTTCATCTTTATAACAGAAAACAAAACCTTCCCTTTTCATCAACACACACACACACACACACACACACACATATATAAAATTTCATGATACACAAAGGCACTTCTAAACAAAACTTATTATCCCATAAACAATAATAAAAAAGGTGAAAGTCTCATTTAAAACAAAAATAAAAAGGTAATTAAGAATTATATTCAGTTATTCATACAATCTGAAAATTCCACAGTTTAATTAGTATATGTTAAAGTGAGTGAGTTCACTGTTGAATTGAACAAGCATTATGGAATTTATCCATGAAGCAGTTGGTATTTTTAGCACTCAAAAATATTCCATACTTGTATCTGGGTGATCCCATTCCTTGAGTCCGGATTGGCAGCTGGTCTCAATGTGGTCATGGTGCTAGATAAATAATTCACCATTCTGTGTTATGCTTATGGCAATGCAGAAACTGTATTGAGTTATGGCTTGCTTGCTGCCTTGTCTGCCAATTGATATTCCACTGTGATGGTAAGTATTGCTTCTACAGAAGGATTCTTATTGGCTGTCATCATGATGTGTCTCTGGCTATTTTATGAAATTTGTACATGAAGCAGTTGGTAGTTTTAGTGCTCAGGAATATTCCATACTTGCATCTGGGTGATCCCGTTCCTTGAGTCCTGATAGGCTGCTGGTCTCAATGTGGTTATGGTGCTAGATAAATAATCCACTATTCTGCATTTTGCTTGTGGTAATCCAGGAAACATATTGAGTTATGGCTTGCTTGCTGCCTTTGTCTCTTCAGTTCGATGATAATTGTAATCCCACTGAAATCACAGTATATACAATAGCAAAGTCTGCAAAGTGGCCTTTTGTCAGTATCAGTTGAACAGCAAGGTAGTCTATCTCCTTTTTGCTAGTGCTAGAATAAGTAGATTGCTTTGCAGAAGTGGAGTGTCACACCTATCATCAGCTCCCAGATACTTTACCACACAGATCAGATTACCCAAGCTATGATACTCATATGCTGAGTTGATAAAGACTGGTATTGAACTCAGAACCTTGTGATTCCTAGACAGATGTTCTATTGACTAAGCTAGACTGGCCCCTAGCTTAGTTAATAGAACATCCGTCTAGGAATCATAAGGTTCTGAGTTCAATACCAGTCCTCACCAACTCAGCGTATGAGTAACATAGTTTAGGTATATTATACTACACAATATTTAGTTTAATAAAATCCTAGAATTTAAAAATGTTCACAATGGATCAAGACTATTATCAGAAGTTTCACATGGAGTAAACTATAATTATATATATATATATATATGAGGAAAAGGGGGTTGGAATGAATCCGACAGAATGAGGAATGAAAGAACAAAACTCAGACAAAAATGTGTAGTGAATTTCATTCATTATTTTACCTCATATATACATATATATATATACACACACACAGATATTCATACATATGTGTGTACATATATATATATATAATATATATATATATATATATACACACACACAGATATACATTCATGTGTGTGTGTGTATGTATATATATATATATATATACACACACAGATATACATTCATGTGTGTGTGTGTGTGTATATATATATATATATATATATATATATATACACACAGATATACATTCATGTGTGTGTGTATATATATATATATATATATACACAGAGATATACATTCATGTGTGTGTGTATATATATATATATATATATATATATATACACACACAGATATACATTCATGTGTGTGTGTGTGTGTGTATATATATATATATATATATATATATATATATAACACACAGATATACATTCATGTGTGTGTGTGTATATATATATATATATATACACACACACACAGATATACATGTGTTGTGTGTGTGTGTGTGTTATATATATATATATATATATAATATATATATATGTAATACATCTCTGTATATGTGTGTCCGTTTTTTTCCATTGCTAGTGTAAATAAGCCAATATCTTTTTTCTTTCCAACTCTTTATATGATGAAGCTTATTTCTTTTTCTTTTTTAAATGTTGGTGCCAACGAGTCTTTCCTTATCGATTTAACCTCTTTAATCAACACAGAATTGACTTCTTTCAACAACAGCAAGAAATTTGCTGACAACAATAAGATAATTCTCTTACATAAGTTGACACAACAGAATCCTAAGTAACTGCCAACAACCAAACAAATGTTTGACAAATAGAAAAGTACAACAAAAAACTAAGATAAACATAAAAAAAAATCATATCCCACATGATAAACACAGGGATTTTTTGACAAGCAATTAAAAACTTCCCTTAAAAAAATAAAAAAAATAAAAATAAATAAAGATGAATAAGAACACATAAAAATGGTTTAACCAGCATTAAATTATTTCTTTCATCTTTGATAATGTTTTCATTTATAGCCGAAGACTACATTGGGTAAGATGTAAAGAATTGGATCAAAACAGGTTATAATGGCACTAAGAGGATTCCTTAGTTTTGAGAGCAAATTGTAAGTCTAACAGACACTTGTCAAAAGTACAGTAATGCTACATATGTATTTACCAAACCCCTCCACCATCGATGGCATGTGATACAAGGTCAATTTTTTTAAGTAGAGTACAGCTGGCTTTGTTACATACTGAGGTTTTCACAGTACCAAATCGATATAATGTTGTATACCCTTTTCTTACTTCTTACTTCTAGTCGTCTTTTCTTTTCTGATCATCTATCTTGGTCTGGTCAAGCGTCTGGTGTTGACTTGGGCATTCCGGTCTGGTCTTCTATTGGGGATTTCTCTTTATCAGAAGCCCTGTGTCATTGTTAGTTTTTAGAGGTAATAACACAAGTGCTTTGATCTTACTTTATTTTCAAATCCCCAACCAGACAATCTGCGCAGATGAGGGACCGTGTGGAAAACACGACTTACCCCTTCGAGCTCGCTGCTACCTTCTAACTGACTGAGTTGCTTCTATCCTTAAACCGGAACAGGGTCTTCTATGCCTTCCGGTTCTCACGATTTATCCCTGGAAGGCAAGGTGAAAGTGGGGTCAAGCGCCATCACTCACCCTCAAGGCCATCAGCTGCACTAATCGCCATTATGTTTCTACACTACCTTAAAAAAGTATTAGGGATCCAATAATTATGTAACAGTTTGAATTCAGTTTTCCTTTTAGACCAATTGCTGAACCAAGGCAATTAACCCAAGTCTACTGTACTATATAAGTATGGTTGGAGAAACAGATGGTTCATGCCTTTTTCAAGGACATTAGCATGAAATGAAATGCAAACAGCTTCATCCAAGATTTAACCCAAGTCTACTGTACTATATAAGTATGGTTGGAGAAACAGATGGTTCATGCCTTTTTCAAGGACATTAGCATGAAATGAAATGCAAACAGCTTCATCCAAGATTTAACCCAAGTCTACTGTACTATCTAAGTATGGTTGGAGAAACAGATGGTTCATGCCTTTTTCAAGGACATTAGCATGAAATGAAATGCAAACAGCTTCATCCAAGATTTGAACTTGGATTGCAGTGTCTTTTTCTTAAGAAGATAGCTATGTAATTATTTTACACCGCCAGCTTGAAGAATTACCAAAAGACCTAATTAGTAATGTCTAAAAAGTAAAAATCTAAATTCTCTATGATTAAAAAAGGTCTTACAGCAATATGGCTTTCCCTTCCTCTGAAGGGGAGCATTTCCATCATGACAAACAAAAATAGTACCCTTAGCATTCAACACACTTAGTTTAGTAAATTTTCCAAACTCTCTGAATCTGGATATTTTGATATGGTGTGAATCTTTCTTGTTGTAATGTCCTCAGATCTTACCCTTGAGATGAAGTTTTAATTTAAAAAAAAAAAAATTATAGGAGCTAGGTCTAAGGTGCTGCACTTGCCCAATTTCGTGTTTCACAAGACTGCTAATAAAAAGGTATTGAGAATAGGTCCTGCCTTGTCAAAGGATTGGTTTATTTGTTTAATGGCATATTAACCTTTGTGGATTATTTAATGCCAACGTCATTCTGGTAGTCGTAAGAGTATTTACGGGTTTTCAAAGGAGCTCTTATTTCTCTGTAGTTGTAGGCAAATTGTCGGACAAAGAAGGAACAAACACGGAAGTAAATGAAGACACTTGTATTGACAAAAAATTACATAAAATTGTTGCAAATTTTAATGGTATTTGCTACAATACTTATCTGTGGAGTAATTTTCTTGGTGTAATGGTGATAACAGGGTATTCTTTCGGTAGGAAATGTTGATAAGATGCTTCGTTTAGGTAGTTTCTCGTCCTTCAGTAAGTGTGCAATAGTACCAGCCTTTATGCAGTATGCAGATACAATGCCTTAGAAGGGAGCTGGTTGTAAAGTTCTGTGATAAGCGAGTCCTATTTGGGCTTGGTAATGAGAGCTTGGTGTTTTTACATCTCTCCTCCAGTACTGCTTTTTCGATAAGTGAGCCCTGTTTTTGGGCTAAGTGATGAGAGCGTTTCTTTTAACGTCTCTCTCCAGTAACTGCTTTGCGATAAGTGAAATTTTTGGTTTTTGGCGCCAACATACGATGTTGGTGACCCGCCCCCTAGTGGCAGGGGGAGATAATGGGTTATAGAATTTCCAATAGTAGTACTATTTGACCTGAGGGATGAGGGGGTCCATACCTTTTCCAAAGGGTATTAGTTTGAAAGAAATCATAATACTGCAACTGGAATTCAAACTTGATCTCGCAGTTCAGTACATTAGTCACTATGCCACAGGGACTCCCCCCTGCCTTGTCGAAACAAGAGCTTAGATATCATTTTATTGTATGTTAGTAATTTGTCCCTCTTCATATACCCAGTTGATGGAATTTAGTCCAGTATGAGAATCTCGCCATGGAGCTCAGGGGAGTTGAAGCACCCCTTCATTGCTATTACTCCCAGATCCACTCTGATCCAGAATGGTAGTACCTGTTTGCATTGAATAAACCATTAGGGTTGATATGCCATTAGATAAATTTAAATTTTAAAACTTAAAAAAAATTAGAACTCCAGTCTCAATAGTTTTTGATCATGCCTCATACAAATTTAACACGTATTTTCATGATATAAAGAAATTAACACTTATAGGGAGCTGACTATATATATCTAAAAAAAAAATCATAACAAGGATATCTATTTGGGGAAGAAGGAATAGAACACCATAGCATAAGATGGTCTCTTATTTTTATTTGGGAACTTGTGATTCTGATAACTCTTAAAAATAAATGGTTGGATTTGCAACATGTCAATAATTGTTGGGATAAACAATCAGCAGTCTAGATAGATTGTGATGAAAATATCAAGAACTGGTACTGATTTGTCTAGACATTATCCCTTTACTCTAAGAGTAGTTCAGTAGTGCTCACATCTTCATTTAATTCTAAGTTAATTTTAAAATCCAAAAATAATCAAAGCTTCAATCTCAGTTTTTGAAACTTACATATTTTATGTTTGACAACAGGCTCTTGATATGTGCATGTATTTTTACCATTATATTCATATAGTTACCTATCTACCTACCTTTTATATATATATATATATATATATATATATATATATATATATATATATATATATATATAGAGAGAGAGAGAGAGAGAGAGAGAGAGGAAGCGCATGGTGTAATGGTTAAAGTCATGAGAAATGGACTCGTCGCCCCGAGTTCAAATCCTGGACGTGGTAATTGCATTTCATTTAGCGCTAATATCCTTGGGAAAGGTATGAATCCTACTCTCCCCCCAGCTATGAGTAAATAGTAGGGCAGACTGGGCTCTTTAACCTTGGTTAGACAACCGGTCTAGGAGAAGGAAAACTCTGAATTCAAACCTGCTGAACTCCGCTTAAGAAATTGACCTTGTGTGGCATCCTGCTCGTGCGGATGTTTTTTTTTATATATATATTATAGTCATCCACAAACACGTGTTTCGACTTATCAAGTCTCTTCAGTGTGGCTAGACATTTTGGGAACTACCTACAGCCGGGATAGAATTCCGATTGATCCAGCATCAGTCAGACAGTTTAACTGCTCAGCTATCGTTACCCACAGAATGCGAAGGGGATTTTAACTGTTTTAATACACACATCTGTATATATGTAAAAAGCCACCATAGAGTGCTCCATCCCTGTTATAGGAGAGCATTGCATTTATGCTTTAGTTGGCGATCATCAGCGAAATCCCCTCCAAAGTGCTCAACCCCAGGGGGATGGGGAGCATGTATTGTCATATATTATATATATCTGGGTTAGCTCAGTCGGTAGAGCGTTCAGCTAGAAACCACAAGGTTCCTAGTTCGATACCCGCCCTCGCCAACTCAACGTATGAGTAGCACAGGGATCTGTGCGGTAAAGTAAGGAACTGATGGTAGGTGTAGCACTCCACCTCAGACGCTAAAAATAATCTCCTTGGTCTAGCGCTAATGAAAAGGGGATAGACTCCCTCGCTGCATGGCTGATACCGACATTAGGCTGCCCCGACGACGACTTTATATATTGAAAAGATGAATGGAAGAAAAAAAAAATGTTGGTATGGATGAAAATTTCTATATGCAGACATATGTTTTGATTAGAATTTGCTTACACTTACACAGTTATTCTAATTAAAATTATTATAGATATAAAATAATAATAATAATAGAAAAATGCATGTAAACTGTAGGTCATCATCAGAGTGTTTTGATTTTTAAATTCATTTCCGTTTATATGTGTGAGTGAGATTTTATATGAATGCATAGGCAAGAAATTGACTGTTAGTGCCATTGACTTTATAGCTACACTATTCATATATATATATATATGAATATACTCACACACACACATTTCACTTAGCATAAACGAGGAAGGCGTTATGTAGTTTAAAATTCTAAGACACTGGTGTTTGTCAACAATTTTAAATTGATTTTTTCTTCCTCACATTTGAAGATCAACAAAAAAATAAAAAAATTAAAAAAAAGGAAAAAAAACCAACACACCAAAAAACAGGCTTGCAGACCTTTTGTTTACAGTAATAATTTATTTTCCCTTAAATCAATGAAAGCCCTGATGAAGGTCTATCAAAACAGACCGAAACAGTGCAGCATAGGTGAAATAAATATTATTCGTTTATGAAATATGTTTTTTCAATTTTTTACAACATTACATACTGTCGAATTCACTTCCATTTTTTTTCTTCTCATATATATATATATATATATATATATATATGTGTGTGGTGTGTGTGTGTGTGTGTGTGTGTGTGTGTGTGTGTGTGTGTGTGAGGTAGGAGGAATAGAACACCATAGCATAAAATGTACTCTTGTTATTTGGGAGCAGGTGATTTTGATAACTCTTTTAAAAATAGATGGTTAGATTTACAACATGTCAACACTTGTTGGGAAAATTTATGCTGAAGGCAGTTTAAATATTATGCTCACCAATTATATTTGGTGCAAAAATATATCTTCCCAATTATTTTAAATAGATAAACACTTCATACTTGCAATGGCGCTTGTGGCATAATGGCTACCATCGTAGGAAGTGAATTTGACTACCCAAGTTTAAATCCCAGGCAAGGATGTTTGCATTTCACATAGAGCTACCTTATAAATCTAACTATTCTCCTACCAGGTATGGGTAAATAATAGGGCAGACTGAACTCTTTAACCCTGGTTAAGTAATCCATCTATGTGAAGAAAAACTCTGAATTCAAACCTGTTAAACTCCACTTAATAAATTTACATTGTGTCAATCCTGTTTGTATGGAGGGGTTGATATATATATATATTTGTTAATTATATGAATAGTAGCTTACTGGTGGGTATGAGTACGATCGTTGGAAGCGCACAGTATCCAGGGGTTAAGACTGAGAAAAAACAAATACAAAGTGCTTAATACAATGTAGAGCAAAAATTTATTTTAACAATGGAAAGGAGTAACCTACTCGAGTTTCATCGATTGATTCTTCAGGGTTACATCAGTTGAATTAATCGAGTTTTCGATTAATCTCCTATATATATTTGTGAATAAAAAGGCCTTAAATACCATGGGTATCGTGGTTATGGACCATTTCCATGAGGGGAAATGATCCATAACCACAATACCCATGGTATTTAAGGCCTTTTTATTCACAAATAACTTTGCTCGGTTTACAATAATTAAACATTGAGCTCTCATATGGAACCTGAACTCTACAACAAACTACTGTTAGAGAATAGGACCAGCCTAGAATCACATCGTACCAAGAAACTTGGTACCACACCAAAGTATATATATATATATATAATTAACGTTTTTTCTTTCTTTCTTGTCTACATCTGATTATTTTTCTTTTCTTTTTTCTTTTTTCCCTTGTCTCTTATTTCGGTTGCTGCTCTAACTTAGTTTCCGTAACCTGAATTCAATATTTCTTTTTTTTTCTCCTTTCTTTCTTTTTCTTTTCTCCACTTATATTTTCTTTTATTTAAAAAAATTCTTTTTACTTTCTTCTCTCCTTTTCAATCACAACAGCAAAACCTGGCGAATTTCAGACACATATTTTCTCCTTACCAACAAATTGTGTACATTTTTTAAACTTTTTTTTCTCCCCCCGTAAAGCCTTATAATAAGTTTTGGACTGCTTTGAAAATATTAAAAAAATAAAAAACCAACGAGTAAAAACAAATGGCAGATCGCTTGATATATATATATATATATATATATATATATATAAACAGCTCGTTTGATGCATGTCCTTGATGTGTTTGAAGAAAGCAAGGAATCTTTTTGCAGATCTCTGCTCAACAATTAGTCATTGATTCTTGAATTGAGATAAAATTGCTTTAAAAACATTATCTTTCATTCTGTTTGTATATTACTGTTCTCTATTTTGATTGGCTATACATTAGAAGAAACATTTAAAAGCGCAAAACAAGTAATGGATTTATTTGTTGGTAATCTTCATTTTGCTGAGAGCGTTTTTCTCTGCATGAATAATGATTACAAAAATCCATCAGTGCAGCAGAATTTTGATTGGTTGAAAAAAAAAAAAAATGTCTTATTTTTATTCATGTTAGATTTTTGTAACTTCTGATTGGTTTTTAAATACTGCTTCCTCTTATTAAATGTTACGTCATGTTACTGGTTGATAATTTCTGTTGTATATCCCTTATATATCAGAAACATTTAAGTGTGAAATATTGCTTTTTCTATTAAAAAAACAAACATTCTATTTCTTTCTATATCTGACTCATTCATGGTGACCCGAGTTCAAATCCTAAATGAAGGTATAAATCCAACTATTCTTCCTCTTTCTTTCTTTCTAATATTTTTTCTGTGTAGCATGCCCTTTTCTTCCCTTTCTTTCTTTACAATAAAAAAAGAAATAGTCCATTATTTTGCTGAAGTGACAACACTCACAAGAAATAAGAATTCGGCAGATAAGCAACACCAGATAATCAGAAATTACATTTTTGAATTTCATGTTGGGTAATTTGGACTGTCTCATATTCAACCAGAGAGTGTTACAAGATGATAACTGTCGTACAATTACGAAACACAAATATTGATATATAGATACTTATCGGAGGGACATTGTGTAATGGTTACCATCATAAAAAATGGACATGGCAAGGTGAGTTCAAATCTTGGACGAGGCTGTTTGCATTTTAGATTGCACCAATACCCTTGGGAATTGTATGACTAGGGCAGATCGAGTTCTTTAACCTAGGTATGGTGACCAGTCTTGGAAAAAGACAACTAAAATTGTTAAACACTATTTAAGAAATTGACCATGTGTCACATCTATTGAAGTCAATAAGTCTACTGTTGGTTTGAATAACAGCAGCTAACTAAGTACAACTTAAGCAGTGTCCAAAACAGTTGGTATATATAGAAATCAAGAATGACCCATTCATGAATTTGGGTCATTTCATTCCTTGAGTTCTGCTTGACTGCTTGATTTGAATGACATTGTGGAGTCTTATATATATCCTGTCATTCTGCAGTAGACTTTGTGACATTCGGGTTTGTATTTAAGTTACAATCGTTTGTTGCCTTGTCTTCCCAGTTCGACGGTAATTGGAACTTTAATTATTCTTCTACATCCTATTTGCACAGAGGGGTTGATACATGTAATATTCCACTAGAAATAATAAAATACTTGTATCTTTAGTTCATAAAAATTTGTTAAGTATGTACTTATTTATGAGTGATATTAGACTCATTAACCTTGGTAAGGTAACTGATCTAGGAGAGGAAAAACTCTGAATTTAAACCTGTTAAACTCTGCTTAAGAAATTAACCTTGTGTCACAACCTGCTTGGGTAAGGGGTTAGGTAAATACTTATATCTCACTCTTTCTATCTCTCACTCCCTTCACAGCTTCTAAAATCTCTAATTAAAGAAATCTTCCTCTCACTATCTTTCTCAACTCTCTTTTTACCTATTATTACTACAAATTTAAAAAAGAAATGCAGGCAAAAATAGAGATTTAAACTGAGATGATAGACTCATAGTTCTGAGTAGAAAATAATTTAATCTATTAATAATGGAGATTCACTTCTGGTTTTTGACTGTGTCACTGATTACGTCACACTACCTAAAACGTCATAACGTAGAATAAATACATTCAAAATTTGAGCATTCAATGTTAGACAGTCCTCATTGGTTTTTTAAACAAGTTCTAATAAATACATACCTGGTATTATCTATCTATTTATAGTTTATTTTATTTTAATTTAAAGTTATCAGAACTAAGTTTCCATTTCAATTTTTTTATATATTTTTATCTCCTTTAATAAATTCATTTTATTTTTTACTCCTTTAATAAATTTGGTGATTTTACTTTACGTATGATACAAACTCTGATATTAAATTTTCAACTCCCATCCCCTCAGGCAATATTTATTTTATGTCGCCCAGAGGGCGTTTTCTTATTTTGCTAGTAAATATAAAGTAAGATATAGAATTCTTTAACAGACAGGATCTAAAAATAGAAACCAATTTAGAAATAAGATGTGAAATTCAATTTAGAAAAAGGAATTTACCAACCGTTCAAGAAAGAAAGTGGTAAATTACTCTACATATATATCTATCCACCCCTACAATCTATCATCAGAAAAATCCCACACTATATCGGCACCAGATTATCCAATAATCCTTCCAACAAAACCATCTTTAGCAACACAAAAGACGAATATGAAACAGCTCTGAAAAATAGTGGATTCTATACAACATTAATATTTAACCTCCATACAATATAGAAAAGCAACATAGAAAAGACACATTATTTGGTTCAATACAGCATACAATAAAAGCGTCAAAAGATATATAGAAATGATATTTCTTAAATTGATACATATTTCTTAGTTTTAAATTAGCTCCACAAATCATTCAATAGAAACATTTAAAAAGTTACTTATAATTGCACAGAAAACATGTCATACATTACAAAAAGAAGAAACAAATGAAAAAAAAAAGAAACAAATGAAAAAAAAAGGGAAACAAATGAAAAGAAAGAGAACAAAAGAAAGAAAAGAAAAAATGAAAAAGAAAGAGAAACAAATGAAAAAGAAAGATAAAAAGAAAAGAAAGATAACAAAAGAAAGAAAGAGAAACAAATGAAAAAAAAGAAAAAAAAAAAAAAAAATGAAAAAAAAAAGAAACAAATGAAAAAAGAAACAAATGAAAAAAAGAAACAAAACGAAAAAAAAGAAACAAACAAAAAAAGAAAAAAGTACAAATAAAAAACCATCATGAAACAAACTCTACCTGTAACTACAATAAATTGCCATTTCAATGGAAAATGTCACCAACAATTTACAATTTAATGGCTATCATCACATTGCAAACCATCAAAATAAAAGTTTATGTTAAAATATAGATGTGAAAATAAATTTCTACTATGCTATTTACCACTCCACCATGACTTAAATGATTAAAAATATCAAGAATTAGTTAAATAACTTGGAGTTATTTTCATCACTTTGATGTACACATTTGCTTTTTAAAGTACAGTTTTATGGAATTAAAAAGTCAAGTTACTATTCCAATATTTGCTGTTGTATTTCAGCCAATGTAAGAGAGATAATGGTGAGTAGATGGATGGGAACATCGATGTTAAGGCAAAATTGTCACACAGAGAGCTGGTGTGCTAAGAACTTGTTACATAATTATTAGATCCTAATATTTATGTACAGTAGTGTAGAAACCAAAATGGCTGTTATAAGTTGCAGCCCACGGCCTTGAAGGATTGAATGATAAGGCTTGACCTCATCCTGATCCTTCTGGTGGATACTGTGAGAATCGGTGGAGAAGACCCTCTTCCGGTTTAGATTAGAAAGAGATTTTTTAGTTAGATCGGCCAAGACAACGACGGTGGAAAGTTGTGTTATGCACGCAGCCGACTCGATCTGCGCAGGTAATCTGGTGGGGATTTCAGAATAAGGTATGATCTAAGTTAAATCGAAGTCTTGTGTTATTATCTAAAAACTACCAATGACACAGGGCTTCTGATAAAGAGAAATCCCCTATGGAAGACCAAAGACGAAGTCCAAATGCTAGAAGAATAGAAGTAAGAAAGTAAGGAAAGAGAGTATACATCAAACTTTCTCAGTTTGCATGCTGACCCATGTAGTGAAAATATATGTTTGTGGATATGAGGGAAAGAAAGAAAATTAGTTTTAACTAAGCTTATTATATTTATTTCTTCTCTTGTTTGTGATATGAAATTTAGTGGACAAAAAAAAAAGGTACTGACAACAGTATAAATGCATGTTAAATTGTTAATATGCATAATCAACGTGCAATTAATATTATATGTACTAAGAAATGACATATTCACATCTATATTTTAACATAAACTTTGATTTATAACAATTATGGGATATCTGATTTGCATAATGATTTTAAAAGCACTTTTTAATGAATAACTGTCTTTTATTATTCATTTATAATTCTATTTTTTTACTTTTATATATGTTGCTTGGATTTTACAGCATGTCAACCCTTGGGTTATTTTATGCCAAAGACGTTTTCTTTTATTCATTCTGTACCTGTGAGTTTAAAAAAATGGATTAAATAGAAAATCAGGGGTCTTTTTTTAAATGTTAAAAAAAAAAAAATTATCCAATTTAAAAAACCCAACTTTATTAACATTTAAAAAAAAAAAAACCCTGATTTTTCTATTTAATCCATTTTTTAAAACTCATTTTTTTCTATTTAATCCATATATGGGACCCTAACAGGTACTACCACTCCGGGTCAGTGTGGGCTGGGGAGTAATGCGGTGAAGGGGTAACTCCACAGTCCCTAGAACTCCAAAATTGGAACTTCATCATTAGATGCAGTTTAACGTCATACCCAGGACACTTTATTTTCATATATATAATTTTGTGTCTAAGTTTTATAAGAAAGCTATAAAAAAAGAAATTGTTGTGTAATAACAACAATGAAAATAAAATCCACTCATGATAGCAAATTGAAACTATCTTGACAAGGAAAAAAAAATGTCAGAGCAAAGAGCGGGTACTACAGCTAGTATATCATAATATTAAACCAGGGCTGGTTTAACTCAGTGGGTAGAGCACTGGCCTAGGAATTGCAAGGTTCTTGGCTTGATACTGGCCCTTGCCAATTGAGCATATGAGTAGCACAGGGATCTGTGCAGTGAAGTGTGGTGCTCCACGTCAGATGCAAAAAAACCAAAAAAACACTCTTCTTGGTCTAGTGCTAGTGAAAAGAGGATAGACTCCCTTGCTATCTGGCTGATACCGACTTTGGGCCGCCCCGACAATTTTACTTTTTTTTAAAAAACGGATAAGCCAACAATAGTAGAATGTAGGTTTTTTGTTGTACTGTCTGTATAGAATATATGAAAACAATAAATTAATGATAAATAAATCATATACAAAATAAAAATGATAAATGATTTAATAACTAACTTGAATAAAATTACAATAAATAACAAATTAATAATAAACTACCAGGGATATCTAGAATTGTCTGGAAAAAGATAACTGCATATATGACTAGTATATATAACTTAAATTAATAATAAAGAAATAGATAATGTAATGAATTAATAAGGGCTGGTTTAGCTCACTCAGTAGAGCATCTACCTTGGAACTATAAGGTTACGAGTTTGATGCTGATCCTTGTCAACTCAGCACGTGAGTAGCACAGGTTGGATCTGTGCAATTAAGTGTGGAGCTGATGGTAGGCACTCCACTTCAGACACAAAAACAATCTTCTGGTCCAGCACTAGTGAAAAGAGGATAGGCTCCCTCTGTCTGGCTGATACCAATAATAGACCACTGCAGTGACATTACTTTCACATCAAGATGTGGTATGATTTATCTAATAATCAATGATTTAAGGGTTACTTAATGCTAAAATTTGAACATTATTCCACGTGTTTCTATCTAATTCTAATAATCAATACACAGTTATATATTTTGAATTAACTATTCTTATTTGATACTAATAATTTGTTTAGACACAGTTATATGGTTTCAAGAATTCTTATCCAATACTAATAATTTTCAAAACATATCTATTTGACCCATAAATGGGATCCTAAGATCCTTTGGCCAGCGGACTTGGTTGGATTTTATGGCATGTTAACACTTGTTGGTTTATTTCATGCCGAAGACACGTTTTATACATTCTTGATAGGTACTCAATTGGTTTTTAAACTCATTTTTTAAATTTAATCCATTGATGGAACCCTAATAGGTACTACCACTCTGGGTTAGATTGGACCTGGGAGTCAGTTCCAGAATTGGAACATTACCATCAGATAGGGTTTAACATCATACCCAATGCACTCAAGACCTTCAACCACCACCTTCTAGCACATATAATAAAAAGGATTGGAGCAAGTCATAAGGGTAATAGGGTCAGGACAATCATATAGGTGCTAAGGCTTGATGTGACCAGCCAATTGATTGGAGAGGCCCTCTCCGGCCGCCTGTCTTGCCTAAGTAAGGGCCAAAGTGAGGGGCATTTTACCCCTTTGCAAAAGTTGCAGTCAGTGTATTCTAAAGCCCCAGCTCACAGTGGACCTGGGAATAATGGCTATGTAGGGGTACTCTACACTCCCCAGAGTTCGAGAACTTGACCCTCACCACCCATCTTCAGTGGATATAGTCAGCATCTTTTCATTTCTGCCAACGGAGCTGAACTACATTAATTGCTTATTTAAATAATTTTTCAGAGTGTTTCAAAGTCACGGCTAAGAGAATGAAAATAAATAAATAAATAATAAAAAAAAAAAATTAAAAAAATATTTACTCAGTTTTTCCATGTTTCTATTTTATTGATCTTCTAATATTTAAAAACAATCTTTTTTTTTTTTTTTTGTAAATTTTTTTTAAGATGAAGATAGAGATTCTGTTTCCTCTCATTCTGTGTGTGTCGGGTGTACGAGGCTGATGTATTACTCCTACTATCACCAAGTTCATTCAAGTTTTAAGACTGATATAAGCAGAGGAAGAATGTGTCTCTTTATAGATTGACATCATCTCTCTTTTATTATTTACCTACGCCCCCCCCCTCCCCACATTTTATCTTCTATGCTTCTTGAAGGCAAAGAGCACTTAGCAGTACAAACATAGAATTTCACTTCCAATACCTCAGTGGTAGTAGATAAAAGCAAGTTCAAATATCAGTACTATTCCATATAGATATAACTGATGTATGTGATAACCCCTCATATATATATATATATATATAATAAATTTACATACATTCATGACATGTATATCTATACATGAACACATACAAATAAAAGAACACACACACACACACATATATATATATATATATAAACAAATCTGCATACATTAATCACACATGTATATGTACATATGAAAGCATAAAAGTACACACACATGTGTGTGTGTGTGTGTGTGTGTGTGAGTGAGAGAGAGAGGGAGAGAGAGAGAGAGAGAGAGAGAGAGAGAGAGAGAGAGTGAATTAGGAATCCAAGGGTGTAAGGTGGATTTTCAAATATCAGTATTATTTCATATAGATATACCTATTGCTCCATATATATATATATATATATATATATATATATATGAACCAATTCACATACATTAATCACACATGTATATGTATACATGGATGCATACAAATGAAAGTACACACACACACACACACACACATATATGTATACATGGATGCATACAAATCAAAGTACACACACACACACACACACATATATATGTATACATGGATGCATACAAATCAAAGTACACACACACACACATATATACGTATACATGGATGCATACAAATCAAAGTACACACACACACACATATATATGTATACATGGATGTATACAAATCAAAGTAACACATACACACACATATGTATACATGAAATCAAAGTACACACATACACACACATATGTATACATGAATGCATACAAATCAAAGTACACACATACACACACATATGTATACATGAATGCATACAAATCAAAGTACACACACACATATGTATACATAAATGCATACAAATCAAAGTACACACACACATAGTATACATGAATGCATACAAATCAAAGTACACACACACATATGTATACATGAATGCATACAAATCAAAGTACACACACACACACAACACATATATATATATATATATACATGGATGCATACAAATGAAAGTACACACACACATATATATACATGGATGCATACAAATGACGGTATACACACACAAACATTATATATATATATATATATATATATATATATATATATATCAGTACTCTGAGTATGTTAGATAGAATCCATAATCAAAGATAAGACAACAGAGACAAAAGATACAACAAACTATTCAATATTCATTATGAATAATGAAAGGTATAATATATTGTCTTCTAAGTAGAAGAAAAGAAAATCCTTTCCCCTTTGTTGTTAGTGTATGCTCCCGTCTTAGTTACATTCTTGCTGGCTCTTTTTAAGAGAATAACCTGAAAAAGGTCAAACTTCTCAGCAAATGACCCTGTAGAAGGTCATAAAGATACTGATTTGAAACAGCTGAGAGACGTGTGTATGTAAATGGAGAGAGACAGACAAACATACAGAGAGACACTTCCTTGGAGAGATTTGTGTTGAGTGACCCGTATTCAGGTGTGTTGCAAGTTGAATCTGCTTCTGGGAATTCGGACTTGGTAGGTGTGTAGGATTCAAAGTGATAATACTTGAAGATAAAACTCTGACAAAGGTTGATAGACAAAACATTTTATATACAGCACAGAATAAACAGGGTACATAATACATAGAGGTGTACATAAACACACATACATAAGTAATATAAATACATATACAAGAGTAGAGATAATGACACATTCATGAATGGTAAAATACAAAATATTTAGGTATCAAAGAGATACGTAAATGTACATAAAAACGTAGTTACGGATACATGACTAAAGGATAGTCATATATCGTATAAGAGACTTACTAGCAGTGAGTGGCCAGTGTTAAGGGCCGAAGCCCCAATGAGAAGGGAGTAGACCTAAGTCTAACCCATAGTGTCTCGTAGGTCGAGCAACAGGAAAAGAGAGCGGGACAAGTTTGAATCATCTGCTTAAATACACCCGAAGCCCCTAGCGGGAACCAGTGAAACTAAATGGGCAGACAACTCTCCAGGCAAATATGAAAATAACTCCCACAGGTGGTTTAAATAGCATGTTGAGCTATTCCACTTGTGTATCTTAGCCAAGTTCATTCCTACAATTCTCATTGGCTGCTGGGTTTAGTGTGAATACTTTTATCCATATATACCACACACTTGACTGTGTTCTGGCAGTTTGTATTTTGTTACGCTGTCTTTTTTGTCTGGTGACTGGATGTTAGTCCTGTGAAGGTGAGGATGATGTTGATTCTACATTCCTGTTTATCAGAATTTGGCCCAATTAAATCTAGACAGTGACTGCTCTGGATGCCAACAGTACCAGACTTGTTACCTTTTTATTTGAGATAATCAATTAGCAAATATCAAAGGTGTTTCATGCCATTGACCATTAGGGTAGGTTGATTTTTCACTTTTAAAAAATATCACATTGTCCATTTATGTGAAAGTTGTGTTAATATACTGAATTTGGATACTAGAAAATTAGATCTTTCACTTGTACCATTGTTTGAGGAAATAGCATCAAAGATCGTTTACTAAAATTTACAAAAAATGCTTGTTTTTACAACATCTGGCCTAGAATGTTGCACTTTTAAATAAAATATGTTCTGCATCTTATCTGTTATTAGTTTATTTACTGCTAAATAAAAAAAAAAGCAATTTGAACATCCTCTAAGTGCGCTAATTCCATTAATTTTGCCCCAAAATTTTCTGATTTGAAACATTTAAATTTTACATTTGTACATTATCAGTTAGTTGGGCACTTGCCAAAGAATTGCAAGTTTCTGGGTTCAATACTGGCCCTTACCAACTCAGTGCATGTGTAGCCTAGCTTGGATATGCGTGATAAAGTGGAGAGCTGATGGTAGATGTAGCACTCCATCTCAGACGCAAAATCAATCTCCCTGGTCTAGCACTAGTGAAAAGGGTATAGACTCCCTCACAGTCGGGCTGATAATGACAATAGGCCACTCTGCCAACTTTACTTACTTACATTATATCGAGAGGCAACCTCTCAATTGAATAATGCAAAGTATGACACTGGTTTATGAGCCAACAACTCCACAACAGACTAGCATCACCTCACAAATTATTAGCAATAAATTGGTTTACTTTATGTTAATGATCGACTTGAAACAGCAGTGGGTAATAATTTAAATAAAAAGCATATTCCAAAATCTAGACAATAGAATTATGTATCTACTTGCAATATGTCTTTCCTTTCCTACACTGCACTTCCTTCTGTTTTGTAAATGCAATACCTCCCCCACCCCACTCCAAGTATCAATGTCAACCAGGAGAGGGGTGGGGGAAATGAATCATTGAAGAGAACAAAATACTTTTATTTCAAGAAATTAATGAGGACTGGTAATTACCATTCACAAAAAAAATCTACTGGTTGGTTGATTGGTTGGGTTTTATGGCATGTCAACCACTTTGGGTTATTTTATGACGAAGACATTTTGCTATATTTATTCTAGATGGGTACACAATTTTTTAAGAACATTTTTTTATACTAATTTTTTCTAGCTAACTCTTAAATGGGATCCAAACAGGTACAACCATTCCGGTTCAGAGTGGACCTGGGAATAATTGGAACTTCACAATCAGATAGAGTTTAATGTCATATCCAGAACACTAAGACCCTCCACCACCACCTTCTAGCACAGGTGGCTCCATTGAGCAATGAGAGATGATCATTTGCAACTATCCTCAAATTAATTACTGGTTGAACTTTTTGCCAACAAGACCTATCTTTTGTTTTTTTTTGTTTGTTTTGTTTTACGGCATATCAACCTCAGTGGGTCATTTAATGCCGATAAAGTTTTGAAATAAATCAATTCTTAATGGATAATACAATTGTTTTATAAATACATTTTTCTATTTAACCCATAGATGGGACCCTAACAGGTACTACCACTCCGGGTCAGAGTGGACCAGGGAGCAATGGTGATGAATGGGGTGCTCCACATTCCCCAAACCTCCAAAACTGGAACCTCACCATCAGATAGAGTTTAACGTCATTCCCAGGACATGTAGACCCGCAGCCACCACCTTCTAGCACCCATATGATAAAAAGGGGTTGGGGCTTGCCATAAGGGCAATAGGGCTATCTTTTGGATTAACCAGAGGAATACTACACTCAAACTTATCCATATTACAGAGGATTACCATCTCACTATCGATGTTTCATAATTCATGAGCAGCTCATAAATTATGAATGTATCTGCAGTTAAAATATTTGAATTAAGGTTCATTAGATTTAAAATGACAGTGTCTATGGAAAGTTACCCAACAGTTGTGATGGTTTATAACCTTGACCCCTTGAAGGCGTGTGATTAGGTGCCATGAAAATATGTTTTAGTTTAATTAGTTGCAAGACAGATTTCAGAGCTGGTGGACCATAGGGTCGCCACTCTGATGTTGTTTGTCACAGAGGCGGAATCAAATGGGCAGGGTTGCAAATAAAGCTTGATCAACCAAGTCTTGTTGTGTTAATTAAATGTTAAAACAAGCAATGTCCATCCCAACACAAAGAAGAATGAATCCCAGCAGAAGTCCTGAGGAGAAGTATGATCGACAAGAAGAACATAGCGATTGTTGGATTTGTCAAGTATTCAGCTCTATTACAAGCTGACTACCAAACTAACTCTAGAGTTTGGTAGGTGGCTTATATGGAGCTTTGGGTTGTTCCATTATGAACTCAGGCAAGTTTACTTCCTGGGTTCTGATTGGCTGTTGGTTTTCAGAGTGAGTAAAAACATGGATAAGTACCCACTCTTCAGCCATCACTTTGCATTATGCCAGCAGCATGCAAGGACTCTATTTAAGTTACAGCTTGCCTGTTGTTCTCATCTGCTAACTCGACGGTAGTTAGAATCCCACTGCAACGGTGAGTATCATATTGTTTCTATGATATCTGGGGGATAACTTCTACAGCGATGTGTTAGACAAAGAACCAGAAACAGAAGATAAAAAGTAAGAACTATCATCTATCTATCATCTGTTGAACTAGAGAATATATAACACAGATTAGGGTTACCAACTGGATTCTGTGAACAGAACAACTGAACCTCTACAATGGTGACAAGGATTCTAACAGTATTTACCCAATCCATCCACCACATGCAGGATGCAATTTTATTTATTGGCATTTCAGTTTTCGGAAGACTATAATATAGTTTTTGTGCCCCTGAAGTTACAGCGTCTCCTGTGACTGTGAAGTCCAATGTTTGAAAAACATTCTCAACCATAGATGTTGCTTGTGAAGGCTATCCCAGAAGATGTTGATGTGCCGCTGCTTTGTTGCCGCTGCTATTTTCTTCTGGACCTCTTGGCTTCATGGTGTTGCACCAGGGTGGCTTTAGACATGAACAGTCCTCTACAGAAAGCCTACCACCACAGAGGGCGGTCCTGAGCCAAATTTTCCCAGCTGAAAGGGGCAATGCCAAAGCACCTGAGATCATTCTTGCAGACATCCTTGAAACGCAGCTGGGGGCGATCAATCAGTCTCTTACCAGATGAAAGTTCTGCATCCCAAAGTCATATTTTGGCTGAGTACAGCTAGTTTGAATTTAGAGTTTTCCATCTAAACTGGTTGTTTAATCAAGGCTAAAAAATAGTCTGCCCTACTATTTATCCACAGCTTGGGGAAGGGGAGAGATGGGGGCATTAGTGTGAAGTGAATGCAAACAATTTTACTTAGGATTTGAACTCAGGTCACTGAATCCATGACCTATGATAATAACCATTATGCGAAGATAACCTCCCAATAAATAAAATGATATAATATAATGTACATTAAACAGCAGGGTAGTTGGAACTCTTTTCTCTTGAAAGCATTTGCTAATAGGTCAGGTCAGCAATTATTCCTTGCTGTTGGTAACATGTAAACCATTACAACCTGTTGCCTAGTGTCACACAGATATAAGTGTTGATCCAGATCCAATGGGACAAAAGTATATCTTTTATAATAAAAAAGGTACACAAAATGATTTGAATTTTGTTTAAAAGATTTTTTTATTATTTAAGTCAAGGCTACACGTGTTTTAGTTTCATTAGATTTTCTTCAGGTGTGTAAAGTTTTTTTTGTGATATATATATATATATATATATATATATATATATATACTAGACAAAAAGTGACCCGTTGGGGCACTCATTAAGCTCTCGCTAGATGATTGGGATTAAGAAAAAGAGTAGGATATGCCAAAATATCGTCTGCTTTTCATTTTAAAAACGAATTAAAATTTATTAAACCGATTGTTTAAGGTCAAATTTTTGTCTAAGTCGAAAAAGTAACATAATGAGCATCAATAAAAAAGAAAATAATATTACACAAGTAATTTATTTTTGATACATTTAAAATGATGTTTTCGGTCAATTTCGATCAAGATGCCTGCCAAGACGCTACTTAAAATCCGTTTTTACAAAATAAATTGTAACTTTTGTGACTGAAAAAAAAATTCCCACTGGATTGTCCAATTAGACACATAACCTAGTAGATAAAGGAGTTAGGTTAAGACAATTCTAAATGACAGTTATCTCTAGATTGTAGATTCAATCCTGGTCAGGGGCAGCAGTAGCATAGAATAATAATTAACATAGCTTAACACCTGTACCCCAGCTATGGTTAGTGGAATGAGAACAGGATACCCCTGTGGACTGAATAAAGGGTTAGCTTAAAAGTTCCGTGATGGCTCCCTATTACAAGAAGGTTTCTGTGTTTGACTTAATTGCAAATTACAACTAATTAGAATCAATTAAAGTGGATTTTTTTTCAAACATTTAGTAATCCTAAAACTAAGGAATAATTTAGGACAAATTTCGTGTGATCAAGGTCCCCAGCAAAAAAGCCTTTAGGATTGAAAGCTCAAAATCTCAGGTTTAGTATAATAATTATATATATATATATATATATATATATATATATATATATTTTCTATCTATTTTCAATCATACTGTCGGATTCATTTCCATATATATATTTATACACACACACACACACACACACACAAGGTGTGCTAAAAATATTGAGACTGAATAAGTTGAGTTTTTTTAATACTGAGTTTCCTTAGCCCAGGACAAATTGCAATAAATATCAAACAAAGACCAACATGTACTGCATAATGTGTCCAAAGTTTTTCAAAAAAATATTGAATGGAACAGGTTTAAATAGCCTGTTGAATTTTGTAGTTTATACACATCATGGCATATCTTCAGCAGATGGCTCCCCAGAAACTCCAGGAAGTTGTTTGACACATCTGCAGCTTTGGTTGTTATACCATTAGGGCATTCTTGCTGGAATCATAGTTTAGTATGTTCCTATCTTACTCAGACTGTAAATCCAGTTTGTTCCAATATAGTGTAGAAGCAATACCAACTATCGCAGTGGGATTCTAATTAACATCAAATTGGCAGACAAAGGTAGCAAGCAAACCATAACTTAATACAGTACCTGCATTACCAGAAGCATAGTGGTGAATTATTTATCAAAGCACCATAGCCACACCATAGAGCAGTCAATCAGGACTCAAGGAATGAGATCACCCAGATGCAAGTATGGAATATTCCTGAGTGATATATATATATATATATATATATATATCACTCATATATATATATATATATATATATATATATATATATGAGTGATATATACATATATATATATATATATATATATATATATGGAGGTGTGTGGGCTAGTGGTTTAAGTCGTGGAAAATGGACTCATTGATTCGAGTTTAAATCCTAGATGAAGCTGGTGGCATTTCACATAGCACTAATACCCTTGGGAAAGGTATGAATCCATATATTCTCCCTCCAGCTAAATTACAAATTCGGCTAAATTCGGCTGAATTACAAGGACATGTTTGAGTCTTAACTCAAAGCCCATATTATGTTCATGGATTTGTAAAATCTGCAATACACATGATTTATTGCTGTCTGTTCATATCTATCGTTGCAGACAAAAAGAGAAAGAAAATATATGATTTATGGGATCCTGATAACTTGTGGCCAATCATAAATTGGCAAAAGAAAGAAGGTTGATTGTTTATTCATTATCCAACCATGTCTCTTGACGTCTTTTTAGAGATCATCATATTTTTCCAGTTTATGTTCTGGAGCCAAGTTGACATTTCCATTGAAAGAAACCATTAATTCAATGTGAATATGAACTTATTTTTTAATTAAATGATCAGACCATAAAGTCAGGACAGTGAACAGTTGATTGTTTGGTTGGTTGGATTTTATGGCATGTCAACCATTGTTGGGTTATGTTATGCTGAAGATATTTTGTGTTATTCATTCTTGATAGGTACTATTTTTTTAAAACTCACTTCTATTTACCCCATATATGGGACCCTAACAGGTACCACCATGACAGATCAGAGTGTACCTAGGAGTAATGGTGATGGAGTACTCTACACTCCCCAAAACTCAGACTTGGAACTTGACAACTAGATGCAGTTTAATACTAAGACCCTCAGGCACCACCTTCTAGCACATATATATATTTACCAACCCCTCTGCACGAGCAGGATGCGACACAAGGTCAATTTCTTAAGCGGAGTTTAAGAGGTTTGAATTCAGAGTTTTCCTTCTCCTAGACCGGTTGCCTAACCAAGGTTAAAGAGCCCAGTCTGGCCTACTATTTGCCCATAGCTGGAGGGAGAGTAAGTAGGATTCATACCTTTCCCAAGGGTATTAGCGCTAAGTGAAAATGCAATTACCACATCCAGGATTTGAACTCGGGGTGACGAGTCCATTTCCCATGACTTTAACCATTACACCAGTTACTTCTAGTACATAGAGCAATAGGGTTGGAACAAGCATATAGATGCTAAGGTTCAATGAGACCAACCGATCGATCAGATGGGGCCTCTCTAACTGCCCGTCTAACCTAAGTAAGGGCCAAAGTGGAGTGATGTATGTCATGGACTGCTCATCCACCAAGATTCCATCCTAAAGCATCATCGATCAACCCCCATGGCCAACAAATGGCCCCAGTGGGGACATTTTTGCCCTTTTTATAGCAGTGCAAAAGCCCCAGCTGACAGGGGCATGATATTGTATCGGTGAGAAAGCTGATGTTGTATTAAGGTGAATCAAAAGTAGTTTTACTTGGTACAAATATTTATTTTAATGAAGAGCTCAAAAAAATTGGATAACTGGCAAGAGCCACTTTTCAGAAGGAGAGTTTATTATACAAGAGTTTATTCTATGGAAATGGTAAGAAGGAAGGAGGGAAAAAAAAAGAAAATTCTGGAAAAGTTTCAAAAATGAAAAAAGAACAAAAAAAAAAAGAGAAAAAAAAGATAACTTAATTCGATTGAAATTAGATTTTTTTAAAAAAATTCCCCAATTTAAATGACAATTTGTTGTTTAACTTTCATGAAGGAAGGAAGGAAAGTGTTAGAACAGGGATTCTCAAACTTTATTTGATTTCCATTCACCCTCAAATAAATCAACCTTAATATTGCCAACATTTTTCTTAGTCTCACGGGATGATGAGAAGATGTTTGCATTTCAATTCATGCAAATTCCCTTGGAAAAGGCATAAATCAAATTGTTCTCTCCACATAAACTAGGTCAGACTGGGGGCTTTAGCTTTAGTTTGGTAACCAATATAGGAGAAGGAAAACTGAATTCAAATCAGCTTTACTCTATTTAAAAACTGACCTTGAGAAGCAGCTACCCCCAGATACCAGGTAGAGGGTGGGGGAACCCTGGTATTTTTTCTTTACTTTTTACAAATGCATTTTTAATGTTATTTCTATGTTAATCTTCGAATATAAATGAAATCTTTATAATCTTTGCACAGTATCAGCCAGACAGTGAGGGAGTCTACCCCCTTTTCACTAGCGCTAGACCAAGGAGATTGTTTTGTTTTCTTAGAATCTGCTTCTCACTTTACTGCACAGATCCCTGTGCTACTCATACGCCGAGTTGGCGAGGGCCGGTATTAAACCAGGTAACTTGAGGTCCCCAGCCAAACACTCTACCAACTGAGCTAAACTGACCCTATGTAATGTAAATACATTCATAAAAATTTAATGAATTTAAATAATAAATAAAATTCTGTGATCTTTAGTTCTATTTTAAAATTTAGTAAATCAACAAAACCTTTTTGGAGAGATGATTTTTTGTATAGCCCAGGTAGACACAACAGCTATACAAAGGTGGTCTGAAAAGTTTATATGATGACATATCTGTGGTTGATGACATTTCTGACCAATGAGATCCAAGTACTGAAATACAGATGTAAGAAGCATGTGGACTACAAGGAAACTATGTCGAAAAATAAACCTCATTTGGTCACATTTAATGAGAGTATCTGGGCCAGCCTATGAACTTTTCAGTCAACCCTCATATATATATATCTCAGTCTGTACAAATGTTGTCAATGCCCTATTTTTGTGAAAACCAAAGATGATAGTCTAAAAAAACAGTAGAAAAACATTTTTAATAAACTTATGAAAATAAATAGAATTATGCTGGAACCTTTTGCAACAAATTTCTGTATTTAATAACATATATCATCATCTTCACTTCCCACAAAGGATTCAAAAGATGTATTGCCTTAAATATCAAAGCTGAGCTATTTTCTAGGCTAACATTTATCTAGATATCAAAGAATTACTTATATATATATATATATATATATATATATATATATATATATATATATATTAGCCAGAAGAGCATTAAGCAAAACTTTTAGTAGGTTCGTCTAACTCATTAGATTTATCTTTATTATTTGCTCTACTTAGGTCTTAGGTATTGAGCACTTTTTACTTATTAGCTTTAGTCTCCTGGCAGGTTTGTATGTATATATTTATCTTATATATATATATATATATATATATATATATATGCATATAAATTGTATTTTTCTTTTGGCAAAGATATTGTACTAATAGATTATTTTTTGTTGGTATGATTATCTTGGTCTTTTCGTTTTTACAAAAATCTTTTTCTTCCCGGTTGATGTTTGGTAGTATATTTTTAAAATCAAACTATTTGCTGTTTTTTTTATCACCGTGAGGATTTACCAACAAGTTTGGTATATTAAATATATATATATATATATATATATATATCTTATTATAATGGAGATTGTGTGTTTGTCTGTCTGTAACCGAAACTATATTACTACTCAATTCACAGTTCCCTTAGTTATTTACATCACATTCTCCATGATTTTATTTTTATTTAAACCTCAATGAATAATAAAATTGTTTTACATTATTAAGACTGTTGACCATATCTACATACTAAGAATACGCAATTGTATTTATATATACAACAAAATAGTGGTTTACAGTGTGAATGGGAAGGCTAATTTGCATATTGATCTTAAAAATTGATTTTAATAAATATATGCTAAGTATTATTGATTTCTAATTGTTTGGTTTTATCTTATTGAATATGAGCAAAAATCTCTGGGATAAATCTTAAAAGAAATTCATTAAGAAGAAGAAATAACTGTAATATTATTCTTTACTTCCTAATTTAAGTAAAGAGTTAAATTAGGAAAATTTACCAATGAAAGATGGGAGTAATGGAAAATGATGGAAGAGTTAGTTTTAAAGTTGTTCTATTTTTCGATCATACCCCCTCTGTTCCAAATCTTTTTATCTGCATTCTTATTCAGTTTCATTAGCCTTTCTAATTTAATATGATATTTCATTATGTTAAAACTTAAATACTTGCACCCTATGGAGGGTGCATATATTTGCTAGTATATATAAGGATTATACAAAGCGGCTGCATGATGTGATGGAAAACCAACAAATTCTGATGGCATTGCAAGATACTGCATAGTTGCTCTGTGGTAATGGCGCTTTAGCTCTGAACCCATGTTTGACCCCAGGGACATTATCTGATAAAGGATTTATGTTTGTGTGTGTGCATATATATATATATATATATATATATATATATATATATAAACATATATAAACTAATATTGATAATATAGTTTGCTATATCTATAAATAAATAGTGCTCAATATCAGTGATAGAGAGCATATATATTTAAGTTAGGATAGGCAAGAAACTTACAATTACCAAGTGGCATGGAATCTATGTCTATGCTATCCTAACTTATATATAATAGTATTGATAATATAGTCTGCTATATTTTTAAGTAAAGAGTGCTCAATATCATTGGTGGAGCATGTATATCTTTAAGTTAGGGTAGTGAAGACCAAGTCAATGGCGCTTGATTTCTTGGCTATGCAATTTTCAAACCAAATTTATTTTGAAAATTGCATAGGTAAGAAACAGACAGTTACTAAGCGCCATTGACTTTGTGTCGTCACTGCATAATACACATACACACACACATATATATATATATATATATATATATATATATAAGAGAGAGAGAGAGAGAGAGAGAGAGAGGTGTCATGGTTATGATTGTAGGAAATAGACCTAATGAGCCGAGTTTAAATCCTGGTTGGTTAGTTGGTTGGTTGGTTGGATTTTACAGCATGTCAATCCTTGTTGGGTTATTTTATACTGAAGATATTTTGTTTTATTCTTTCTTGATGGTATGCAATTTTTTTTAAATACATTTTTTTAAAACTCATTTTTTTTCTATCTAAGCCATAGATGGGACCCTAATAGGTACTACCACTCCGGGTCAGAGTAGACCTGTGAGTAATAGTGATGAAAGGGTACTCCACACTCCTCAGGGTTCCTGAACTGAAACTTCACCATCAGATAGAGTTTAACATCATACCCAGGACATGAAGATCCTCAGACACCAAGTGCTCAATATCATTGATAGAGCTTGTATATCTCTAAGTTAAGGTAGCAAAGATGAAGTTAATAGTGCTTGCTATCTGTCAGTGTTTCACCTATGAAATTTAATCAAACCAAATTTGGTTTGAAAATTGCATAGGCAAGAAACTGACAGTTACCAAGTGCTGCTGACTCTATGTCTTTGCTATCTAATATATATGAGAGAGAGAAAGTTTGGTTTGGTTACGGCATATCAACCACAGTGGATTATTTAATGCCAACAAAGATTTGAAATAAATTCATTCTTAATGGATACTTAATTTTTTTCTATAAACACATTTTGTTCTATTTAACCCATAGATGGGACCCTAACAGGTACTACCACTCTGGGTCAGAGTGGACCTGAGAGCAATGGTGATGAAGGGGTACTCCACATTCCCCAGAGCTCCAGAATTGGAACTTCACCATAAGAGACAGGGTGGGGTGTGTGGGGTGTTATGGTTATGATTGAAGAAAATAGACCTAATGAGCAGAGTTTAGATCCTGAATGAGAATGTTGTTGTGTCACTTCATATCCTTTCCTAATATAATATCAAATGTGTGCATACTTAGCTGAGTACATTGATGAGATGAACACTATGGGATGATGGCCATTATCTGTTCAGCTGCTGGTGTGTAGATTAGTTATATAAACATGGAGGGATTATTGTTGTCTACTGCTTTCAGGATGCAGCTACCATTTAATCAGTGGTGGTAAGGTCAGCTGAGAGAGAAGGGATCTGATATTGGAAAATCTGAAACCTCTGCGATAACTATTCATAGAACATCACAGCATAACTAGAAGATGTAGCCATTGAAATGAAATAAATATATATATATATATATTATAAAGAAGAATAGCAAATATGATAAGTGTTTGCATATATATATATTTTTTACATCTGAACACTGAGTGCATTAAGACCTAAGCATGTTATGTTTTTAAATATAAATCTTGTGAAATAATATGAACACACTTTAGTAATGATAAATTAGTACCATAATATTTTTTATATATATATAAAAGTAAAGTAAAGTAAAGTCATTGGGGCGGCCTAAAGTTGGTATCAGCCAGTCATCGAGGAAGTCTATCCCCTTTTCAATAGCGCTAGACCAAGGAGATTGTTTTAGCATCTGAGGTGGCGCCACACCTACCACCAGCTTCTTACTTTACTGCACAGATCCCTGTGCTACTCATACACTGAGTTGGCGAGCACCGGTATCGAACTAGGAACCTTGTGGTTTCTAGCCAAACGCTCTATCAACTGAGCTAACCCGACCCATATATATATATATATATATATATATCTTATTATAATGGAGATTGTGTGTTTGTCTGTCTGAAGCCGAAACTAAATCACTACTCAAGTCACAATTCCCTTAGTTTATTGACGTCACATTCACCATGAATTTATTTTTATTTAAACCTCTAGTTAATAATTGTTATACCTTATTAATACTTTTGACTTTATCTACATTCTAATAACATGCAATTGTATTATATATGCAACAAATAGCGGTTACAGTGTGAACAGGAAAGCTAATTTGCATATTGATTATAAAAGTTTAATTTTATTAAATATGCGCTTGGTATTATTGATTTCTAATTGTTTTTTTTTTCTTAATGAATATGAGCAAAAATCTCGGGGATAAATAAAAGAATCATTTAATAAAAAGAAATAACAGTAAATTTATTCTTTACTTCCTAATTTAACTAAATAGTTAAATTAGGAAAATTCAGCAATAAAAGAGGGAGTGATGAAAAATGATGGAAGACTTAGTTTCAAAGTTGTTCTATTCTTCGATTATACCCCCTCTGTTTCAAATCATTTATTTGGATTTTTATTTAGTTTCAAAAGTATTTCAAATTTAACATATTTCATTACATTAAAATACAAATACTTGCACCCGGAGGGTGCATATATTTGCTAGTATATATAAAATAAAATGGAAAATGAATGTGAAATGTTTTGCATATGTAGGTGCTCAATACTAAAATTGCAGAGCAGTTTTAAAATCAGAGATGAAATATTATGGTGTTATTTTCTCTAACTGCAGTTTCATGCATATTATGCAATCTTCAGATGGTCAAATACTGAAATATTAAAATGGTGGCTTGTTCAGTATTTATGTAACATGAAGCGTAATAATGCAATGGAATGTATAATGTAAAACATATTTAAAAAACATAAACATTCTTAGGTCTTAAGTCTTACATTATAACATTCCATTCTGTTGTCCTCATCTTTATTGTTATATACACAATGTTTCGGTTGATGTACCTTTTGGCCTTCTTCAGATATTTCTTGCTGAACTTCAAACTGAACACTTAATCTAATTGGGGTAGATAATTGGTCATTCTGCTTTTCTTTTTTCTTTTCGTTCTGGTGTTTCATTTTTTGCCAAGTCCATTTAGGGTAAGAGTTTCTAGAGCACAGTACCCATCTGCCTTAATGGGTTTCTCATATTAATATGTCAGTGTTTTTTTGCAATCTTTCTATTATCATGGGAATTTAGTGTCTCTGTGCTCAGAGACGCAATGTCTACTTGAGAGCTTACTAGTGTGGATTGATAAGATGACATGACAAAAAACGTTGTCAAATTGAAGATAATATAACAATTAGCATACTTAATGAAATAAAAAGAACTGTGACACAAAAAGATGATCATCGTTTTTTTTGTGGTTTGTAAACAACGGTACTCACACTGTGGTACATCAAGTGGAACTAAGAGTGAAGCAATAAAGGGTACTCCACTACCCTGAGCTTCCACCACCAGATGCCTATTTAGTATCACATCCAGGATACACATTTTTGCAAGGCAGTCGTTAGCTTCTAAGTGCTGGTGCATATATATATATATAAATATGTTGTGGATTTTGCGTTTCCGTATGCTTCTGGTGTGTATAATAGTTTGAGGTGTATGTTAGTATTTGTATCCGTTGTAAGAGATACTTATACCGCGGAGTTGGGCTTAGTATGAAGCATTAACGTACTTATTATGCTATATGTAGCGTAATATGTTTAGTTTGAAATAAATATCTGAAGACTGTGGTTTGTTTGAGTTTCATTTATTTAAGCTGGGTAAATTTCGGGACTGCTTACGTACCTTCGACTGACCGTCGGCTGAATACGTGTGGTGATGCTTGATGGCGGACGGCCGCTTGTTTTAGGCTGGACTGTGGGGCCTGTTTCTCGGTTGGTTCATATATATATATAATATATAGTATATAACTGAATATATATGTACATAGAGTTGTCTAGCTCCAGTGCGAGAAGGATCTGCCTACCGAACACATGGTTCTGGGTTTGATACCAGCCATTGCCAACGTTCAGCACATGAGTTAGCCAGCTTAAAAATCTGGGCAGGTGAAAGTGGGAAGCTGATACTAGATGCAGCACTGAACTTCAGATACAAGACAAGTCTCTGGTCTAGGTGGCGTAATGGAAGAGCAATGATGAATACACGTGCTGACAACTGCCACCCATCAATCTTTAATATAATATAATATATAATATATATATATATGGGAGTAAATATGGAAATAAATCGACAGTATTAAGAAATTTGAAAAATGAAGTCTTCCAAATAAGATGAATTTATATATATGTAAGTATTAGATGAAAATGGCAGCCTATTTTATTTAAATAATGTAAATAACTGAAAAGAAAGTGTTGAAAAATTTAAATGTACTTACAATAAAAGGTTATTTGGTTTGAAAATCCACGCAAGTGAGAAACTAAACAGTTACAAGCACTGTAGACTGTCTTCATACCTAACTTAGAGATATATGTGCTCTATCAGTGATATTGAGCACTCTTTATTTATAAATATAGCAAACTATATTATCAATATATATTAAACTACCGAAAAGCCCTGATGAAGGTCTATCTAACAGACTGAAAACACTACAGCATAGCATAATAACCCATTATTCGTTATAAAACTGCTGTGTTTTTTCCAATTTTTATACTAATATCACATACTGTCGGATTCACTTCCATTTTTTCTTCACACACACCACACACAAAACACATATATATATAATATGAGATGGCATAACCAAAGGGCCTTGTCAAAAATTGGGAATAATATTAATAGATATTTATAAAATAAAAATATTTGGGGGAAACAAAATTGATGAAGTTTTTGTTTTTTTTGGTTTATAAACACAAAGAAAGAGTGCATTGTAAAGTCTTAACGATTGACAGCTACAACCTAAAGCAATTCTTCTCTTTACTTCCATATTTGTATATGACAATACATTTACAAAACAAAAATAAAAATCCATCTGTTTCATAGGACCTCTCTGATATTTTCCAAACAAATGAGATGAGATCAAATAATTTTTAATATCAGCATTACCACACCTCCTCCTCCTACCCTTCTCCTCTTCCTCCCTCTCCTACTCCTTGTTGCAGTAAGGAATTCTTTGGTAGTTAATGACAATACAGTTTTGTTTGGAATGGTGTGAATCTTTTCATATTCCATTATTATCAAGCTCTTAGAAGCACATTATAAAAAGGTAAAGATAGCGAGCATTGTTAATATTGCTACGTTGGATGGATCATAAATCATGGAAATTCCCAGTTGAATAATTATGCTGGTATTTTTTTTCTTCTTCTGGGAAGCACTCAAAGTAAAGAGAAAGTCAGAAAAGTGTTAGAAGATATTTATTACTCAAAATAAGTTATATAAATTGGAAATTGTGGATATATATAATATATATATAGAGAGCACGAGAGAGAAGGGAGAGAGAGAAGAGAGAAGAGAGCGCGTGGGTGTGAGAGTCGGGAAAATGGATTTGTCGATTCGAGTTAATTCCTAGGATGAAGCTGTTGGCAATTTCACATAGTGCTAATACCCTTGGGAAAGGTATGAATCCATATATTCTCCCTCCAGCTATGGGTTAAATAGTAGGGAGACTGGGCCCTTCAGCCTTGGGTAGGTAACCAGTCTAGGAGAGGGATAACCTGAATTCAAAATTCCTGAGGTCGGTCGTTGATAGGGTTTGTGGCAACCTTTGATGGCACCCATTCTTTCCTATCGACCTGTGCAAAAAGTGTGGGTGGTCCAACACAAGCCTTCACCACTATAAACCAAATCCCTGTGTAGAGTTCATTTGTGTATGAACCTCATTATGCATAAAATTCGACGGAGAGTTCATTATATATATTATCTATATATACATACATGCGTCAAGCGGATTAATACTACTTCCTGTTTTGAATAAGAGATTTTCGTTTGATGTCGAACTTGGAATATGTCTTCTTTTTACAAAATGTTTACAATAATAGATACATGATTCGGTGACCGAGATAAGTGTGGCGGAAGTGCTCATATTTGAAATTAACACACAACTGTTTTGCAACATCAAGGTTTTCGTTTTGAATTCATATCAAGGACTATTAAATATAAATATTAAAAAATAAAAAATAAAAAATCTGTTTTCAAATGCCTTTAAAATATAAAGAAATTCATCATTGTATCTGATGAGTCAGGAGAGATTAGACGACTTTTGTCTAAGCTCCCTGAAAATAGACTATAATGCTAAATCTCTAAGTAATTTGTTATTTCTTTACTTATATACTTTGCACTGTGACTCTAACATTAAGAGCAACACATTGAGCTCTCAAACTGCGACAGGGTTTTTAAATAAAACTCTTGTGTTGTAAGGAAGATTTGTTCTCTGGACTTTTGGGATTATATATATTATATATAGTATATATATTATATCCTATATATATACTCGTGTGTGTGTGCTGTGTGAGAGGAGGCATGCCATCACCTTACAAACAAGAGTTTTTTTTAAAAAACCTGTCGTCGAGTTTGAGGTCAATGTGTGCTCTTAGTTTAGAGTCACAGGTGGCAAATATTATAGTAAAGAAATAGCCCCACAATTACTTAGAGATTTAGCATTATAGTCTCATTTCAGGAGCTTAGACAAAAGTGTCCTAACTCTCCTGACTCATCAGATACGAATGATGAATTCTTATTACTTTAAAGGCGATTTGAAAAACAGATTTTTTATTTTTTATTTTTTTTAATATTTTTAATATTAATAGTCCTTTGATATGAATTCAAAAACGAAAGCCTTGATGTTGGCAAAAAGTTGTGTCAGTTAATTTTCAAAATATGGAGCACTTCGCCACACTTATCTGGTCACGAATGCATGTATCTATTATTGTAACATATTTTGTAAAACAGAGACATATTCCAAGTTCGACATCAAACGATTCTTATTCAAACAGGAAGAGTAATTAATCCGTTGACGATTAAGTATATATTAGTATATTATATTAGATATATGAACTCTCCGTCGAGTTATCGACATATGAGGGTTCAATACACACAGATGAACTCCGTACACAGGGATTTGTTATAGTGGTGAAGGCTTGTGTTGGCACCCACCTTTCTTGGCACAGTCGATAGAAAGAATTGGGTGCATCAAAGTTTGCCACAAACCCTATCAAACGCCGAGGCCTCAGGATTCTTCTGAATCAAGGGTATTATCCCTCTCCAACTGTACCTACCCAAGGCTGAAGGGCCCAGTCTGCCCTACTATTTACCCATAGCTGGAGGGAGAATTATTGGATTCATACCTTCCCAAGGGTATTAGCATATGTGAAATGCTCAACAGCTTCATCTAGGATGAACTCGAATCGACAAATCCATTTCCACACTCTACCAACTAGCCCACGCGCCTCTCCGTACTCTCCTATCTCTCTCTCTCCTCTCTCTCTATATATATATATATTATATATATATATATATTATAATCCACAATTTGCCAATTTATATAACTTATTATTGAGTCAATCAATATTCCTAAACCACTTTCTGACTTTCATCTTTACTTGGAGCTTCAGAAGAAGAAAAAAAATACCAGCATAATTATTCAACTGGGAATTTCCAAATGATTTTCTTGAATGGCATCCAACGTACGTCCTATATTTAAACAAATGCTGCTATCTTTATTTTTCTACATGTGGCTTCAAGCAAGCTGTATAATGGAATATTGAAAAGGATTCAACCATGGAAGACAAACTTAATTGTCATTACTACCAAAGAATTCCTTAACTGCAACAAGGAGTAGGAGAGGGAGGAAGAGGAAGAAGGGGGGTAGGAGGAGGAGGTGGTATGCTTGAATATCAAAATTATTTGATCTCAATCTCATTTGCTTGGAAAAGTATCAGAAGAGGTCCTTATGAAACAGATGAGATTTTATACTTTGTTTGTAAAATGTATTGTCATATACACATATCGGAAGTAAAGAGAAGAATTGCTTTCGTTGTAGCTGTCACACTTGTAAGACTTTACAATGCACTCTTTCTTTGTGTTAAAACCAAAAACGAACAAAAAACTTCATCAATTTTGTTTCCCAAATGATTTTTATATTTTATAAATATCTATTTATATTATTCCGAATTTTTGACAGGTCCTGTTGGTTATGCCATCTCATGATGTATATATAATGTTGTGGTGTGTGTGTGTGTGAAGAAAAAATGGGAAGTGGAATGAGTAGTGATAATGTAAAAATGAAAATAACACAAGTTTTAATAAAGCAATAATGTTTATTTGGCCTAATGCTGTAGTGTTTCAGTCCGTTAGATAGCCTTCATCAGGGTTCGGTAGTTTAATATTATATGAAAATATATGTTTGCTATATTTATAAATAAAGGAGTGCTCAATATCACTTGATAGAAGCACATATATCCTCTAAGTTAGGGTAAGTGAAGACAGTCCTCAGTGCTTTGTAACTGTTTAGTTCTCACTTGCGTGTTTTCAAAACCAAATAACGTTTTATTGTAGTACATTTAACATTTTTCAACACTTTCTTTTCAGTTATTGTACATTATTTAAAGAATGAAAGTAGCTGCCATTTTCATCTCTAATAGGCTTACATATATATACAACATTATTATTGTGTGTGGAAGACTTCATTTTTCAAATTTTCTTTAAATACTGGTCGGGATTTATTTCCATATTGTACTCCATTATATTATATAATAGCTTGGGGTATATTAGTATATATAATAGTTGAAAGAGCGGTGGAGTGGCCAATTGTACAGGCAAGTTGTGTCAAGGTAGCTCTTTTCATTAAGCACTAGACCGAGAGAAGCTTGTTTTTGTAATCTGAAGATTCATGCTGCAGTCTAGTATCAGCGTTTCCACGGGTTTACTGGGCAAGAGTTTTAGCTGTGCTACTCATATGCTGAGTTGGGCAATGGTGGTAAAAACCCAGAAACATGTGGTTTCTAGGCGATCTCTGCCAACTGAGCGAATAACCAGCGCGCCTTATATAGTAATGAGGTATAGTATATATATACGTATATACTATATATATGGGAACACCAGAAACCAGCCGCCACAGTCCAGCTAAAAACAAGGGCCGCCGCACAAGATCACGCACCACGATTCACGGTCAGTCGAGTACGTAGCAGCTCCCGAAAATTTAACCCAGCTAAAGTAAATTTGAAACTCAAAACAAGCCATAAAGGGGGAAGTCTCAGATATTTTATTTCTCAAGGCTAACATATTACCGTCGTAACAATAAGTTAGCATAATAAGTACGGGTTTAATGCTTTCATATCCTAGCCCAACACCCGTATAGAGTATCTCCTAACAACGAATACAAATGATAACATGAAACTCAAATAATATCACCACAGACAGCATACGAGAACGCAGAAAATCCAACAACAGTATTTTATATATATAAGAATATATGCAGCCAGCACTTAGAATATACTGACTGGCCTTGCAAAAAGGTGTATCCTGGATGTGATACTAAATAGCATCTGGTGTGAGCTCTAGTAGTGTGGAAAGTACCCTGTATTGCTAGTCACTCTTAGTCAAACTTGCGAGCCAAGAGTGTTAGTACGACATTGGTGTTTACAAACCACAAAAAAAACATGAATCATCTTTTTGTGTGTTCACAATATCTTTTTATTCATCAATAGTTCCAATTTATATATCTTCATTTTGAACAACGTTTTGTGGTCATGTCATCCTTATTGAGAATCCACACCTATAAAATTCTCCCAAGTAGAAGCGGAATTGCTTTAAGCAGAGACAGCTTAAATCCCTACTAGGGCGATAGAAAGATTTGAAAAAAAGACATGACCATTATATGGAGACAACCCATTAACGGCAGGATGGTAGCTGTCTAAAACTCTTTACCCTAATGGGACTTGGCAAAAATGAAACACAAAAGAGAAAAGAAAAGAAAAGCAGAATGATCAATTATCTACACCCAATTCCGATTAGTGTGTCAGTTTGAAGTTAGGCACGAAAGGATCTGAAGAAGGCCAAAAGTACATCAACCGAAAGCATTGTGTTAATAACATAAGAGATGAGGACAGGCAGGAATGACATGTTATTACATGGTAGGACTTAAGAAACCTAAGAGGAATGTTTATGTTTGTAAATATGTCTGTAGCATTATAACATTCCATTGTATTGTTACGCTTCATGTGTACATAATACGAAACAAGCCACATTTTATATTATCAGTATTTGGACCCATCTGAAGATTGGCATAAATATGGCACTGAAACTGCAGTGTACAGCAAATTAAACACCATAATGCTTTCATCTCTGATTTTTAAACGTGGCTCTGCAATTTTAGTATTGAGGAGGCACCTTACATGATGCAAAACATTTACATTCATTTGTATCGCCTGTTATTTATGAGTATGACTAGCAAATATACGGCACCTCCGGGTTGCAAGTATTGGTATTTTAATTAATGGAATGATGTTTAAATTTGAAAATACTTTGAAACTAAATAAAAATCCAAATAAAAGATTTGAAACAGGAGGGGGTATAATCGAAGAATGAGAACAACTTGTGAAACTTAAGTCGTTCATCATTGTTCCTCATCACTCCCTCCTTTTATTTGCTGAATATTTCCCTAATTTAAACTATTTAGTTAAATAAGGAAAGTAAGAATAAAATTGATGTTATTGTTTGATAGGAAGTGATTTTTTTTTAAGATCTATACCCGAGATTTTTGCTCATATGTCATTGAGAGAAAGAACAACGAATTTAGAAGTCATAATACCAAGCCATGATTTAGATAAATTGAAACTTTTTTAAGTATCACATATGGCACCCATGTAGCTTCCTGTTGCACACATGTACGCGCTATTCTTGTTTGTGAGCTATAAATACAATTGCAGTGTTAATCTAGAATGTAGAGTAAAGTCAAAAGATTAAATAGGTATAACAATTTCGTATCAATAAACTGAGTTTAAATAAAAATAAACTTCATGGTCGAATGTGACGTCAATAATAAGGAACTTGTGACTTGCGTAGTGATTTAGTTTCGGCTTGCAGACAGACAAACCACAATCTTCCATTATAATAAGATATATAGATATATGTATATATATATATATAATAGTATAGGGTATTAGGGGTGTGAGGTGCGGGGTGTCAGCTCAAGTCGATAGAGCGTTGGTAGCTAGAACACAAGGTTCCTAGTTGACATACCGTGCTTCGCCACTCAGTGTGTATGAGTAGCACAGGGATGTGTGCAGTAAAGTTAAGAAGCTAGTGGTAGGTGTGGCGCCACCTCAGATGCTAAAACAAATCTCGCTTGGTCTAGCACTCTATGAAGAAGGGGATAGACCTGTCCTCGATGACTGGCTAGATACCAACTTTAGGCCGCCCCAACGACTTTAACTTTTACTTATTGTTTTATATATTATATAAAAGAGATGGAATGGGTACTGAAATTTATTCATTACTAAGTGTGTTGCATGTGATAGAATCATATTAACACAGACTTATATTTAAACCATAACGATGCTTAAGTTCTTAATGCACTCAGTGATGTCAGGTGTAATATAATATATAGTAGATAGTTGCACACAGTCTTATCAGTATTTGCTATTCTTCTTTAATATATTATATAATATATATATGATATAGTAATATATAGAGTATTGATTTCAATGGCTACATCTTCTAGTGATAGCTGTGATGTTCTATGAATATTTCTCACCAGAGGTTTCAGATTTTCCAATATCAGATCCTTCATCTTTCAGCTGACCTTTTACTCACCACTGAATTAAATGGTAGCTGCATCTGAGAAGCAGTAGACAACAATAATCCCTCTGTTTATATAACTACATCTACACAGCCAGGCAGCTGAACAGATAGATGGCCATCATCCCATAGTGTTCATCGTCATCAATGTAACTCAGGCGAAGTATGCAACATTTGATATTATATGAGAAAGGATATGAAGTGACACAACAATAGTCTCATCCAGGATCTAAACTGCTCATTAGGTCCTAGTGTTTCCTTCAATCATAGACGCGATAAAACGCTCCATCACACGCCGTCTCTTATGGTGAAGTCAAATTCGTGAGCTCTGGGAATGTGGAGGTGCGTGAGTACCCCTTTCATCACCATTGCCTCAGGTCCACTGCTGACCTGGAGATGGTAAGTAGCCATGTGTAGTGTCCCAATCTATGGGTTAAATAGTAATATGGGTCTTATAAGAAAATTAGTATCCATTAAGAATGGATTTATTGAAATCTTGTTTGGCATTAAATAAGTCCACTGTGGTTTGAGTGATGGCGATACCAAAGCCAAACTTGTCTGCTCCTCATATATAATTAGAGTAGCAGAAGACATTAGAGTCAGAGCACTTGGTAACTGTCCAGTTTCTTGCCTATGCAATTTTCAAAACGAAAATTGGTTCTGATTAATTTCATAGATGAAAACTGATAGATAGCAAGCACTAATTAACTCATCTTTGCTACTTAACTTAGAGGATATTACAAGCTGCTATAATCGATATTGAGCACTTGGTGGCTGCAGGAATCTTCATGTCCTTGGCTATGATGTTAAACTCTATCTGATGGTGAAGTTTCAGTTCAGGAAACCCTGAGGAGTGTGGAGAGTACCTTGTCATCACTATGTACTCACAGGTCTAACTCTAGTGGTAGTACCTATTAGGATCCCATCTATGGTTAATAGAAAAATGAGTTTTAAAAAATGTATTTAAAAAAAGATTGCATACCATCCAAGAAAGAAAACAAAATATGCTTCAGTATGATACATAACCCAACAACGGATTGACCATGTCGTAGAATCAACGCTAAACCAATCAGGATTGGTAAACTCTGCTCATTAGGTCTATTTCGCTGACAATCTTAACATCGACCTCTCTCTCACACACACTAACACATAAGATATATCTATAATTCATATAGAGTGTATTAGGTGGATATATACGAGGTGTGATATATGTGTGTGTATGTATTATGCAGTGAAGACATAGTTCATGGCACTTGTGAGTGTCCTAGGTTTCTTAGCCTAGGTCAGCAATTTTCAACAAACAAATTTGGTTGTGGAGAAGTTGGCATAGCCAAGAAAGTCAGCACCATTGATTGTCTTCACTACCACTAACCTTAAAGATATACATGCTCCACCAAGTGATTATTGAGCATCTTTATTAAAAATATAGCAGACTATATATGCAATATTATTTATATAAGTTAGGATAGCATAGACATAGATTCCTGCCACTGGTAATTGTAAGTTCTTGCTATCTAACTTAAGCCACTCATATAATGCTCTCTATCACTGATAGTGTGAGGCACTATTGTAGCTTATGTAAGATGAATAGCAAACTAATATTATCATATTAGTTTTATATGTTTATATATACTTAAGAGTCGATAATATAAGTATATATACTGCCAACAACACAAAACATAAATTCTTTAATCAAGATAGATGTCCCTGGGGGTCAACATGGGTTCAGAGCTAAGGCAACCACTTACCCCAGAGCACTATGCAGTATCTTGCAATGCATCAGAAATTTGTTGTTTTTTCCATCAATCATGCAGCCTCTTTGTATAATCCTTATATATACTAAGCAAATATATGCACCTCCGTAGGGTGCCAAGTATTTAAGTTTAATATATATGAAATATATATTATTAGAAAGGCTAATGAAACTGAATAAGAATGCAGATAAAAAGATTTGGAACAGAGGGGGTATGATCGAAAAATAGACAGCTTTAAACTAACTCTCCATCATTTTCCATTACTCCCGTCTTTCAGTGTGAATTTCCTAATTTTAACATCTTTACTTAAAATAGGAAGTAAGAATAAAATACAGTTATTTCTTCTTCTTATGGAATTTGCTTTTAAGATTTATCCAACAGAGATTTTTTGGCTCGATATTCAATAAGATAAACCAAACAATTAGAAATCAATAATACTTAGCATAATATTTATAAAATCATTTTTTTAAGATCAATATGCAATTAGCTCCCACTTACACTAAAACACTATTGTTGTTGTATAATATAAATACAATTGTCGTATTCCTTAGTATGTAGATATGGTCAACAGTCTTATAATGCGTAAAACAATTTTATTATTCATTGAGGTTTAAAATAAACCATAAATCATGGAGAATGTGATGTAAATAACTCGGGAACTGTGAATTGAGTAGTAATGATAGTTTCGGTTAAGCAGACAGACAAACACACAATCTCCTTAATAATAAGATATAATATATATATATATATATATATATAATATACACATATTTAATATCGCCAAACTTGTTGGTAAATCCTCGCGGTGATAAAAAAAAAAAAAACAGCAAATGTTGATTTGTAAAAATATACTACTAAAATATCAACCGGGCGAAAAAGATTTTGGTAAAACGAAAGACCAAGTAATCGTACAACAAAATAATCTATTAGTACATATCTTTGGCCAAAAAGAAAAGAAAAAACATTTATATTGCATATATATATATATAGATAAGAATAAATTATATACATACAAACCCACAAGGAGACTAAAAGCTAAATAAGTAAAAAGTGCTCAAATACCTAAGACTAAGCTAGAGCAAGATAATAAAGAATAAATCTCAATGAGTCAGACGAACCTACTAAAAGTTCGGCTTAATACTCTTCTGGTTATATATATTATATATATATTTATATTAGTAGTAATTCTCTGATATCTAGAATAAATGTAGCCCTAGAACTACCTCAGCTTTGATATTTGGAGGCAAATATCATTTGATATTTGTGGAAGTGAAGATCTGAGGATATGTTAGTCGAATACAGAAATTTGTTGCAAAGGTTCAGCATCAGATTCTATTTATTTTATAACGTTTATTAAAAATTTTCTAACTTCTGTTTTAGTCTAATCATCTTTGGTTTTCACAAAAATAGGCGGGCATTGACAAAAATTGTACAGACTGAAGAGATTATACGGAGGTTGACTGAAAGTTCATAGGCTGACCAAATACTCTCATTAAATGTGACTAAATGAGGTTTATGTTTTCAAAATAGTTTCCTTGTAGTCACATGCTTCTTACATCTGTATTTCAGCTACTTGGTCTCATTGGAGTCGGTAATGTCAATCAACCACGATATTGATTGTCATCATATAAACTTTTCCAGCCCACCTTTGTATAGCTGATACATGTGTCTAACAAAATCATATCTCAAAAGGTCTTGTTGAGTTTACTAATGTTAAAATAGAATAAAAAGATCAGCAGAATGTTGATTTATGTATTTAATTCCATGAATTTTTTATGAATGTATTCTACATTAGCATAGGGCCAGTTTTAGCTCAGTTGGATGAGAGTGTTTAGCTAGGACCGGTCAAGTTTCCTGGTTCAATACCGGGCCTGCCCAACTTGGAGTATGAGTAGCACAGGGATTCGCTGTGCAGTAAAGTGAGGAGAAGCCTTCTAAGAAAACAAAACAATCTCCTTGGTCTAGCACTAGTGAACAAGGGGGTAGGAACTCCCTCACTGTCTGCTGATACTGACTTAATGTCACTCTGCCAACTTAATTAGATACTGCAATATGTATTATTGCAGATTCTAGGGCTGTTGTCCTCATCTTTATTGTTATGATGACAGAAACTAAAAGATGCAAATTCCCTAACCTCTAGGGGATTAAATAAGCAAGACAGGTGTGAACCTCGCTATTAATCGGACCAGGTAATCCATAGGGCCACACCCCAGCTGGGGCTTGTTTTGAAAACGACCACCTTTTAATTTTCCTGTAAACATGGCCGAGTTGTTTGTTGTACAAATTTTTTTGCATTAATAGTTTCCGACTGTAAAAGATTTTTTGTTTGTTTTAGTGCTATATTTACAGCCCAAGGCATGATTTTTATACCCAAAACATGAGTTGTTGTTCGATTTTAATTTTAAAAAAATTAGTTGTTATTTCATGTTGTGATCGGTTGAATGCTCGAACTTTTTTTTTACTTATACCAAAACAAAGACATGTTTTTTTAATATTAAAAGACACATTTTTGTATTAAAAAATGCAGATAGTTTATTTAAATGAAAATCAGTTTTATTTACAAAATTGTTTTATGTTTATCTTAACTAAAAGGATGTTGTTCAGAAATGGTATCACACTTTTATAAAGTTTATTATTTTCATGCGCCTTCTTGTACAGTGAAAACAAGAAAGGTATTCCTTTGTCAAAACAGCTCCAGCTGGGGTGCTATTTGGAATACTTGGTCCTGTAAATTGATCCTAGTAAACTGAAACCATCTAAGTTATTTGCCAGATGAACCAACTTATATTGGCTAGATCTGGTTCATTGATTTTTTGTGGGGTTTTTTTTTCTCTCTATTTAGCTGGATAATAATTGATGGTAGCCAAAAATCTGCCATTATTTAAAAGTAGATGTTGTTATACTCCTAATAAGTTGGTACTTATTTTTAATTTGGACTTGAAATGAGTTAAAAACACTTTTAAGCAATAAAGTAAGCAAAATATTGTTTTTTAAAATTTTAAAAAAAGAAAAAATTATTATTCATAAATTTTTTTTTCATTTTAAACTGAAAAAAAATTGTTTTTTTTTCACTAAATAAGCTGAAATTAAAAAATATTTTTAAAAATGTTTGTTTTTTTTAAATTAGAAAACTTTTTTATGTTTAGAAGCTTAAAAGAAAAAAGCATATTTTCACATTTTTTTTTCATGGGTTTTCATGTAAGATAACCTATAACTTGTGTTAGAATGATTATTATACATTAATCCTAGCAAACGGAAAACAACAGAAAAAGCCCTACCATCTTATGCATTAGATAAGGGCAGTTGGTGTGTACTATGCTACAACATTAACAACAAGTAAAGTATATAGACATGACGTAGATATCACACAGTTCTTGCTTTTTGTGCAAAAAGTAATAAAGATTTCATTGTATATTGCGAAATAATTAAAAATTAAATTATACTATCACAGAATAACATTAAAAACATCTAGCAGTTGTAAACCTCAAAGCAAAGAAATAGTACACAGGGTTCCACACCCACCCTCTACACTGGCATCGCTGGGTAGCTGTTCCTCAGGTCAATTTTTTAAGTAGAGTAAAAGCTAATTTGAATTCAAGTTTTCCTTCTCTAGATTGGTTACCAAACTAAAGCTTAAGCACCGTTGACCTAGTTTCTGTGAGAGACAATTGGATGTACGCTTTTTCCAGGGCATTTGCATGAAATTGAAAATGGCAACATCTTCTCATCATACGCATCCCGTAAGACTAAGAAAAAATGTTGGCAATATTAAGGTTGTTTATTTGAGGGTGAATGGAAATCAAATAAAGTTTGAGAATCCAGTTCTAACACGCTTTCCTTCCTTCCTTCCATAAAAGTAAACAACAAATTGTTCATTTAAATTGGGGAATTTTTTTTTTAAAAATCTAATTTCAATCGAATTAAGTTAATTTTTTCTCTTTTTTTTTTTGTTCTTTTTTATTTTGAAACTTTTCGTCAGAATTTTTCTTTTTTCTTTTCCTTCCCTTCTTACCATTTCCATAGAATAAACTCTTGTATAATAAACCGATCCTTCTGAAAAGTGGGCTCTTGCCCAGTTCGTCGAAGTTTGTTTTAGCTCTTCATTAAAATAAATTTGTACAAGTAAAACTACTTTGATTCACCTAATACACAATCAGCTTTCTCACCGATACAATATCATGCCCCGCTGTCCGCGGGGTTGCTGCACTGGCTACAAAAAAGGGCAAAAATCGTCCCACTGGGGCCATTTGTTGGCCATGGGGGTTTATCGATGATGCTTTAGGATGAATCTTAGGTGTGATTGAGCAGTCATGACATGCATCAGCTCACTTTGGCCCTTACTTAGGCTAGAATGGGAGTTAGAGAGGCCATTCTGATCAATCGGGTGGTTCGCATTGAACGCTTAATCAGTACTATATACTGTACCCAGACCTATTGCGGTCTATGTTACTAGAAGTGAAGCAGTGAGGTGTAGAATGGTATAGACAGTCATGGGAAACTAGGACTACCAGTCACCGATCTCAGTCACGCAGGGGTCAAGAGCCAGATAACATACCGAGTGAGCTCAAAATACCTGGACGTTGGCTAATCATAGCTATTGTTCGAACATGTAAGCGGATAAATTGACCGGCCAGGAATTGAGGAGGAAAGGCATGAATCACTACGTCTCCTCCAGCTAGTGGCAAATAGTGCGCAGACATTGGCGCTTAGCTTTAAAGACCGCATTGAGTCTAAGAGCAACTGGTGTGAGGAGGATAGGAGAAACTAATGAATTGCAAACTCTCGGTTAACACCGCATTCCAGAAATATTACCTGTGTATCAGCAGTCTGCTCGTCGCGAGGGACGCGCGTTGGCATAACTATAGAGTGATGTGGCCTAAGAAAGAGATGGTGCCATGTGAGGTGTTAGTATATAACTGACATCGTAGTTGGGCCGCTTCCAAGTCTGAGTTTTGGGGGAGTGTAGAGTACGTCCAATCACCATTACTCCTAGGATAGCACTCTTGACTCTGTCGTAGTGTACTATTAGGGTTCCGACTATATGCGGGTAAACAATAGCAAGTGAGTGTTAAAAATGAGTACCTATCAGAATGAATACCTACCACAAATTACGTCTCAGCATACATAAAACGCCAACAAGTGGTTTGACGTGCATAAAATCCAACCAACGCCGAACTGCAGATCGCAACTGTGGAATGCCCCGTTCATCTGGACTTTGATGCTGATCTGATCACGTTAAGATTATGAACAATAGAGTGTCATATTCACATGTGATAATAATGGTTTCTTTCAAGCAATGGAATAACAAGTGTAACTGTGGCGTCGATAGAAGACCATAAACTGGAAAAGATAATAGCGACCATATGTTAGCAACTAGGTGAATGCTCTAAAAAGCGGTCAAGAGACATAGGCTGAGTCTGCAAATGAATATAACCAGTGCGAAGACCTTCTATATGCCATGTTGTGCCAATTTATGAGTGTGGCCACATACGTGGTAATCGAGAGATCGATATTAGAATATGAATAGATTTCTTTACTCTGCACATGGTGATACTAATACTTTGATGTCTGCGTCCAGACGATATAAGAATAATGCGGAACATGACAAGCACGTGAAGATCATGTGATTGCAGATTATTACGATGCACACAAAATACACAGTAGAATCAATATAAGCTTAGAAAGTTAAGACTCAAACTATGTCTGTTAGATAATATCAGCACGGAGAGCGAATGTGATATAGCCGAAATTATGATAATGTGAGACTGGAGGAGGAGAACGATATGATGGATTCAATAGTAGATTTCCGGACAAGGTATTTACAGTGCGTATGTGAAAAAGGTGCTCAGAGAACCAGCATTATCATACTAGGATTGATAGATAAACCACATGAGCCCACATCACTCCATATAAATATGAACAAGGGAATAACTAGATTATAGTATGGATTATGAGAAGGATATAGATATATGAGTGATGATTAGTACATACAATATGATGTAGTTATAAATTAGCGTCAGGAATAGATTACTCATAACTTGCACTGGGATGATTCCTTCGCTATGGAGTCGGATGATTAGACTGGCATCTATGGTGTAGGCTACTAGGTGCTTTGATAAAATTAATTCACCACTATGCTTCTGGTAATGGCAGGTACTGTTTAAGGTTATGGCTTTGCTTGCTACCATTGTCTGCCAATTCTGCTGTAGTAATTAAGAATGCCAGCTGGCGATCGTGTAGTTGGTATGAGGCGTGTGGTGACAGCGTAGTTGATTGAGACAATGGGCTAGGAGAGCTTGGAATGTGTATGTACTGAAACAGTGTGTGTAGATGATGTGTCGCAGCTGTAAGATAGATGGCCCTGGAGATGGCGTTATGGAGAGGACAATTAGCTGAATGGACGTGCAGGATTGGGGTGTTCGAGAATCTAAAGCGTTCCATTAGGAGTTATCTGATGGGAGCCAGGTCGTGCTGAGGAAAGGAGTTATAGGCTGTGTATGTGTACGGTATAGCAAGATGTTGGCAGGCGAGGGTATGCTAGGTGTGTGGAGTGGCGTGATCTCATGTGTCAAGGTACTTGTCATTTGAATAAAACTGTGTGACGTAAGAGTTGCGGAGTTGTTGGTCTATGTGGTGGAGACGAGTGACTGATTGGGGTTATGAGTGTAGGAGTGGTGAAGTGATTTGCGTCTGTGGGTGCATAGGGTTTGTGTGGGGGTGTCCTGGGCGTAGAAGGAGAACTCAGGTAGGCGAGAGGAAAAGACGTCAAACTGATGTCAGTTCAATCATTTTTTAGCCACAGTAGTAGTGTGTGACTGTGTGTGTGGTGCTTGGTGTGTGTGTGTGTATAAAATTATATGACATGCGAAATGAATCAGACCAGTATGATTGAAAATAGATAGACATATTACTATATAATATATATATATATATATATAATATATTATATATATATTTGTATTCACTAAAAGCTGAGAGTGTATCATTGAGTCTTCAATCCCTAAAGGCTTGTTTTGCTGGGGACCTTCATCACAAAAATTTGTCCTAATTTATTCTTAGTTTTAGGATTACTAAAATGTTTGAAAAAAATCCACTTTAATTGGTTCTATATTAAGTTGTAATTTGCAACACATGGTAACCACTTCTTGTATATGAAGACCATCACACTTGAGTCTAAACACGCTCTTATAAGATATACCAAGACCAGCAGAGCGTCAGACCTTTTCTTCACACCAGTAGCCTGGCACGGTATTAAGGCTGATATTCACCTCAGAAATACACTCGACAATCGACTGCTAACACTCAGCTCTCGCTCACGACGCCAACTATAGTTATTCAGAAGACAACTGTCAAACCTAACTCCTTCTATCTACTAGATTAATGGTGGCCTAACCTTGGACAACCAGTGGGAATTTATTTTTTCAAGGTCAAGAGTTAACAATATTTGATGAAAAAACGGATTTTAAGTAGGCGTCTTAGCAGGCATCTTGACGACAAATTGACCGAACAACTCGTTTTAAATGATCTATCAAAAAGTAAATTACATGTGATAAATATTATTTTTGCACTTTGATTTACTTGAATGCTCTTATGTTACTCTTTTATCGAACTTAGACAAAAATTTAGAAACCTTAAAATAAGATCAGTTTAATAAATTTTAATTCGTTTTTAAAATGAAACAAGCACGACGATATTGTTGGCAGATCCTCTACTTTTTTCCTAATCCAATCATCGCTAGCGAGGCTTAATGAGTGACCCAAACCGGGTCACTTCGTTTGTCTAGATATATAATGTATAGTATATAACAAAGAAAACTGTTACACACGTGAAGAAAATCTTAATGAATACTAAAACACGTGTAGCTTGATTAAAATTTTTAAAAAAATCTTTTAAACAAATTCAAATCATTTTGTGTTCCTTTTTTATTATAAAGATAATAACTGTTGTCCCATGTGGATCTGGACTCAACAACTTATAATCTGTGGCTGACCTAGGACAAAGGTAGGTCAAACTGGTTTCGAAACATGTTACAGACAGCAAGAATAATTGGTCTGGACCTGAATCCTATCAGGCACAGTGCTCTTCAAAAGAAAGAGTTTCCAACTACCCTGCTGTTAATGTCATTCTATTTATATATTTTATTATTGGGGAGGATTAATCTTTCACATATATGGGTTATTCGTCATAGGTCGATGGATTAGTGATCTGAGTTTCGAAAATCCTAAGTGAAATTGTTTGCTTCACTTCACCCTAATGCCCCTCCTCTCCTATTCCCCAGCTGTGGGTAAATAGTAGGGCAGACTATTGTTTTAGACCTATGATTTAAAACGAACGCAGCAGCCTTTGATGGAAACTCTTAAATTCCAACTAAGCTGAACTCAGGCCAAAATGATTACTTTGGGATGCAGAACTTTCATCTGGTAAGAGACAAGATGATGCCCCCAGCTGCGGTCTGATCAAGGATGTGCTGCCAAGAATGGATCTGCAGGTGCTTTGTGTTGCTGATGTAGTCCCAACAGGATAAAAAGAAGTCAAGTGCGAGTGGGGGTAAAATTAAGACGCATAGTGTATTCTACAATTAATGGACATTGTACGACTAGCTTGTCGTTAAAGGGAACAGTGCTCCCTTTCCAACTCGGTGTCTCAGCTAGTTATCGTCGAGAACCGTGCATGTTTCTCCACACTGTAGCGAAGATTGGCCGGTAACCAAAGAACAATTTGGACGATATAGCCGGAATCTGTTCAGCTGGGAAAAAATTTTTGCTCAGAACCACCCGCTCGGATACGGGTGGCAGCGCTATCTGTAAGATGGAACTGTTCATGAGGTCTGCAACCGGACCCTGGCAGGGCATAACACATTAAAATAACCAAGACAGGTCTCATAAAGAAAGTACAGGGCGCAACAAAAATGCCACCGCACATAACATCTTGCAGGGACTAGCTTCACGATACGGAGCATCTGTGTGGTTGAGAGATTTTCTTGCAGACATATGGACTCTATAAGTCCACAGGAGGCACTGTAACTCAAGTGAGGCACAAAATATATTATAGTCTTCCGAGACTCGAAAACTGCGACAGAGATAAAGTTGCATCCATGCATGTGGTGATGGATTGGGTAGAATAGCTGTTATGACAATCCTTGTCCAGGCCAATTGCAATAGAGGATTATGCTCGGTATCATGTTCAACAGAATCGGCAGTTTCGGTTGAACCGGCTAATCTCGTGTTATATGTGTGCTCTCAGATTCAACAGACATGATAGATAGATGATAAAGACTACTTACGTTATTTAGTCTTGCACTGTTGTCTGGTTTAGTTATGCCCCAGATTCATGAAACATATATGATTCTACGTAGTCGCAGTGGATCTAACTACGCGTTGAGTTGAGAGCTGAGAACAACAGGCAAAGCTGTAACTTCAATACTACTCCACCTCAAGCGAGCCGAACCTTGCATGCTGCCTGGGCCATAATGCAAGTGTGAATGGGCCTGAGAAGTGGGTACTGGTATCCATTGTCTATTAAGTCCAACATCGTAAAGACCAACAGCCAATCAGAACCAGGAAGTAAACCTTGCTGAGTTCAATAATGGAACAACCCAAAAGCACCATATAGAGACCACCTGCCAAAACCTAAGTTTAGTTCGATCTTGGTAGTCAGCTTGTATAGGCTGATATACTTGAGGAAATTGCAAAACTAATCCGCTAAGCAATTGTTCTGTCTTGTCAGATCATACTTTCCTCAGACGCTCTGCCTGGGATGCCAATTCTTACTATTGTGTGAGAAGTGTACAATTGCTTTCGTTTTAAATATTTAATGTAAGCACAACGAAGACATATGGTATGATCATAGCTTTGGATTTTGCAACTCCTGCCCGTTTGCTTCCCGCTCTGTGAAGAAAACAACATCAGAGTGGCGACCCCGGTCATGTCCCCTAGTCGTGAAATATACTGTGCTCGCAACGCTACATTAAATAAAACTCGTGATTTTAACTTCGGGCACATAGAGATCACACGCCTTACAAGGGGTCAGAGGTTATAAGACCCAATCCACACGGCATGTTGGGGTAGACTTTCCATAGTATCACTGTCATTTTAATCATTAACCGATACCTTTGAGATTCAAACTATGGTTAACTGCAGGGGATACTCCATATATTTAATGGAGCTGCACTCATCGAATAACTGAAACATCGATAGTCGAGGACTGGGTATATCCACATCTGTAATATGCATAAATGAGTGTAAGTATTCCTGCTGGGTTAAATCAAAGAAACAAGATTTCGTAGGAGTGGGAGCAGCCCATAGCATTGCCAACTTAATGGCAAGCCCGCAACGCACCTTTTTGATAATTCATGGGTGCGAGAAGGCCGGTGCTGCGGGCTCTACATGTACCCTGGGCAGAATGACGTATTAAAACTCTAACCTGAGCAGGTAGCGAGCGTTTCCAGTTTTTCGTGAGCGTTTGGGGGGAATGATGGAGGACCAACCTTCCATCACCGATTGCTCGCCTGGGGTCCACTCATCGGCCACGCGTGGAGTGGTAAGTACCAGTTGGGTCGCCGATCTAGTGGCGTTTATAATAGAAAAGATGTATTTAAAAACCAATTTTGTACATATTATCCATTGAAGCAGATGGATGTTATTTGAAAACTTGGTATCACGCATATTTCAATGGGACCCACTGGAGGTGGTGATGATGCGTAAAAACAAAACAACTAAAGAGGAGAACAAAACAAAAAAAACAAGGATAGGTTTTTGTTGGCAAAAAAGTTCGACAGTAATGTACATTTGAGGATAAGTTGCAAGATGATGATCTGCTTCGATTGCCGTCAATGGAGCCCCTGTGCTAAGAAGAGTGGTGGTGGAAGGGTTGTAAGTGTATTCTGAATGATGACATTAAACACATCTGGATTGTGAAGTTCCCATTCTGGAACTAGGGGAATGAGAGTACTTTAGGTTACCATCACTCCAGGTCCACTGTGAACGCGGATATGGTTATACATGTTTGGATCCCATTCTAAGAGTTAGGTAGAAAAAATGTGTATCTAAAAAATGTTCTTACAACAACTGTGTACCATACTAGAATAAATAGAAGCAAAATGTTTTTTTTGTCATAAAAATAAATCAAAAGTGTTGACATGCATAAAACCCAACCAATCAACCAACTATGTTAGATTTTTTGTGAATGGTAATTAAAGTCCTCATACTTTCTCACATCCAGACTTGAAAATTAAATGTAGTTTGTTTTCTTCAATGATTCATTGGTCGTCGCTCCCCACCCTGCTCCTGGATTGGACTTCGAAACCTTGGCACGTGGGGACGCGGAGGTATCTGCATTTACAAAACAGGAAGGAGTGCTGAGGTGTAGGAGAGACATATTGCAGTATAATGATGTATTTCATAGTTGGGCTAGATTTTGGAAATTTGCTTTTATATTAAATTATTACCTACTGCTGTTTCAAGTTCATGCATTAAACATAAAGTAAAACCAATTTATTGTACATACATGTTTGCTGGAGGTATAGCTTTAGATCTGTTGCTCGGCAGGTTGTGGTAAGGCTCATCACAACTCGTGCTCATCACATCTGATGCATGTTCATTCCATTGAAAGGTTGCTCTCGATATATAAAATGTAAGCACTAAAACGATATAAGTTGGGTCGAGTTGGCTAGCTTGTACAGTCATCACGCCTGACTGTGAGATGGTCTAGCCCTTTTTCACTATGCTAGACCCAGGGAGTCATTCCTTGCTATTTGACGGTCTAGATGATGGGAGTGCTACATTCTACCATTCAGCTCCCCACTTTACCACGCTAATCAAGCTAGGCTACTATCGCACTGAGTTGACAAGGACCAGTATCCCGCAACCAGAAACTTGCCAAGTTCCTTGGCAATGT
>CM042149.1:23973567-24021067 GCA_023376005.1 Doryteuthis pealeii
GATTCACACTCATATCAAAATATCCAGATTCAGAGAGTTTTGGAAATTGTACTAAACTAAGTGTGTTGAAATGCTACAGGTAGGCTATTTTGTTTGTCCATGATGGAAATGCTCCCCTTCAGAGGAAAGGAAAAGGCCATATTTGCGTTAGACCTTTTTTAATCTAGAGAATTTAGGATTTTTACTTTTAGACATTACTAAGGCCTTTTGGTAATCTCTTCCAGCTGGCAGTGTAACACATAATTACATAGATATACTTCTTAAGAAAAAGACACTGCAATCAAGTTCAAATCTTGGATGAAGCGTTGCATTATCCACTTTATGCTATTCGTCTTGAAAAAGGCCATGAACCATCTGTTTCTCCAACCATACTTATATAGTACAGTAGACTTGGGTTAAATCTTGGATGAGTGTTTGCATTTCATTCAATGCTAATGTCTTGATAAAGGCTGAACGCATCTGTTTCTCCACCATTTACTTATATAGTACAGTAGATTGGGTTAAATTCTTGGATGAACGCTGTTTTGCAGTTTCATTTCATGCTAATGTCCTTGACAAAAGGCATGAACCATCTGATTTCTCCAACCCCTACTTATATAGTACAGAGACTTGGGCTTAAATCTTGGACTCGAAGCTGTTGCATTTCCATTTCATGCTAATCGTCTTGCATAAACGGCATGAACCCATCTGTTTTCTCCAACCATACTTTATATAGTAAGTGCGAGACTGTGGGTTCACTAGCCTTGGATCAGCGAATTGGTCTAAAAGGAAAACTAGATTCAAACTGTTACACTAATTATGGATACCTAATACTTTTTTCAGGTAGTGTAGAAACATAATGGCGATTAGTGAGCTGTATTGCTGAGGGTGAGGTGATGGCGCTGACCCACTTTCACCTTGCCTTCCAAGGATAATCGTGAGAAAACGGAAGGCATAGAAGACCCTGTCTTCCGGTTTTAAGGATAGAAGCAACTAGTAGTTGCAGCAAAGATACAGCGAGCGCAGAAGCGGTAAGTCGTGTTTTTCCAACACGGTCCCTCAGTCTGCGTCAGATTGTCTGGTTGGGGATTTGAAAATAAAGGTAGAGTCAAGCACTTGTGTTCTTATTACCTCTAAAAACTAACAAATACACAGGGGCTTCTGATAAAGAAGAATTCCCAATGAGGCCCAGACGAATCCCCAAGTCAACACTAGACCTTGACAGAGCAAGATGATGATCAGAAAAGAAAAGATGACTAGAAGTAAGAAAGTAAGAAAAGGTTTACCAACATTATATTGATTTGGGGTACTCGCGCGGTGAAACTCAGTATTGTAACAAAACCAGCTGTACTACTACATTAAAAATAATTGACTTGGTCACTCACATGCTCATCGTGGGATGGGAGGGTTTGGAATAGGCATATCTACATTCTGTACTCTTCTTGACGTGTCTGTTAGACTATAAATTTGACTCTCAAAACTAAGGAAGATCGCTCTTAGTCATTATACAACCTGTTTTTGATCCATTTCTTTACATCTCACCATGTAGTCTTCGGCACTATAATGAAAACATTCTCAGACGAAAGAAATAATTTTCATGCTGGTTAAACCTTTTTTTATGTTGTTCTATTCATTTATTTATTTTAATTTTAATTTTTTTAAGGGAAGTTTTTTTAATTGCTTGCAAAAAATCCTGTGTTTACTCATGTGGGATATGATTTGTTTTTTATATTTTCTTAGTCTTTTTTGTTTGCTATTTTTCTACTTTGTCAACATTTGGTTGGTTGTTGGCAGTTACTTTAGGACTTCTGTTGTGTCAACTCATGTAAGAGAATTATCTTATTGTTGTCAGCAAATTCTTGCTGTTGTTGAAAGAAGTCAATTCTGTGTTGATTAAAGAGGTTAAATCGATAAGGAAAGACTCGTTTGGCAGCAACATTTAAAAAAAGAAAGATAATACGCTCATCATATAAGAGTTGGAAAGAAAAAGATAATTGCTTATTTACACTGCATGGAAAAAAATGGACACACAATATACAGAGGAATGTATTCATATTATACTATATACTATCTATATATATAATACATAACATGTATGTATATCTGATGCTGGTGTGGTGTAATAATATACTACACATGTATAGTATATCCTGTGCTGTGTGTGTGTATATACATACACTGTACTGTATATTGTGTGTGTATATATACTATATATATACTACACATGTATACTCTGTGTGGTGTCTATATAATATATATATATTATTATACATACAATCGTATGTATATTGTGTGTATATATATATATATACATACACATGTATGATATATTGTGTGTGTTGTGTGTGTGTAATATATATATTTTATATCAACTATAATATATATGTAGGTAAATAAGGAATGAAAAAGAACAAACTCAAGAACAAAAATGTGTAAGTATTTTGCAATATACTACACTTTTTGTCTGAGTTTTGTATCGTTTTCGATTCTCTTATTTTACCTCATTTCTGTCGATTCATTCCAACCCCCTGTTTCTCATAATCTATAGTATATATATTATAGATAGTATTACTATAATAATATTTAGTTTACTCATGTGAAACTTCTGAATAATACTCTTGACTCCATTGTGAATATTTTTAAATTCTAGATTGTTATTAAACTAAATATTGTGTACGTATAATATAGAGCCTAACTCTGTTACCATCACAGTGAGTTGGTGAGGGACTGGTATGTGAACTCAGACCTTGTGATTCCTAGATGGATGTTCTATAATAAGCTAGGGGCCAGTCTAGCTTAGTCAATAGAACATCTGTCTACGAATCAGAAGGTTCTGAGTTCAATACCAGTCCTCATGCGACTCAAGTATAAATTAGTAGCGCTAGCTTGGGTAACTCTTGATCTGTGTGGTAAAGTATTCTGGGAGCATGATGAAGTGTGACACTCGTCACTTCTCAAAGCAATCTAATTATTCTAAGCACTCAGCAAAAAGGAGATAGACTACCTGCTGTTCATACTGATGAGGGAAGTGGAGGCCACTTTGCAGACTTTGCTATTGTATATACTGTGATTTCAGTGGGATTACAATTATCACGATCTCGAAGAGACAAAGGGCAGCAAGCAAGCCATAACTCAATAACGTTTCCTGGATTACCACAAGCAAAATGCAGAAAGTGGATTTAAATTATCTAGCCATAACACATTGAGACCAGCCAGCCCATCGGACTCAAGGAATGGGATCACCCAGATGCAAGTATGAATAGTCCCTGAGCACTAAACTACCAACTGCGTTCATGTACAAATTTTTCATAAAATACGCCAGAGACACATCATGATGACAGCCAATAAAATCCTTCTGTAGAAAGCAATACTCACACACAGTGGAATATCAATTGGCCAGACAATGGCAGCACGCAAGCATAACTGCAATAACAGTTATTTGGCATTGCCAAAGCATAACAAGAATGTGGAATTATTTATCTAGCAACATACACATTGAAGACAGTCCAATCCAGGACTCAACGCGATGGGATCCCAGATGCAAGTATGGAAATATTTTTGAGTGCTAAAAATACCAACTGCTTCATGGATAATTCCATAATGCTTGTTAATAACAGTGACTCACTCAAAACTTAACATATTACTAAGTTACTGGTGGGATTTTCAGATTGTATGAATAACTGAATATACTCTTAATTACCTTTTTATTTTTTGTTTAAATGAGACTTCACCTTTTTTTTAATGTTTCATGGGATTATACAGTTTTGTTTGGAAGTGCCTTTGTTTATCATGAAATTTTATATATCAACTTCACCTGCTCGTCTGTCCGTGTGTGTTGATGAAAAGGGAAGGTTTTGTTTTCTGTTATAAAGATGAAGCTCTAGAAAGAGCTGATTGATGCTGCAGAAACAATCTCTGTGTGTTTCTGATTGTCTAACTATAATTATCTTAAATTGTTTCTTAAGTTCTCTTTGGTTCCAACATTCAGATTCTTTGTACTAACTGAAAGTGAACAGAAACTAACAAAAGAACTGAGATTTTATTAGTTCTTCTTTTTTCTTTTTCTTTCATTGGTTCTTAACTGATGCAAAATCCCAGCATATTATATTCTTTATTTAGGTTTCTTTTTCACGACAATTCAGCAGGATCTCAGAATGGTTTCTCCTGAAAATTTCTGGAACTAAGGTTATTGTGATATCTAAGAAGTGACAATAATGATGCAGATAAACTAACCATACTGCCTGTCCTCCCTCAGTATTTACTCATATTGCCTTATCAGTTGATCGTTTTTTTTAAGTCTAGCCCATATCTATCTATTTATATTGTCTTCATTTTCTGTCATCGCTGTTCTTCATCGTGTTTGTGTGTGGTGTGTGTATGAATATGTGGTGTCAGGTCGCATATGGTGCTACTGGTATGCGATGTACCGTCCAGGTCTACTCTGTTCCATAGTCGGGTTTGGGATTGATAAACGTTACCGCTACAAGCCTATTCTTGGTGAGGAGGAGGCTAGACAATCCAGTAGGGATGAACACCAAAGCCTGTCAAAGGGGGCATGAAGCCTTCACGTCAATACGGCCATCTAGCAAATAACTATTGTGGAGACGTAGAAAATAGCTTTGGATGGTATCCAGGCGCATACAAAACAACTGGATAGATGCAGTTCTCAGCTTGTCAAGGCAAGTGTCTAGTGAGAAGGAAAACTCCAAAAATTTAAATGCGTGGCCTATGCAGCCAATGATGTTGCTTGTTCTTTCTTTTTGGCTCAAATGTGGTCAGTCACTTAAGAGAAGTGGGAGTGTGTCTGGTGCGATACATTTTCTCACTTAAAAAAAGCTTTAGCAAGGCCATTGTGATATGATTACATTCTTGTCTTTATATGTTTGAAGCTCACATTATATTGTTTTGAACTGTTGAGGCTTTTTTTAATTTTTTTTTTTTTAATTTTTAATTTTTTTTATTATTATTGTTACTATATCAAGCATGGCAATACTTGAATACGAGTTTGCTGGCCATCATATCGGATTATACGTATATATATTTATATATATATAAGTATATAGTATATTATATTGCTCTTCTAGAATGGAGGACTTTGTGACGGCTTTTCACGCAAGGGATGTATTGTTTAAAACAGTTAAAATCCTTCCATTCTGTAAGGAGACAGCTAATGGTTACGTGCCGGAGCTGACCCCAAACAAGAGTCGTATTTCAATTCGGCTGTAGGTAGCTTACAAATGTCTAGCACACTGAGGAGACTTGATAAGTCCGAACACGTGTTCTGTGGATGACCTATATATTATATATTATATAGGCTTGTATGTTTGTATATATATCTATTTTCTGTTTTGCTATCTTCATATACATATTATTATTCAAGTCTGTTTGTATCGGATAAATTTTTGTCTCGCTGTGGTTGTATTGTATACATTATTATTCTGTTTTGCTATGTTTGTGGCACATTCCATTTAGTCTTGCTATGTTCATTAATTATTATATCATTATTTTCATGCTCATTGCTGTTTGTGTGTGTAGGTGTATGAATATATTATATATATAATTATATATGAGTTCAATAAATAAAGTATTATGGATTAATTTTCCATAGCTACTAGTCTTTATGCATATTATGAATCTTCAAATGGTTTAACAGAATTTTACCATTTATGATTTTAAATCTGATCTGCTATTTCTAGCATTGGCACCTTTATATGCCTAAAACTTTCAATATTTGTTCTCATTTATATATATATACTACTATGTCATATATACTATATAAGTATTCTGTCCATATAGTAGTGCAGTTAACCGTCTCTTTTTTTATTCATGTATTTCGCAATTCACTATTTTTCTTATGTTCTATATGTATCATACAATATTTCGTATCCAAACTACTCATATCTCTCAGTTTGGTGCTTTCTCTGTCCTTCTCTGTCACAATAATGATATCCAATAGCGCGGTGGCTCAATCTAAGATGCGGCAAGAGAAAGATTGGATAAGGAAAAGAAATTGAAATAATAGATATTTTGATTGTTTTACAAGCTGATTAAAAGTAATTAACTGTGTTATACATTGCGGGGCAACCCTTCTTACTAATACACTAGGAAGGCGCCTTAAGATGAAGCTTCCGTCTTCCCACATCCGTTTCTTTGGGCAACACACTGGCTTGTCTATAAATAATTATTGTAGGAAGCGCGTCGTGTAAAGTTTTAAATTCATAGAATGGACTCGTCGCCCCGAAGTTTCAAGATCCTGGACGTGGTAAACTGCATTTTCAAACTGTAGCGCTATACGCCTTGGGAAAGGTATGAATTCTACTTCTCCTCCCCGATTATGGGTAAATAGTAGGGAGACATGGCTCTTTAACATGGTTTAGGCACCGGTCGTAGATGAAGGAACAACTCTGAATTCAAACCTGTTAAACTCTGCTTTAAGGTTAAAACGGCGTAGGATTAATACATTTTATGAAATGTATATCTACATGGCTCGGGTATCCTATTATTTTGTTTGTTCTCTTGGGTTTTTTATGTGTGTGTGTGTATGTGTAGTATAGTATATATATAGTAGTATATACTATATAAAGGTGTCTGACTCTGAGGGTAAGGACCTTTTGGGCTTAGCCAAAGAGTTACTTCTCTCATCTATTTTCTGCCTGTCGCTTTGGGGTTAACAAATACACCAACTGCAACTCTGCAAGAGAGGTAGTAAATCCCAATGGGAACCTGTTAGCCGTGGGATGGTGCCAAGTGATGTTTAAGGATATGAACCTAAGTGGTTGAGCAGTCTACACATGCAATACACCAGCATTTGGGTCCTTACTGTGGGCTAGACGTCGGTAGAAAGGCCCTCTCGTATCAATTGGCTGATTCATGTCAAGCCCTAAGGACCTATATATTGCGCCAACCTATTGCCCTTATGGCAACCCTAACGCTTTATTTATCATATGAGTTGGCTGAAATGGTAGCTGAGGGTTTTTCATGTCCTGGGATGGATGTTAAACTCTATCTGATGGGTGCGTGTTCCAGTTTTAAAGGTTTATGGGGAATGTGGAGCACCTAATCGGTCAATGCGCTCCTGTTCTCTGTGATCAGAGTGGTAAAAGTACCTGTTAGGGTCCATCTATGAGTGGTAGGATAGAAGCATTGAGTTTATAGATAAAATTAAGTATTCCATTGAAGAATAGAAGTCTAATTTCAAAAACTTTGTCCAGTACCCAAATTGTGACGACGCACGAGTTGTATGCTGTAAAATAAAACACACAAACCATTTAAAGCATTAAAAAGTTATTTTCAGAGTAAGTCGAAATATTGTTCTGTTTATGTAAAGCCAAAAAATTCGAAACCCCATCTAAGTTTAGCGTATATATTAAGGGTGGTGTGTCCTGTGATCTGACAAAGACTTGAGTGTTATATCAAAAGATTCTATGTGAAGGCACACTAAGACAGGTGCTGAAACTTATCAAGACATTTTCTTTGAAAAAATACAAAGATAGAGAAATATCATGTTTGGTTTTAATAGACTTGGTGGTTGTCAAGTTCAGCTTGTGCAAACAACACACCAGGATTTGATTGAATTTATTAGAAAAATGGAGTTGGATGGCTAAATTCGCTCTTTATATTTCAAATTATACATATAGTAAGGCATGTTAGAAATTGAATACAAAGTATGTTGATGATTATTGATATATATATAATATTATTATATAGACTACACCCCACAATATATATATATATATATATATATCACACACACACAACCAACGCAACACTTGACAAGAGGATGCAACACAGGGTCAATTCTTAATCAGAGTTTATGACAGGTTGAATTCGTTTTTCTTACTCCTAGACTGGTTACCTAACCAGAGGTAAGATCTAGTTTTCCCTTGTGGGGGCCTTGTGTACCGTGATTTGTGCTAGAAGAAAAATCCGAGTGGTTTGTATCCGCACAATTTAGATGTTTGAACTATGGAAATTGTGTTTTCCGTAAAAACAAGAAGACAGAAATTGATTCAAGAAACAACTTTATATACAGAATATAACAGTTGGTAAATAGTCCATTGTTCTTTTCGTGGTGTTGTGACCGTATGTTCTGTAGGTAATTGTGAGTGCAAGTGAGTATGTATTGTTTATTATTTTGTTTACTGGCGGTGACGTTTATTTGATGTGTCAACATCTAGCAAGTTTGTTAAAACAAAGTCTGTGATGAACACTTGTATCGTATTGAGAAGGAGAGAGAGAAAAATATTCAAACGAAAAAAGAGACAGACCTGATTAGTCGTATTTCTGTTGTCCTGGACAGAGTCTCTCTCCAACTCTGTTGAGTTGGGATCCGAAACTCTCCCAATTTGTCCGAGTGGGACGAGCGTCTGCTCAACTGAAGCTTTTCAACATAATGGCCCTTTTTATAATTTTGTTTTGTTTGCCTACATTGATACATTTAGTTTAAATTTAGAATGTCAGAATCTTTCAAGGCTTTTCTTGTTGTAATGTCCTCCATTGCCCTCAGATCTTACCCTTGAGATGAAGTTTTAATTTAGAAAAAAAAAATTGTAGGCGCTAGGTCTAGGGTGCTGCACTTGCCCAATTTTGTGTTTCACAAGACTGCTAATAAAAAGGTATTGAGAATAGGTCCTGCCTTGTCAAAGGATTGGTTTATCTGTTTAATGGCATATTAACCTTTGTGGATTATTTAATGCCAACGTCATTCTGGTAGTCGTAAGAGTATTTATGGGTTTTCGAAGGAGCTCTTATTTCTCTGTAGTTGTAGGCAAATTGTCGGACAAAGAAGGAACAAACACAGAAGTAAATGCAGACACTTATATTGACAAAAAATTACATAAAATTGTTGCAAATTTTAATGGTATTTGCTACAGACTTATCTGTGGAGTAATGGTGATAACAGGGTATTCTTTCGTCGGTAGGAAATGTTGATAAGACGCTTCGTCTCGGTAGTTTCTTGTCCTTCAGTAAGTGTGCAATAGTACCGGCCTTTATGCAGTATGCAGATACAATGCCTTAGAAGGGAGCTGGTTGTAAAGTTCTGTGATAAGTGGGTCCTGTTTGGGCTTGATAATGAGAGCTTGGTGTTTTTACGTCTCTCCTCCAGTATTGCTTTTCGATAAGTGAGCCCTGTTTTTGGGCTAAGTGATGAGAGTGTTTCTTTTAACGTCTCTCTCCAGTAACTGCTTTGCGATAAGTGAAGTCTTTGGTTTTTGGCGCCAACATACGATGTGGTGACCCGCCCACTAGCGGCAGGGGGAGATAATGGGTTATAGAATTTCCAATAGTAGTACTATTTGACCTGAGGGATGAGGGGTCCATACCTTTTCCAAAGGGTATTAGTTTAAAAGAAATCATAATACTGCAACTGGAATTCAAACTCGATCTCGCAGTTCAGTACATTAGTCACTATGCCACAGGGACTCCCCCCTGCCTTGTCGAAACAAGAGCTTAGACATCATTTTATTGTATAAGTTAGTAATTTGTCCCTCTTCATTCACCCAGTTGATGGAATTTAGTCCTGTATGAGAATCTCGTCATGGAGCTCAGGGGAGTTGAAGTACCCCTTCATTGCTATTACTCCCAGATCCACTCTGATCCAGAATGGTAGTACCTGTTTGCATTGAATAAACCATTAGGGTTGATATGCCATTAGATAAATTTAAATTTTAAAACTTAAAAAAAAATTAGAACTCCAGTCTCAATAGTTTCTGATCATGCCTCATACAAATTTAACACGTATTTTCATGATATAAAGAAATTAACACTTATAGGGAGTTGACTATATATATATATTTACCAGCCCCTCCGCACGAGCAAGATGTGACACAAGGTCAATTTCTTAAGCGGAGTTCAACAGTTTTGAATTCAGAGTTTTCCTTCTCCTAGACCGGTTACCTAACCAAGGTTAAAGAGCCCAGTTTGCCCTACTATTTACCCATAGCTGGAGGGAGAGTAGGATTCATACCTTTCCCAAGGGTATTAGCGCTAAGTGAAATCCAATTACCATGTCCAGGATTTGAACTCGGGGCGACAAGTCCATTTCCCATGACTTTAACCATTGACTATATATATTTTTAAAAATCATAACGAGGATATCTATTTGGGGAAGAAGGAATAGCATAAGATGATCTCTTATTTTTATTTGGGAACTTGTGATTCTGATAACTCTTAAAAATAAATGGTTGGATTTGCAACATGCCAATAATTGTTGGGATAAACAATCAGCAGTCTAGATAGATTGTGATGAAAATATCAAGAACTGGTACTGATTTGTCTAGACATCTAGACATTATCCCTTTACTGAAGAATAATTAAAGTTCCAATTACCGGCGAACTGGGAAGACAAGGCAACAAATGGTTGTAACTGAAATACAAACCCGAATGTCACAAAGTCTACTGCAGAATGACAGGATATATATAAGACTCCACAATGTCATTCAAATCAAGCAGTCAAGCAGCACTCAAGGAATGGAATGACCCAAATCACCCAAATTCATGAATGGGTCATTCTTGATTTCTATATATATACCAACTGTCTTGGACACTGCTTAAGTTGTATTTAGTTAGCTGCTTTTTTATTTTTAAATAAAAAAAAATAAAAATTCACTCTGATGAAGGTCATAAAAAATATTTTTACATTTTTCCTATTATTATTATTATCATTATTTCAATTTCATCTGATTATTTTAATAATAATAATAGTGTAATCCATATACATTTTGATAAACTGACCGAAACACATGTGTAAGTGATATCGATTAAAGTGATATTGATTAAATTCATTTTTATCCATCCACAGTTCTTTTCTTTACTCATTTTTCCTCATATTGTTGGATTCAATTCCCTTTCCATTCTTACATATATATATAATATAATATATATATATATATATATATATATATATATTATAATCATCCACAGACACGTGTTTTGACTTATCAAGTCTCTTCAGTGTGGCTAAACGTTTTGGGAGCTACTTACAGCCGGGATAGAACTCCGATTGATTCAGCATCAGTCAGACAGTTGAACCGCTAAGCTATCATTACCCACAGAATGCGAAGGGGATTTTAACTGTTTTAATACACACATCTGTATGTATGTAAAAAGCCACCATAGAGTGCTCCATCCCTGTTATAGGAGAGCATTGCATTTACGCTTTAGTTGGCAGTCATCAGCGAAATACACTCCAAGTGCTCAACCCCAGGGGATGGGGAGCATGTATTGTCATATTATATATATATATTATATATATATATATATATATATATATATTTGTATATGTATAAGTAATAACTTACTGGTGGGTATAAGTACGATCGTTGGAAGTGCACAATATCCAGATGCTAAGGTTGAGAAAAAACAAATACAAAGTGCTCAATACAATGTAGAGCATAAATTTATTTTTAACAATGGAAAGGAGTAACCTACTCGAGTTTCATCGATTGATTCTTCAGGGTTACTTTAGTTAAATTAATCGAGTTTTCGATTAATCTTAGTGTTATAAACATGCCCGTTGGAATGGGATTATCTTTAGTAGAGGAACGCTATTTTATATTTTCGAAGATCGGGAACGGTTTTGTTTATTGGATTAAAAAAATTGGATTAATTTATGGGAATTATTTTTTTCAATTATTATTTAATAAAAGATATATTATGGGTCGTATTAATAGTTAAAAGTGAAAAGTTAAAATTATTTAATAACTAGTTTAATTTGGTTTGAGAGTATTTAAAAAAAAAAACAAAAAAAAAACGGTTGTATATGTTATGATAATAGAAGTTTTGGGTAGTTAAATATAGTTAATTATATAAAAAATAATATATAGAGATAAAAGTAAGAATGAAAGTAATGGTAAGCAAAAATGTATTGAAATAAAAAATAAAAAATAAAAAATAAATGTGGAAAATAAAAGTGAAAATATATATATATATATATATATATATATATATATTTGAAAAGATGAATGGAAGAAAAAAAAATATTTTGGTATGGATGAAAATTTCTATATGCAGACACGTGTTTTGACTAGAATTTGCTTACACTTACACAGTTATTCTAATTAAAATTATTTTAGATATAAAATTATAATAATAATAATAATAGAAAAATGCATGTAAACTGTAGGTCATCATCAGAGTGTTTTGATTTTTAAATTCATTTCCGTTTATATGTGTGAGTGAGATTTTATATGAATGCATAGGCAACAAATTGACTGTTAGTGCCATTGACTTTATAGCTACACTATTCATATATATATATATATGAATATACTCACACACACACATTTCACTTAGCATAAACGAGGAAGGCGTTATGTAGTTTAAAATTCTAAGACACTGGTGTTTGTCAACAATTTTAAATTGGTATTATCTGTGTTATTCGGACTATTGTCCCCATTTTCATTGTTATTTGTACAACGTTTCAGCCGATATACCCTCCGGCCTTCTTCAGGTATTTCTTGTTGGACTCAGGAAACTTCTCGGAATTTTAAATTGATTTTTTTCTTCCTCACATTTGAAGATCAACAAAAAAAAAAGAAAAAAAGAAAAAAAGCCCAACACACCAAAAAACAGGCTTGCAGACCTTTTGTTTACAGTAATAATTTATTTTTCCTTAAACCAATGAAAGCCCTGATGAAGGTCTATCAAAACAGACTGAAACAGTGCAGCATAGGTGAAATAAACATTATTCGTTTATGAAATATGTTTTTTCAATTTTTTACAATATTACATACTGTCGAATTCACTTCCATTTTTTTTTCTTCTCATATATATATATATATATATATATATATATATATATATATATGTGTGTGTTGTGTGTGTGTGTGTGTGTGTGTGTGAGAAGGAGGAATAGAACACCATAGCATAAAATGTACTCTTGTTATTTGGGAGCAGGTGATTTTGATAACTCTTTTTTAAAAATTAGATGGTTAGATTTACAACATGTCAACACTTGTTGGGAAAATTTATGCTGAAGGCAGTTTAAATATTATGCTCACCAATTATATTTGGTGCAAAAATATATCTTCCCAATTATTTTAAATAGATAAACACTTCATACTTGCAATGGCGCTTGTGGCATAATGGCTACCATCGTAGGAAGTGAATTTGACTACCCAAGTTTAAATCCCAGGCAAGGATGTTTGCATTTCACATAGAGCTACTTTATAAATCTAACTATTCTCCTACCAGGTATGGGTAAATAGTAGGGCAGACTGGACTCTTTAACCTTGGTTAAGTAATCTGTCTAGGTGAAGAAAAACTCTGAATTCAAACCTGTTAAACTCTACTTAATAAATTTACCTTGTGTCAATCCTGTTTGTATGGAGGGGTTGGTATATATATATATATATATATATATATATATAAGAGACTTATCCAAAACTTGGTAGTAAGGGATGATTCTATATGTGATTTCAAGATCCACTGTACTAATATTGATGATCCAGTATGTATAAATACAGTGAATCATTAAATCACTAAAGAGAGCTCAATGTAAAATAACCTTTTAGATTATATTACAGAGCAAATATTTATCAATAAAGGAAGAACTCAATACAGTAATCCCATAATAAATTTATTTCGACGAAATTGGGCCCATTATAAATCTAAGTTGATTTAAACCGGGCTCCCCAAATTTTCGCCTCATCAGATGGGTCTCAATTGAGACCCATCTGATGAGGCGAAAATTTGGGGAGCCGGTTTAAATCAACTTAGATTTATATGGGCCCCAATTTTCGTCGAAATAAATTTATTATGGGATTACTGTATTGAGTTCTTCCTTTATTGATATATACATATATATATATTTGTTAATTATATGAGTAGTAGCTTACCGGTGGGTATGAGTACGATCGTTGGAAGCGCACAGTATCCAGGGGTTAAGACAGAGAAAAAACAAATACAAAGTGCTCAATACAATGTAGAGCATAAATTTATTTTAACAATGGAAAGGGGTAACCTACTCGAGTTTCATCGTTTGATTCTTCAGGGTTACATCAGTTGAATTAATCGAGTTTTCGATTAATCTCCTATATATATTTGTGAATAAAAAGGCCTTAAATACCATGGGTATCGTGGTTATGGACCATTTTCATGAGGGGAAATGATCTATAACAATGATACCCATGGTATTTAAGGCCTTTTTATTCACAAATAACTTTGCTCGGTTTACAATAATTAAACATTGAGCTCTCATATGGAACCTGAACTCTACAACAAACTACTGGTAGAGAATAGGACCAGCCTAGAATCACATCGTACCAAGAAACTTGGTACCACACCAAAGTATATATATAATTAACGTTTTTTCTTTCTTTCTTTCTTTCTTGTCTACATCTGATTATTTTTCTTTTCTTTTTTCTTTTTTCCCTTGTCTCTTATTTCGGTTGCTGCTCTAACTTAGTTTCCGTAACCTGAATTCAATATTTCTTTTTTTTTTTTTTTCTCCACTTATAATTTTCTTTTATTTTCAAAAATTCTTTTTACTTTCTTCTCTCCTTTTCAATCACAACAGCAAAACCTGCGAATTTCAGACACATATTTTCTCCTTACCAACAAATTGTGTACATTTTTTAAAACTTTTTTTTTTCTCCCCCGTAAAGCCTTATAATAAGTTTCGGACTGCTTTGAAAATATTAAAAAAAATAAAAAAACCAACGAAGTAAAAACAAATGGCAGATCGCATTATATATATATATATATATATATATATATATAAACAGCTCATTTGATGCATGTCCTTGATGTGTTTGAAGAAAGCAAGGAATCTTTTTGCAGATCTCTGCTCAACAATTAGTCATTGATTCTTGAATTGAGATAAAATTGCTTTTTTTAAAAACATTATCTTTCATTCTGTTTTGTATATTACTGTTCTCTATTTGATTGGCTATACATTAGAAGAAACATTTAAAAGCGCAAAACAAGTAATGGATTTATTTGTTGGTAATCTTCATTTTTGCTGAGAGCGTTTTTCTCTGCATGAATAATGATTTACAAAAATCCATCAGTGCCAGCAGAATTTTGATTGGTTGAAAAAAAAAAAAAAATGTCTTATTTTTTATTCATGTTAGATTTTTGTAACTTCTGATTGGTTTTTAAATACTGCTTCCTCTTATTAAATGTTACGTCATGTTACTGGTTGATAATTTCTGTTGTATATCCCTTATATATCAGAAACATTTAAGTGTGAAATATTGCTTTTTTTTTTTTTTTTTTTTCTATTAAAAAAACAAAACAAACATTCTATTTCTTTCTATATCTGACTCATTCATGGTGACCCGAGTTCAAATCCTAAATGAAGGTATAAATCCAACTATTCTTCCTCTTTCTTTCTTTCTAATATTTTTTCTGTGTAGCATGCCCTTTTCTTCCCTTTCTTTCTTTCTTTACAATAAAATAAGAAATAGTCCATTATTTAGCTGAAGTGACAACACTCACAAGAAATAAGAATTCGGCAGATAAGCAACACCAGATAATCAGAAATTACATTTTTGAATTTCATGTTGGACAATTTGGACTGTCTCATATTCAAACAGAGAGTGTTACAAGATGATAACTGTCGTACAATTACGAAACACAAATATTGATATATAGATACTTATCGGAGGGATATTGTGTAATGGTTACCATCATAAAAAATGGACATAGCAAGGTGAGTTCAAATCTTGGACGAGGCTGTTTGCATTTTAGATTGCACCAAATACCCTTTGGGAATTGTATGACTAGGCAGATCGAGTTTTAACCTAGGTATGGTGACCAGTCTTGGAAAAAGACAACTAAAATTGTTAAACACTGTTTAAGAAATTGACCATGTGTCACATCTATTGAAGTCAATAAGTCTACTGTTGGTTTGAATAACAGCAGCTAACTAAGTACAACTTAAGCAGTGTCCAAGACAGTTGGTATATATAGAAATCAAGAATGACCCATTCATGAATTTGGGTCATTTCATTCCTTGAGTTCTGCTTGACTGCTTGATTTGAATGACATTGTGGAGTCTTATATATATCCTGTCATTCTGCAGTAGACTTTGTGACATTCGGGTTTGTATTTAAGTTACAATCGTTTGTTGCCTTGTCTTCCCAGTTCGACGGTAATTGGAACTTAATTATTCTTCTACATCCTATTTGCACAGAGGGGTTGATACATGTAATATTCCACTAGAAATAATAAAATCCTTGTATCTTTAGTTCATAAAAATTTGGTAAGTATGTACTTATTTATGAGTGATATTAGACTCATTAACCTTGGTAAGGTAACTGATCTAGGAGAGGAAAAAACTCTGAATTTAAACCTGTTAAACTCTGCTTAAGAAATTAACCTTGTGTCACAACCTGCTTGGGTAAGGGGTTAGGTAAATACTTATATCTCACTCTTTCTATCTCTCACTCCCTTCACAGCTTCTAAAGTCTCTAATTAAAGAAATCTTCCTCTCACCATCTTTCTCAACTCTCTTTTTACCTATTATTACTACAAATTTAAAAAAGAAATGCAGGCAAAAATAGAGATTTAAACTGAGATGATAGACTCATAAATTAATATATTAACAATAGAGATTTGCTTTCGTTTTTGTCTGTAACAAAAACCACGTCACTGATTACATCACACTACCTAAAACGTCATAACGTAGAATCAATACACTCAAAATTTGAGCATGCAATGTTAGACAGCGCTCATTGTTTTTTTAAACAAGTTTTAATAAATACATACCTAGTATTATCCATCTATATATAGTTTGTTTTATTTTAATTTAAATTTATCAGAACTAAGTTTCCATTTCAATTTTTTAAATATTTTTATCTCCTTTAATAAATTTATTTTATTTTTTACTCCTTTAATAAATGTGATGATTAATAAATTTGATGATTTTACTTTACTTATGATACAAACTCTCTGATATTAAATTTTCAACTCCCATCCCCTCAGGCAATATTTATTTTATGTCGCCCAGAGGGCATTTTCTTATTTTGCTAGTAAATATAAAGTAAGATATAGAATTCTTTAACAGACAGGATCTAAAAATAGAAACCAATTTAGAAATAAGATGTGAAATTCAATTTAGAAAAAGGAATTTACCAACCGTTCAAGAAAGAAAGTGGTAAATTACTCTACATATATATCTATCCACTCCTACAATCCATCATCAGAAAAATCCCACACTATATCGGCACCAGATTATCCAATAATCCTTCCAACAAAACCATCTTTAGCAACACAAAAGACGAATATGAAACAGCTCTGAAAAATAGTGGAATCTATACAACATTAATATTTAACCTCCATGCAATATAGAAAAGCAACATAGAAAAGACATTATTTGGTTCAATACAGCATACAATAAAAGCGTCAAAAGATATATAGAAATGATATTTCTTAAATTGATACATATTTCTTAGTTTTAAATAAGCTCCACAAAACATTCAATAGAAATATTTAAAAAGTTAATTACAATTGCACAGAAAACATGTCATACATTACAAAAAGAAAAAAAACAAAACAAACGAAAAAAAGAAACAAACAAAAAAAGAAAAAAGTACAAATAAAAAACCATCATGAAATAAACTCTACCTGTAACTACAGTAAATTGCCATTTCAATGGAAAATGTCACCAAAAATTTACAATTTAATGGCTATCATCACATTGCAAACCATCAAAATAAAAGTTTATGTTAAAATATAGATGTGAAAATAAATTTCTACTATGCTATTTACCACTCCACCATGACTTAAATGATTAAAAATATCAAGAATTAGTTAAATAACTTGGAGTTATTTTCATCACTTTTGATGTACACATTTGCTTTTTTAAAGTACAGTTTTATGGAATTTAAAAGTCAAGTTACTTTCCAATATTTGCTGTTGTATTTCAGCCAATGTAAGAGAGATAATGGTGAGTAGATGGATGGGACAATCGATGTTAAGGCAAAATTGTCACACAGAGAGCTGGTGTGCTAAGAACTTGTTACATAATTATTAGATCCTAATATTTATGTACAGTAGTTGTAGAAACCAAAATGGCTGTTATAAGTTGCAGCCCACGGCCTTGAAGGATTGAATGATAAGGCTTGACCTCATCCTGATCCTTCCGGTGGATACTGTGAGAATCGGTGGAGAAGACCCTCTTCCGGTTTAGATTAGAAAGAGATTTTTAGTTAGATCGGCCAAGACAACGACGGTGAAAAGTTGTGTTATGCACGCAGCCAACTCGATCTGCGCAGGTAATCTGGTGGGGATTTCAGAATAAGATATGATCTAAGTTAAATCGAAGTCTTGTGTTATTATCTAAAAACTACCAATGACACAGGGCTTCTGATAAAGAGAAATCCCCTATGGAAGACCAAAGACGAAGTCCAAATGCTAGAAGAATAGAAGTAAGAAAGTAAGGAAAGAGAGTATACAACAAACTTTCTCAGTTTGCATGCTAGTGAAAATATATGTTTGTGGATATGAGGGAAAGAGAGAAAATTAGTTTTAACTAAGCTTATTATATTTATTTCTTCTCTTGTTTGTGATATGAAATTTAGTGGACAAAAAAAAAAGGTACTGACAACAGTATAAATGCATGTTAAATTGTTAATATGCATAATCAACGTGCAATTAATATTATATGTACTAAGAAATGACATATTCACATCTATATTTTAACATAAACTTTGATTTATAACAATTATGGGATATCTAATTTGCATAATGATTTTAAAAGCACTTTTTAATGAATAACTGTCTTTTATTATTCATTTATAATTCTATTTTTTTACTTTTATATTTGTTGCTTGGATTTTACAGCATGTCAACCCTTGGGTTATTTTATGCCAAAGACGTTTTCTTTTATTCATTCTGTACCTGTTAGGGTCTCATATATGGATTAAATAGAAAAAAAAATGAGTTTAAAAAAATGGATTAAATAGAAAAATCAGGGTTTTTTTTTAAATGTTAAAAAATTTTTTTTTTTTAAATGTTAAAATTTTTTTTTTTAAATTATCCAATTTTAAAAAAAAAAAAATTTTTAACATTAAAAACCCCCACCCAAAAAACTGATTTTTCTATTTAATCCATTTTTTTAAACTCATTTTTTTCTATTTAATCCATATATGAGACCCTAACAGGTACTACCTCTCCGGGTCAGTGTGGGCTGGGGAGCAATGCGGTAAAGGGTTAACTCCACAGTCCCTAGAACTCCAAAATTGGAATTTCATCATTAGATGCAGTTTAACGTCATACCCAGGACACTTTATTTTCATATATATAATTTTGTGTCTAAGTTTTATAAGAAAGCTATAAAAAAAGAAATTGTTGTGCAATAACAACAATGAAAATAAAATCCACTCATGATAGCAAATTGAAACTATCTTGACAAGGAAAAAAAAATGTCAGAGCAAAGAGTGGGGTACTACAGCTAGTATATCATAATATTAAACCAGGGCTGGTTTAACTCAGTGGGTAGAGCACTGGCCTAGGAATTGCAAGGTTCTTGGCTTGATACTGGCCCTTGCCAATTGAGCATATGAGTAGCACAGGGATCTGTGCAGTGAAGTGTGGTGCTCCACGTCAGATGCAAAAAAACAAAAAAACACTCTTCTTGTCTAGTGCTAGTGAAAAGAGGATAGACTCCCTTGCTAACTGGCTGATACCGACTTTGGGCCGCCCCGACAATTTTACTTTTTTTTAAAAACGGATAAGCCAACAATAGTAGAATGTAGGTTTTTGTTGTACTGTCTGTATAGAATATATGAAAACAATAAATTAATGATAAATAAATCATATACAAAATAAAAATGATAAATGATTTAATAACTAACTTGAATTAATGACAATAAATAACAAATTAATAATAAACTACCAGGGATATCTAGAATTGTCTAGAGAAAGATAACTGCATATATGACTAGTATATATAACTTAAATTAATCATAAAGAAATAGATAATGTAATGAATTAATAAGGGCTGGTTTAGCTCACTCAGTAGAGCATCTACCTTGGAACTATAAGGTTACGAGTTTGATGCTGTTCCTTGTCAACTCAGCATGTGAGTAGCACAGGTTGGATTTGTGCAGTTAAGTATGGAGCTGATGGTAGGTGTGGCACTCCACTTCAGACACAAAAACAATCTTCTGGTCCAGCACTAGTGAAAAGAGGATAGACTCCCTCTGCCTGGCTGATACCAACAATAGACCACTGCAGTGACATTACTTTCACATCAAGATGTGGTATGATTTATCTAATAATCAACCATTTAAGGGTTACTTAATGCTAAAATTTGAACATTATTCCAAGTTTTTCTATTTAATTCTAATAATCAATACACAGTTATATATTTCCAATTAACTATTCCTATTTGATACTAATAATTTGTTTAGACACAGTTATATGGTTTCAAGAATTCTTATCCAATACTAATAATTTTCAAAACATATCTATTTGACCCATAAATGGGATCCTAAGAAATACTACCACTTTAGCCAGCAGACTTGGTTGGTTGGATTTTATGGTATGTTAACACTTGTTTGTTTATTTCATGCCGAAGACACGTTTTATACATTCTTGATAGGTACTCAATTGGTTTTTAAACTCATTTTTTAAATTTAATCCATAGATGGAACCCTAATAGGTACTACCACTCTGGGTTAGATTGGACCTGGGAGTCAGTTCCAGAATTGGAACATCACCATCAGATAGGGTTTAACATCATACCCAATGCACTAAAGACCTTCAACCACCACCTTCTAGCACATATAATAAAAAGTATTGGAGCAAGTTATAAGGGTAATAGGGTCAGGACAATCATATAGGTGCTAAGGCTTGACGTGACCAGCCAATTGATTGGAGAGGCCCTCTCAGTCCGCCTGTCTTGCCTATCTAAGGGCCAAAGTGAGGGGGATTTTACCCCTTTGCAAAAGTTGCAGTCAGTGTATTCTAAAGCCCCAGTGGACCTGGGAATAATGGTAATGTAAGGGTACTCCACACTCCCCAAAGTTCCATAACTGGAGCCTCACCACCCATCTTCAGTGGATATAGTCAACATCTTTTCATTTCTGCCAACGGAGCTGAACTACATTAATTGCTTATTTAAAATAATTTTTCAGAGTGTTTCAAAGTCACGGCTAAGAGAATGAAAAAAAAAAAAAAATAATAATAAAAAAAAAAATTAAAAAAATATTTACTCAGTTTTTCCATGTTTCTATTTTATTGATCTTCTAATATTTTAAAAACAATTTTTTTTTTTTGTAAATTTTTTTTAAGATGGGATAGAGATTCTGATTCCTCTCATTCTGTTTTGTGTCGGGGTGTACGAGGCTGATGATGTATTACTCCTACTATCACCAAGTTCATTCAAGTTTTAAGACTGATAAAGCAGAGGAAGAATGTGTCTCTTTATAGATTGACATCATCTCTCTTTTATTATTTACCTACACCCCCTCCCCCACATTTTATCTTCTATGCTTCTTGAAGGCAAAGAGCACTTAGCAGTACAAACATAGAATTTCACTTCCAATACCTCAGTGGTAGTAGATAAAAGCAAGTTCAAATATCAGTACTATTCCATATAGATATAACTGATGTATGTGATAACCCCTCATATTATATATATATATATATATATATAATATATATATATATATATAATAAATTTACAACATTCATGACATGTATATCTATACATGAACACATACAAATAAAAGAACAAACACACACACTATATATATATATAAACAAATCTGCATACATTAATCACACATGTATATGTACATATGAAAGCATAAAAGTACACACACACGTGTGTGTGTGTGTGTGTGTGTGTGTGTGAGAGAGAGGTGTATTAGGAATCCAAGGGTGTAAGGTGGATTTTCAAATATCAGTATTATTTCATATAGATATACCTATTGCGCCACACACACACACACATACACACACATATATATATATATATGAACCAATTCACATACATTAATTACACATGTTATGTATACATGGATGCATACAAATCAAAGTACACACACACACACATATATGTATACATGGATGCATACAAATCAAAGTACACCCACCACACACATATATGTATACATGGATGCATACAAATCAAAGTACACCCACACACACAATATGTATACATGGATGCATACAAATAAAGTACCACACACACACATATATGTATACATGGATGCATACAAATCAAAGTACACACACACACACACATATATGTATACATGGATGGCATACAAATCAAAGTACACACACACACACATATATGTATACATGGATGCATACAAATCAAAGTACACACACACACACACATATACATGTATACATGGATGCATACAAATCAAAGTACACACACACACACACATATATGTATACATGGATGCATACAAATCAAAGTACACCCACACACACATATATGTATACATGGATGCATACAAATCAAAGTACACACACACACACACACATATACATGTATACATGGATGCATACAAATCAAAGTACACACACACACACACACATATATGTATACATGGATGCATACAAAATCAAAGTACACACATACACACATATATATATGTATACATGGATGCATACAAATCAAAGTACACACACACACACATATATATATATGTATACATGGATGCATACAAATCAAAGTAGACACACACATATGTATACATGAATGCATACAAATCAAAGTACACACACACATATGTATACATGAATGCATACAAATCAAAGTACACACACACATATATATATATACATGGATGCATACAAATCAAAGTACACACACACATATATATACATGGATGCATACAAATCAAAGTACACACACACACATATATATATACATGGATGCATACAAATGACGGTACACACACACACAAACATTATATATATATATATATATATATATATATATATCAGTACTCTGAGTATGTTAGGTAGAATCCATAATCAAAGATAAGACAACAGAGACAAAAGATACAACAAACTATTCAATATTCATTATGAATAATGAAAGGTATAATATATTGTCTTCTAAGTAGAAGAAAAGAAAATCCTTTCCCCTTTGTTGTTAGTGTATGCTCCCGTCTTAGTTACATTCTTGCTGGCTCTTTTTAAGAGAATAACCTGAAAAAGGTCAAACTTCTCAGCAAATGACCCTGTAGAAGGTCATAAAGATACTGATTTGAAACAGCTGAGAGACGTGTGTATGTAAATGGAGAGAGACAGACAAACATACAGAGAGACACTTCCTTGGAGAGATTTGTGTTGAGTGACCCGTATTCAGGTGTGTTGCAAGTTGAATCTGCTTCTGGGAATTCGGACTTGGTAGGTGTGTAGGATTCAAAGTAATAATACTTGAAGATAAAACTCTGACAAAGGTTGATAGACAAAACATTTTATATACAGCACAGAATAAACAGGGTACATAATACATAGAGGTGTACATAAACACACATACATAAGTAATATAAATACATATACAAGAGTAGAGAATATGACACATTCATGAATGGTAAAATACAAGATATTTAGGTATCAAAGAGATACCTAAATATACATAAAAACGTAGTTACGGATACATGACTAAAGGATAGTCATATATCGTATAAGAGACTTACTAGCAGTGAGTGGCCAGTGTTAAGGGCCGAAGCCCCAACGAGAAGGGAGTAGACCTAAGTCTAACCCATAGTGTCTCGTAGGTCAAGCAACAGGAAAAGAGAGCGGGACAAGTTCGAATCAGCCGCTTAAATACACCCGAAGCCCCTAGCGGGAACCAGCGAAACTAAACAGGCAGACAACTCCCCAGACAAATACAAAAATAACTCCCACAGGTGGTTTAAATAGCAGGTTGAGCTATTCCACTTGTGTATCTTAGCCAAGTTCATTCCTACAATTCTCATTGGCTGCTGGGTTTAGTGTGAATACTTTTATCCATATATACCAAACACTTGATTGTGTTCTGGCAGTTTGTATTTTGTTACACTGTCTTTTTTGTCTGGTGACTGGATGCTAGTCACAGCCTTCCTGTGAAGGTGAGGATGATGTTGATTCTACATTCCTGTTTATCAGAATTTGGCCCAATTAAATCTAGACAGTGACTGCTCTGGATGCCAACAGTGCCAGACTTGTTACCTTTTTATTTGAGACAATCAATTAGCAAATATCAAAGGTGTTTCATGCCATTGACCATTAGGGTAGGTTGATTTTTCACTTTTTAAAAATATCAAATTGTCCATCTATGTGAAAGTTGTGTTAGTATACTGAATTCAGATACTAAAAAATTAGATATTTTACTTGTACCATTGTTTGAGGAAATAGCATCAAAGATCGTTTGCTAAAATTCACAAAAAATGCTTGTTTTTATATCTGGCCTAGAATGTTGCACTTTTAAATAAAATATGTTCTGCATCTTATCTGTTATTAGTTTATTTACTGCTAAATAAAAAAAAGCAAGTTGAACATCCTCTAAGTGCGTTAATTCCATTAATTTTGCCCCAAAATTTTCTGATTTGAAACATTTAAATTTTACATTTGTACATTATCAGTTACTTGGACACTTGCCAAGGAATTGCAAGTTTCTGGGTTCGATACTGGTCCTTGCCAACTCAGTGCATGAGTAGCCTAGCTTGGATATGCGTGGTAAAGTGGGGAGCTGATGGTAGATGTAGCACTCCATCTCAGACGCAAAAAGAATCTCCCTGGTCTAGCACTAGTGAAAAGGGGATAGACTCACTCACAGTCAGGCTGATACTGACAATAGGCCACTCTGCCAACTTTACTTACTTACATTATATCGAGAGGCAACCTCTCAATTGAATAATGCAAAGTATGACACTGGTTTATGAGCCAACAACTCCACAACAGACTAGCATCACCTCACAAATTATTAGCAATAAATTGGTTTACTTTATGTTAATGATTGACTTGAAACAGCAGTGGGTAATAATTTAAATAAAAAGCATATTCCAAAATCTAGACAATAGAATTATGTATCTACTTGCAATATGTCTCTCCTTTCCTACACTGCACTTCCTTCTGTTTTGTAAATGCAATACCTCCCCCGCCCCACTCCAAGTTTCAATGTCAACCAGGAGAGGGGTGGGGGAAATGAATCATTGAAGAGAACAAAATACTTTATTTTCAAGTCTGGATGTGAGAAATTAATGAGGACTGGTAATTACCATTCACAAAAAAATCTACTAGTTGGTTGATTGGTTGGGTTTTATGGCATGTCAACCACTTTGAGTTATTTTATGACAAAAACATTTTGCTTTATTTATTCTAGATGGGTACACAGTTTTTTAAGAACATTTTTTAATACACATTTTTTCTACCTAACTCTTAAATGGGATCCAAACAGATATAACCATTCCGGTTCACAGTGGACCTGGGAGTAATGGTAATGAAGAGGTACTCTCCATTCCCCTAGTTCCAGAATTGGAACTTCACAATCAGATAGTGTTTAATGTCATATCCAGAACACTAAGACCCTCCACCACCACCTTCTAGCACAGGTGGCTCCATTGAGCAATGAGAGATGATCATTTGCAACTATCCTCAAATTAATTACTGGTTGAACTTTTTGCCAACAAAACCTATCTTTTTTTTTTTTGTTTTTTTTTTGTTTGTTTTGTTTTACGGCATATCAACCTCAGTGGGTCATTTAATGCTGATAAAGTTTTGAAATAAATCAATTCTTAATGGATAATACAATTGTTTTATAAATACATTTTTCTATTTAACCCATAGATGGGACCCTAACAGGTACTACCACTCCGGGCCAGAGTGGACCAGGGAGCAATGGTGATGAAGGGGTGCTCCACATTCCCCAAACCTCCAAAACTGGAACCTCACCATCAGTTAGAGTTTAACGTCATTCCCAGGACATGTAGACCCGCAGCCACCGCCTTCTAGCACCCATATGATAAAAAGGGGTTGGGGCTTGCCATAAGGGCAATAGGGCTATCTTTTGGATTAACCAGAGGAATACTACACTCACTTATGCATATTACAGAGGATTACCATCTCACTATCGATGTTTCATAATTCATGAGCAGCTCATAAATTATGAATGTATCTGCAGTTAAAATATTTGAATTAAGGTTCGTTAGATTTAAAATGACAGTGTCTATGGAAAGTTACCCAACAGTTGTGATGGTTTATAACCTTGACCCCTTGAAGGCGTGTGATTAGGTGCCATGAAAATACGGTTTTAGTTTAATTAGTTGCGAGACAGATTTCAGACCTGGTGGACCATAGGGTCGCCACTCTGATGTTGTTTTTCACAGAGGCGGAATCAAACGGGCAGGGTTGCAAATAAAGCTTGATCAACCAAGTCTTGTTGTGTTAATTAAATGTTAAAACAAGCAATGTCCATCCCAACACAAAGAAGAATGAATCCCAGCAGAAGTCCTGAGGAGAAGTATGATCGACAAGAAGAACATGGCGATTGTTGGATTTGTCAAGTATTCAGCTCTATTACAAGCTGACTACCAAACGAACTCTAGAGTTTGGCAGGTGGCTTATATGGTGCTTTGGGTTGTTCCATTATGAACTCAGGCAAGTTTACTTCCTGGTTTCTGATTGGCTGTTGGTTTTCAGAGTGAGTAAAGACATGGATAAGTACCCACTCTTCAGCCATCACTTTACATTATGCCAGCAGCATGCAAGGAGGGTATTTAAGTTACAGCTTGCCTGTTGTTCTCGTCTGCTAACTCAACGGTAGTTAGAATCCCACTGCGACAGTGAGTATCATATTGTTTCTATGATATCTGGGGGATAACTAGAACCAGAAACAGAAGATAAAAAGTAAGAACTATCATCTATCTATCATCTGTTGAACTGGAGAATATATAACACAGATTAGGGTTACGAACTGGATTCTGTGAACAGAACAACTGAACCTCTACAATGGTGACAAGGATTCAAACAGTATTTACCCAATCCATCCACCACATGCAGGATGCAACTTTATTTATTGGCATTTCAGTCTCGGAAGACTATAATATAGTTTTTGTGCCCCTGAAGTTACAGTGCCTCCTGTGACTGTAAAGTCCAATGTTCAAGAAACATTCTCAACCACAGATGTCGTATGTGAAGGCTGTCCCTGAAGATGTTGATGTGCCGGTGCTTTGTTGCCGCTGCTTTCTTATGGACCTGTTGGTTTCATGGTGTTGTGCCAGGGTGGGTTCAGACATGAACAGTCCACTACAGAGAGCCTGCCACCATCGAGGGTGGTTCTGAGCCAAATTTTTCCAGCTGAAAGGGGCAATGCCAAAGTGTTGTACCGGCCATTCCTACAGTGGAGAACATGCACCGGTTCTCACTATAAATAGTGAGACACCGAGTGGAAAGGGAGCACTGTTCCCGTTAACGACAAGCTAGTCGTACATGTACCATTAATTGTAAATACACTTGTCTTATTTTACCCCATCTCGACTTGACTTCTTTTTACTGTTGGGACTAACATCACAACACAAAGCACCTGAGATCATTCTTGCAGACATCCTTGAAACGCAGCTGGGGGCGATCAATCTGTCTCTTACCAGATGAAAGTTCTGCATCCCAAAGTAATATTTTGGCTGAGTACAGCTAGTTTGAATTTAGAGTTTTCCATCTAAACTGGTTGTTTAATCAAGGCTAAAAAAATAGTCTGCCCTACTATTTACCCACAGCTTGGGGAATAGGAGAGATGGGGGCATTAGTGTGAAGTGAATGCAAACAATTTCACTTAGGATTTGAACTCAGATCACTGAATCCATGACCTATGACAATAACCATTATGTGAAGATAACCTCCCAATAAATAAAATAATATAATATAATGTACATTAAACAGCAGGGTAGTTGGAACTCTTTTCTCTTGAAAGCACTTGCTGATAGGTCAGGTCAGCAATTATTCCTTGCTGTTGGTAACATGTAAACCAGTACAACCTGTTGCCTAGTGTCACACAGATATAAGTGTTGATCCAGATCCAATGGGACAAAAGTATATCTTTTATAATAAAAAAGGTACACAAAATGATTTGAATTTTGTTTAAAAGATTTTTTAAAAATTTAAGTCAAGGCTACACGTGTTTTAGTTTCATTAGATTTTCTTCAGGTGTGTAAAGTTTTTTTTGTTATATATATATATATATATACTAGACAAAAAGTGACCCGTTGGGTCACTCATTAAGCTCTCGCTAGATGATTGGGATTAGGAAAAAGAGTAGGATCTGCCAAAATATCGTCTGCTTTTCATTTTAAAAACGAATTAAAATTTATTAAACTGATTATTTAAGGTCAAATTTTTGTCTAAGTCGAAAAAGTAACATAATGAGCATCAATAAAAAAGCAAAATAATATTACACATGTAATTTATTTTTGATACATTTAAAACGATGTTTTCGGTCAATTTCGATCAAGATGCCTGCTAAGACGCTACTTAAAATCCGTTTTTACAAAATAAATTGTAACTTTTGCAACTGAAAAAAAATTCACACTGGATTGTCCAATTAGACACATAATCTAGTAGATAAAGGAGTTAGGTTGACAGTTCTAAATGATAGTTATCTCTAGATTGCAGGTTCAATCCTGGTCAGGAGCAGCAGTAATATAGCTTAACACCTGTACCCCAGCTATGGTTAGTGGAATGAGAACAGGATACCCCCGTGGACTGAATAAAGGGTTAGCTTCAAAGTTCTGTGATGGCTCCCTATTACAAGAAGGTTCCTGTGTTTGCAAATTACAACTAATTAGAACCAATTAAAGTGGATTTTTTTCAAACATTTTAGTAATCCTAAAACTAAGGAATAATTTAGGACAAATTTTGTGTGATGAAGGTCCCCAGCAAAAAAGCCTTTAGGGATTGAAAGCTCAAAATCTCAGCTTTAGTATAATATATATTATATATATTATATATATAATATATATATAATATATATATATTCTATCTATTTTCAATCATACTGTCGGATTCATTTCCATATATATATTTATAACACACACACACACACACACACACACACACACACACAATGTGTGCTAAAAAATATTGAGACTGAATCAGTTGAGTTTTTTAATACTGAGTTTCCTTAGCCCAGGACAAATTGCAATAAATATCAAACAAAGTGTGTTCGATAGACCAACATGTGCCGCATAATGTGTCCAAAGTTTTTCAAAAAATATTGAATGGAACAGGTTTAAATAGCCTGTTGAATTTTGTAGTTTATACACATCACAGCATATCTTCAGCAGATGGCTCCCCAGAAACTCCAGGAAGTTGTTTGACACATCTGCAGCTTTGGTTGTTATACCATTAGGGCATTCTTGCTGGAATCATAGTTTAGTAAATCCAGTTTGTTCCAATATAGTGTAGAAGCAATACCAACTATCGCAGTGGGATTCTAATTAACATCAAATTGGCAGACAAAGGTAGCAAGCAAACCATAACTTAATACAGTACCTGCATTACCAGAAGCATAGTGGTGAATTATTTATCAAAGCACCATAGCCACACCATAGAGCAGTCAATCAGGACTCAAGGAATGAGATCACCCAGATGCAAGTATGGAATATTCCTGAGTGATATATATATATATATATCACTCATATATATATATATATATATATATATATATGGAGGTGTGTGGGCTAGTGGTTTAAATCCTAGATGAAGCTGGTGGCATTTCACATAGCACTAATACCCTTGGGAAAGGTATGAATCCATATATTCTCCCTCCAGCTAAATTACAAATTCGGCTAAATTCGGCTGAATTACAAGGACATGTTTGAGTCTTAACTCAAAGCCCATATTATGTTCATGGATTTGTAAAATCTGCAATACACATGATTTATTGCTGTCTGTTCATATCTATCGTTGCAGACAAAAGAGAAAGAAAATATATGATTTATGGGATCCTGATAACTTGTGGCCAATCATAAATTGGCAAAAGAAAGAAGGTTGATTGTTTATTCATTATCCAACCATGTCTCTTGACGTCTTTTTAGAGATCATCATATTTTTCCAGTTTATGTTCTGGAGCCAAGTTGACATTTCCATTGAAAGAAACCATTAATTCAATGTGAATATGAACTTATTTTTTAATTAAATGATCAGACCATAAAGTCAGGACAGTGAACAGTTGATTGGTTGGTTGGTTGGATTTTATGGCACGTCAACCATTGTTGGGTTATGTTATGCTGAAGATATTTTGTGTTATTCATTCTTGATAGGTACTATTTTTTTAAAACTCACTTCTATTTACCCCATATATGGGACCCTAATAGGTACCACTACGACAGATCAGAGTGTACCTAGGAGTAATGGTGATGGAGTACTCTACACTCCCCAAAACTCAGACTTGGAACTTGACAACTAGATGCAGTTTATACTAAGACCCTCAGGCACCACCTTCTAGCACATATATATATTTACCAACCCCTCCGCACGAGCAGGATGCGACACAAGGTAAATTTCTTAAGCGGAGTTTAAGAGGTTTGAATTCAGAGTTTTCCTTCTCCTAAACCAGTTGCCTAACCAAGGTTAAAGAGCCCAGTCTGGCCTACTATTTGCCCATAGCTGGAGGGAGAGTAGGATTCATACCTTTCCCAAGGGTATTAGCGCTAAGTGAAAATGCAATTACCACGTCCAGGATTTGAACTCGGGGTGACGAGTCCATTTCCCATGACTTTAACCATTACACCACGTGCTTCCTTCTAGTACATAGAGCAATAGGGTTGGGACAAGCATATAGATGCTAAGGTTCAATGAGACCAACCGATTGATCAGATGGGGCCTCTCTAACTGCCCATCTAGCCTAAGTAAGGGCCAAAGTGGAGTGATGCATGTCATGGACTGCTCATCCACCAAGATTCCATCCTAAAGCATCATCGATCAACCCCCATGGCCAACAAATGGCCCCAGTGGGGACATTTTTGCCCTTTTTGTAGCAGTGCAGAAGCCCCAGCTGACAGGGGCATGATATTGTATCGGTGAGAAAGCTGATGTTGTATTAAGGTGAATCAAAAGTAGTTTTACTTGGTACAAATATTTATTTTAATGAAGAGCTAAAACAAAATTCGACAACTGGCAAGAGCCACTTTTCAGAAGGAGAGTTTATTATACAAGAGTTTATTCTATGGAAATGGTAAGAAGGAAGGAAAAAGAAAAAAAAGAAAATTCTGGAAAAGTTTCAAAAATGAAAAAAGAACAAAAAAAAAAAGAGAAAAAAAAGATAACTTAATTCGATTGAAATTAGATTTTTAAAAAAAAAATTCCCCAATTTAAATGACAATTTGTTGTTTAACTTTTATGAAGGAAGGAAGGAAAGTGTTAGAACAGGGATTCTCAAACTTTATTTGATTTCCATTCACCCTCAAATAAATCAACCTTAATATTGCCAACATTTTTTCTTAGTCTCACGGGATGCTATGATGAGAAGATGTTTGCATTTCAATTCATGCAAATGCCCTTGGAAAAGGCATACATCCAATTGTTCTCTCCACAGAAACTAGGTCAGACTGGGTGCTTTAAGCTTTAGTTTGGTAACCAATCTAGGAGAAGGAAAACTGAATTCAAATTAGCTTTACTCTACTTAAAAATTGACCTTGAGAAGCAGCTACCCAGCGATGCCAGTGTAGAGGGTGGGTGGGGAACCCTGTGGTACTGATTTCTTTGCTTTTGAGGTTTACAAATGCTAGATGTTTTTAATGTTATTTCTATGTATATTTTAATTTTTAATTATCTTCGAATATAAATGAAATCTTTATAATTTTTGCACAAAAAGCAAGAACTTGTGATATCTAATATGTATATATATTTACTTTGTTGTTAATTGTTGTATCATAGATACACACCAACTGCCCTTTATATATGCATAGATGGTAGGGCTTTTTCTGTTTGTTTTTCTTTTGCTAGGATTAATGTAATATCAGTGCTAACAAGTATAGTTTGTTATCTACATGAAAACCCATGAAAAAAAAATTGTGAAAATATGCTTTTTTTTTTATTCTAAAAATAAAAAAGTTTTTCTTAATTTAAAAAAAACAACATTTTTTAAAAATATTTTTAATTTCTAGCTATAGTGAAAAAAAAAAATTTTTTTTCAGTTTAAAATGAAAAAAAAATTTTATGAATTAATAATTTTTTTCTTTTTTTAAAATTTAAAAAATATTTTCTAACTTTATTGCTAAAAGTGTTTTATATACTCATTTCAAGTCAAATAAAATAAAGTAAAACTTATTAGAGAGTATAAAACATCTACTTTTAAATAATTGGCTAGATTTTTGGCTACCATCAATTATTATCAGCTAAATAGGAGAGAAAAAAAAACCCCAAAAAACAATGAACCAGATCTAGCCAATAAAGTGGTTCATCTGGCAAATAACTTTTAGATTGGTTTCAGTTTATATGATCAATTTTAAGGACCAAGTATCCAATAGGCACCCCAGCTGGGAGCTGTTTTGAAAAGAATACCTTTTGCTTTTCACTGTACAAGAGGCGCATGAAAAATAAACTTTATAAATTGTGTGATACCATTTCTGAACAACATCCTTTTATTTAAATAAACATAAAACATATTTTGTAAATAAAAACTATTTTCATTTAAATAAACATATCTGCATTTTTTAATACAAAAATGTGTCTTTAATATAAAAAAACATGTCTTTTGTTTAAAATTTTATAAGTAAAAAAAAGTTGAATTAACAACAACATGAAATAACTAATTTTTTAAAATTAAAATCGAAAACTATTTTGGTATAAAAACATGCCTTTGGGTTGTAAATATACATAAACAAACAAAAAATCTTACAGTGAAATATTAATGCAAAAAAAATTGTTGTAAACAAACAACTGGGAGTTTACAGGGAAAATTAAAAGGTGTTCTTTTCAAAACAGCTCCCAGCTGGGGTGCCTATTGGATACCTGGTCCGATTTTAATAGCAGGTCAACCTGTCTAGACTTATTTAATCCCTAGAGGTTAGGGAATTGCATTCATTTTATGTTCTGTGCATATAACAATAAAGATGAGGACAACAGCCCTAGAAATCTGAATAATACATATTGCAGTAATCTAATTAAGTTGGCAGAGTGGATTAAAGTCAGTATCAGCCAGACAGTGAGGGAGTCTACCCCCTTTTCACTAGTGCTAGACCAAGGAGATTGTTTTGTTTTCTTAGAATCTTCTCCTCACTTTACTGCACAGATCCCTGTGCTACTCATACGCCAAGTTGGCGAGGGCCCGGTATTGAACCAGGAAACTTGAGGTCCCTAGCTAAACACTCTACCAACTGAGCTAAACTGGCCCTATGTAATGTAAATACATTCATAAAAAATTCATGAATTTAAATAATAAATAACATTCTGTGATCTTTATTTCTATTTTAACATTTAGTAAATCAACAAGACCTTTTTGGAGATATGATTTTTTGTATAGACACAACAGCTATACAAAGGTGGGCTGAAAAGTTTATATGATGACATCATATCTGTGGTTGATGACATTTCTGACCAATGAGATCCAAGTACTGAAATACAGATGTAAGAAGCATGTGGACTACAAGGAAACTATGTTGAAAAATAAACCTCATTTAGTCACATTTAATGAGAGTATCTTGGTCAGCCTATGAACTTTTCAGTCAACCCTCGTATATATCTCTCATGTCTGTACAAATGTTGTCAATGCCCTATTTTTGTGAAAACCAAAGATGATAGACTAAACAGACAGTAGAAAAACATTTTTAATAAACTTATAAAAATAAATAGAATTATGCTGGAACCTTTTGCAACAAATTTCTGTATTCGATAACATATCATCATCATCTTCACTTCCCACAAATGATTCAAAAGATATATTGCCTCAAATATCAAAGCTGAGGTATTTTCTAGGCTAACATTTATCTAGATATCAAAGAATTACTTATATATATATATATATATATATATATATATAAGCCAGAAGAGTATTAAGCGAAACTTTTAGTAGGTTCGTCTGACTCATTAGATTTATCTTTATTATTTGCTCTACTTAGGTCTTAGGTATTGAGCACTTTTTACTTATTAGCTTTAGTCTCCTGGTGGGTTTGTATGTATATATTTATCTTATATATATATATATATATGCATATAAATGTTTTTTTTTCTTTTGGCAAAGATATTGTACTAATAGATTATTTTTTGTTGGTACGATTATCTTGGTCTTTTCGTTTTTACAAAAATCTTTTTCTCCCGGTTGATATTTAGTAGTATATTTTTACAATCAAACTATTTGCTGTTTTTTTTTTTTTTATCACCGCGAGGATTTACCAACAAGTTTGGTATATTAAATATGTGTATATATATATATATATATATATATATATATATCTTATTATAATGGAGATTGTGTGTTTGTCTGTCTGTAACCGAAACTATATTACTACTCAATTCACAGTTCCCTTAGTTATTTACATCACATTCTCCATGATTTTATTTTTATTTAAACCTCAATGAATAATAAAATTGTTTTACATTATTAAGACTGTTGACCATATCTACATACTAAGAATACGCAATTGTATTTATATATACAACAAAATAGTGGTTTACAGTGTGAATGGGAAGGCTAATTTGCATATTGATCTTAAAAAATTGATTTTAATAAATATATGCTAAGTATTATTGATTTCTAATTGTTTGGTTTTATCTTATTGAATATGAGCAAAAATCTCTGGGATAAATCTTAAAAGAAATTCATTAAGAAGAAGAAATAACTGTAATTTTATTCTTTACTTCCTATTTTAAGTAAAGAGTTAAATTAGGAAAATTTACCACTGAAAGACGGGAGTAATGGAAAATGATGGAAGAGTTAGTTTTAAAGCTGTTCTATTTTTCGATCATACCCCCTCTGTTCCAAATCTTTTTATCTGCATTCTTATTCAGTTTCATTAGCCTTTCTAATTTAATATGATATTTCATTATATTAAAACTTAAATACTTGCACCCTACGGAGGGTGCATATATTTGCTAGTATATATAAGGATTATACAAAGAGGCTGCATGATGTGATGGAAAACCAACAAATTCTGATGGCATTGCAAGATACTGCATAGTTGCTCTGGGGTAATGGTGCTTTAGCTCTGAACCCATGTTTGACCCCCAGGGACATTATCTGATAAAGAATTTATGTTTGTGTGTGTGTGCATATATATATATATATATATATATATAAACATATATAAACTAATATTGATAATATAGTTTGCTATATCTATAAATAAATAGTGCTCAATATCAGTGATAGAGAGCATATATATTTAAGTTAGGATAGGCAAGAAACTTACAATTACCAAGTGGCATGGAATCTATGTCTATGCTATCCTAACTTATATATAATAATATTGATAATATAGTCTGCTATATTTTTAAGTAAAGAGTGCTCAATATCATTGGTGGAGCATGTATATCTTTAAGTTAGGGTAGTGAAGACCAAGTCAATGGTGCTTGATTTCTTGGCTATGCAATTTTCAAACCAAATTTGTTTTGAAAATTGCATAGGTAAGAAAAAGACAGTTACCAAGTGCCATTGACTTTATGTCTTCACTGCATAATACATACACACACATATATATATATATATATATATATATATATATATATATATATATGTGTGTGTGTGTGAGAGAGGAGGTGTCATGGTTATGATTGTAGGAAATAGACCTAATGAGCAGAGTTTAAATCCTGATTGGTTAGTTGGATTTTACGACATGTCAATCCTTGTTGGGTTATTTTATACTGAAGATATTTTGTTTTATTCTTTCTTGATGGTATGCAATTTTTTTTAAATACATTTTTTTAAAACTCATTTTTTTCTATCTAAGCCATAGATGGGATCCTAATAGGTACTACCACCAGAGTAGACCTGTGAGTAATAGTGATGAAAGGGTACTCCACACTCCTCAGGGTTCCTGAACTGAAACTTCACCATCAGATAGAGTTTAACATCATACCCAGGACATGAAGATCTTCAGCCACCAAGTGCTCAATATCATTTGATAGAGCTTGTATATCTCTAAGTTAAGGTAGCAAAGATGAAGTTAATAGTGCTTGCTATCTATCAGTGTTTCATCTATGAAATTTAATCAAACCAAATTTGGTTTGAAAATTGCATAGGCAAGAAACTGACAGTTACCAAGTGCTGCTGACTCTATGTCTTTGCTATCTAATATATATGAGAGAGAGAAAGTTTGGTTTGGTTACGGCATATCAACCACAGTGGATTATTTAATGCCAACAAAGATTTCAAATAAATTCATTCTTAATGGATACTTAATTTTTTTTATAAAGACATTTTACTATTTAACCCATAGATGGGACACTAACAGGTACTACCACTCCAGGTCAGAGTGGACCTGAGAGCAATGGTGATGAAGGGGTACTCCACATTCCCCAGAGCTCCAGAATTGAAACTTCACCATAAGAGACGGTGTGTGGGGTGTTATGGTTATGATTGAAGAAAATAGACCTAATGAGCAGTTTAGATCCTGGATGAGACTGTTGTTGTGTCACTTCATATCCTTTCCTAATATAATATCAAATGTGTGCATACTTAGCTGAGTACATTGATGAGATGAACACTATGGGATGATGGCCATTATCTGTTCAGCTGCTGGTGTGTAGATTAGTTATATAAACATGGAGGGATTATTGTTGTCTACTGCTTTCAGGATGCAGCTACCATTTAATCAGTGGTGGTAAGGTCAGCTGAAAGAGAAGGGATCTGATATTGGAAAATCTGAAACCTCTGAGATAACTATTCATAGAACATCACAGCATAACTAGAAGATGTAGCCATTGAAATGAAATATATATATATATATATATATATATATATATATATTATAAAGAAGAATAGCAAATATGATAAGTGTTTGCATATATATATATTTTTTACATCTGAACACTGAGTGCATTAAGACTTAAGCATGTTATGTTTTTAAATATAAGTCTTGTGTAATAATATTCTATCACATGAACACACTTTAGTAATGATAAATTAGTACCATAATGTTTTTTATATATATATAAAAATAAAGTAAAGTAAAGTCGTTGGGGCGGCCTAAAGTTGGTATCAGCCAGTCATCGAGGAAGTCTATCCCCTTTTCAATAGTGCTAGACCAAGGAGATTGTTTTAGCATCTGAGGTGGCGCCACACCTACCACTAGCTTCTTACTTTACTGCACAGATCCCTGTGCTACTCATACACTGAGTTGGCGAGCACCGGTATCGAACTAGGAACCTTGTGGTTTCTAGCCAAACGCTCTATCGACTGAGCTAACCCGACCCATATATATATATATATATATATATATATATATATATATATCTTATTATAATGGAGATTGTGTGTTTGTCTGTCTGAAGCCGAAACTAAATCACTACTCAAGTCACAATTCCCTTAGTTATTGACGTCACATTCACCATGAATTTATTTTTATTTAAACCTCAGTTATTGATAAAATTGTTATACCTTATTAATACTTTTGACTTTATCTACATTCTAATAACATGCAATTGTATTTATATATGCAACAAAATAGCGGGTTACAGTGTGAACAGGAAAGCTAATTTGCATATTGATATTAAAAGTTTAATTTTATTAAATATGCGCTTGGTATTATTGATTTCTAATTGTTTGTTTTTTTCTTAATGAATATGAGCAAAAATCTCGGGGATAAATCTTAAAAGAAATCATTTAATATAAAGAAATAACAGTAATTTTATTCTTTACTTCCTAATTTAACTAAATAGTTAAATTAGGAAAATTCAGCAATAAAAGGAGGGAGTGATGAAAAATGATGGAAGACTTAGTTTCAAAGTTGTTCTATTCTTCGATTATACCCCCTCTGTTTCAAATCATTTTATTTGGATTTTTATTTAGTTTCAAAAGTATTTCAAATTTAACATATTTCATTACATTAAAATACAAATACTTGCACCCGGAGGGTGCATATATTTGCTAGTATATATAAATAAAATGGAAAATGAATGTGAAATGTTTTGCATATGAAGGTGCTCAATACTAAAATTGCAGAGCAGTTTTAAAATCAGAGATGAAATATTATGGTGTTAATTTTCTGTAACTGCAGTTTCATGCATATTATGCAATCTTCAGATGGTCAAATACTGAAATATTAAAATGGTGGCTTGTTCAGTATTTATGTAACATGAAGCGTAATAATGCAATGGAATGTTATAATGTAAGACATATTTAAAAACATAAACATTCTTAGGTCTTAAGTCCTACATTATAACATTCCATTCTGTTGTCCTCATCTTTATTGTTATATACACAATGTTTCGGTTGATGTACCTTTTGGCCTTCTTCAGATATTTCTTGCTGAACTTCAAACTGAACACTTAATCGAATTGGGGTAGATAATTGTCATTCTGCTTTTCTTTTTTCTTTTCTTTTTGGTGGTTTCATTTTTTGCCAAGTCCATTTAGGGTAAGAGTTTCTAGACAGTACCCATCTGCCTTAATGGGTTTCTCATATTAATGTCATGTTTTTTTCAATCTTTTCTATTATAGGGAATTTAGTGTCTCTGTTAAAAGGCAATGTTCTACTTGGAGAAGTTTATAGGTGTGGATTCTCAATAAGATGACATGACCAAAAAACGTTGTCAAAATTGAAGATAATATAAATTGATATTTATGAAATAAAAAGAATTGTGAACAACAAAAAGATGATCATGTTTTTTTTGTGGTTTGTAAACAACTGGTACTAACACTGTGGGTCAAAGTGGAACTAAGAGTGATAGCAATAAAGGGTACTCCACATACCCTAGAGCTGTTTAGTATCACATCCAGAATACACCTTTTTGCAAGAGAGACAGTCAGTATATTCTAAGTGCTGGTAGGATAAACACACACACACCATTATATATATATATATATATATATATATATATATATATATAAGGGCTGGTTTAGCTCAGTTGACAGAGCATCTGCCTAGAAACCACATGGTTCTGGGTTTGATACCAGCCATTGCCAACTCAGCACATGAGTAGCACAGCTTAAATCTGTGCAGTAAAGTGGGAGCTGATACTAGATGCAGCACTGAACTTCAGATACAAAAACAAGTTCTCTGGTCTAGTGCTAATGAAAAGAGCATTGACACACTTGCTGACAATTGGCCACTCCACAATCTTTAATATATATATATATATATATATATATATATGGGAGTAAATATGGAAATAAATCCGACAGTATTAAGAAATTTGAAAAATGAAGTCTTCCAAAAATAAGATGAATTTATATATATGTAAGTATTAGATGAAAATGGCAGCCTATTTATTTAAATAATGTAAATAACTGAAAAGAAAGTGTTGAAAAATTTAAATGTACTTACAATAAAAGGTTATTTGGTTTGAAAATCAGGCAAGTGAGAAACTAACAGTTACCAAGCACTGTAGACTGTTTCACTACCCTAACTTAGAGATATATGTGCTCTATCAGTGATATTGAGCACTCTTTATTTATAAATATAGCAAACTATATTATCAATATATATTAAACTACCGAAAGCCCTGATGAAGGTCTATCTAAACAGACTGAAACACTACAGCATAGGCATAATAAACATTATTCGTTTATAAAACTTGTGTTTTTTCAATTTTTACTATATCACATACTGTCGGATTCACTTCCATTTTTTCTTCACACACACACACACACACACATATATATATATATGAGATGGCATAACCAAAGGGCCTTGTCAAAAATTGGGAATAATATAAATAGATATTTATAAAATAAAAATATTTGGGGGAAACAAAATTGATGAAGTTTTTGTTTTTTTTGGTTTATAAACACAAAGAAAGAGTGCATTGTAAAGTCTTTACAATTGACAGCTACAACCTAAAGCAATTCTTCTCTTTACTTCCATATTTGTATATGACAATACATTTACAAAACAAAAATAAAATCTCATCTGTTTCATAAGGACCTCTTCTGATATTTTCCAAACAAATGAGATGAGATCAAATAATTTTAATATCAGCATTACCCACCTCCTCCTCCTACCCCTTCTCCTCTTCCTCCCTCTCCTACTCCTTGTTGCAGTTAAGGAATTCTTTGGTAGTTAATGACAATAAAGTTTTGTTTGAATGGTGTGAATCCTTTTCAATATTCCATTATATCAGCTGCTTGAAGCACATTATAAAGAATAAAGATAGCAGCATTTGTTTAAATATTAGACGTACGTTGGATGCATTCAATAAAATCATTTGGAAATTCCCAGTTGAATAATTATGCTGGTATTTTTTTTCTTCTTCTGGGAAGCTCAAAGTAAAGAGAAAGTCAGAAAGTGGTTAGAGATATTTATTACTCAAAATAAGTTATATAAATTGGAAATTGTGGATTATATATATATATATATATATATGAGCGTTGGGCTAGTGGTTAGAGTCGTGGAAAATGGATTGTCGATTCGAGTTCAATTCCTAGACGAAGCTGTTGGCATTTCACATAGTGCTAATACCCTTGGGAAAGGTATGAATCCATATATTCTCCCTCCAGCTATGGGTTAAATAGTAGGGCAGACTGGGCCCTTCAGCCTTGGGTAGGTAACCAGTCTAGGAGAGGGATAACCCTGAATCAAAATTCCTGAGGTCGGTCGTTGATAGGGTTTGTGGCAACCTTTGATGCACCAATTCTTTCCTATCGACTGTGCCAAAAAGTGTGGTGGTCCAACACAAGCCTTCACCACTATAAAAGTTCAATGTGTGTCGAGTTCAGAGATATATATTATATATATATATATATATAATCCGTCAACGGATTAATACTCTTCCTGTTTGAATAAGAGATTTCGTTTGATGTCGAACTTGGAATATGTCTTCTTTTTACAAAAATGTTACAATAATAGATACATGATTCGGTGACCGAGATAAGTGTGGCGGAAGTGCTCATATTTGAAATTAACACACAAATGTTTTGCAACATCAAGGTTTTCGTTTTGAATTCATATCAAGGACTATTAATATAAAAAATATTAAAAAAATAAAAAAAATAAAAAATCTGTTTTCAAATGCCTTTAAAGTAATAAAGAATTCATCATTCGTATCTGATGAGTCAGGAGAGTTAGACACTTTGTCTAAGCTCCCTGAAATAGACTATAATGCTAAATCTCTAAGTAATTTGTTATTTCTTTACTTATATATTTGCACTGTGACTCTAACATTAAGAGCACACATTGAGCTCTCAAACTGCGACAGGTTTTTTAAATAAAACTCTTGTGTTGTAAGGAAGATTTCTTCTCTGGACTTTTGGATTATATATATATATATATATATATATATATATATATATATACGTGTGTGTGTGTGTGTGAGAGAGAGAGCATGCATCTATATATATATATATATATATATATATATATATATATATATATATATATATATTGTGGTGGCTTCTCAGGTGACATGACCTAAGGGCTTGTCAAAAATTGATAATATTTGTAAAAAGTATTTATAAAAGAATATTTGAAAAAAAAAAAAAAATGAACCTCAAGATGATCATGTTTGTTTTTGGTTTATAAACACAAAGACCGAGTATTGTATAGTCTTTACAATCAATAAATGCAACCCAGAGCAAAGTTTCTCTTTACATCCATATTTATATATGACAATGCATCTACTAAAATCTCATCATTTATGATTTAAGAAGTATAGCAAAACAGATAAAAATAGTCTGTTTGCATTACAAATCATGATTATGTTTAAAAGAAAAACTACCTTTTGCAATATTTGACCATTCTGCCCAAAACTAGTTTAAGCATTTTAAGGTTGGTGATTGGTTGTTTAGTGTTTAATGACATATCAACTCTTGTGGGTTATTTAATGCCAAATCTTGTTTGTTTTTTTTATATATATTTTTGGGAGAATATGTGCTTAATTGAAGTCATACCTAATTTTGAAAGTTAATTAATAATAATAATAATTAGGCAGGCATACCTATTTAAATGTAAAGCTAAATAAATCGAGAAAAATCAATCTGTATGTACATTTCGGCCTAATATATATATATGAAGTAAATCTGATAGTATGAATTTAACATTTTTTTAGAAAAAACAAATGCTGACAGAATCTGTTTTGACCTTTTTAATAGAGCGGTCTTCATCAACGGTTTAATCAGCGGTCTCCTTTTAACAGTTAATTATTCCGTCTTTTCTTCATACTTTGCTCTTGATGAAGACCACTCTATTAAAAAGGTTGAAACAGATTCTATCAGCAAACTATTAACATCATTTGTTTTTTCTAAAAAAATGTTAAATTCATATATATATATATATATATATATATATATATATCCTAAACAATTTTGATACCCACTATACATTTTACAACAAACTCTTTTGAGTTTTACTATAAACTATAATGCTTCTGATTTTAAAAAATTAAAAATAAAATTTATTTTATTTTTAAAACAGAACACGCATTTTTTAAAAATTTTCAGCATTTGAATATAGTGTTCGTTTGTAAACAGTCTTCTAACGGATATTTTTTCTTTTACCGTCTATGTTGCTTGTGAAGATGTCCAGTTTATTGATTTGATCGAAACAGATTTCTGTCAGCAATTATATAACATCATTTGTTTTTTCAAAAATGTTAAATTTCATATGTATATATATATATATATATATATATAGGATTTGTTTTAACTTCATGTGTATTAATAAATTGGTAGAAGAAATTTTCAATAACTTCATTTGGGGATGGAGTCATACCCCTCTGCATAGGTGCAGTCAGCATGTTCTACAGCCAACAGGGGGAGGGGGGGTAAGGTTGGTGACTTGTCCCTTGAAATAATGATCAGAAATGGTTTACCATCAGTTGTCAATTATGATGCTTTAAAACAGAAGTTCTTAACCTTGTAAGATTTAAAGTGATATATACTTGAAGATAAAACCCCAACAAGGGTTGATAGACAAAACATTTAATATGGTACAGCACATGGATAAACAGGGTACACAATACATAGGTGTACATAAACATACATACAAAAGTAGAAGGGAAAAACATAAAAGTACAGACATGAGACTAAGAATAGTCCATGCTGTATAAATCACTTACAGTAATGTAAGGGGGGCCAAAGTCCCAACGAGAAGGGGTAGACCATGTCTAACCCATGTGTCTCATAGGTCGAGCAACCGGAAAAGAGAAGAGACGTTCAAACCAGCCGCTTAAATATAAACGGCCCCTAGCGGGAACCAGACAGACAACTCCCCAGGCAAATACGAAACTAACGCCACAACCTTTATTTACTTATGGGTTCCTTTGATTCCTATTTTACTATGGTGGACTCCCACACCATAACAATTTGATCTTTAAAAATCCTATTGTATTTTTATGATTAAATATTTTTTGCCTGTCTGAACCCCCCCAAAAATGATATATTGTCCCTGGGGGCCATATGGTCCTCGGTTGAGAACCATCTGCTTTAAAACACAAGATAGAGAAGAATCTGATGACCATTATAGAAAAACATTCATATCATTAGAAAGATGCTCAATTCATAAAACACACAAGATCTCTTGAGAATTTACCATGTATTCTGAATTAATAGAAAAATGAAAATATTTTTGAAAGGCCTTAATATACAGGATGATTGAAAAGTAACTCCCTATTTTAATACAAAATTTGTTAGTTGCCAATATTCTCCCAAGTATTGACAACTGGCCAGATTTTGAATTAAAATAGCAAGTTACTTTTCAATAACCCTGTATACAGAAAAAAATATTTGAAGAAAAAAATGACCCTGGGGATCATAATGGTTTATTGTGGTTTATAAATACAAAGAGTGTATTGTATAGTCTTTACATTTGATAAATGCCATTCAAAACAAAGCTTCTTTATCTTTTCTATCTAACACAGTACATGTATAAAAATCTCATCTTTTATGATGTACGTATACATCCAATCCAAGTTCAATTTTAAGCAGAGTTTAACAGGTTTGAATTCAGAGTTCTCCATCTCCTACACCAGTTGCCATACCAAAGTTAAAGGACCCAGTCTGCTCTACTATTTTACCCATAGCTGGAGGGAGACTAGTTGGATGCTTATCTTCACCAAGGGTATTGGCACTATGTGAAATGCAAAAGAAGCCTTGTCCAGGATTTTAATTTAGGTCACCATGTCCATTTACAACAAAGATAAGCATTACACCATAAGCAGCGGATATAGTTGATATTGTCTCATAATGATTCTTTCTGATATTTTCCAAAAAATGAAATTAGATCAAATGATGTTAATATCAGCATTATCCTCACCCCACCCCACCCCAACCCCATTGCAGTTAAAGAATTATTTGGTAATTAACTCTTTTGCAGACCGAGGAACATTTTTGTCACCAACAGTACACGGATAGAGAAACATTTTTGTCTTTTTTGCAGTAGCTCAGTGTAAGGCTGTTGATTGACCAATTCAATGTTAATGTATCTAGACATCGCTCGAGAAGGTCCCACTGTGGTGTTGGATTGTGCAAAGGTTGTTTTACAAAATATCATAATTAAAAGTGAGTGCTTTATTGATTTCATGCTATTGTACATTGACACACAATTGATGATCAAATTACCAGGTTTTGTTTTGCTTTGTATATATGATTAATTGACTTGTTTGAACATACACTCTATTTTGCAAATTATCTGAAAATAATTTGCCCACTCAGCAAGGATTTGAAGAAATTGTCTGCTTGTGAAAGGGTTAAAAGAGTTCAAATTCGTTCTGTATTAATAAATAACTCTTTCACAGCCATGTAAAACTATCATCGAATTCCTCAGGTGGTGTTGTGTGTAAATATAATTGAATTACATGTTCTCTTAGCTGTTCTGTATTTTCCACCCATTGTTCTTTTTATGGTTCTAACACCAGACTATATTATTTACTTTGATTGTCATAACATTTTGTGATAGATTAATGTAAGGTATTTTCCTGTTGGTTTCTTATTGGCCAATTCAATCAAGTAATTAATTGCTACACTGTGGTTGTAAAGGTTGTTTTTTCAAAGTATCATAATTAAAAGTGAGTGCTTTATTGTTTCCATGCTATTGTTATAACACAGCTTAACTGCCACTGATATGGCATCTTTTAAGCTAGTGATTAATATTCTTGATATTGTTCCCACAATTAACTCTGTAGGGACCGTGGTTGTTTAGTGAGTGTGTGGTTGAAGAGTTGAAGAAGATCCGAGTTATGGGTCCCCACAATTATATGTATAAGACTACGGAAATGAAGTTTCCGTAGAAAACATAAGACAAAATTGATAAAGGAAACAAACTTTATATACATTAATTTACAATTGGTATATTCGATTGTTCTTTCAGTGGTGTTGCAGACTGTATGTGTCTGTACATAGTTGTGTGTGACAAGGTGACATGTATTGTTTATATTTGTGCGATTGTAGCAGTTTTGTCTGTGATTGAAACTTGTGATTGAAAACACGAGACCAACCTGATATATCATTTTGTGTCTTCGGACAGCGACTTCTCCCCATTGTGTCGATGTTGGGGGAGAACTTTCGCTCCTACTGTTGAGTCGGGAAGCATAAGCTCCCACTCTCCGTCTGGTCTTTCAGCTAAAAGGGTCTTTTTATAATTCTATTTGTAATTGTCTACGTGATCATTAAGCTAAATATTCATCAAATATCAGGTGATTTGCAATGATGCAATATCGAATGATTTTGGTATCTGTGGAATTCTGGTGACATGAATTATTGAATGAATTTAAACCATTGTTCTATTGTATCTAAAATATTTCCAAACTAATATTATTTTGATTATCTTTTGTTTACATAATTCTAAACTCATGACATACCATTGTAAAACTAGTTATTTAAGAAAACTTAATTATTTTAATTTGGTCAATTCCACATACCGTAAAAATATAAGGGCCAATCCCTATAAGTCCCACCCCATTCTTTAAAAATAATGCCTCTAGTTTATTTCCATAGTAACTACAACAGAAGCCTAATAATACCACTGAATATTGGATAAGTTTTCAGCTACGAACATTCATGTTTCAAGCAGCTGATATAATGGAATGGTTTATTGAAAAGACTTTAAACTTTTTGTTTCATGCAAATAGAAAGACAGAGTCCATAATTTAAAAATAACTTTGGCATAAGATAACCCAACAAGAGTTGATATGCCATAAAATCAACCAACCTTTAAACCACCGGATAATGTATAACAATGTAAATAATATGTTCGGCTGTTAAAAAACAATTAAAAAAAAACAAACATTGAGTTGAAAATACAGAGCAGTCAACAGAACATATGTAATTCAATTATATTTACACCTACACTACATGAGGAATTTGATGATAGATTCACATGGTTTTGAAAGGGTTAATAATATGGTACTAATTTGAACTCTGTTAAACATTTTGCAGGCAGATATATTTTTTTAACTTCTTGTAGAGTGGGTGAATTATTTTCAGAAAATTTGCCAAATAGAGGATATGTTTAAACAAGTCAATTAATCATATGAATAAAAAACAACAAAACAAAAAACAACATAATTTGATCTGCAAGTGTGTGTACACATTCTAAAATGGTATGACATGTTGTGCTACAGCCTCTAGAGTAAAGTTGTAAAAATGTGTCACACTGGCATTAGCATTTATTATTAGAGCGTGGAACCCACATAGAGGCAGCTGTACAGCCACTTGCCCTCCATCACTCAAACCATTCCAGTAAGATGAACAAAACATGCTGGACACTGTAGAAGTAAGGATGAACTCATAAGTGATGACGTCTCCTGTGGAAACCAGCACATGGACATGCTAATGTTGGTCATAGTACGTAGAACAGCTCTGTGCAGGTACTGGGTGCTGTGCAGAGGACCTGCCAGGGACAAAGAGTGATAGGGATGGTTGAAGAGAGGTTGTCATGGATATCCATGCTGCTGACATGATGATGATGATGATGATTCTTCAGGTTATAATCAATGAAGAAGGAGTTGAAAACTTTTTAAATTTCAAAGTGACTGTTCACTTTTACAAACAAGGAACTTGTTAGCTACACACACAAAATGTCAAGTATGTTCATCATCAGACTGAATGGTGAATCAATCAGCTTAGTTAAAATATCCTCAAACCAAGTCTGAAAGTGTTCAATTCAAATCTTGCATTTGGGAATCGGCTACAATATACCAATCAAAGAGACCCCATCTTTATCTTTCAAGAAGAGGGAAATTTGGAATTATCCGAGTTCTGCCCTATTTATATTGTCAATTCTCATGGAACTGGACCAAGTTTCTCATTTGGAATCATTGTTAAACGGAAGCAGATCCGATACACAAATATTGCACCTCCCCCTTCTTCATCAATTTTCTTTAGGAAGTTATGAGACACCCGAGGACGTTAAGTAGAGCATCTCCAGGCAAAATGTTTATATTCTTAAGAATAGCAAAAATTTAGAGTCTTTGTTGGTCATAGATTTTTTTCTCTCCCTTTTATTAACTTTTTTTTATTATTATTTATTCTTTTATTT
>CM042149.1:24026067-24031067 GCA_023376005.1 Doryteuthis pealeii
GGTGAAAATCTATCCTTTTATTTGCCTCAAAGCCCATGTGACTTTTCATACATCTGGACACTTGAATCAAGCCACACATCCGCGTCACTCCTATGTTGTGTTTTTCCTGTTCCAACAGACCTGATTTCAATCCAGGCACAGTTGGGTTCTTTTTACACTGCTGCATGAGTATAGCATAATCGTTCCTTCTTCATAGAATATTCCTTAAACTAGATTACATTATCTAAATTAATGGTATACATTTTTTGCCAAGCCTTGTAGATTCCTCTACATTAAGTTATTCCATAATATTTTCCGTAGCAATTTTTCCCCAATTTTTGTCACATGGTTGTAAGTATTCCTATCTCAAAGTAATAATTTATACACTGTAATATGGTTTCAAGTAATTATTAGTTTAACAAAGTTATATGATATCAAGTATTGCTATCTAATATGAGTAATTTGCATATAGTTACTATTTAATACTAGTAATTTTCAAACAGATTTGTCCCATTGAAGTACTACCACTAGAGGACCTAGGAGTAATGGCAATGATAGGTGATTCCACACTCCCAAAACTTGAACCTCACAACTTGATGCAGCTTAATGTCATACTCAAGACCCCCCCCCGTTAGGGGGATAGAGTCTTACCAATTCTTAGGAGATACATTAGATATATTTCAAGCCTCACCCTCCAAACAGGCTGCTAATGTCTAGACAACATCACTATTTTCCAGCTGAGTTTATCTTCCATTAAATTTTAAAATAAAACAAAATTTAAAGCTTTAGTCTCAATATCTTTTATAGTGTTATCAGTCAATCTGATTGACTGATTTTAATGGCATGTCAACCCATCTGGGGTTATGTCATGCATAGAGCTTGAGGAATCCCATTCATTGTATATCCATATTTACATTTTTTTGTGTAGTTGTTTCTTAAGAGTTCTATTTTTTTTGCACATGATCCTTTTGATTACGAATAATTTTTAAGCAGACCAATTTTGACCCATAGATAGAGCTATCACATTTACTACCACTCTGGTTTAGAATTTACCTGGGAGTGATGGCAATGAAGGGGTACTTCACACTCCCCAAATCTCCTGGTGCCTCACCATCATATGGAGTTTTGTGTCATACCTAGGACACAGGTTTGGTTTGGTTTGGTTTCTTTGTTTAATGGCATATCAACCTTTATGGATTATTTAACACAAAAGCCATCTTTGTAGTAGAACAGTAATGGTACTATTTAACCCATAAATGGGGGAATGAGGGGATTCATACTTTTCCCAAGAGTATTAATCTGAGATTAAACATAATAGTGTGACTGAGGATTGACATACTTACTAAATGTTACAGTCCAGTATGTTAGTCACTATGTCACAGGAACTCCATCTGCTAGGATATATTCAATCTGAATAAAAAATATTACTTTAATAAGTTATAAATCTTACAAAGCACACACATTTAATGTTTAAGAATAACCAGTAAATTATTATTACTAGTACAAAATAAAAAACGACCTCTGGGCGATGTAAAAATAGATTTTTGAAACATATTGCCTGAGGGGTGGGAGTAAAAAATTCAATGTCAGCGAGTTTGTACCCTAAGTAAGTAAAATCATCAAATTCATTAAAGGGTTAAAAAATAAATCAATTTGAAATATGTATTAAAATAAAACAAACTATATATAGATATATAATACCAGTCATGTATCTATTAAAACTTGTTTTAAAAAACAATGAGGACTGTCTAATGTTGCATGTTCAAATTTTGAGTGTATTTATTCTATGTTATGAAGATTTTGGGTAATGTGACGTAAACAGTGATGTAGTTTTTGTTACAGAAAAAAACCGGAAGTGAATCTTCATTATTAATAGATTTGTTGTGCATCTTTGTTTGCCATTTAACTGATGGTTCCCAAAATTGCCCTCCTAAATTCTTTCAAATCATCCAAATTTTAATTTTTTTTGTTGTTGCTGTTTTTAATATGATTAGGGAATTTGTTCTGGAAATATATAGTTACATAATTATTGGATCCCTAATACTTCTATAAGGTAGTGTAGAAACATAATGGCGATTAGTGCAGCTGATGGCCTTGAGAGTGAGTGACGGCACTTGACCTCACTCTCACCTTGCTTGCCTTCCGGAGATGAATGGTGCAGTCAGTTAGAAGTTAGAAGCCGAGCTCATAGGATGTAAGGATCTGCACAGACGTCTGGTTTGGGGATTAACAATAAAATAAGATCAAAAGTAAATCGAAGTCTTGTGTTTATTACCATCTAGCCAATCATTCCATTTGCCCTCAATACATTTGGCAAAATATGATCGTCAACTTTAAAAGTTTCATCAAAGTCAAATTCCTCATTTAGTAAAAAAGTACCTTGAAACCAAATGATATGATGTGGTGATCACATGCCATGGAAATTATAATTTTACTACAAGTTATTTTTTAGACATAACCCTGAATAACATAATTACAGAAATGAAATGTGCCTGTGTAGTTCTGTGTTTAAAAATATATAGTCCAGTAGGTGAAGATATCCAGGTACCAGGTGACACTCATCAACAAATCTTCTATGCTGCAGAAAAAATATTGATTTATATCAGGACCGTTGCATTAACAAAGAACAAGTACAAAACTCTTTCAAACTTTGCTTTCACACATTGATTGTGTCACATAGTACCTGAATAATGAAAATGAAATTGTCTGTTTTTCCTATAAAATGTCTGATGAAACCTTGGAGTAGAGAAACAAGATCTCTTGATAATATAGTTTGCTGTATCTATAAATAAAGAGTGCTCAATATCAGTGATAAGTGTATTTAAACTGGGATATGTAGATATAGTCAAAATGGTGCTTGGTAACTGAGAGTTTCTCACCTTTGAGATGTTCAAACCAAGTTAAAAAAACCAAAAGATCGCATAAGTGAGAAACTGTCAGTTACCAAGCACCATTGACTATGTCTACACTATATTTAACTTAGATAATACAGCTCATTGACCATTACATCTTGAGGTGCTCATGGTGTAAATGTACTTGTTAATTCAACCTAGTAATTGCTAACTACTCTATTCAGCTTGTAACTTTTTTCCCTATCCTTAATACTAGTATTTCTTATTATTCTTATGTTAACCGGATACTTGAGTTTATTTAAGCCAAAGTCAGTTTAACAATTGTGTTCTCCAATTAAATCTGATACAAAAAAATTATTTTCACAATTTTTATTTTAGTTAACTTGTTTAATGGCACATCAACCTTAAAGTAAACACTTTATATAGTTACAATATTAATTTTTTAAGATGGTCAACTCTTTATCAGTTATTTAATGGCATAATTTGGATAATTTCCTCTCTAATACCAATAACTTTTAAATGGATCTAATTGATCCATAGCTGGGAACTAAAGGGTACTATCACTTCGGGCCAAAGTGAACCTGGGATTAATAGCAATGAATGGGTACTCTGCACTCTCCCAAACTGGAGACTCACCATCATACAGTTTAGTGTCATACCAAGGTACTCCATATTCTTTTTTTTTGTGGAAGAGGGGGGAGACTTATTCCTCTGTAATGGATACAATCGACAGGGCAACATTTTTTAAGAGCAATTTATTTTAAAAGTGTAAACTCATTTCAAACATTATTTCAACCTGATCTACTTGATCCATTGATGGGGACCTAACAGGTACAACCATTCCAGGTCAGAATGGGCCTGGGAATAATGGCAATGAAGCGGTATTCCACACTTCCCAGAGCTCTATAACTGGATCCTCACCACCAGATGCAGTTTAGTATCACATCCAGAATATACCTTTGTTGGATGAAGACGTCTTAAATTTTGGCAGGAAATGCAGTTGGCATTTTCTCAACCTTGCTGAAAGGCCAAACATATCTTTGATTAAAGCTATCCCATCATTCCAATAAAATCATTATCAGTTTTGATTAGGATTTTCTTTTGATCCCCATGAACACAGGTTATGTCTTGAGGAAGCCGGATTATTTGTACCAACTGCTTTGCCACCAAAATGCAATTAGCAACATGCTGCAAGAGGCATACCAGATGCAATTAGCAATGCATGATGAGGCACATCATGTGCAGTTAGCAATGTACCACAAGAGGCACATCATGTGCAGTTAGCAACAGGGCACAAGAGGCACATTAGGTGCAATTAGCAACAGCAGAGGCACAGGTGCAGTTAGCAAACCACAAGAGGCACATCAGGTGCAATTGGCACATCAGGTGCAATTAGCAACAGGGCGCAAGAGGCACATCAGGCGCATCAGGCGCAATTAGCAACAGGGCGCAAGAGGCACATCAGGTGCAATTTGCAATTAGCAACAGGGCGCAAGAGGCACATCAGGTGCAATTAGCAACAGGGCGCAAGAGGCTCAGGCGCAATTAGCAACAGGGCGCAAGAGCACATCAGGTGCAATTAGCAACAGGCACAAGAGGCGCATCAGGCGCAATTAGCAAAGGGCGCAGGCACATCAGTGCAATTAGCAACAGGGCACAAGAGGCGCATCAGGCGCAATTAGCAACAGGGCGCAAGAGGCACATCAGGTGCAATTAGCAACAGGCGCAAGAGCACAGGTGCAATTAGCAACAGGGCAAGAGGCACGCTAGATGCAATTAGCAACACAGCACAACCTGAGCTGTTGGTATCACTTAAAGCCATAAGTGGTGGTTATGTTAAACTTTTTGTCACCAGTATTTGATGTGATCTCTCCTAAGTCAAAAATATTTGGCTGGCAAATTCAAAGACTTGATAATAGGTCATTTGTTGACGGATAAAAGGTCAGAGGTTTGAGATCACAAATCGATTTACATTATATGTAACACTTAAATGTTTTATAGAGTTGAAAATAAACTTTATTTCAAATCAAAGTAAAAGGTCCCTTCTCTTAATTGCTTGTCTATCTGTGGTCAAGACTGACCATAACAAAAGGTTTCAGTTTGTGTTACTCTTGATTTTGGATCTGACTGAAGTTGCTTCATCAAGGAATATAGTTCTTTCCTTACCCA
>CM042149.1:24036067-24081067 GCA_023376005.1 Doryteuthis pealeii
CCACATGTATATATGCTATGCTCATACATATACATACTTATATAGACACACTCATACCAATACACCTAAATATATGCACCTAAGTGTAGAAGAGCTTATAGTGTTACACTTTCTCATTAAAAAAAGATTAAAATGTCATTGAAAGGTTAGTTAAGATTTTTTTAAAGTTTATTTTGAGTCTTATCGTTTCATTAAATTTGGACAAAGTTTAAGCTTTAGATTTTGTTGCAAAAGGACTTAAAATTTATTGACTGCAGCTCGGTTACTAGACAATAAATTTCAATTTGGCTTTTAAATATGAAAGTGTTTCCCACACATGCTCTAAACAAAAGATTTTCAAACCTCTAGCTTGATGCCCAACCCCTTGTAACCAAATTTAATTTCCATTTACCCCCAAATAAATTGACTATTAAATTACAAAACCTAATTTATTGTTTAATACAATTTACATGAGAAAAGAATCAATAAACTATAAATGCAACTTTTAATTCTTTGATTATTTTCTAATGGGTGTGGTTGACACTTAAGATATCACAAATATTAAATTGCAGTTTTGTAAGTTTGAGCACAAATCACCATGTTCTATGTTCTAAGTGCTTTTCTTGCTATACCCAGTTTCTACCATATTTGTTGGCATATTTTCTGTTTTACAAGATCATATATATATATATATATATATATATTATTATTTATATTTTGCTTGAAGGCAATTATAAATGCATGTATCGCATAAAATTCGATAATTATAGAAAATAATCTTGACAAGTAAATCTCGCAAAGGATGGCTCGCCATGCAGAACACCGTACAGACTGTTTCGACTTTATTAAGTCTCTTCAGCGATGTATACTAACGACTCCCCTCCGACAGGAATCGAAACCGGGACTTCACAGGCATAGTCAGAGACCATATCCATTCGGCCGCCGCTACATAGCGAACAATCCCTGCGAAACTAACCTTGTCAATGATACTATTACACGCCCCTGCCATAGTAGGTAAGTGGACGTTTATTTAGTAAACAAACTTGAATATTAGATTGCAGTTTTGTGAGTTTGAGCTACAAATCACCATGTTCTATGTTCAAAGTGCTTCTCTTGCTATACCCAGTTTCTACCATATTTGTTGGCATATTTTCTGTTTTACAAGATCGAATTTTATGCGATACATGCATTTATAATTGCCTTCAAGCAAAAATATAAATAATAATTTATTCACATTGCTTCTATAAAACAAACATCCAAAAATCTTATTCACTTCGCCGAAGAGCTTATTGTTTACTAAATAAACGTCCACTTGCCTACTATGGCATAGTATCATTGACATGGTTAATTCGCATTGTTCGCTAATATGGTCTCTGACTATGCTGTGAATTCGATTCCTGTCGGAGGGGAGTCGTTAGTATACATCGCTGAAGAGACTTAATAAAGTCGAAACAGTCTGTACGGTGTTCTGCATAGCGAGCCATCCTTTGCGGGATTTACTTGTCAAGATTATTTTCTATAATTATCGAATTTTATGCGATACATGCATTTATAATTGCCTTCAAGCAAAAATATAAATAATAATATATATATATATATATTAAATACTTATCACCATTGTAAGAGTTCTGTTATTCACACGATCCAGTTGGTAATCCTAGTTTATAGTTTCCTCTTGTGTTAATTCAAAAGATAGGTCTTCCTGATAGACAGTTCAACCAGCAATTGATTTGAGGACAGTTGCAAACAATCTTAGATGCTTTCTGTCCTAGTCTTTCATTGGCCAATTTCTACCAGAAAGTACATAAATAGAAGTGATAATTTTGCATATATCTTATACTTTCTAAATAATCCAACATATATGGAAAAGCTAATAAAATGGGCTCAACAGTTGCATAAAACTTAGGATATTTCACTACAGTTTTTGGGCATCCAGTAACATACAATTCCTTTAAATATGTACGTGAACTTTGCTTCAAGATCAAAAGTCATTACAATAAATTCTCCTTAAAAAAAAGTGTCTGAATTTGTGACAGAGAACACGAGGTGAGTGGCGAACGTCAAGGCCTGCCGTATTCTCGAAGGAAGCGAGCTAGGCTTTGCCTGACATGTCGGACTGTAGAATCGAACCCGCTTCCTTCAGAATGCAAACATTGTCACCGAAGTTGAGAAGCTACAAGTGCCCAGATGATAACTATGATGATTCCGGCAGTCGGGTTTGGCTCGAGAATCTCGTGTGTGGGGTGCAGACACCCGGATGTTGAAGGAAAATCTTGTATAAATAGAAGTGGGGTGACGACAGCAGGAGTTGCGATTTTTCAGCTGCGGAAGATATTTGAGTTGGTGATTTTATGACGACGACGGATTTTTTGTGCTATAGATTTGTGATGGCGACGACATTGTTGACCCCCCCCCTCTCTTCAACAAGTCGAATTTATTTTCCCCCTCTATTTTTTCTTTTTCATACTAGAGAATTTGCAATAAATTTTCATTTTCCACTTCAACATTGTTCATTCATTTGAATAACCTGTATGTGAACTGCATGTCACTAGTGGCTATCACACCCAATCAGGCATTCTGCTAAGTGTACAATATCTGGCAACTAGTCTACATGTGATTTTTATAAATAAAAAGTAGAGATATATGTATGATAATTTAATTACTACAACATTTGATATGTTTACTTAAGAGCTATTGCTAAATAGTTCAATATGTAAAAACTATAATAATCTTGATTTAACTCTCTCTCAACTTTTTTTTTTCTTTCTTTCTTTCCTTCTTTTCATTATGTTCGATTAAAACAGATTAGCATTATCGCTTCCAGGCGTTCACCTCCTCTATCTTTCTCCTACTCTTTCTTTCTTTCTTATATTTTTTATGTGTAGCATGTCCTTTTTCTTCCTTTTCTTTTTTTGTCATAAAAACGGAATGGTCCATTATTTAGCTTAAGTGACAACACTCATAAAAAAATAAGAATATGGCAGATAAGTAACATCAGATAATCAAGATTTACATTTTTGCATTCAATCTTGGATGATTTGGACAATCTCATTTTTAACCAGATTTTTGATTTTTGTTTTGTTTTGTTTTACGGCATATCAACCTCAGTGGGTTATTTAATGCCGATAAAGTTTTGAAATAAATCAATTCTTAATGGATAATACATTTAAAAAAAAAATACATTTTTCTATTTAACCCATAGATGGGACCCAAACAGGTACTACCACTCCGGGCCAGAGTGGACCAGGGAGCAATGGTGATGAAGGGGTGCTCCACATTCCCCAAACCTCCAAAATTGGAACCTCACCATCAGATATTTAATGTCATTCTCAGGACATGTAGACCCGCAGCCACCACCTTCTAGCACCCATATAATAAAAAGGGGTTGGGGCTTGCCATAAGGGCAATAGGGTTGGGGCAATCATATAGGTGCTAGGGCTTGACATGACCAGCCGATTGATCGGAGGGGGCCTCTCCGACCGACCGTCTAGCCCAAGATAGGGCCAAAGTGGAGTATTGCAAGTCATGAACTGCTCATCCACCTGGGCTCTATCCTTAAGCATCACGGGTCGCCACCCATGGCCAACCCCATTGGGTGAGTCTTACCCTAACGCCCCAGCCGACAGGGTGGTTTTTAACCAGAGGGTGTTGCAAGATGATAATGGTTGAACAATTAAGGAAAACAAATATTAATATACAGATATTTGATATTAAGTGATAAGGATGTGGGCTTTTATGTTATCAAATATAGTAATCACTACTAGATTCCATTTTCCTTATTTAAATTGTAAGTCAGCATGATTGGTTTTGTCACTAGCATGCCAAAATTGCAGATTGTTGAATAGTCATGAAATCTTCCTTATCATTGGTACCATGAAGCTCAGTACAATCTGCTAATGGATACTTAGAGAGAAGGGTAACATGACCAAATTTTTTGGTCTACTGAAATGCTATGTAAAACAGATGTCAAATTGACTGCTCGGTCTAGCATAATAACCTTCCACTTCTGATGATCTTAATACCCCAACACCTGGAGCATGTGATGAATATGAATTCTTTTTGATATATATATATACAGAAAAGAATTTGTATATATATATATATATGTATATATATATATATATATTATAAAAAAAGAAGGTCCGCAAAATGTATTTTGTTCTCAGAAAAAATTTTAAAATTCTTTTTGTTTTACATATGCAACATGTGTTTCAGATCTTCTGGTATCTTCTTCAGGCTTTGATCAATCAAAGACTGAAGAATTTTTTTCTGAGAACAAAATACATCTTGCGGACCTTCTTTTTTTATAAAATATTGAATTTTCTCCCATTGGAACCAGAACAACATATATATATATATATATATATATATATATAAAGCTAACTTATAATTCAAAAGAGAAAGAAGTCAATCAATAATGAGAGTGCTCTTTCATGGCAGGAGCAGCTGCGTTAGTTGACCTTTTAGCAATGACCAACCCCTGGGTGCCCATATAACATCTACACAATTCTGATAGACCCATTGATATCCATTGAAAAGCAATTAAATCTTATACAACAAATGTGCATTTATAACTGACTTAACAATAAGCCGTATAATGAAACTAGAAAGAATAAATGAAAACAAAAAATAAAACCTTATAAATCATGTTGGAGTGCACTCAACAAATTCTGATGAACCTTTGATGATATTTCTATCAGCTCTTATTTACTAAAACTTATCTCTGACGATATTTTACGACACTCCTGGCGCAGACAGTTTTTGGAAGTGCTGTCTGTTTGCATTAGAGCTCAAAGAAATAGGTAGACTCCAAACTTTTCAGTAAAAGAGCTACATTGTATATTTTACACATTTTCAAAGGCCAAGAGAAAAAAAAAAGATTTTTTTTTCTCTTTTTACAAATAAATTTTTTTCTGATGTTTTTATAATCTTATTATAATGGCGATTCAGTGTCTGTAACCAAAACTATATCACTGCTTATGTTATAATAATAATAATAATAATAATAATAATGAGTATTTAATTTATATTTAAAATCTTTGATACAAAGAAAAAAAAACTTATTTATCAACAAGGTGTCTATGAAAATCTAAGTTATATTTGCCTCAAAACAGCCCATGTTATTAGTGCATTTAAAATCCTGCAATGTATTTAATATATCACTAAGTAATAAAGGTTCACATAATATAGGGTGTAGTTGATTTGCACAGTTGTTTAAAAAAAAGTGGGTTTAATGAAGAATTACTTGGTGTTATTGATCTCTAATATTATTGTTTTATTCTTCAGTGTATTAAAATCAATCCTATGAATGGTTTTATGTAGAAACCAAGTAAAATATAATTAAAATAAGTTATCTTTTTATATGTGTTCTTATTTAATTTTATTAGTATTTCTAATTTGATATATTTCATTACATTGATTAAGGCAACCAATCTATGAGAAGGAAAAATCTGAATTCAAAACCATCACTACTCCATTGAAAAAATACTGTGGAGGAGGGGTTTGGTAAATACATATATCACTCTGCATATTGTGATTTGAAGATTAGTGCTCTAACCATTAGGTTTTAGCCCACAGATCCAAATTTCTTTTAAGTTTCTGTGAGTAATGAAATGGCTTGGAGTTTGAAACTCATTTATTACAATGTCGCAGTCCTGAAGATTTGCCACTATACCATGGGGATTCCTACATCTCTTATTGTGTTGTAATAATGAGCAAGATTGTCTCTTAATAAATATCTGTAGATGGTAATAAACATGTTCTTATGTTTATAACCATCTACAGATATTTATAGTTTCAAATTATGTAAGGTAGATGTCATAAGCTTACTTTCATACATACAGATATGTCTAATAATTCCACACAACTAGCATTCCTATGATATAAATTTGAATGATCAAAAAACAAGTAAAGTTTTGAAATAAATTTAAATCTGCAAAGTATTAAAAAACAAAAGAAATAAAAACATCAGAATGCCCCAAAAGATTTTTAAAAAATATTTCTAAATTTATTTTTATCTTTTTTTAAGCATTGAAAGTTTTACTTATCATTTGGATCTATTTAAATAATTTTCTTTACGAGAACAATTTTCTCTCAAGAACTGGAAAATAAATTGATAACACTCAAAATTAAGTCAAATTCTCTTCAAGATAAAAATGCAGATAAAAATTGTTCTGAAAAATGAATTTGTTGAATGATTAACAAACAATTGTAAATTTTGTTGCTTTACCTATGAACAATTTGCAAAACTCAGCAAGTTTTATTGCTGGAACAAATTAGACAGAAAAGAGAATAAATAAAGAAAGGAGATGCAAAAAGAGTGAATGATTATATGTATGTATGTATGTATAAAAACGACCTTTATGGCACATATGCATGTGTGAAGTTTCTAAAGAATTTTGAAAGTTTGTGAGAGACTTACATATTTGAGAAGAGTTCTTTTTGTTGCTAGTTGTGTGGAATTATTAGACATGTCTGTATGTATGAAAGCAAGCTTATGACATCTACCTTACATAATTTGAAACTATAAATGTTAAACTGACTTTGGCATAGAATAATCCACCAAGTTTTGACATGCTGTAAAAACCAACCAACCATTTTGGATACCATTGTTAAACTGATTTTGGCATAGAATAATCCACGGGTTGACATGCTGTAAATATTTTATAGTCTCATATTCAGTGTAGCATGGCTTCGTTGGTGATGAACGTTCCCTAAAGGAGTGAAAACAGTTACTTGATTTAGGTTATTCTATGAAGAAAAAAATGAGATCTTCATTCCCTTTTTTAAAGTTTTCTTTGTCTGACAAGGAAAGAAAATCTGATTATTATTATTATCATCTATATATTAATACTCATGTTCCTTAAAAGTATGACCATTATCATCTTGCAGCACCCTCTGGTTAAAAATGAAACCGCCTAAACAATTGAAGAAGAAATGCAAAAATGTAAATCCTGATTATCTGGTGTGGTTTATCTGCCAAATTCTTATTTATTATAAGTGTCATTACCTCAGCTAAATAATTGACCATTCCACTTTTTTATAAAGAAAGAAAGGGAAGAAAAAGAACATGCTGCACAGAAAAATATAAGAAAGAAAAAGAAAGAGTAAGGGAAAGATAGAGAGGTTGTGAGTGCGCGGAAGCGATAACACTAATCTGTTTCAATCAAACAATGAAAAGAAGGAAAGAAAGAAAAAAAAAGAGTGAGAGAGAGTTAAATCAAAATTATTATTATAATAAAATAATAATAATTAAATTTATTGTGTACAGTGCTCAGATGCACCACAACCATCAAAGTCTCATGTCAAGTACACAGAATAATGTATTAGTGTCAGAAACATGAACAGTTTACAGTAGTAATATGCGTGTGTGCATATGTGTGTGCACAGGGGCATTAGGTATAGTGTCAACGGACTACAGGAAGCATGGAGGCTTTGAAAGATTCAGTGTTTTGGCAGCCTACAACAGACGGGCAGCTTATTCCATGCCTCCGCAATTCTGAGTGTGAAGAAATGTTTCTGAAAGTCACATGAGCAGTGCTGTTTTCTGACTTTGTAGGCATGCCCACGTGTGTTAGAAAGACGGAGATCAAAAAGGTGCTCAAGGTTGCTGTTGTTAAGATGATTAATGATCTTATGAGCGTTTACGAGGTCAGTTGCCAGACGCCAAAGTTTCAACAAATCCAATGAGTACTTTGTATATATTGAAGTATTTTGATATAGCTCTTAAGTAAATCTCTCTGAATGTTTGAGATGAGGCTTGAAGATTAGTATTATCTGCGTTATTCTGACTATTGTCCCCATCTTCATTGTTATTTGTACAACGTTTCAGTTGATATACCCTCTGGCCTTCTTCAGGTATTTCTTATCGGACTTGGGAACCTTCTTGTCGTATTTGGGAGCCATCACGGAACTTTGAATGTAACCCTTTATTTATTCCACGGGGGTATCCTGTTCTCATTCCGCTAACCATAGCTAGGGTAGGAGTTATGTTAATTAATTATTTTTCTAACTGCTTTCACTCAGGATTGAACTCGGGTACCAGAGATAACTGTCACTTAGAACTGTCTTAACCTAACTGCCTTATCCACTCGGCCATGTGTCCAATTGGACAATTGAGTGTGAAGGTTCAAAGTTTCGTGATGGCTCCTGAATATGACAAGAAAGTTCCTGAGTTCGAAAAGAAGGTTCCCGAGTCTGAGAAGATTCCCGAGTCCGAGAAGATTCCTGAGTCCGACAAGAAATACCTGAAGAAGGCCAGAGGGTATATCGTCTGAAACGTTGTACAAATAACAATGAAGATGGGGACAATAGTCCGAATAACGCAGATAATACCTCTTAAGTAAACATATCAAATGTAATAATTAAATTATCATAGTGTGGTATATCCACAGGTCCTGCAAGTTGATATTATTATCAATACTAGAGGTTCTTATAGCATTTGATAGAGTTGTAAGTTCAATTCTCAGTGCTTTACTATTGTCATCAAGCTGGTATATTTATTTCATCTGTCTCCAAGGGAGACACCTTGAGTGTAATAGAGAGATGATTGTTAGTGAGTTAATTTCTCCCTGGGTGCTCCATATGTCTAACCTTGTGTCAAACTAATTTAAACTTAATCGTCTTCAAGTCATGTTGACAACATAGATTCCCTTGACTCTTTCTAACCACCTGTATTTTTCAGTCATTGCTCATAATAAGTAAAAAAAGTAAAGTCGTCAGGGCGGCCTAATGTCGGTATCAGCCATGCAGCGAGGGAGTCTATCCCCTTTTCACTAGTGCTAGACCAAGGAGATTATTTTAGTGTCTGAGGTAGAGCGCCGCACCTACCATCAGCTCCTTACTTTACCGCACATATCCCTGTGCTACTCATACGCTGAGTTGGTGAGGGCGGGTATCGAACTAGGAACCTTGTGGTTTAAGTCCTCTCAAAGACATCCAATGTCTGCACTGAGCTGATGAATGTATGTTTTTACTGGGTGGCTCACACTGGTCTGTATGTATTTATCAACTCTCCATATGAGCAGGATGTGACTCAAGAGCAATTTTTTAAGCAAAGTTTAACAGGTTTAAATTTAGAGTTTTCCTTCTAGGTTGGTTGCCATACCAAGGTTAAAAAAAATCAAGTCTACACTATTTACCCATAGCTGGAGGGAGAATAGTTGGATACATACCTTTCCTAAGGGTATTAGCACAATATGAAATGCAAACAGCTTCATCCAGAATTTGAACTCCTGTTCATTCCCTATCAGGATAACCATTACACAATGAGCACCAACACTAGTGTGTCCATGTGTAGGAGTCCACAGGAGAATGTTGCTTGTGAGTTCATCCTTACACCCCCAGCAGTGCTCAGTATGTCTTGTTCATATTACTTGGATGGTTTGTGAGGGGAGGTAAGTGGCTGTACAGCTGTTGTTTTGTAAGCTTTGTACATTACAATTTTTTGGTATTTTAAACACTTTTGAGAGAGTTTTTTTTTCAATTCCTTTAAGTAACTTTATACAAATAATCTATTTTTCTCAGAGCATCTGCCCAGAACTACAAGGTTCTGGGTTTGATACCGGACATCGTCAACTCGGTGCATGAGTAGCACAGCTTGGGTAATCTGATCTGTGCGGTAAAGTAAGGAGCTCCACTTTTAAACACTTTTGAGAGCCAAAGAAAAAAAATCAATTCTATAAATAATTGAATAGCATTTAAATGAATGAATGAATAAGTAAGTTTTATTTTAATTTAAGAAAAAAAACTTTTTTTTTTGTAATGAACATGATATAATTTAGAACAAAAACAAAAAGGTAAAAATTACAAAAGAACTAAATTTTGAACATGGGTCACATTTTGGAGATCATCACAGGAACGACTAATAAACTTCCTGGATATACATATCCTTATCAAGGAGTGCAGTGACTCAAATTTCCTGATTCCTCAGACAGTACATCAAAATTTTCATCATTACTTACAATGTATAACTTTTCACTCAAGTTAATAAATATCAAGGGAAATAACCCATGTGAGTTGTTTAACTAGTCAAGGGAGTTAACTATAACTTTTTTTTGATATCTCAGACTACTACAGTGAATACATTTTCAATGAATTCAGGGCAAGCATTTTTAACGGACCATCTTTAGTGAGTGTGATTCTCACTGGGTGCTCTATAATTCTGGTTTTATGCCAAACTAAGCTTAGTTTTCAATGTGTCTATGTTGGATATCATTAGAGATTGAATTTATCTGGAATCAAAAAAATAATGTTATATTTATTTAACAATATGGAACTTCAGGGTGGCAGGGGAGGGGGTTACAGTATGTCAACCCTTTGGGTTATTCACTGCTGAAGTCAGTCTTTTCTTTACCATTCGTTAAGGTTTAATTAACTTTTCTTAATACAAATAATTTATTTTGTTCAGTCAGTAGCGCATTTTCCCAGGAACCACAAGGTTCTATGTTTGATACTGGCCCTCGACAACTCAGCACATGAGTAGCACATCTTGGGGGAACCTGATCTATGTGATAAAGTAGGGAGCTGACGGTATGTTGTGCTCCATCTCAGATGCAAAACAATCTCCCTGGTCTAGTGCTAGTGAAAAGGGGATAGACTCTCTCATTGTCTAGCTGATACCGGCAATAGGTCTCTTCACCGATTTTATTTTACTTTCAAATGATATTTCAACAAGAGTCATTGTCTGAATTCGAGAGCATTATGTTAGTAGTTTTTGACTAGGAAATTTGGTTTTATGGCATGTTAACCCATGCAGGGTTATTTGATGCTAAAGTCAGTCTTTTTTCTTTCTTTTGCAAGCAATTATGATTTTAATTAAGCATTCTTGATTATATATATAACTATTCTTAATATACATAATTTTCACTCAGTTGCTACCATTCTGGATCTGAGTGGATCTGGGAGTAATGGAAATGGAGCACTCCACTCTCCAGAACTAGAGGCTCACTATTGGATGAAGTTTAGTGTCATACCTAGGACACCCCTTTTGGGGGTGAGAATATTATCTTTCTACAGAGAATGCATTAGGTGCATATAAATGTATTTTTAAATATGGTATATTTTATATTTTCACTTGTCCACAATAGCACTAATACCCTTGGTAAAGGTATGAATCAAACTATTCTCCCTTCAGCTATGGATAAATAGTAAGGCAAGCTGGGTTTTTTTTAACCTTGGTTAGGCAACCAATCTAGGAGAAGGAAATCCCTGAATTCAAACCTGTTAAACTCTGCTTAGGAAATTGACCTTGTTTTATATCCTATTTGTGTGGAGAGGGTTGTGTGTGTGTATATATATATATATATATATATATATATATATACATAAGTAAAAAAGTAAAGTAGTCAGGATGGCCTAAAGTCGGTATTAGCCAGGCAGCAAGGGAGTCTGTCCCCTTTTCACTAGCGCTAGACAAAGGAGATTGCTTTTGTGTCAAAGGTGGAGCGCCACACCTACCATCAGCTCATAATGAAACTGATAATACAGGGAAAGTGTTTGAAATCGATTTTATCAACAGTTTTAAATTGGGATTTTAAGGTTTTATAATAAAACAAAACTTGAACATGACAGATGCACTAGACTATTAAAAATAATATTTTTCTCATTGAAAATTTTTTCATGATAAACAATATATTTTGTAAAAACGATTCCTCTTACAGTGCCCTAATTTCTTCAATATTCAATGGCACAATTTTCCCTTGAGCATGAAAAAAAAATATCTCAGAATATTTTTTAGAATTTAAACAAAAGAAAATCTTGAGGATTTGTTAATAAGTGTTGATACTTATAGAATGTCACTATATTCCAACATCTTTACATTTATCAATATGATATCTGGTTGTAGAAAATTTCCTTTTCATAGTTTATGATTTATCTCTAATTTATTCTATTGTATTCTCTGTTTGTATAAAAGTAAATTTTCTATAATATTATTTGCATAAGCTAATTAAACCATTGAATTTCGTTGGGTTTAGTGCTTCTCACAAATACGCCTGCATAAGCCAAATCAGTGCTGCATAGCTGAGAGTAGGCAACAAGAGTCATTGGCCTCTATGTGAACTCAAATAAAACAAAGTTCATGTGTTTTAAATGAAATGGAGACATCTCTACACTGGATGGAAAGCCTCTCAAGTTAGACTAGTTCATATACCTAGGTAGTAATATCTCATTTACTGAAAGTGATGTCAATATAAGCCTGCCATAGACAGATTATTTGAAATTGATTTTATCAATGGTTTTATTATTGAATCATATGGAAATCCAATCACTCTAATCAGATAAAGTAAGAATTCTTCCAAGCTGTGTCAGTGCTACTGTAGGGTTGCAACAATAAGACTATAATGAAACACTAAGAAAAAACTAGATGGAAACTACACAATCAAATAAATCTTGGAAGCAGTGTAATAGGCATGGCCAATCCCCGCAGCGTAAGCGGAAAAAATTGCTTGTGCCATGCACAATAGACCCGGATGGGACGAGACGGAATTTGCATAAAGGGTAGCTGAGCCATGATAAAAATGGACGGTCGCTGACACTGGTAGTCAGCAATAAAGCAAGTGTCTATGACAGAGGTGAAATTCGGCAACTACTGTGTTTTGGGTGTCCAAGAAGGAAGTGAGAGGAATGAGCTCAGTTGGTAGAGACGTTTGCTGACGACGAAAGGGATTACTGTTGTCAATTGAACAACAACAGTTGGAAAACTTTTTTCAAGCAGCACCCCACAAAAATGTTGCTGTACAGCCACTTACCTCCTATCATATATGTTGAAGTGAGCGAATCAATATGCTGTTGAAGTGGTCAATAACATCCGACTAAATCCAAATGAATTTGTCATGAAGCAGCTGGGATATATATGGCACACAAACATTCCATATTAGCTTATGGGTGATACCATTCCCTGAGTCCTGATTGGCTGCTAACTTTAGTAGGGCTATGGTGCTTAGATAAATAAACCACCACTCTATACTGTTCTTTTGGCAATGTAGAAACTGTATTTGAGTTAGGACTTGCTTGCTATTTTTGTTGTCCAATTAGAATGTAAATGAGTTTCTACAATACAATTTTTAAAATTTGAGACTGGATGCACAGTAGACAATTATTTAAAAACTTTTTCATACAACTAATATGAATATACATAAGTAAGTGACCATATGAAAATATTAGCATTTGCAGAAAGTATTGGGTTGGTTCATAATTACTGTGGCTTTTTTCAACAAATTTTATTCAACAAAAACAATAACAAATTAAGTAATTTAATTTAAGCAAATTAAAAGTGGTTTGTTTAATTTGTCTCGTAAAATAATCCTTACTTTACAGAATGCGTATCAAAAAGATTTGATCGATAAGAAAATCAGGAGAAAAGCATTTGACATTTGGGGGCAAAATTTCTGAATGGGAACTGCCGATCCTTTTGATCATTTAAGTGGTTCGTCCTCTTATAGGTAAGTTAGTGTCGGGCACTTGTAATTGTCGGTTTCTTTAATTTGTCGCAAGAAGAAGAAGAAGAAGAAGAAGTACTGAGAAAGAAGAAGAAGAAGAAGGAACTAGAAGTACTCTCTCTCTCTCTCTATATATATATATATATATATTTCATAGTCCTGTGATATGAATTCCAAACGAAATCCTTGATGCTGCATTTGTCATATTATGCTTTACAAGTTCAAGAAAGGTTGGATTTGGCACAGTCATTTCACGATCTCAATTTTTTGGTGAAGGAAAAATCAGCAAAAGCCAAGTTGAAAGATGATTCAGGAAGTTGAAATCGGGCAATACAAACCTTGCAGATGAAGAAGGAAGAGGGCAACTATTAGATTTCAATGACCATCCACTTTTGGCAGCCACAGAAGAGGATGAAAGCTTGATAATGAGAATGTTGGCCGAAGACTTCAATGTGGATCAATCAATCATCAATTGTCTCGAAAAGTATGGAAATTGGCTGGGTGGGTCCCCCATAAACTCTCCAATAACAACAAAACTGAATGTATCCGAATTTATTTTGTTGAAAAAATCCACAATAATTATGCACCATCCTAATAATTACATTTTATCAGAGAGGATATATAAACAAATGTATAAATGGACCCTGGTGGGTTGAATATGGAGGAACGTTTGGTCTGCTTTGTTTTATAGCATATCAACAACAGTAGGTCATTTAATGCGATAAAGTTTTGAAATAAAGTTAATGGATACTTAATTTTTTAAATAGATACATTTTTCTATTTAACCCATAGATGGGACCCTAACAGGTACTACCACTCCGGGTCAGAATGGACCAGGAAGCAATTGTGATAAAGGGGTGCTCCACATGCCCCAAACCTCCAAAACTGGAACCTCACCATCAGACAGAGTTTAACATCATTCCATGACATGTAGACCTTCAGCCACTGCCTTCTAGTACCCATATGATAAAAAGGGTTGGGGCTTGTCATAAGGGTAATAGGGTTGGAGCAATCATATAGATACTAGGGCTTGATGTGACCAGCCGATTGATCAGAGGGGGTCTCTCCGACCATCCGTCTAGCCCAAGAAAGGGCCAAAGTGGAATATTGGAGGAAGGAATTAAATCATTGTATGTTGGACGGTCTTTGCAAGGTGAATACTAATCAAGCATCTCTCATGATGTACAGAAATTTTGAATAGTATACTAGACCACAGAATATCACCATTAGTGATTTTAATATAGAATTTGATTGTATGGTTCAGCAATTCAGTGAACATGAAATCAAGTTACCTGATGTCATATGAAGAGTGCCAATCTTGGAGAAGACAATGTTGGACTCTCTTTGCAAGGTGAATACTAATCAAGCATCTCTCATGGTGTACAGAAATTTTGAATAGTATACTAGACCACAGAATATCACCATTAGTGATTTTAATATAGAATTTGATTGTATGGTTCAGCAATTCAGTGAACATGAAATCAAGTTACCTGATGTCATATGAAGAGTGCCAATCTTGGAGAAGACAATGTTGGACTCTCTTTGCAAGGTGAATACTAATCAAGCATCTCTCATGGTTACAGAAATTTTGAATAGTATACTAGACCACAGAATATCACCATTAGTGATTTTAATATAGAATTTGATTGTATGGTTCAGCAATTCAGTGAACATGAAATCAAGTTACCTGATGTCATATGAAGAGTGCCAATCTTGGAGAAGACAATGTTGGACTCTCTTTGCAAGGTGAATACATCAAGCATCTCTCATGGTGTACAGAAATTTTGAATAGTATACTAAACCACAGAATATCACCATTAGTGATTTTAATATAGAATTTGATTGTATGGTTCAGCAATTCAGTGAACATGAAATCAAGTTACCTGATGTCATATGAAGAGTGGCAATCTTGGAGAAGACAATGAAAAATGAATAATGGCTACCATCAGAGATATAACACTTAATGAAATGATGATTCAAATGAAAATAAAAAGGTGATAGGTGTTAGATCAGAATCTTTACTGAGTACTTCCTCTCCAGCAATCAATCAAATAAAGTCTGAACAAACAGATGTCAACTTAGCTCAATCTTCACATGAGAATAGTTATGTGCAGACAGAGGATGTAATGAATAACTCAGGATACCAAAGTCAACAGAAATATTATCATAGTAGAGAATGGAGAAGCAATACCTGGAGAAGAAACAGAAGTTGTACCAACTATCAGAAGTATAAACCCAAGAGATAAAAATCCTCTTAGTTAGTTGGTTGGTGTTTAATGGCATATAAACCTTAGTAGGTTATTTAATGACACATCTTGTTTTATATATATATATATATATATATATATATAATAATCAGTCCATTAATACTTTTTCTCGTCTTTTGCATTTCTTCGAGTTGCGTCACGCGTCATGACACGTTCACGTGAGTAGATCGCGACTTGCTTTTAAAAAATAAAACGCTGATCAAATACAGTTACATAACTAAAAAGATTTTCATCTCCTGTCACATATAAAAACATCCATCATTTTCTTCACCCCAAGAGACATCCTGATGAAGGTTCAATGTAACCGAAATGTTTTAAACATTGATAATTAAATTCATCACATTTTCGGAACACTTGTTTTTTCAAATTTTCTTTATATATATATATATATAGTAAAGAAATAACAAAAGACATATTTGACGAATTTGGAATATGTCTTTCTTTTTCTGAATCTTCACAATAAAAGATACATTAAAATATACATTGATTGTTGACCGAGATTTTTGTGGCGCAAGTGCTCATATTTGAAACTACAACATAAAAATTTTTTTTTGAAACATCAAGGATTTCGTTTGGAATTCATATCACATGACTATAAAATTTAAAAAATAAAAAAAATAAAAAAATAAAAATCTGTTTTCAAATGCCTTTAAAGTAATAAAGAATTCATCATTTGCATCTGATGAGTCGGGAGAGTTAGACACTTTGTCTAAGCTCCCTGAAATAGACTATAAAGCTAAATCTCTAAGTGTTTTGTAATTTCTTTACTTATATATTTGCTCTGTGACTCTAACATTAAGAGCACACATTGAGCTCTCAAACTGCGACAGGTTTTTTAAATAAAACTCTTGTGTCGTAAGGAAGATTTCTTCTCTGGACTTTTGGATTATATATATATATATATATATATATATGTAGGCAGGTGTTATTAAACAACATGGAACATTTTTTTCATGATCTTGATTTGTATCTTTTAAAAGATTTCCAGAAGACTGGAAAAGATACAAATCAAGATCATGAAAAAGAAATTTTCTGTGTTGTTTAATAACATCTGCCTACAAAATAACTTGCTGCCAAAATATACAACATTTAAACTATATATATATATATATATATATATATATATATATAGGATTTGTTTAACTTCAAGTGTCAATAAATTGTTAAGGGAGTAAGTCCTCTTTGACCTGAAGGTAAACACCCTAGATATGCTTTTTGTGGATCTACCCTAAAATAGGCTAAAGATGCCTCTAACAAAGAAAAGGATTAAAATGTATTTAAAGCCAATATTTATACTTATGAGTCACAATAACCCTGGGGATAGTATGCTCCTAGGAAAAACTATTGGTGCCACCATTTTGGATTCAGGTTGCTCCAGGTCTGTGTGTTATTTGACTTGATATAATTATTTCCTGGATACTTTACCAGAGAAAATCAAAAGAAATATGACAGTAGAGGATAGTAAGGCAACATTTAGATTTGGAAATGGCCATGACTTTCCAAAGTTCATGTTCAAAGTGAATCTATTTTGTATATTATCCGGAAAAGATATTGAAATTTCTACTGATGTAATTAAAGTAAAATACATGTAGTAGCCTATTATCAGTATCAGCTAGACACTGAAGGACTCTATCCCCTTTTCACTAGCACTAATCCAGGAAGATTGTTTTGCAACTGAGTTGGAATGCCACACTTACCAACAGCTCCCCAACTTTATGGCACAGATCCAAGCTTTGCTATTCATGTGCTGAGTTGGCAAGGGCTAATATCAAACTCGGAACCTTATGGCTCTGAGGCAGATGTTCTATCGACAGAGCTAAACTGGCCACTTATTGCTTTTTTTGAGTAAAGCTGCTATGAAGAAATCTGATACTATTCTGGATATTAAAAGCAATAGTATGTCCATGTTTGGTTTAAGGTTGAAACTTTACTGCACTAATTCTGGAAAACTGAAGGTCTCCAAAAGAATGAAAGCATTGAGATATTGAAAATAAATCTATTGGAGATACAAGAAAAGTTATAGAAAAACTTCAAAAGCAATTTAGTCATCCCAGTTATGAGAAAATGAATACTCTCTTGAAAGATGTTGTAGTTCATAATGTTCAACTTCTGAAACAGCTACAGGAAATTACCTACAATTAAAATATAAGAGAGCACAAGCCAATCCCATTGTTGGTTTCTCTTTAGCAAAATTCTTTAATGAAATGGTGTCTATGGACATCAAAGAGATTAAAAGAAGATTCTTCATTTAATCGATAATTTTGCCAGACGCAGAGTGGCATCTAAAATAAAGACAAAAGAAAGTTCAGAAATTATTGATGATGTATTTTGGTTTTGGATTGCATATTTTGGATCCCTTCTCTAGTTTTCTAACTAATAATAGAGGAGAATTTGACAATGAAGCTTTCAGAAACATTAGTCAAAACTTGAATATTATTGTATGAACTTCACCAGGACAGAATCTATGGGGCAATAAATTAAATAAGTGCCACAATGCTATTCTTAAAAAAACTACTCAGAACTATAGAAGATGTTTGTTGCAGTTTGGACCTTGCCATTACTTGGTTGCTGAACTCCAAAAATGTTTGCATAATGTCAATGATTATAGTCCAATTAATATTTTGGGTGGCGACCCGTGATGCTTAAGGATAGAGCCCAGGTGGATGAGCAGTTCATGACATGCAATACTCCACTTTGGCCCTATCTTGGGCTAGACGGTTGGTCGGAGAGGCCCCTCCAATCAACCGGCTGGTCACATTAGCACCTATATGATTGCCCCAACCCTATTGCCCTATTGGGTGCTAGAAGGCGGTGGCTGCGGGTCTACATGTCCTGGGAATGACGTTAAACTCTATCTGATGGTGAGGTTCCAGTTCTGGAGGTTTGGGAAGGTGGAGCACCCCTTCATCACCATTGCTCCCTGGTCCACTCTGACTTGGAGTGGTAGTACCTGTTAGGGTCCCATCTATGGGTTAAATAGAAAATGTATTTATAAAAAAATTGTATTATCCATTAAGAATTGATTTATTTCAAAACTTTATCGGCATTAAATGACCCACTGAGGTTGATATGCCGTAAAACAAAACGAACCAAACCAATTAATATTTGGACAAAATCCTAAAATATCTTCAGGTAAAGAAGGTTCCGGTTTTAAAGTGTATTGCGGTTTAGTTCAGTTGGAAGAACATCTGGCTTGAGGCTATAAGGTTATGAGTTCAATACTGGCCCTCGACAACTCAGCAAATGAATAGCACAGCTTAGATTTGTGCAGTAAACTAAGGAGCTGATGGTAGGTGTGGTACTCTACCTCATGCAAAACTATCTCTCTGGTCTAGCGCTAGTGAAAAGGGCATATATTGATATTTACTTAACACAATAACCACACTAAGACGAGCAACCAATCAAGACTCAAGGATGAGATCACCCAGATACAAGTATGGAATATTCCTGAGTCCTATAAATAACTGCTTCTTATGGATAAATTCAGTTATGCTTAGTTGTTGTTCAATTTCAACAGTGAACTAACTAATGCAATTCCACCATGAATGAATCAAATCATTGGATGGGACCAGGAAGAGTTATAAGAAGTAAAAACAAGCAAGAAGGCTCCAGAATCCAACAAGAAATATCTGAAGAAGGCCGGAGGACTCATCGGCCAAAACATTGTACAGATAACAATAAAGATGAGGATAATAGTCAGAATAATCCAAATAATACTAATTATCAAGCCTCATCTAAAAAATTCAGAGAAATAAAAACAAGCAAGTTCTAGTGAAGCAAAGGGGAAACTATGTTAGAGTCCATCCTTGTTGCTTGCAAATGTATAATAAGGATTTTGTTGTAGAATTGAATGAACCAACAACTAATGAGAATCTGTCCAACATGAAGAATTCGGAAGATGATTCTAGGGCCGACTGAGATAATCTGTATACAGATTTTGAAGATGCTGCGGATGATAGCTTATCATGATAAAAAGAAATTATATTAATCCTTCTTTGAGTGAAAATATAACTGATGAGTATCAGTCAGGAGCCAATAAAAGGCTGGATGTCCATAAAAAAACAAATAAAAGAATCTTTTATAGAAAATACTGACCCATTTTACCAAGAAGAGGACAAGAGATAATGTGCAAAGTGGCATCTGACAATGATCCTTTTTGAAAGAAGATGAAAGTTGTCAGTTGTGCTGGAAAGGCTTAATGACAATAACAAAAATATTGAATATATATATTTACCAACTCCTCCACATGAGTAGGATGTGACACAAGGTTAATTTTTAAATGGATTTGGTTTGGTTTGTTTTGTTTTATGGCATATCAACCTCAGTGGGTCATTTAATGCCGATAAAATTTTGAAATAAGTCAATTCTTAATGGATAATATAATTTATTTATAAATACATTTTTCTATTTAACCCATAGATGGGACTCTGACAGGTATTACCACTCCAGGTCAGAGTGGACCAGGGAGCAATGGTGATCAAGGGGTGCTCCACATTCCCCAAACCTCCAAAACTGCAACCTCACTATCAGATAGAGTTTAACGTCATTCCAAGGACATGTAGACCCTCAGCCACCGCCTTCTAGCATCCATATGATAAAAAGGGTTGGGGCTTGCCATAAGGGCAATAGGGTTGGGAAAATCATATAGGTGCTAGGGCTTGACGTGACCAGCCGATTGATCAGAGGGGGCCTCTCCGCCCGCCCGTCCAGCCTAAGTATGGTTCTAAGTGGAGTGTTGCATGTCATGGACTGCTCATCCACCAAGACTCCGTCCTTAAGCATCACAGGTCGCCACCCACGGCAAACAGGTGGCCCCATTGGGGGAGTCTTACCCCTCTGTAGAGGTGCAGTCAGTGCATTCTAACGCCCTACCGACAGGGCGGAATTTTTAAGTGGAGTTTTCCTGGTTTGAATTCAGAGTTTTCATTCTTCTAGACCAGTTGCCTAACCAAGGTTACTATTTACCTGTAGAGAACATTTGAATTCATACCTTTCCCAGTGCTATATGAAATGCAACCAGCCTCATCCAGGATTTGAACATGTGTCATTGTGTCTAATTCCTATGACAATAACCATTACACCACGTGCATATCTTAAATATATGTTGAGAGTGAATATCCATTTTTGAATGACTTTGAGGAGAATGTTGTAGAGTGGGAAGACATTATTGACTACAAAAAGGAAAATCTACAAGTAAACTCTTGTGAAAAGTATCCTCTTGAAAAGGAATTTTCAATTGACACTGACAACAGAATGATCTGAAAGAATAGAAGAAGAATAAGAAATTTATTAATCAATAGTAGTACAAATTATTAAAAAAAAATATAAGTAAAATAAAAACTACTATTGAAGGGAGGCCATGCCTAATAGCGTGAAGCTAATCCCATGGACATGACCACCCTTGGACGCTCACAGGAAACGATACATGAAACACACAACGTAAACATATACATATATATCATGAGACAAATTAGCGAGAATCTAAATGCAAATCTGTTGTTTATAAAGTCTTATCACTCTTACATATTGTTTTAACTTTCATTATTTTTTGTTTTAAGAGTCATGTAATTATTTTACCTCTAAAAAAAAAAAAAAAAAAAAAAAAAAAAAAATGTTGGAAAGACAAGACTTTCCGACCACACTGTACATTAAAATGTAGGGTTGTTCGAAAGCCTTGTTACTCCTACATATAATTTTAACTTTTTTTTGCTCTAGTAATATAGGTTATGTAATTATTTTACCTCTTAAAAAAAAAAAAATCTTTAAAAAATTAAATTATTTTCTAGAATTTCAGGTTATATGATGTAATTATTTTACCTATAAAAGAATATGAAGTGGGTGACAAGACTTTCGGACCGGCCCATTGAATATGTGCTGTATACTGGATCATACAGTATTCAGTATACTAGTACATTCAACTACAGTTTGCATCAGACCTATAGTAACTTGTAACAGAGTGCTAAAATATCGAGGTAGGTGATTCGCTTAATGATTCCGTAATCTTCACAGTCTCAGTAATCACTCCAATGTTCTAAAACAGCAGTGCATAAATAATCCCAGACCAGTGCATTCACTCTTTACGAAAGGTAAGCTAGGCTAAAAAAAGAGGGAATTACAAAGCTGGATTGATAGCAAAGTATATTCTGTTGTACCAAAATCAGATCAAAAATACAATTAAAAGAATATAGCATTGCATCAAAAAAGAAACAAAGGATGGAATCAGAGATGCCGATAGGTATGCGTCCAGCATCCCTGATCCATAGCAATCTAAAAGGATGCAGTAAAATCATATCCATGCATCCTAGTGTTTTTTCTTTTTCTCCCCTTACCATTTCAAGCTAACTGTAAATGCCTTTCAATAGTTTTAGAAATGAATTACACAGGATGGGTTACAACGTAGGAATTAGATTCTAGATGTTTCCCAAGATCATAAATAAAAAAACCCTACAATCTATTAAGAAACTTTAGTTGGGACCCATAAATTTTCCTGGGAACTCATTCAATGCAAATATGTGCATCCCAGGATGCACTAAATCAAAAACCTATCAGCATCACTGTGGAATTATAATTCAGGTAAGACTGATTGCAAGGGGATTTCAAGAAAATACTCTAAATAAGAGACAATTGTCTGGAGGTTGCAGGTTCAATCCTGACTACAGGCGAAAAATAATAGAATACTTAACACTTGTATCCAGTCATGGTTAACAGAATGAGAATAATCTACCCAATGGATTAAATAAAGGGTTCAGATTGTAGTTCCATGATTATGTAGTTTCTTGATTATGACATGAAGGTTCCCGAATCTGACAAGAAACTTCTAAAGAGGCACATCAGCTGAAATATTGTGTATATCTTATTATAATAGAGATTGGGTGTTTTTTCTGTCTGTAACCGAAACGATATTACTACTCAAGTCACAATTCCCATAATTATTTACGTCTCATTCTCCATAATTTTATTTTTATTTAAATCTCAATTATTAATAAAATTGTTTTAATTAATACTGTAGGACTTATCTAAATGCTAATAATATACAACTGTATTTATATATACAACAAAATAGCGGTTTACAGTGTGAACGAGAAGGCTAATTTGCATATTGATATTAAAAATTTGATTTAATAAATATGTGCTTAGTATTATTGATTTCTAATTGTTTGGTTTTATCTTATTGAATATGAGCAAAAATCTCTTCAATAAATCTTAAAAAGAAATCCCTTAACAAGAGAAATAACTGTAATATTATTCTTTACTTCCTATTTTAACTAAACAGTTTAATTAGGAAAATTTACCAATGAAAGACGGGAGTCACGGAACAATGGAAGAGTTAGTTTCAAAGTTGTTCTATTTTTCAATCATACCCCTCTGTTCAAATCTTTTTATCTACATTCTTATTCAGTTTCATTAGCCTTTCTAATTTAATATCATATTTTATTATAAATTTAACTAAAATACTTGCACCCGGAGGGTGCATATATTTGCTAGTAACAATAAAGATGAATATAACTGTAAAAAAATCTAAATAATACAAATTATCAAGCCTCATTGAAAAACAAATAGACAAATTGATTCCATAATAATTAGCCAATGCGATTTTATCAAATAAATCCTTCTGCAAAAACTGATTATAATTCAAACTGTTTTGTCAAATGATGAACTCAAATTATGCAGAAGCTTAATTGAAAAGTTAAATTGGCTAGCAACAAAGACACAATCAGATTTAAATTATGAGATAATGGATGTGACATTATCCCTTAATGACAAAAAGGTGGATTTTTGTTGGCTGGTTAGTTGTTTTGTTTACGGCATATCAACCCTTTTCGGGTCATTTAATGCCAAATCAAGTCATTTTGATATCAGGTTGCTTACAGTATCTGCTGTTGTTTAAATGGTTATCCATATCAGTATTAAACAGGCACATTGCTGCTTAACTTTATTGATTTCATTGGAACTGGTGCTTTTAACGGGATTTGCCCATAAGCATAGATGAATAGATAAAGATAATATAATAATAACACAACATTAAATTAGATAAGGTATTGTTGCGGGGCCGATAAGGATGTCGACCCACAGACGTTTGAATAAGTGAAACGACCGGAGACAATGAAATAGACAAAGGCAGAGGAATAGGATGATAAAAGTAACCAGAAGTCAATTTATCTATGTTAATTGACAATTTGGTAAATTGGGTAGTTGAGCATTCAAAGTTGGAGATTTGGTCACTCAACGTTTGGTCAGTCTTTCGTCGTTCTGGGTCGTCTGGTGTCAAGTAGGCAGCTGAAATCCGGAATCAGGATAGCAGTGCATCTACAGGTGTGGCCGGTGTCGTGGTCGATCGATAACAATCTCGGCCTGCGGTTGGATCGGCTGCGAACCCGGTTGTAGTCCCGTTGAGGACTGTTCGGGGACGAGCATGAACGTAACAGCATGGACCATTCGCTTAGCACATGTTTTGCATAGATCTGATTGACCATGGTTAAGCGGGGTTTCAGACCTGCTAGTACGTATGCGCAAATGCCTCGAGTAGCTAGGTGTTTGCTTGGCGGAATATCGAGGGAGATCTACCAAGCTAGCACTTAGCATACTGTCGGCAAGGGACGCCTATCGTTCACAAGACCCAGATCTTCTAGGGATTTCACCCTAGGATTGCATTCATGGTTTTAGGAATGACTAATGTTGGAAAGACCGACTGGTTAGCTCTGAAAAGAGCTGTGTTATTAGCCTTGAAAAAGGCTGTTTTCAGGAACTGGAAAAAGGTCTGGATCTTGGCAAGGAAAGAGGCAAGTCATCTAGCAGCAAAGAGGCAGGCAGTCAAGTGGCAGAGAGGCTGGCAGTCAGTTATCAGGAAAGGCCATTCATCTGGAACTGGAACAGGATCAGGAACAGGTGCAGGTGGCAGCGGCCTCGGAAGCGTGGCTGTCATTCTGAAATGACTTGCTTATCAAAACAAAATGTTTGCCTACATTCAAAATAGGAAGAAACATTCTGAATTAAATCGCGTCAATTGGTATCACAGTATTTTTGTTTGGAATTTGTTGCCATAGGTATTTTAACGGGGTTGAAGTCAAAACAATTGAATTATTGTTTCTGGTTATTGATAATATACCAATAAGCAATATTTATGAATTTTACCTGAAGGCATTTTCGACGTCAGGTGAACGTTCTTTTGATGATGAAATAGTGGTGAAGGAGATGGTCCGCCTACATGCATTTACGCGCGAACGTTCAGTCAAGGGGCGGAGCTAAACTGTGAATCCAAAGCCAACCAGTTGGAACTGGAAGGGGCAGACCTAGTGGTGCCAACAGTATTTTAAACAACACACTATTACAACATTGAATTACTCATACTTAATTTTGATACTAAATTCAGACAATTTATGCTTTTATTATCTTGTAATTTATGGTGTCTCTCAGAAATATGTCATACGTTTGACTGTTTTGGGGCATCTTTGCTTATACTAATCACATTCTTAACTTTCAAAAATGAACACTGTTCAAAATTCGATAATGAGCCTTTCTACATATACAATTTCCCAACTTGTGTTATTTAAAAAAACATCCATTACTGTTCAGACAACAATCTCTCTATCTTAATGTCCTAATGAAGGTTTATCAAAAAACCGAAACGTTTTAACGTCAGCTTTACTATCAAGAATAAATTCCTCTTTTTTGAATACTTTGTTTTTCTATTATCTACAAAAATAGATGAAAGCACGTAAATAAACATTGTGTTTATTTGATATGGCTTTTAGCCGACAATTTTTGGAGGATATGTGCTTAATTGAAGTCATACCTAGTTTTTGAAAATTAATTAGTTAATAATTAATGAATTTAGGCGGGCATATATGTTCAAATGTAAGGCTAAACAGATCAAGAAAATGTCAATCCCTGAATGTACATTTCGACCTATTAGGTCTCATCAGCAAGGTTATAGACATGGGAGACTGCTCTATGTGTGATTCGAAACCTCGACTGCCAAGCTGACAGGCGGAGATTCTAACCACTACACCAGCTTGCCAATCCCAAATTCTTCGTTCGTTTTGTAAATAAATAGAAGAGTAAAATGGTAAATAAGTCAGCTAGAAAAGCTAAGAAATTATCTTCAATACGCAAAGACAGAATATCTCGGCAATCTTACTGGAATGAAACTGATAGCATATTGTGATGCAGGACTTACTAGACTTAAAAATGAGGGATCTCAAGCAGGGTACGTTTTCTATCTTCTGGGTGATAACGATAATCATGTTCCTATTTCTTGGTAGTCTCACAGAATCATGAGAGGTGTGAAAAGTAAACAGACAGCAGAGACACTTGCTATGGTTGATACTTTGAAAGTGTGTACTTTTTGCAATATATACCATATAGAAATTCTATGTATTGAAGATAAGCCAAAAATCGTCCAATGATATGTAAAACTGATAATGCAGCCCTATATGATACTGCTTACTTGTCTACTCAAATATTGAATAAGAGGCTCAGAATTGAAACTGCAATTATTCGTGAAATGCTTGAATAAAGGGTAATACATAAACTTGAATGGATTCCCAATTCAAGCCAAGTTGCAGATGGCTTGACTAAGAGAGGACTCAACTCTAACAAGATAGTGAATCACATATGTAAACCCAGAATCTCCCTTCCATAAAAAAAAAAAAATATTAGTTGCAAAACTAATCTTTGAAATTTTTCCTGAATAATATCATATAAAAATATACTGATGTGGAAACTGTGATAAATAAGCCACCATTATATCGACCATATGGAAAAACTGATCTCTCTCTTGCGATATATATATATATATATATATATATATATATATATATATAGCTGTTGTATGGTTTCAAATATTTCTGATTCATACTAATAATCTGTAAGGACTTATATCAGTCTTGATGGGTATTGAAAATTCTTTTTTTGAACTCAATCTTTCTAAACACACTTTTAACTCATTCTCTTCTATTTAACCCATAGATGGGACCCTAACCGGTACTATCACTCCAGGTCAGGTTTTGAACTCAATCTTTCTAAACACACTTTTAACTCATTCTCTTCTATTTAACCCATAGATGGGACCCTAACCGGTACTATCACTCCAGGTCAGAATGGACCTGGGAGTAATAGTGATGTAGGGGTACTCCACATTCCACAGAGCTCCAGCACTTCACCACTAGATGCAATTTAACATTATACCCGTGACTTTAAGACCTCAGACACCGCATTCTAGCACATGTTATAAACCGTATTTGCATGCAAGCGTATGGTGATGAGGAAATGAACAAAACACAGATTTTAAGTTTTAAAATTGTATTAAGAAAATCAACATGAGAACGGTGAAAGGATAGAAGTGAGGATTACAGGATAAATTTGGTTATAGTTATGGGTGGATATTAAGTCCGTAAAATGTCCGGCTTGACTGTGGTATTGGGTGGTGACGTAGGCAGAATATTGTGTGTGTAGGTAGGCGCTGTGTCTTGAATAAAAGTCAGTGAGTAGTGATGGGTGTTGGTAGGTGAGTCGAGTCTTGTGTTTTAGAGTCGTTAGCTGTTGTAGACAGAATCTTGTGTTTCGGTTATTCTGAAGTCGATCGCTGGTCGTATCGGGTTATGATAGCTAGTATATTTTAATTAATCGAATGATATAGAAATGTTCGCTTCTTTCGTGTCTTGTTCTAGGCAGAATATTGTGTATTGGTAGTAGCGTTTTTTGTATCAACGAATGATGTATAAATGTTCGCTTGTTGATTTGACTGCCTGGTGAGGTCAGGTTTGGGTAAGTTGGGGGTGTAATCCGCCGCCTTTTGATGTATCCTTCGTTTTTGCTAGCGCTCGTCGGCCTGCGTTCGTGATGGTGCCTGAAGCCCTGACTGTCGGTGCCTTTCAAAGCTGTTCGTTTTATAGAGATCGGCGGTCCCAAGTTGGATCAATTGGAGTTGTTTTCACTTCACCCGGGAATCGCTTTCATTGGATGATATTCGAATTTTATTTACCAATTTTTTATTTTTTATTTAATTTTGGGAATTGACTATCAAAGCGGAACTCCGATTGGAGCCCATGCGCAGACATATGTCAAAATGGTCATTCCGTCCCAGGCAATGATAGAGGGCACTTCCGACTTTATCCGTCTCGTTGACGAGTGTATGTAGTTTGTATTAGTGAATCGGGAGATTTCGACTTTTGCATATACAACACACATATATGATAAAAAGGGTTGAAACAATCATGTAGGTGTTAGGGCTTGACATGACCAGCCGATTGATCAGAGGAGGTCTCTCTGTGTGTTTGTCTATCCCAAGTAAAGGTTAAAGAGGAGTGTTACAAATCATTGACTGTTTAGCTACCAAGATTCAGTCCTTAAGAATCACAGGTCACCACCCATGGCCAATAGGTGGCCCTATTGGGGGGGGATTTTACCCCAATGTAGTCGGTGTATTCTACAGGGTAGCCCCTTTAGGTGTCTATTCAGGCAGTATATTCTAAGCCCCACTGTCAGTGATGTCAAAATGTAGAGAAAGATCAAATCATCCTAATGAAATAAGAACGGCCTACTAAGTGATAATAACAATTCATTATTACATGTCATCACTTCAAAGGAATTTATATTTCCACCCCCTACACCACACAACCCAGCCAAAGAGACATTACCAAGCTTCAAATGAGTTTTCTCTTTATTTCCAATCTCAGAACTTCACAGTATAGATTCCTAGGTATGTAAGGCTGCCCAATATAAATCACAGAGATACAAATTATTCAAATTAAATGTCGGCAGCCTAGCAGTAAAATTCTATTTCTGCTGCCCATCAAGTTGCAGGGTCATCTCTCTCACAGAATTGTCCGTAGCACTTACCGTCTACAATGACAAGAGAAAGCCAAATATTGGTAAACTTCCTGTACAGATAAGGAAGGTGTGCCAGAAATATAAACAATCGATTAAAAATAATTGGTTTCCATCAAGCAATGTCCACGAATTGTAGCAATGCTGTCTTGCTTAATCTGTAAAGACAAGGATAAATACTGGAGACACTCTATTGGTGACCAGGAGTGCATATGTCTGTAAAGGCTGGGCATTTAGTAGATTATGAAAATGCTATCAGATGGAAGGTTGCTTGGTAGACCTTATGTTACTTTGTCTACAGTTGTTTCTGCACAAAATGAGGTTCCTGTTTTAAAAAGTGTATTTTGGAGCATAATTCTACTGCTTGTGTCTCTCAGAGCAAGAATATATATATATATATATATATATATATATATATATATATATATATTTACCAACCCCTCTGCATAATGTATTCAAGTTATCATATTATAAAATCTTCAAATCCTAATTTAAAACCATTGATACAAATCCTTTTCAAACACTTTCTCTGCATTATTATCAGTTTCCTTTATATATATATATATATATATATATATATATATATATATTATACATATATATATGTTGCATACCCTTCTCATTACTTACTTCTTACTTCTATTCTTCTTCTGTTCTTCTATCTTACGTCTTCTTCTAGGTCTGTTCTAACATCTCTTCTTCGTCTGGACTTCTCTTGGGGACTTGGTGTCTGGTCTTTCATTGGGTATTTCTCTTTATCAGAAGCCCTGTGTCATTGGTATTTTTTAGATAATAACACAAGACTTCGATTTACTTTGATCATATTTTATTCTCAAAATCCCCCACCAGACTACCTGCGCAGATCGAGTCGGAGCGTGTATAACACGATTCACCACTGTCGTGGTTTCTCGCCAACTGACTAAAATCTATTTCTAATCTAAACCAGAAGAGGGTCTTCTCCACCGATTCTCACGGTATCCACTGGAAGGAAGGATCAGGACAGGTCAAGCCTTGTCATTCAAATCCTTCAAGGCCATGGGCTGCAGCTTATAACGGCCATTTTGATTTCTACACTATTGCACATAAATATTAGGTATCTAATAATTATATAACATATACACACACACATACCAACCCTTCCGTATAAGTATATGACATAAGGTTAATTTATTAAGCAGAGTTCATCAGGTTTGAATTCAGAGTTTTCCTTCTCCTCTCCTAGACTGGTTCCCTATTCACGGTTAAAGAGCCCAGTCTGCCCTATAGATAGAGGAAGAGTAGTTGGATGCATCCCTGTCCCAAGGGTATTAGTGCGATGTGAAATGCAAACGGTCTCGTCCAGGATTTGAACTCCGGTCGACTTCCTATGAGTAACCAAGAGCAAGAATATAAGATGATATCATTATCATGCAGACAACACAGATATACCTGACTCTTCCTCACCATCCTTGCCTATTGGTCATCACTCCTGGAAGATCCTCTGCATAGCATCCAGTATCTGTGCAGTACTGATTGATATAGGTGTATCTATATCTAGGTGCCCATAGGAGGACACCACAAATGAACTCATTCCTGCATCTCCAGCATTTCTTGTTCATCCTACACAGATGGTTTGTAGGATAGGAGATAAGTGGCCATATAGCTGCTTTTTTGTGAGGTGCTGCTTCTAGGATTTGTTCAAGACAGCATGCAACATTCTTGCACATTTCCTATCTTATATATATATTAGTAGACCATTGTTTGTGAGTTTGATTCTCACTGAGTGCCCCATACTTCTGGCCTTGTGCTAAGCTAAGCTTTGTTAATAACTTTGGGTACCTTACATTGTGTAATGGTTAGCAAGTTAAATTAGCAGACCATTGTCAGTTTAATTCTCACTGGGTGCCCCATACTTCTGGTCTTGTGCCATCAGTAGTTATAAGATCAAAAATTAAAACCAGTCTGGTCTTTAGGTAAATTCTAATATTCATCAGTAAAAATAATTAAAAATAAGTTGACAAATTAACAAGAAGATTGCAATAAATTTATTTTTGTTGTTGTTCATATCTCAATGTTTTGGTTGGGATGTTCTTTGGGCTTCTTTGGATGTATATTTTCTCCAAGCGTTTTGTTATAGTCCTGCTGATTCAGCCGTACTGACACGGCTATATCTTGGAAAAATTTTCACTTTATCTTATCAGATGAGATCAGGATTTCCATATGACTGATAATAACAGTTCATGCCTTTCTTATTGTAAAATGGAAGTTTCCCTTGTTCAAAAATATTGACATATATTGATAGTGGTTTCATGTCATCAGAATGACAACCTTTCGCATTCTGATAATGCTAAACCACTAGTGAAACATATCTACCATCTGATGAATGTAAACTGATCTGATTTGGTTTGGTTTGTTTGTTTTGTTTTATGGCATATCAACCTCAGTGGGTCATTTAATGCCGATAAAATTTTGAAATAAATCAATTCTTAATGGATAATACAATTTTTTTATAAATACATTTTTCTATTTAACCCATAGATGGGACCCTAACAGGTACTACCACTCCGGGTCAGAGTGGACCAGGGAGCAATGGTGATGAAGGGGTGCTCCACATTCCACAAACCTCCAGAACTGGAACATCACCATCAGATAGAGTTTAACGTCATTCCCAGGACATGTAGACCCTCAGCCACCGCCTTCTAGCACCTATATGATAAAAAGGGGTTGGAGCTTGCCATAAGGGCAATAGGGTTGGGAAAATCATATAGGTGCTAGGGCTTGACGTGACCAGCCGATTGATCGGAGGGGGCCTCTCCGACCGCCCGTCTAGCCCAAGATAGGGCCAAAGTGGAGTATTGCATGTTATGAACTGCTCAAACACCTGGGCTCTATCCTTAAGCATCACGGGTCGCCACCCACGGCCAACAGGTGGCCCCATTGGGGGAGTCTTACCCCTCTGCAGAGGTGCAGTCGGTGCATTCTAACGCCCCAGCCAATAGGGCGGAAACTGATCTGAGTAACTGCTATTACAATTTCAAAAGTCTGATGATGAAGTCTATGCAAGAATAACACAGCAGTCTATAACATCAATACCCCATCTTTTTCCCTGCTGTGCCTGGTGTTTTTATGCACAGCTCAATCTCGGAAAAATTTGCATATATGCAAATACATTCTTGCTAATTCTTTTGGCTCTGAGATTGCATTTTCTTAAATTAAGTTGTTAAAGCATCCATATTTTTTTTCTTTTGAGTCCTTCACTCATTTTGCACACAAAACATGTTTGCGCTTGCTTTGAACTCTGAGGTGTGTCATTTTTTTCACTACATGTTCTTTCTCATATAGTCATTCTTTTGATTTTATTAAGTGCTTGTCGGTAGGAAAAGATGTCTTAGCCAAGTACCCCCTCTTCAAGGACCAATATCAGCATTAGTATATCTGTGATATACTAACACTAAACACAGCCGAAAGGAAAGAAAAGATAAACTCATTTGTACATACCAAAAATATTTAACATTTTCTAAACACAATTTACCTACAAGTGGTAATAAAAAGGAAAAAAAAATTAAATCTATTCAAATACCTTCATAAGGGTAGGTAAGATAGTCACATAGTTTTACCATTCGCTGACAGGGGTCAGTGATGTCTCTACAAAGACTAGAGGAGAAAAAAAAGATTAAGGATGGATTACAGGGCCCTAACCAGACATGCAATTAAGGGTGTAGCGATTGTCTACCCCTATTTGGTTTGGAAGAGTTATCTTCCCTTGTTTTCAGGTTTTGTACCACTGGGGGTTTTGACTATTTAATCAGGGAAGTGTGAAGTTTAACTTTTCCTCGGGACAGCAAACAGGACACATGGGTTAGACATTTGCATCTATATCTTTTATGTGGGGGGCTTTGCCCCCCCCCCAGCCTATGTAAGTAACACTCCTTCATGTACTCTGTATCACTTCTACAGGACAAAATCCTACTATCTTTATACACCTCTAATACCTTGTCTTGTATATGTATTCATTATGTATCTCCTTTGTATACCTTCTATTTGTATATGTAATCCTGTTTAAATGTATTTCTATGTGCTTAAGTATTAAAATCTATGTTTGTTACACCTCATAATTTCTTTGTCAGAATATTACTTGTACTTATATGTATCTACGTGGAAGGTCTCTAAACCTTCGAACTAATAATAATACCTTTAAATCTAACAAGGGGAATAATTTTTTTTATTGTATCCTTACAGTTTTATGATTAATTTTAGATTTTTAAATTAAGACATACTTCAGATTTAATTTTTTTATAACTTATTTATTTTGATATTTTCAATCACAATTTCAATAATAATCCTTTGTTTGCACAGTTATATGGTTTCATGTATTATTCTCAAAAAATCTATTTGACCCATAGAATTCTAACAGGTACTACCACTAGGTCAGTGAACCTGGGACTAATGGCAATGAAGGGGTGGCTCAGTACTCCCCAGTGCCTCATCACTGGACACAGCTTAATATCATACCTTTTTTTTTTTTGGTGGTGTGGGGTCTCATCTTACTACAGATGATGCAGTCTGTGTATCCTAAATCCTGCCAACAGGACTCTTAAAAGTAGTTGCTGGGAACTTTTGCATCAATCTAATACATTGATTTATAATGTCTATAGAATTTGTTAAACAAATAAACCTATAAAGAAATATGAATATAAAACCATAAAATGAAAATATAGCAAAGATTATTCAAATATGCACGGATCCTTGTTACAAAAAAACAAGACAAAATATTTGGATGTATAAAATATTTCATTTTTTGATCTTGTTTGTTCTTTCAAAACAATATCTGAAAGCTTTTTTTGAATCTCTGATTTATTTAACCGAGACTCTGTAGAAATTGTTACACATTTATTCCTTTATGGTAATGGTGGAAAATATATAAATGATTGTGAAAATTTTGTTTGTCTGTCTTCTATAAATGAACAAATGATTTGAGTATTTGTCTGAATTTTTGAGATGAGGCATGATAATTTATATTATTTGGATTTTAGGACTATTGTCCTCATCTTTATTGTTATATGCACAATGTTTCAGCTGATGTGCCCTCCAGCTTTCTTCGGGGGTGTTTTGGTTTGAAGTTCCGTGAAAACTCCCGATTACGACAAGAAGGTTCCCAAGTTTGAAAAGACACACTTGAAGAAGGATGGAGAGCACATCCGTCAAAATGCAGTGTATATAAGCATAAAGATGAGGACAATAGTCTGAAAATAATACAAAATTCGATATGAATATTGTTGGACCTGAGGAAATCTTTAATATAAAAAGTTTTCTTCATGAGGGAAAGAGCAGCTTTCATCAAGAGACATTCACATAGGCAATAATCAGCTGGAAGCCATGTTGCAATATGTAATTTGGTGGGATTTAATAATTTTGGTTTGGTTTGTTTTGTTTTATGGCATATCAACCTCAGTGGGTCATTTAATGCCGATAAAGTTTTGAAATAAATCAATTCTTAATGGATAATACAATTTTTTATAAATACATTTTTCTATTTAACCCATAGATGGGACCCTAACAGGTACTACCACTCTGGGTCAGAGTGGACCAGGGAGCAATGGTGATGAAGGGGTGCTCCACATTCCCCAAACCTCCAAAACTGGAACATCACCATCAGATAGAGTTTAACGTCATTCCCAGGACATGTAGACCCACAGCCACCGCCTTCTAGCACCCATATGATAAAAAGGGGTTGGGGCTTGCCATAAGGGCAATAGGGTTGGAAAAATCATATAGATGACGTGACCAGCTGATTGATCGGAGGGGGCCTCTCCGACCGCCCGTCTAGCCCAAGATAGGGCCAAAGTGGAGTATTGCATGTCATGAACTGCTCATCCACCTGGGCTCTATCCTTAAGCATCACGGGTCGCCACCCACGGCCAACAGATGGCCCCATTGGGGGAGTCTTACCCCTCTGCAGAGGTGCAGTCGGTCCATTCTAATGCCCCAGCCGACAGGGTGGATTTAATAATTTTGCTTATAGAAACCATTATTCAGATTTGATTAAGTTTATGATTAGTTCTTTGAACTGGAGATGTGAAATAATTACATATCCTAATCTTTTATAAAATAAAGTGACAATTCTTCCAAGCTGTAGGCATACAAGTGCTACTGTGGGGTTGCACCACTTGGACTTTAATAGAGCACTAATAAAAGCTAGATGGGAATTACACAAGAATGCTGAGTGCTGTCTTGACCAAATCTTGGAAGCAGCACCCCACAAAAAAGCAGCCGTATGGCTACTTATCCCCTATCACACAAACCACCCAAGTTAGATGAGCTGGAAACTGTTGGAGAAGAAAGGACAAACATGTGATATTCTCCTGTGGACAACTACACATGGATACACCAGTGTAAGCCAACCAGCAAAAACCTACACCAATCAGCTTTGTGCAGATTCTGGATGCAGTGCAGAGGACCTGCCAAGAGTGATGACCAATAGGGATGGGTGGCCAAAGAGATTTATCGGTATCTACGTTGTCAGTGCAACCTGATGATAATTGTTTAATCAGGACTAACCATCTAGATCAAGAACTATGAAAAAAAATGTTTGAATCAATAAAACCCTCAAGTGACCCTTAAAAAATATTTTCCAACAAATCTACAAATCTTTCACAGAACACAAATGATTTTTGTTGGGTGGCCTTGGTATGAGTATCTTGCTGCCATAACAGATATTTACCCTGGACATTAGTGGAAAAAAAAGAAAGAAAACAGACATCTAGAAAGAAGATGGAAGAACAAAAATGCAATTTTATTTACAAAAAACATGGTAAATGAAGTATATAAAGATATATAATATAGATCCTGTCAGACTCTGTACAAAAGCAGAGGACACTGGAAAAAATATTCTCTATAACTTGGATCTCTACAAACATATCTTTCTTCAGGTTAGTATCTCTGTTTAAACAGTACTCTTGATGATTTCCCTTGAGAGTCATGTGACTAGCAAAATGCAGTACATGTTTAATTAAGGAACTTATCCCAACAACTTCATAGGATAAAAGATTAAAAAGTTGAGAGAGAGAGAGAGAGAGAGAGAGAGAGAGAGAGAGAGAGAGAGAGAGAGAGAGAGAGAGAGATGAATCAGGATAGAGTGGATAAAAACTTGAGATTGTCTAAGGGAGTTAGAAGAGATGACCAGATTAAATGACCTTTTGGTTCCCATCCATAAAATGTTATGTTTTTTTTTTCTTTCTGTAAGATACTTTTTTTAATATCTATGTTTGTTGGTTGATTATATAACATATCAGTCCTTGTTGGGATATTTTATTCTGAAGTTTAACAATTTTGGTTCACAATTATGTGCAAAAATATATGTATTCATTCACCTACTATGCCAATTTTTAAGTGTAATAAAGCTGGTTTGAATTCAGGGTTTTGCTAATCCTAGACTGGTTACCATATCAAGGCTAAAGAATGCTCCAGTATGCTCTACTATTTACCCATAACTGGAGCAAGAACTGATGGGTTCATGCTTTTCCCAAAGGCATTATTACAAAGTGAAACACAAACAGCCTCATTCAGGATTTGAACTGCATATCCTTAGGACAATAACCATTATTCTACAGTCAGTGTAACAATTTTGGCTCTCAATTATGTATGGTACAAAAATATATGTATTCACCAACCCACTATGCCAGGAGCAGAATGTAACACAATATCAATTTTTTAAGTGGAGTACAACTAGTTTAAATTAAGAGTTTTCCTAATATTAAACTGGTTGCCATACCAAAGCTAAAAAACAACAGTATGCGCTACTATTTACTCATAACTGGGAGGAGAACAGATGATTTCATGCCTTTTCCAAAGGCATTATCACAAAGTGAAATACAAACAGATTTATTCAAGATTTGAAATTGGAGTCCATATCTTTAGGACAATAACCATTACACATATCACACCTTCCAAACGGGTAAACACTTCATATTTAGTAGCACTATCAATATTTTAACAGCCAATATATCAATCAAGTTCTCAATCATTTCAAACAGATCTATTTGACACGCATATATGATCAAATGGTAGGTATGTAGTTACAAACAAGTGAGTCAATATTTGCACATAGTTGTATAGTTTTAAATATTTCCATATAATACTAATTTATACACATTTATATGATTCCAAGTAATTATTTCTCTTTAATAATAATCATTTGTTTGCTTATAATTATATGGTTTCAGGTAGATAATAATAATCCATAATAAACAATTATGGCTTCAAGTAACTATTCTTAATATAAATAATTTGCACACAGTTATATGGTTTCAAGTATTCCTATCAAATACTAATGATTTTCAAATCAAATTTTCTATTCTACCCATAGATGGGTTGGTTGGATTTTATGTCATGTCAACCCTTGTTGGTTTATTATATGCAGAAGATGTTTTGTTTTTTATATATAATTATTCATGTTTTGTTTTATTCATTCTTGATGGGTATTCAAGATTTTTTCAAACTCAATCTTTTAAACTCAACTCATTTTTTTTCTATTTAACCTAGAGATGTGACCCTAACAGGTACGACCAGTGCGGAGCCAAGTGAACCTGGGAGTAATGGTGATTAAGAGGTACTCCACAATTGGAATTTTACCATCAAATAGAGCTTAATGTCATACCCAGGACATTAAGACCCTCAACCCACAGATAGATTGGTAGTAGCTTTTATGATCCGAAGTCAGAGTAGACCTGGGAGTAACAGCAATGAAGAGTCAACTCCATTCTCCTCAGAGCTCCAGAACTGGAGCCTCACCATTATATGCAGCTTAATGTCATCACCAAGATAATTCTGTTATGAAGCGGAAAGAAAATTTTAAGTGTTGTGAAGAAAAATATCACACTTCAAATTTGGAGAATCCAAGTCGAATAAAAAGAAATTTCCATTTTGAAATTGCATAAGCATTTTACATTGTTTTTATTTCCTTCTATCTGAACCCAAAATTAATCTTGACAATTTCCTAGCTGACCTTAACTGCAAACCTTTATACAAAAATAAAAATTAGAAAAAAACAGAAGAAATTATTGGTTTTCATCCCCTGATTCACTATCTGTCATGAGATATTTTTATTTTCTCCTAACCATCTTCAAGAATCCCCTACCACTCATCGTACAATTCCCTGGAAAGCACTCCATCTAAATCAATGCATAGGACTTGATTGGTTAGATGTCATAAACATGTGATTGCATCAGTGAATTTTTCTCATTGCAGAAGATGCAAAAGATGCCCAAATTCAAAATGTCCAACAACACCATAAGTTTTATGTAGTCAAGTAGCAATTAAAGTTCAATATTTTATAATATATTAATAATTTGAAGGCAAATACAATGCGTATAAAAAATAAAAACAAAAAGATGTTATTTTTGTCTTATCAATTTCAAAGCATGAACTTCATCATCAGAGATTTGTATCAGAAATGGATATATCCCCTTTTTACTAGTGCTAGAACAGATTGTTTTTTGCATATTTATATATAATATACACACACACATACATACTCATATATATACACCTATATATATACACACACACTACACATACATTATATACATATATTATATACACACACACACATACATACATTATATATACATATATATATACACACACACACATACATCATTATATAATATATTATATATAACCACACATACATCATTATATCATATACCACACACATACATACATTATAACATAACAAACACCACAATTATTATACATATATATAACACACCACACATTATAATACATATATATATCACACACACACATACATACTACATTATATACATTAATATATATATATACACACACACATACATACATACAATTATACATACATATATATACACCACACACAATACATAATATACATATATATCACACACACACACAATACATACATAATATACATATATATATATACACACACACATACATACATAATATACATATATATATATACACACACACATACATACATAATATACATATAATATACACACACACACATACATAATATACATATATATATACAACAACACACATACATACATAATATACATATATATATACACACACACACATACATACATAATATACATATATATACACACACACACATACATAATATACATATATATACACACACACCATACATACATAATATACATATATATACACACACACACATACATAATATACATATATATACACACACACACATACATACATAATACATATATATACACACACACACATACACACATCAACCCTTCTGTATATGACATATAGGTATATACATATATATACACACACACACATACATACATAATATACATATATATACACACACATACATACATTATATACATATATATATACACACACACACATACATACACACCACACACACACATACCAACCCTTCGTATAAAGTATATGACATAAGGGTTAATTTCTTAAGCAGAGTTTAAACAGGTTTGAATTCAGAGTTTTCCTTCTCCTCTCCTAGACTGGTTCCATATTCACGGTTAAAGAGCCCAGTCTGCCCTACTATTTACCATAGATGGAGGGAGAGTAGTTGGATGCATACCTGTCCCAAGGGTATTAGTGCAATGTGAAATGCAAACAGTCTCATCCAGGATTTGAATTCCGGTCGACTTCCTATGAGTAACCAAGAGCAAGAATATGGGATGATATCATTATCATGCAGAACAACACAGATATACATGACTCTTCCTCACCATCTTTCCTATTGGTCATCACTCCTGGAAGATCCTCTGCATAGCATTCCAGTATCTGTGAAGTACTGATTGATATAGGTGTATCTAATCTAGGTGCCCATAGGAAGAACACCACAAATGAACTCATTCCTGCATCTCCAGCATTTCCTGTTCATCCTACACAGATGGTTTGTAGGATAGGAAGATAAGTGGCATATAGCTGCTTCTTTGTGAGGTGCTGCTTCTAGATTTTTTCAAGACGCATGTAACATTCTTGCACATTCCTATCTAGCCTTTTCTCCAAGCGTTTTGTTATAGTCCTGGTGATTTAACAGAAATATTGGGTGAATTAGTATCTCTGTCGTAAAGGAAAGGAGACAAGGCAATTATAGACCATATAATTGTGTTAATAGTTTATTGGTGCAATGTTAAATGTGTTAGTATACAAATGGTGTTAAATGTCTGTAAGAGGTACAACATGTGTTTGAAGTGTATGCGAGAGTTTTGTTAAATGATAGATAGTTCATAAATGGTTGCCAGAAGATGTTCACTCGGCGGAGATATTAGGTATGTAGAGGTTTAAGAAACTTAACTTGTGTCGTGTTGTCTCTGCAGTTGGTTCTGTGGTTGTTCTTTAGTTCGTCTGGTCTTACCCTTTAGGTGCCAAGACAGTGTTTGTTGACCTTATTTGGCCGTTACTTGAAATGTTGTTCCCCAGTGCCAACTAGTTGTGTTCCCTTCGCCTGTCGGGCTGTTCTGTGGAATTTTAGGGGTCTGCCCCTGGCGTCTGTTTCCAGGAACTAATAGGGCAGATAACCAATTTCTGATAGATTCAGCCGTACTGACACGGCTATATCTTGGAAAAATTTACACTTTATCTTATCAGACGAGATCAGGATTCCCATATGACTGATAATAACAGTTCATGCCTTTCTTATTGTAAAATGGAAGTTTCCGTTGTTCAAAAAGATTGACATATATTGATAATAATTATATATTCAATTTATATATATAAATTATATATATTCAATTATACAATGCATGTATATTATATATATAATAATTATATATATATATATATATATATATATATATATAATATATATAGGTTTTATATATATAATTATATAATAATATTAAATTATAATAATATTTTAATAATATTATAATAATAAATTATAATAATAATAATAATATAAATTATATATAAATTATATATATTCAATTATACCATGCATGTTTATATGCATGACATATTAATTTATATATTTATATAGAATATATATATGAATTAATATAGATTATATATAAATTATATATATTCATTATACAATGCATTTTTATATGCATGACATATATATTTATATAGAATATATATATGAATTAATATAGATTATATATAATTATATATATTCAATTATACAATGCATGTTTATATGCATGACATTATATTTATATAGAATTATATATGAATTAATATAGATTATATATAAATTATATATATTCAATTATACAATGCATGTTTATATGCATTGACATATATATTTATATAGAATATATAATGAATTAATATAGATTAATATAAATTATATATATTCAATTATACAATGCATGTTTATATGCATGACATCTATATTTATATAGAATATATATATGAATTAATATAATTATATATAAATTATATATATTCAATTATACAATGCATGTTTATATGCATGACATATATATATTATATGAATATATATATAATTAATATAGATTATAATAAATTTATATATCAATATACAATGCATGTTTATATGCATGACATATATATTTATATAGAATATATATTATGATTAATATAGATTATATATAAATTATATAGATTCAATTATACAATGCATGTTTATATGCATGACATATATATTTATATAGAATATATATATGAATTAATATAGATTATATATAAATTATATAGTTCAATTATACAATGCATGTTTATGCATGACATATAAATTTATATATTTATATAGAATTTTATATATGAATTAATATATATTATATATAAATTATATATATTCAATTATATATATTCAATTATACAATGCATGTATATTATATATATAAATTTATATATATTCAATATATATAGCAAACCTTCGCATTCTGATAATGCTAAAACCATAGTGAAACATATATACCCATCTGATGAATGTAACTGATCTAAGTAACTGCTATTACAATTTCAAAAGTCTGATGATGAAGTCATGCAAGAATAACACAGCAGTCTATACACCAATACCCATCTTTTTCCCTGCTGTGCCTGGGTGTTTTTATGCACAGCTCATCTCGGAAAAATTTGCATATATGCAAATACATTCTTGCTAATTCTTCTGGCTCTGAGATTGCATTTTCTTAAATTAAGTTGTTAAGCAGCCATATTTTCTTTTCTTTTGAGTCCTCACTCATTTTGCACACAAGACATGTTTGCGCTTGCTTTGAACTCTGAGGTGTGTCATTTTTTTTCACTACATGTTCTTTCTCATATAGTCATTCTTTTGATTTTATTAGATGCTTGTCGGTAGGAAAAGATGTTTTAGCCAAGTACTCCTCTTCAAGGACCAATATCAGCATTAGCATATCTGTGATATACTACACAACAAAAGCGAAAGGAAAGAAAAAGATAAACTCATTTGTACATACCAAAAACATTTAACATTTTCTATACACAATTTACTTACAAGTGGTAATAAAAAGAGAAAAAAAATTAAATCTATTCAAAACACCTTTATAAGGGTAGGTAAGATAGCACATGTGGTTTTACCATTCCTGACAGGGGTCAGTGATGTCTCTACAAAGACTAGAGGAGAAAAAAAGATTAGGATTGATTACCGACATGCAAATAAGGGTGTAGCAATTGACTCCCCTGTTTGGTTTGGAAGAGTTTCTTCCCTTGTTTTAGGTTTTGTACCACTATGGGTCCTGACTATTTATCAGGGAAGTGCGAAGTTTAACTTTTTCTCGGGACAGCAAACAGGACCACGGGTTAGACATTTGCATCTATACTTTTATGTGGGGGGCTTCGCCACCCCAGCCTATATAAGTAACACTCTTTCATGTACTCTGTATCACTTCTACAGGAACAAATCCTACTATCTTTATACACTCTAATACCTTGTCTTGTATATGTATTCATTATGTATCTCCTTTATATACCTTTTATTTGTATATGTATCCTATTTAAATGTACTTCTATGTGCTTAAATATTAAAATCTATGTTTGTTACACCTCAATAATTTCTTTGTCAGAATATTACTTGTACTTATATGTATCCATTGGAAGGTCTCTAAACCTTCAAATTAATGATAATACCTTTAAATCTAACAAGGGGAATAATTTTTTTTATTGTACCTACAGTTTTATGATTAATTTTAAATTTTTAAATTAAGACATACTTCAGATTTTTTTTTTATAACTTATTTATTTTGATATTTTCAATACAATTTCAATAATAATCCTTTGTTGCACAGTTATATGGTTCATGTATTCTTATTCTCAAAAAAATCTATTTGACCCATAGATGGAATTCTAAACAGGTACTACCACTGGGTCAGTGAACCTGGGACTAATGGCAATGAAGGGGTGGCTCAGTACTCCCAGTGCCTCATCACTGGACACAGCTTAATATCATACCTTTTTTTTTTTTGGTGTGTGGGGTCCTTACTTACTACAGATGATGCAGTCTGTGTATCCTAAATCCTGCCAACAGGACTCTTAAAAGTAGTTGCTGGAACTTTTGCATCAGTCTTATACATTGATTTATAATGTCTATAGAATTTGTTAAACAAATAAACCTATAAAGAAATATGAATATAAAACCATAAAATGAAAATATAGCAAAGATTATTCAAATATGCACGGATCCTTGTTACAAAAAAACAAGACAAAATATTTGGATGTATAAAATATTTCATTTTTTGATCTTGTTTGTTCTTTCAAAACAATATCTAAAAAGCTTTTTTTTGAATCTCTGATTTATTTTAACGAGACTCCTGTTAAAAATTGTTATACATTTATTCCTTTATGGTAATGGTGGAAAATATATAAATAATTGTGAAAATTTTGTTTGTCTGTCTTCTATAAATAACAATGATTTGAGTTTTGTCTGAATTTTGAGATGAGGCATGATAATCAATATCATTTGGATTTTTAGGACTATTGTCTCGATCTTTATTGTTATTGCACAACTGTTTCAGCTGATTGCCTCCAGCTTTCTTCGGTGGGTGTTTTGGTTTGAAGTTCCGTGAAGCTCCGCGATTACGGACAAGAAGGTTCCCAAGTTTTGAGAAGACACACTTGAAGAAGGATGGAGAGCACATCCGTCAAAAAATGCAGTGTATATAAGTATAAAGATGAGGACAATAGTCTGAAAATCCAAATAATACAAATGGTTTGAGGTCAAGCTACCAAATTCGATATGAATATTGTTTGGACCTGAGGAAATCTTTAATAAAAAAGTTTTTCTTCATGAGGGAAAGAGCAGTTTTCATCAAGAATATTCACATAGCAATAATCAGCTGGAAGCATGTTGCAATATGTAATTTGGTGGGATTTAATAATTTTGCTTATAGAACCATTATTCAGATTTGAATTAAGTTATGATTAGTTCTTTGAACTGGAGATGTGAAATAATTACATATCTCCTAATCTTTTATAAAATAAAAGTGACAATTCTTCAAGCTGTAGGCATACAAGTGCTACTGTGGGGTTGCACCACTTGACTTTAATAGAGCACTAATAAAAGCTAGATGGGACTTACACAAGAATGCTGGGTGCTGTCTTGACCAAATCTTGGAAGCAGCACCCCACAAAAAAGCAGCTCTATGGATACTTATCTCTATCACACAAACCATCCAAGTAAGAGGGCTGGAAACTGCTGGAGAAGAAGGACAAACATGTGATATTCTCTTGTGGACAACTACACATGGATACACCAGTGTAAGCCAACCAGCAAAAACCTACACCAATCAGCTTTGTGCAGATTCTGATGCAGTGCAGAGGACTGCCAAGAGTGATGACCAATAGGGATGGTGGGCCAAAGAGATTTATGGTATCTACATTGTCAGTGCAACCTGATGATAATTGTTTAATCAGGAACTAACCAATCTAGATCAAGAACTATGAAAAAAATGTTTGAATCAATAAAACCCTCAAGTGACCCTTAAAAAATATTTCCAACAAATCTACAAATCTTTCACAGAACACAAATGATTTTTGTTGGGTGGCCTTGGTATGAGTATCTTGCTGCCATTACAGATATTTGCCCTGGACATTAGTGGAAAAAAGAAAGAAAACAACATCTAGAAAGAAGAAGGAAGAACAAAAATGCAATTTTATTTAAAAAAAACATGGTAATAAAGTATAAAGATATATATATAGATCCTGTCAGACTCTGTACAAAAGCAGAGGACACTGGAAAAAAATATTCTCTATAACTTGGATCTCTACAAACATATCTTTTCTCAGGTTAGTATCTCTGTTTAAACAGTACTCTTGATGATTTCCCTTGAGAGTCATGTGACTAGCAAAATGCAAGTACATGTTTAACCACTAGATGCAATTTAACGTTATACCCGTGACTTTAAGACCTCAGACACCGCATTCTAGCACATGTTATAAACCGTATTAGCATGCAAGCGTATGGTGATGAGGAAATGAACAAAACACAGATTTTAAGTTTTAAAATTGTATTAAGAAAAACAACA
>CM042149.1:24086067-24093567 GCA_023376005.1 Doryteuthis pealeii
TACAATGCATGTTTTATATGCATGACATATATATTTATATAGAATATATATATGAATTAATATAGATTATATATAAATTATATATATTCAATTATACAATGCATGTTTATATGCATGACATATATATTTATATAGAATATATATATGAATTAATATAGATTATATATAAATTATATATATTCAATTATACAATGCATTTTATATGCATGACATATATATTTATATAGAATATATATATGAATTAATATAGATTATAATAAATTATATATATTCAATTATACAATGCATGTTTATATGCATGACATAGTTTATATATTATATATATATATATATATAATTAATATAGATTATATATAAATTATATAGATTCAATTATACAATGCATGTTTATATGCATGACATATATATTTATATAGAATATATATATGAATTAATATAGATTATATATAAATTATATAGATTCAATTATACAATGCATGTTTATATGCATGACATATAAATTTATATATTTATATAGAATTTATATATGAATTAATATATATTATATATAAATTATATATATTCAATTATATATATTCAATTATACAATGCATGTATATTATATATATAAATTATATATATTCAATTATATATAGCAAACCTTTCGCATTCTGATAATGCTAAACCACTAGTGAAACATATCTACCATCTGATGAATGTAAACTGATCTAAGTAACTGCTATTACAATTTCAAAAGTCTGATGATGAAGTCTATGCAAGAATAACACAGCAGTCTATAACGTCAATACCCCATCTTTTTCCCTGCTGTGCCTGGTGTTTTTATGCACAGCTCAATCTCGGGAAAATTTGCATATATGCAAATACATTCTTGCTAATTCTTCTGGCTCTGAGATTGCATTTTCTTAAATTAAGTTGTTAAAGCAGCCATATTTTCTTTTCTTTTGAGTCCTTCACTCATTTTGCACACAAGACATGTTTGCGCTTGCTTTGAACTCTGAGGTGTGTCATTTTTTTTCACTACATGTTCTTTCTCATATAGTCATTCTTTTGATTTTATTAGATGCTTGTCGGTAGGAAAAGATGTTTTAGCCAAGTACTCCCTCTTCAAGGACCAATATCAGCATTAGCATATCTGTGATATACTAACACTAAACACAGCCGAAAGGAAAGAAAAGATAAACTCATTTGTACATACCAAAAACATTTAACATTTTCTATACACAATTTACTTACAAGTGGTAATAAAAAGGAAAAAAAATTAAATCTATTCAAACACCTTTATAAGGGTAGGTAAGATAGCCATGTGGTTTTACCATTCCCTGACAGGGGTCAGTGATGTCTCTACAAAGACTAGAGGAGAAAAAAGATTAAGGATTGATTACCGGACATGCAAATAAGGGTGTAGCAATTGACTGCCCCTGTTTGGTTTGGAAGAGTTATCTTCCCTTGTTTTCAGGTTTTGTACCACTATGGGTCCTGACTATTTAATCAGGGAAGTGCGAAGTTTAACTTTTTCTCGGGACAGCAAACAGGACACATGGGTTAGACATTTGCATCTATACCTTTTATGTGGGGGGCTTCGCCACCCCAGCCTATATAAGTAACACTCTTTCATGTACTCTGTATCACTTCTACAGGACAAAGTCCTACTATCTTTATACACCTCTAATACCTTGTCTTGTATATGTATTCATTATGTATCTCCTTTATATACCTTTTATTTGTATATGTAATCCTATTTAAATGTACTTCTATGTGCTTAAATATTAAAATCTATGTTTGTTACACCTCATAATTTCTTTGTCAGAATATTACTTGTACTTATATGTATCCATGTGGAAGGTCTCTAAACCTTCAAATTAATGATAATACCTTTAAATCTAACAAGGGGAATAATTTTTTTTTATTGTATCCTTACAGTTTTATGATTAATTTTAAATTTTTAAATTAAGACATACTTCAGATTTATTTTTTTTATAACTTATTTATTTTGATATTTTCAATGACAATTTCAATAATAATCCTTTGTGTGCACAGTTATATGGTTTCATGTATTCTTATTCTCAAAAAATCTATTTGACCCATAGATGGAATTCTAACAGGTACTACCACTGGGTCAGTGAACCTGGGACTAATGGCAATGAAGGGGTGGCTCAGTACTCCCCAGTGCCTCATCACTGGACACAGCTTAATATCATACCTTTTTTTTTTTTGGTGGTGTGGGGTCTTAACTTACTACAGATGATGCAGTCTGTGTATCCTAAATCCTGCCAACAGGACTCTTAAAAGTAGTTGCTGGGAACTTTTGCATCAGTCTTATACATTGATTTATAATGTCTATAGAATTTGTTAAACAAATAAACCTATAAAGAAATATGAATATAAAACCATAAAATGAAAATATAGCAAAGATTATTCAAATATGCACGGATCCTTGTTACAAAAAAACAAGACAAAATATTTGGATGTATAAAATATTTCATTTTTTGATCTTGTTTGTTCTTTCAAAACAATATCTAAAAGCTTTTTTTGAATCTCTGATTTATTTAACCGAGACTCTGTAAAAATTGTTATACATTTATTCCTTTATGGTAATGGTGGAAAATATATAAATAATTGTGAAAATTTTGTTTGTCTGTCTTCTATAAATGAACAAATGATTTGAGTATTTGTCTGAATTTTTGAGATGAGGCATGATAATTCATATCATTTGGATTTTTAGGACTATTGTCCTCATCTTTATTGTTATATGCACAATGTTTCAGCTGATGTGCCCTCCAGCTTTCTTCGGGGGTGTTTTGGTTTGAAGTTCCGTGAAAGCTCCCGATTACGACAAGAAGGTTCCCAAGTTTGAGAAGACACACTTGAAGAAGGATGGAGAGCACATCCGTCAAAATGCAGTGTATATAAGTATAAAGATGAGGACAATAGTCTGAAAAATCCAAATAATACAAAATGGTTTGAGGTCAAGCTACCAAATTCGATATGAATATTGTTGGACCTGAGGAAATCTTTAATATAAAAAGTTTTCTTCATGAGGGAAAGAGCAGTTTTCATCAAGAGATATTCACATAAGCAATAATCAGCTGGAAGCCATGTTGCAATATGTAATTTGGTGGGATTTAATAATTTTGCTTATAGAAACCATTATTCAGATTTGATTAAGTTTATGATTAGTTCTTTGAACTGGAGATGTGAAATAATTACATATCCTAATCTTTTATAAAATAAAGTGACAATTCTTCCAAGCTGTAGGCATACAAGTGCTACTGTGGGGTTGCACCACTTGGACTTTAATAGAGCACTAATAAAAGCTAGATGGGACTTACACAAGAATGCTGGGTGCTGTCTTGACCAAATCTTGGAAGCAGCACCCCACAAAAAAGCAGCTCTATGGATACTTATCTCCTATCACACAAACCATCCAAGTAAGAGGAGCTGGAAACTGCTGGAGAAGAAAGGACAAACATGTGATATTCTCCTGTGGACAACTACACATGGATACACCAGTGTAAGCCAACCAGCAAAAACCTACACCAATCAGCTTTGTGCAGATTCTGGATGCAGTGCAGAGGACCTGCCAAGAGTGATGACCAATAGGGATGGGTGGCCAAAGAGATTTATGGGTATCTACATTGTCAGTGCAACCTGATGATAATTGTTTAATCAGGACTAACCATCTAGATCAAGAACTATGAAAAAAAATGTTTGAATCAATAAAACCCTCAAGTGACCCTTAAAAAATATTTTCCAACAAATCTACAAATCTTTCACAGAACACAAATGATTTTTGTTGGGTGGCCTTGGTATGAGTATCTTGCTGCCATTACAGATATTTGCCCTGGACATTAGTGGAAAAAAAAGAAAGAAAACAGACATCTAGAAAGAAGAAGGAAGAACAAAAATGCAATTTTATTTAAAAAAACATGGTAAATAAAGTATAAAGATATATAATATAGATCCTGTCAGACTCTGTACAAAAGCAGAGGACACTGGAAAAAAATATTCTCTATAACTTGGATCTCTACAAACATATCTTTCTTCAGGTTAGTATCTCTGTTTAAACAGTACTCTTGATGATTTCCCTTGAGAGTCATGTGACTAGCAAAATGCAGTACATGTTTAATTAAGGAACTTATCCCAACAACTTCATAGGATAAAAGATTAAAAAGTTAAGAGAGAGAGAGAGAGAGAGAGAGAAGAGAGAGAGAGAGAGAGAGGGGGGAATCAGGATAGAGTGGATAAAAACTTGAGATTGTCTAAGGGAGTTAGAAGAGATGACCAGATTAAATGACCTTTTGGTTCCCATCCATAAAATGTTATGTTTTTTTTTCTTTCTGTAAGATACTTTTTTTAATATCTATGTTTGTTGGTTGATTATATAACATATCAGTCCTTGTTAGGATATTTTATTCTGAAGTTTAACAATTTTGGTTCACAATTATGTGCAAAAATATATGTATTCATTCCCCTACTATGCCAATTTTTAAGTGTAGTAAAGCTGGTTTGAATTCAGGGTTTTACTAATCCTAGACTGGTTACCATATCAAGGCTAAAGAATGCTCCAGTATGCTCTACTATTTACCCATAACTGGAGCAAGAACAGATGGATTCATGTCTTTCCCAAGACCATTATTACAAAGTGAAACACAAACAGCCTCATTCAGGATTTGAACTTGTAGTCCATATCCTTAGGACAATAACCATTATTCTACAGTCAGTGTAACAATTTTGGCTCCCAATTATGTATGGTACAAAAATATATGTATTCACCCACCCACTATGCCATGAGCAGAATGTAACACAATATCAATTTTTTAAGTGGAGTACAACTAGTTTAAATTAAGAGTTTTCCTAATATTAGACTGGTTGCCATACCAAAGCTAAAAAAAACAAAAAACAGTATGATCTACTATTTACTCATAACTGGGAGGAGAACAGGTGATTTCATGCCTTTTCCAAAGGCATTATCACAAAGTGAAATACAAACAGCTTTATTCAAGATTTGAAATTGGAGTCCATATCTTTAGGACAATAACCATTACACATATCACACCTTCCAAACGGGTAAACACTTCATATTTAGTAGCACTATCAATATTTTAACAACCAATATATCAATCAAGTTCTCAATCATTTCAAACATTATTTCAAACAGATCTATTTGACATGCATATATGATCAAATGGTTGGTATATAGTTACAAACAAGTGTATCAATATTTGCACATAGTTGTGTAGTTTTAAATATTTCCATATAATACTAATTTATACACATTTATATGATTTCAAGTAATTATTTCTCTTTAATAATAATCATTTGTTTGCTTATAATTATATGGTTTCAAGTAGATAATAATAATCCATAGTAAATAATTATGGCTTCAAGTAACTATTCTTAATATAAATAATTTGCACACAATTATACAAGTATTCCTATCAAATACTAATGATTTTCAAATCAAAATTCTACCCATAGATGGGTTGGTTTGATTTTATGGCATGTCAACCCTTGTTGGTTTACTATATGCTGAAGATGTTTTGTTTTTATATATAATTATTCATGTTTTTTTTTATTCATTCTTGATGGGTATTCAAGATTTTTTCAAACTCAATCTTTTAAACTCAACTTTTTTTAAAACTCATTTTTATTTTATTTAACCCATACAGGTAACCCTAACAGGTACGACCAGTGCGGGGCCAAGTGAACCTGGGAGTAAAGGTGATTAAAGGTTACTCCACAATTGGAACTTCCCCATCAAATAGAGCTTAATGTCATACCCAGGACATTAAGACCCTCAACCCACAGATAGATTGGTAGTAGCTTTTATGATCCGAAGTCAGAGTAGACCTGGGAGTAACAGCAATGAAGAGTCAACTCCATTCTCCTCAGAGATCCAGAACTGGAGCCTCACCATTATATGCAGCTTAATGTCATCACCAAGATAATTCTGTTATGAAGTGGAAAGAAAATTTTAAGTGTTGTGAAGAAAAATATCACACTTCAAATTTGGAGAATTCAAGTCGAATAAAAAGAAATTTCCATTTCGAAATCGCATAAGCATTTTACATTGTTTTTATTTCCTTCTATCTGAACCCAAAATTAATCTTGACAATTTCCTAGCTGACCTTAACTGCAAACCTTTACACAAAAATAAAAATTAGAAAAAAACAGAAGAAATTATTGGTTTTCATACCCTGATTCACTATCTGTCATGAGATATTTTTATTTTCTCCTAACCATCTTCAAGAATCCCCTACCACTCATCGTACAATCCCCTGGAAAGCACTCCATCTAAATCAATGCATAGGACTTGATTGGTTAGATGTCATAAACATGTGATTGCATCAGTGAATTTTTCTCATTGCAAAAGATGCAAAAGATGCCCAAATTCAAAATGTCCAACAACACCATAAGTTTTATGTAGTCAAGTAGCAATTAAAGTTCAATATTTTATAATATATTAATAATTTGAAGGCAAATACAATGCATATGAAAAATAAAAACAAAAAGATGTTATTTTTGTCTTATCAATTTCAAAGCATGAACTTCATCATCAGAGATTTGTATCAGAAATGGATATATCCCCTTTTTACTAGTGCTAGAACAGATTGTTTTTTGCATCTGAAGAGGTGCTCCATTTCAGACACAGAAATAAATGGTGCCATTTTATCTGTACAGATGTAAGTAAGTAAGTAAAGTCGTCGGGGCGGCCTAAAGTCGGTATCAGCCAGTCAGCAAGAGAGTCTATCCCCTTTTCAATAGCGCTAGACCAAGGAGATTGTTTTGGCGTCTGAGGTGGAGCGCCACACCTACCATCAGCTCCTTACTTTACCGCACAGATCCCTGTGCTACTCATACGCTGAGTTGGCGAGGACCGGTATCGAACTAGGAACCTTGTGGTTTCTAGCCAAACACTCTACCGACTGAGCTAACCCGGCCCCTACAATGTACATTTAGTGAATTATTTTTGTTTCAAAATTCTGAAAAGTGTTACCAAGTACATTGGGCAGTAGAGGGCATGTTTGTTGAAATGTAGCTGTAACAACCAAGATGAGGATACTAGTCAGAATCAATCATGTATTATAAAGTAAAGTCATCGTCAGTATCAGCCTGACAGCGAGGGAGTCTATCCCCTTTTCACTAGCGCTAGACCAAGGAGATTATTTTAGCATCTGAGGTAGAGCGCCACACCTACCATCAGCTCCTCACTTTACCGCACAGATCCCTGTGCTACTCATACGCTGAGTTGGCGAGGGCCGGTATCAAACTAGGAACCTTGTGGCTTCTAGCCGAATGCTCTACCGACTGAGCTAACCCAACCCATTCATGTATTATAATCATGCTAATAAATATTACAGATTAGGTTATTTTTTTTTTTTTTAACTGCTTGTTAACCAGTCAGTGGAAAGAGCAAATTTTTTTCCTTTCTTATTTCATAATTTTTCATGTCATTCCTCTCTTTTATTTTAGTCAATTCATTTAATTTCTTTCATCTTT
>CM042149.1:24098567-24213567 GCA_023376005.1 Doryteuthis pealeii
ATTTGTGATAAATGTTTTCACAAGTTTACAACATATTGACTTGCACTGAGACAGTGTGGCAGATTCAGAGAGTTGATAAGATGAGAACTGAAAATGTTTTCAAACAAAATTGTGACTCATGAGATTTATATGCAAATCAGGGCCACAGCAATGCACATGTGCGTCATGTGCTACACATATGGCATCACATACTGGAGGGAGCATCATAAGGCAGTCTACTACCCTCTGCTTTGCCCTTGGTCTATGCAGGCTGATAAATCTTAGTTTTACCTTAATTAAAAAAATTTTTTTCATTGGTTTATTTTATTGAATTATTGTTTTTGCAAAGTTTATAAAATATGAATTTTCAGTTTGTTTGGAAGAAAGCAATTATGCTTAAAAGCTTAAAGGCACTCAAATGGTCAGTTGTGTGTTATTGTTGCACAATTGTGTTTCAATAAATATTTGTTATTATCAATGGCGAGTTTTTCTTGTCTTTTGAGTGCCAACACCTGGCAACTTGTTCCGATCAAAGGCCAACCAATCCAATGAAAAAAAAACGACAAAGTTGTATTGATCACTATTCTGTGGATCAAAGGTAAACACAACGCGTGTGCAGAAAGCATTGATGAAGCAACAACCTGGAACACATGTGATAGTCACAGAACTAAGACATCGCATCAAGTGAAATTTGACTAGCACAGGAGCACCCACACAGACATATATATAAGTAACCAGGTTAGTTGGTGTTTGGAATGATTTTAAGCAGGGCCTTTTTATACATTCAATGTATAATAATTGGGGAATTATATACAGAGCAATATATTTATCAAAGAAAAGGCTTAAATACTAATCATATAAACAGTTATAAATTTATTTCTCCATATATATATATATATATATATATATATATATATATGAGAAGTAAATACACAAATGATGTGTTTTCGATATGGCTATTTTTAGCCGACAATTTTTGGGAGAATATGTGGTTAATTGAAGTCGTACCTAATTTTGGAAGTTAATTAATTAATAATTAATTAATTAGGCCGGCATACCTATTCAAATGTAAGGCTAAACAAATTGAGAAAAATCAATCTCTGTATGTACATTTCGGCCTATTAGGCCTCATCAACAGAGCTATAGATAGGAAGACCGCCTTGATGAAGATCTGCTGATGAGGCCTAATAGGCCGAAATGTACATACAGAGATTGATTTTTCTCAATTTGTTTAGCCTTACATTTGAATAGGTATGCCCGCATAATTAATTAATTATTAATTAATTAACTTCCAAAATTAGGTACGACTTCAATTAACCACATATTCTCCCCAAAATATATATATATATATATATATATATATATATATATATACTTTGCTTCTTCAGAGTGTAAATCTTAAGGAATTTCCTCAAGATTCATTGTATGAAGAAGCCAATATATACTTTATTTCATTGAATCATCATCTTTGCAAAGTTTATAAGATTTGAATCTTCAGTTTGTTTTACTTGGAAGAAAGCAATTATGCTTAAGGCACCAACACGGCCAGTAGCTGTAGTCCTGTGTTTAGTTTTATTTAAATAAGATCTTTAATAGCCTCATACAAATTGATTTTGTGAAGATTCTCTAGTGAATAAGTTTTGAATTTTGATTGTGGCAGCTGATGTCATATTGATGAATTTGATTCACCCACATCTTACAATACCCCACCCACCCACATCCCACATCCGAGTCATTTCCAGGGCTGACACATCATATAATGCAGAAATGACATTGAAGAAACCAATAAAACTTTTGTTCAAATCAGGATGTATACGTATAATAGGAAGTCTTATTCATTCAGACCAGTTTCCTCATCTTTATTGTCTCTATCCTGACATTTTGGTCCCTGTACCCTCAGGCCTTCTTTCTATCTGAATTTCTCAGATTAGGTCTTCTTACTATTATATTGATTCATTCATACCAGTTTTTCATATTTCTCAGGTATTTTACTATTATAGATTGATTCGTTCAGACTAGTATCTTCATCTTTGTTGTTTCTATCCCAACATTTTGGTCCTTGTACCCTCAGGCCTTCTATCTGAATTTCTCAGATTAGGTCTTCTTACTATTATATTGATTCATTCATACCAGTTTTTCATATTTCTCAGGTATTCTTACTATTATAGATTGATTCGTTCAGACTAGTATCTTCATCTTTGTTGTTTCTATCCCAACATTTTGGTCCCTGTACTCTCAGGCCTTCTTTCTATCTGAATTTCTCAGATTAGGTCTTCTTACTATTATATTGATTCATTCATACCAGTTTTTCATATTTCTCAGGTATTCTTACTATTATAGATTGATTCGTTCAGACTAGTATCTTCATCTTTGTTGTTTCTATCCCAACATTTTGGTCCCTGTACCCTCAGGTCTTCTTTCTATCTGAATTTCTCAGATTAGGTCTTCTTACTATTATATTGATTCATTCATACCAGTTGTTTATATTTCTCAGGTATTCTTACTATTATAGATTGATTCGTTCAGACTAGTATCTTCATCTTTGTTGTTTCTATCCCAACATTTTAGTCCTTGTACCCTCAGGTCTTCTTTCTATAGCAATTTCTCAGATTAAGTCTTTGAATTTTGATGTGGCAGTTGATGTCATATTGATAAGAAAAAGTACAAATCTGATTCCTCCATTTAAATGTCCTCTTCCAAGTCATTTCCAAGCTGCCATATTAAATGACGCATATTAAAGATTGCAGGAATCAAACAATTTTTTGTTCATATTATAATAAGAACACTTAGAAAACCAAGTAATACAAAACATACATAATTAAAAAAAGATATGTATTATCTGTGTTATTCGGACAATTGTCCCCATCTTCATTGTTATTTGTACAACGTTTCGGCCGATATACCCTCCGGCCTTCTTCAGGTATTTCTTCTCGGACTCGGGAACCTTCTTTTTGAACTTGAAGGTTCCCGAGTCCGAAGAAATACCTGAAGAAGGCCGGAGGGCATATCGGCCGAAACATTGTACAAATAACAATGAAGATGGGGACAATAGTCCGAATAACACAGATAATACTAATCTTCAAGCCTCATCTCAAACATTCAGAGAAATAAAAAAGATATATAAAAGTAAAGTCATTGGGGTGGCCTAAATTCAGTATCAGCCAGACAGTGAGGGAGCCTATACCCTTTTCACTAGTGCTAGACCAAGGAGATTGTTTTAGCATATGAGTTTGAGCACCCCACCTACCATCAGCTCCTTACTTCACCACACAGATCCCTGTGCTAAATGTATGGTGAGAGCAAAAAATAAAATCAAAAATTAAAAAAAGATATATACAAATATGAGGGTAATTTAATAAATAAGATGAATTTTGCCTGCGGTATTGACAATAAGAAGCACTATTTTACAGTTGCAACATTTTTAAGCTAATCAATAGTCATGGGTCCTTTCATGTCCCAGAAGACTGTCAGCATGACCTCATTAACTGACTGCTGTGCCCAGAACTTTTTCTTTACCTGAGGGTCTATTTCCACTTAATGTCTTTTTGACTTAGTCTCAAACTGGAAAACAACATTTAACCCATTTGTAAACATCTTTTTTACTAAAACATGAAACGTTGAAAATATTTATAATGATACCAACAATTATACAAAATAATCTCTCAACATGATACCAAAATCACTTATTAGGAACAACCCCAGACAATGTTGACATATCATCAAACTGAAATAAAAACTTGTCCTAGGTATGACATTCAATTGTATCTGATGAAGTTCCAGTTATGGAGCTCTGGGTAGTATAGAGTACCCCTTCATTGCCATTACTCCCAGGTTCAGCCTGACCAGAGTGGTAGTACCTGTTAGGGTACCATCTATGGGTTAAATAGAAGAAAATGAGTTAGCAAATATGTTGTTTTTTTCAATTCAGTTGAAAAAAATAATTTTCAAACCCATCAAGAATGAATAGAAAAAAATTTATTTGGTATAAAATAACCCAACAAGGGTTGACATGCCATAAAATCAGAAAAAAAAACAAAAAAAAAAAACAATGACAGAAAAACTGCATAAAAAATGTAAATATAAAATGTTTAATGTACATGATTCCCTAACCTCGAGGCATAAAATAACCATTGCAACTGTGTTAACATGCCATTAAAATCAATCAATCAAAAATAAATATTGATACATCATACTGCTCTCAATGATTGAAGTAGGGTTTGAGAGAAACAGAGATTTTGAGTAGACCATTTCCAACTTAAATCAGCAAACTAGGATTCAATTTGGCACTCAAAATTTCTTATACTCTTATAGATCATGAGATATCTGTCTGGTGTAGTGGTTATCATCATAGGAAATGGACTATAACCAGAGTTCAGACCCTGGATGAGGCTGTTTGCATTTCACTCTATAACTAATGCCCCTACCAAAGGCATCCATCTCTTCTACCCCCAGATATGATACAGAAATAAAAAAAAAAATCCTTTTCATTCCATGAGCAAGACTGAAAAAGATAGATCTTATCTATTCCATGAATGTCGACAAAACAGAAAGTTTTAAAGGGGCTTAATTATTACTAGCAAAATAAAAAAATGCCCTCTGGGCAACGTAAAATGAATATTGCCTGAGAGGATGGGAGTTGAAAATTTAATATCAGAGAGTTTGTATCATAAGTAAAGTAAAATCATCAAATTTATTAAAGGAGTAAAAAATAAAATAAATTTATTAAAGGAGTAAAAAATTTTAAAAAATTGAAATGAAACTTAGTTCCGATAACTTTAAATATATATTAAGATAAAACAAACTATATATAGATAGCTAATACCAGGTATGTATTTATTAGAACTTGTTTAAAAAAACCAATGAGGACTGTCTAACATTGCATGTTCAAATTTTGAGTGTATCTATTCTACCTTATGACGTTTTAGGTAGTGTGACGTAATCAGTGATGTCATTTTTGTTACAGACAAAAACCGGAAGCGAATCTCCATTATTAATAGATGTGAACAACAGGCATGTGATGTGATAAGCAATCTAAAGGAAGATAATCACTTTTGTCTCCTTACATTATCAAAAGTTTTAAATGTTGTTGTAATAAGTAATTGAGAGTTACCTCCCCTTTATGTAAATTTAAAATTTTGTAAAACTATATAAACTCCCAAGAGAACTGCAAATGTATTCAAAGTAGAATAAAGCTTACTCAAGTCCGACCGTGTCTGTTTTCTTATTACTACAGTTGTATCAAAAGTATAAAAAATGTAAAAAGTAACATTTGTTACAAATGTAATAAATGTTACGAAGGTGAGTCAAAAAGTAATGCCATGTCACTTCGTCGTCACTGGAATAATGTTTGCCTCAGACTATCATCTCTTCAGCCCCATGAAAGAGGAATTGAGAGGCTAACATTCCCGTAACAAGAAAGTGAAATCTGGGGTGTTTCCAAGAACAGTCAACAGAATTTTATGGGGCAGGGATACATGCTCTCATTCGAAGGTGGAGCATTGCTATTGAGAGAAACAGTGACTATGTGGAGAAGTAAGGATGTGATCCACAGAGGATCAGCTTCACTTTGATGTATGACACATGTTCCTGTGTTGGTAATTATACCTGTCCTAAACAAAATGGCATTACTTTTTGACTCACCCTCATTGCAACTTTTGTCAGAATGCTTCAGTTATCATACTGTCATCTTTGTGAACACATTGTATTTGTTAACTTTCTCAGAATTTGTAACTAAGCTTGTTTGATCTATTCTCAAAAGATCAAACAAAGGATTCAACTCATTTGGAAACACCTGGATACAGGGTATACCTAGAATTGCTATAACTAATTGGACTGATTTGCATACCTAGTATTGCTAAAATTAATGGAGATTCACTATTTGTCTGTAAGGGAAACTTACATCACTGAATTGCTATAATTAGTATAAATTTCCTCTTAACATTTTGGTTTTTCCAAAAACATAAGAAAAAAAAAGTTTTTTTTTTTTTCATTTTCTGCCTGGCAGGATCCAAAGAATGGGTTGGTCAAATCATTAATAAAAATGAAGAAAGGGTTGATAAGTTTAACATTCTATGTATGACACTTACCCAATGAAGGCCAAAGAGTATAACTGCTGAAATATGATAAACAACAAAGATGCAGGGTTATTTTCGTATTTGCCTGGGGAGTTGTCTGCCCGTTTAGTGTCGCTAGTTCCCGCTAGGGGCCTTGGGTACTTAAGCGGCTGATTTGAACTTTTCTGCCTCTCTTTCCCTGCTGCTCGACCTACGAGACACTATGGGTTAGACTCTGGTCTACCCCTTCTTGTTGGGGCTTCAGCCCTTAACACCGGCCACTCACTGCTAGTAAGTCTCTTATACGATATATGACTATCCTTTAGTCATGTACCCGTAACTACGTTTTTATGTACATTTAGGTATCTCTTTGATACCTAAATATCTTGTATTTTACCATTCATGAATGTGTCATTATCTCTACTTTTGTATGTATGTATTATGTACCCTGTTAATTCTTGTGCTGTTATATAAAATGTTTTGTCCCTCAACCTTTGTCGGAGTTGTATCTTCAAGCATTCACATTGAATCTTACAAAGAGATCAGTGAAATGGAACAAAGACATAATTGTTAAAACTCATTTACAAAAAGTTTAACATTCTATGTATGACACTTACCCAATGAAGGCCAAAGAGTATAACTGCTGAAATATGATAAACAACACAGAGATCAGTGAAATGGAACAAAGACATAATTGTTAAAACTCATTTACAAAAACGTTTAAAAAAAACATAATTAGTCTTGAATTCTTTGATTAGCATAAAATACAAATCATCATCATGTCACACTGTTAGCACAGATATCCATGACAATCTCTCTCCATCCGTCCCTATCGCTCATCATTCTCGGGAGGTCCTCTATGCAGCATCCTGTATCCGCATACAGCTGGTCGGCCCACACTGGCGTGCCTATGTGCTGGCTTCCACAGGAGGATGTCGCTTATGAGTTTGTCCTTGCTTCTCCAGCAGTGTCCCGCGTGTCTTGTCCGTCTTACTCAGAAGGTTTGGGTGATATGTGGCAGGTGACCATATAGCTGTTTTCTTGTGGGGTGTTGTTTACACGTCTTGTTCAGGATCACCCGCAGCATTCTTGTGCAGCTCCCATCTAGTCTATTCTCTAGTCGCTTTGTTACAGTCCAGGTGGTGCATAAAATACAAATAAATAAAGAAATAAACTTAAAAGTTCCAGCTAAAAATGGGAACTCATTTCTATTTTTTTTTTCTGCTTGAAATATTTCTTATTCATTCATTCATTCTTTCTTTCTTTGCAGTAATTTAAAGGTAAGTCATGAAGTAACCATTCTCTCACTTACCATCTCTGTATACATCTTTATTCCCCCTCGCTATTATATTTAGTATCTCTGTGAGAATAATTTGGAAAACTTAGAGAGTCACTACCTGACTGCTGGCTGTTATTTGACCCCTGCTACCTCCACCAAACCAGCAGTCAAGAGAAATCTCTATTTACCACCCCTTAGCTATAATAACAATCCCCTACTTCCTTTTCCCTTCTGTCATGGTAAAAATTGTCAATAGGGTTTTTTTTTTTTGTTAATTTAACTACCGAAGAAGTATAAAGACATTTTAATTAATTATCATAACTTTTTTCACTATAGTTTGGTTTGTTAACTAAAATGATGGTGAAGTAAATAGAGAGAGATTATTTTTATATTACATTAAAAAAAAAATTATTTCCAGTCATCCTCACAACTTTGTATTTGTTTTCTGTGGATTTCAAATTGTATAATTACAAGATCTAAAATTTGTATTTTGTGTGTGTGTGTGTGTGTAATGATTGCTAAGTGTTGAAATTCCTATAATGTGAACAGTATTCAGCTATGTGGCAAGTTGAATCTGCTGGTTTTAGTGTGGATACTTTGATCCATATATACCCAACGCATGATTGTGTTCTGGTAGTTATTATAGGGCCTGTATTCAGTTACAGTCCCAACACTTTTTTGTCTGGTGACTGGATGCTAGTTGCAGCCTTCCTGTGAAGGTGAGTATATGTTGATTCTACATTAAGCACCTCTGAAACCACTTCATACTTTATATTTGATGAATGATAATGTTGATACTTTCTGTAAAAATTCACTTTAAAAGAAGTTAATTTATCAAAGGAAATAATACATAGAAAGAAATTTTAAATAATTTTAAAGCCTTGTATATTTTTAATTTTGGAATATTTTCAGTGAAATAATGGACCATTCTGTTTTTCTTATAAAAAAAGAAAGGGAAGAAAAAGGACATGCTATACAGAAAAAATATAATAAGAAAGATAGAGAGAGGGAGTGAGTATGAAGAAGCAATAACTAATCTGTTTCAATCGAACATAATGAAAAGATGGAAAGGAACAAGGAAAGAAAAAAAGAGAGTTAAATCAAGATTATTATACTTTTTACATATTGAACTGTTTTTTCAATAGCTCAAGTCAATGGGGTGGCCTAAAGTCAATATCAGCCAGACAGCGAGGGATTCTATCCCCTTTTCACTAGCACTAGACAATGGAGAGTGTTTCAGCATTTGAGGTGGAGCACCATACCTACCATCAGCTCCTTACTTTACCACATAGTTCCCTGTGCTACTAACATATGGAGTTGGCGAGGGCCGGTATTGAACATGGAACCTTGTGGTTCCTAGCAGATGCTCTATACTAAAATGTTATTATTGATATGTGATAAAGAATTTTCCATTAAAAAAAAAAAAAAAAAAAAAACAACAGTTACTTATGAGCCATGGCGGAAAGTTTGCTTGGCAAACAAAAACTAATTTGATCTGACAATCTTTTTCCTTTAAATACAATGTCTTGTTTACGGAAATTACAACAGACATGAAAAGTCAGATAAATTGACAAGAAGCCGAGACAAAATTTACTTAATTTATTTTAAGAAAAAAAAATGAATAAATAAAATAAGATAAAAAAAAAAAAAAAAAACAATGTTCAATTTGTGAAAAGTCTAAAGTAAATTAAATTCCAGCATTTTATCTTTTCAAAATAAATAAATTTTGACTGGATTTTTAAGACAAGAAATTTCCCTTATTGAACTTATAACTCTACCAACAATCTGTAAGTTGTATTTACTAACTACTGTCCTATGATAAATATTCAAACATGTTTTTATATTATTTCTCTGAATTTTTAAGATGAGGCTTGAAGTGTATTATTATGATTTTTCAGACTGCTGTTCTCATCTTTATTGTGGTATGTAAAAACACAACGTTTTGGCTGCTGTATCCTCTGGCTTTCTTCAGGTGTTCACTGTCTATCCGAGCATTGCAATAAAACCAACCTGGGAAATTATTTTGAAAATTTTGACGGTTAAATGAAATCTTCAAAAGTTCTTTGATGCCTTGTTTGATCAACAGTAATATATAAGAAAATAGATTTATAACAGTTAATATGACCAGTATTTAAGCCTTTTCTTTGAGATACATATATATATATATATATACACACACACACACAAAGAAGTGAATCCGACATGTAGTATATTAGGAAAAATGAAAAAACACAGTTTAAAATGGTTAATGGCAGTGTTTTTTCTTTTTTTATCTTCACACCCAGACCTCTTTCTTCTCTTAATATAAAAAATAAAAATTGGGACCCATAAATTTTCCCGGGGACTCATTTAAAGCAAATATGCGAGTCCCAGTATGCACTAAATTAAAAAGCTTTCAGCATCACTGTATATATAAAAAAATAATTTATAACTGTTAATATGATAAGTATTTAACCTTTGCTTTGAGATATATATATATATATATATAGTCATGAAGACACACACAGATGGATCAATCAGCTTGATGTTTTGTTGAATATATATATATATATATATTTTCACCAAAACATCAGGCTTGGCACAGGGCCTTATTAATCGAGCACCTATTCACTATATTGATAAACTGTTAGTTTAGTAAAGATAGACTAAAGATCACTTATCCAAAGAGCTTTAAGAAAATAAACTTGAATACACTGCCATCTTTGATTAAAATGGAATTCAGTGATCAAAGCTGAGACAACTTTGATATTTTCATCTTATTGAGTTGAGAAGTTTTTGAAAAACAACTTCTATGGCTTCCAACTGACAAAAGCAAAATTATACTTTAGTTGGATCAATCAGTCAGAGATTTCTTCTCATGTAAAGAAGAAAAATCAACAGGTTTAGATTCTTTGTTTAATGGTATATAAATCTTCATGGGTTATTTAATACCAAAACCATCCTTGTAGAACAAGGGTCACAAAACTATGACCCATGAAGGTATTTCATGGCCAATGTTACTTGAATTCAGTTTCATAAGTCTCACTAAACCTTTCTGATAATGTTGCGTTCTTTGATAATGTTGGTTAAATTTGTTTTGTGCATCTTACGCCACTCATCCATGAATATAACATGGAAAGATAAATTTTGTTTTACGTCTTTTTCTCAGAGCTTTCATTCTGGCTAGCAAATATTGAACACACTAATAATGCAGCCCGCGCTCATTATTTTTTCAATTATCTGGACCACAGGGAAAAAAGTTTGGTGATCCCTGTTGTAGAAGATCAGTAGTGGTACTATCTAACCCATAGCTGGTGAAATGGAGGTGTGTACCTTACCAAAGTGTATTAATTAAAAAATGAACGTAATAACATGACAAGTTAAAACTTGCTTACTACGATGTCACAGTCCAGCATGTTAGCTTCTATGTGATGGGGATTCCCCAAAAACCAACAGGTATCCAAAGGTAACTCAGCAGAAGGCAAATAAATTTTTTCTTTTTACAAAAAGCTAGTCAAATAAAAGTAAGAGCATTACCTTATAATGCACAGCAGGTGAATTAAATCTTAATTTTCTTGTTCGTTCAACCTTACTTGCTTTGCAGAATGCCAAAGCAAAGCAAGCAAGCATATATTGATTAATTTTATTGAACCATTTAATGAGATGACAGATGTAAACAGTATATTGCAGAAAGACTCCATTTACACAACGTCACATGGAGATGCTATGCAGACACAAATAGAGAAGGTAAGAAGGATGGTTTGTATTCGTACTTGGAAATGTAACAAGGAGATGAGACAGTTACACAGGATAGGACTGATCAAGAGGCTGGAGAAGAAGAGGAGGATTGTGATTCAAACTAATTATTCTTATCTGATTTTAGAAAAGCTATCAAGACTTGATTTGATTAGTCTTGCAACAGTGTGGCAGATCAGAACCCAACCCGTTGAGTACTTGCGCTGACAGTTGCTTGGGAATTACAAAGATTATCCAGACTAATTAAACATGTGGATAAAATGATAAAGAAACGAGACAATTGGATTTTACAAGTATAAAATTAGATATTTCTATTCTCTCTTCCTCCAATTACTGTTTTTTTTTAATTTTTTAAGAGATCCCTCCTAAGTATATAAGTTAAGGTAGTGAAGACAAAGTCAACAGTGCTTGGTCAGTTTCTTACCTATGCAATTTTCAAATCAAGTGGTTTAGTTTGAAAATTGCAAAGGTGAGAAACTGACAATTACCAAGTGCCATTGACTTTATGTCTTTGCTACCCTTAGACATACTTGGGTGCACTTTTTACTTATAAATAATATATATATATATATATATATATATATAATATATATATATATATATATAAGGTAGGTAAAAGGATAGTGAACAAGAAATGATAACTCAAAACAAATCTAAGAGTTGAAATATTTTGTCTGATTTATACGGACATCATCAGCCAAAGATTTTTATTCATTTTTATTTTATCAATAAAATCTTTGGCTGATGATGTCCGTATAAATCAGACGAAATATTTCAACTCTTAGATTTGTTTTGAGTTATCATTTCTTGTTCACCATCCTTTTACCTACCTCATACTGTCGGATTCTATTACATCCATCCTATCTTCATATATATATATATATATTATAAAAATATGAGGACATTAGCAACTACACCACAGGGACTTCTCACTTATCTGTGGCACAAAGCCCGAAGTATGAGGCACCCAGTTAGAATCAATTTCATGAACAATGATCTTCAATCTAGTTTGTTAACTATTACACCTCCTAAAATGCCTTTAATTCTATTCATGTAATATTCAATTTTAAAAGGAACAAATTTTTCTTTTTTCTTTTTTTAAACACAGAAATTCTTTGAACTCAACTTGAGAAGTTGCAGAGAATTAAACTGTAATCATTGAATAATTTTCTGACAATGGCACCAAATTGAAAAACCAAAAAAGCTATGAGACACCCAGTGAGAATCGATTTCATGAACAATGACCTGCAAATCTAGCTTGCTAACCATTTTACCACATGAAGTGACCTTAACTATGCTTTCTCTCTTGTCTTCTTTCTCATTATAACTTTCTTTACTCTTTTTTTTTTTTCATTATTTATTTTTGGTTTTTAAATTGAAGATGGAAAATATTTAAGACCAACTTGAGAGGTTGCAGAAGAATTAAACTTTAACCATTCAAGACATTGGCACCAAATTGGAAAATCAAATAAAATTAAAAAATCTTGACAAATGCTAAACAAAAATCCAATAACTCACTGTTAAAAATCCTTTCCAAATTTCTCCAAAAACAATCTATTTCTTGATCGCATTGTGGTATGCAATGAAAAATGGATTGGTTGGTTGGATTTTACAGCATGTCAAACTTTAGGTTATTTTATGCCAAAGACATTTTTAAAACTCATTTTCCAAATTTTTTACTAATTTTTTTCCAGTCTTTACAAAAGACTAAAAAAGTTCCAAGATGTATAGAAATTGTACTAAATTTACACAACCCAAATCACTGTTAAATAACAAGTAGAAAACAAGTAACAATATTTCTAATCTCCAACTTCAGTTGAGAATCGAAGCATCTATTTAAAAATGAACCTTTAACAATTTTACTCACTATTCTAAACATTAAGATGCTTAGGGGCCGGGTTAGCTCAGTCGGTAGAGTGTTCGGCTAGAAACCACAAGGTTCCTAGTTTGATACCAGTCCCCGCCAACTCAGCGTATGAGTAGCACAGGGATCTGTGCAGTAAAGTAAGGAACTGATGGTAGGTGTGGCGCTCCACCTCAGATGCTAAAACAATCTCCTTGGTCTAGCGCTATTGAAAAGGGGATAGACTCCCTCGCTGACTGGCTGATACCGACTTTAGGCCGCCCCGTCGACTTTACTTTATATGTAACCAACTCTGAGCTTCCTCATTGATTCCAAGATTTTATAATTCTATGCTATCAAAATAAATAATCTTGTTTATTATTGACAACAATGCATAGATTCTAATAGATTTCTTTTTCTTTATATCAATTAATAAATTTTTCTTCTAAGCTGAGATACACTGCTTTAAAGTCAATGGTTGAAAACAGCAATTATTTTTGCATCAACGTGACATTTAATGGTGGGAGTCATAACATTACTTGATGTCTGAATTTAATAAGGTACTTGAGGCATTGCCTTAGACTTTCAGATGAATTAACATTCAATTAACTTTTTTGGATTATCTTCATTTTTTTTTTTTTTTTTTTTTTTTAAAGAATGCCTTGGGAGGTTCAGTCTCTGGTTTTCTTTAAGCATAATTTGAGACCAGTGCACTTGACAGATACTAATTTTATTTCAAAACTTTTTTGAATTTAGTTCGTTTTCTTTTTAATGTTTAAGAAAATCCATTTTTGCCAAGTTCGCAATCCATTCGAAGAGGAAGAATTAGAGGGAAACATGATAAAATTCTCATATCGTTAGAAGGAAATTTATTCTTTATAAAAACATACTTATTTATTCGCAACACTGTAATGCTTAATATTCATTTTGATTGTAAACATTCCACTAGAAATAATATAATCCTAGTATCATTGGTTCAGAAGAAAATTAATTCTTTATAAAAAAAATTAATTATTTATTGGCAAAACTGTAATACATGATATTTGTTTTGATTGTATAACATTTTACAAGAAATAATAAAATTCTTGTATCTTTAGTTTAGAAGTAAATAAACTTTTATTTTATATATATATATATATATATATATATATAGTAAACCAAAAATAAGTACACTTATTTATATTCATACTGTAGGAATAGCTGCCTACAGTCTATGAGAAAAAAGATAAGTTCACAGAATGTAAAGACGAACGGGAAAGCACATATACTTTTAACCTTATTTATTCACATATAAACTCAACAACAGTCAATATAACAAAGTACTTAGGGGCAGTACTTACAGTTCATATATCTCCCTCGTTGAGGGGGGTGTCAGGTTGGGTCTACAGTTGTTACTCCCTCACTGAGGGGAAAGTTCCTTCAGTCACAAGAGACTGAGACAAGAGCTCATTTGTACGAGGCTCACACGTTGGTACCAAAACCGTAAAGAGGGTTCTTTCCCCAACCTGACAAGGTACGTAAACTTTTCTACTTCCTGTCCCCGAAGGCACAGGAGAGTTCTAGTCCCTACAATACAATTTTATTTCTGGTCACAGAATTGATGCAATTATATTTTTTGTTGTTACATAGTTTCAATGCTATAGAATTTGGTAATGAATAATACCTAATGATAATCACTTTAATTCTATAATGTTCTACTAGAAATAATAAAATCCAGTTATCTTTGGTTTAGAAGAAAATTAACTTTTTATTAAAAAATGTTTGTGTTGTATTTATTTATGGTAATACTGTAATACTTAATAATATTCATTCAATTCCACTAGAAATAATGTCATTGTTTAGAAGAAAATTAATATTTTATAAAAACAAAATTGTAGGTTTGTACATGTTTATGGGTGAGACAGAATTTTTTTTTTTGGTTAGTAATCACCAATAAGCTCAACATTCCATGAGAATTTCCCATAAAATTCTATGGTAATTTATGAGGAAGTGTGTCCCAGTCTCCTGCCTCAGAAATTGCTACCCGGTGACTATTAAAATAATGTCCCCAGCTATGTCGTCTCGGCAGTGTTACTTGAAAGAAAACAACCAACTTAGGGTGTTAAATGTATTTTAGAGGGGGGGGGTTCTCTTATACAAATTTGTCGTAATTCTTGTTTATTTATAGAAATTTGTAATTCTTGTTTAGATATGAAGATGGATATATAATTTGGAATAGACTGAGATAGATAGATAAACAAACAAAATAATAATAATAATATATGAACAAATGGAGATGGGTGGATAGATATAAATAAACAAAGTAAAAAATGAACAAATTGAGGTAGTAGATAGATAGATATCCATCTTCATATCTAAAGAATTACGACAAATTTCTATAAATAAACAAGAATTACAACAAATTTCTATAAATGAACAAGAATTATGACAAATTACGATAAATAAATAAGAATTACAAAAAAAAAAGAGAAGCCCCCCCCCTCTCTAAAATACATTTAACGCCCTAAGTTGGTTTTCTTTCAAGTAACACCACCGAGACGACATAGCTGGGGACGTTCCAGAGTTCAACAAGAAATACCCAAAGAAGACCGGAAGGCGCATCAGCCAAAAGATTGTATAGATAACAATAAAGATGAGGTAAATAATACAAATTATACAAGTGGCCATTTTTGTCTTTGATTCTAAGAAAAAAAAAAAAGAATTGTGAAAACTTAGATAAAAATAAATTTTAATAATAGTAGTAATTTATTCCTTATACACAATTATATAGTTTCAAATATTCCTATATAATACAAATAATTTGCAAAAAGTTATATGGTTTCAAATATTTCAATGTAATACATAATAATTTACATACAGTTGTATTATTTCAAGTCTTCCTGTTTAATACTAATGATTTATGCACAATTATATGGTTTCAGGTATTCCTATATAATACTAATAATTTGCAGAGAGTTATGTGGTTTCAAGTATTTCATACAATTATATGGTTTAAAGTAACTACTACTATATTAAATTTTTACTTTGAAGGCACTTACAATGCATGTATCGCATAAAATTCGATACTTTTTCTTATAGAAAATGAACTTGACAAATGTAATCCTGGCAAAGGATTGCTCGGTGTGTAGAATATCGTACAGACTGTTTCGACTTTATTACGTCTCATCAGCGATATATACTAACAACTTCCCTACCTATCATTTGACAAGGTTAATTTCGCAGGGATTGTTAGCTGTGTACTGTGGCCAAGGCAGTATGGTGTTTGACTATGCCTGCTGAGGTCCCAGTTTCGATTTCTGTTGGAGGGAAGTCGTTAGTATATATCGCTGATGAGACTTAATAAAGTCGAAACAGTTTGTACGATATTTTACACTCCGAGCAATCCTTTGCTGGGATTACACTTGTCAAGTTCATTTTCTATAAGAAAAAGTATCGAATTTTATGCGATACATGCATTGTAAGTGCCTTCAAGTAAAAATTTAATATATACTTTATTCAACATTGCTTCTAAAATAAATAAACATCCAAAAATCTCATTAACTACTACTAATAATAATCCAAGAAAATCAAGAATGGAGTGGTTGAAATGTAGTAATAATAAAGGTTGAAATGTAGTAATAATAAAGAAAGAGATAAATATATTCTCTGAAGAAAGAGATTTACTTATTTTCTTATGATTTTCTTATGACTTTCTCTGAAGAAAGAGATTTAAATATATTCTCTGAAGAAAGAGATAAAATCAAGAATGGAGTGGTTGAAATGTAGTAATAATAAAGGTTGAAATGTAGAAAATCAAGAATGGAGTGGTTGAAATGTAGTAATAATAAAGAAAGAGATAAATATATTCTCTGAAGAAATCATAGAATAGATTGGCCAAAAACATTATAATAACTGTAATATAGTTATGTTATTTAAAATATATGGTTGAGTATAAAATCTGCCTTTTCCACAACTCTATTTTTTCTGTGGCTTTTTATCATCACTTTTAACAATATTTATTCTGCCTTCTCATTTGTGTGAAAGAAATGGGCAGTAGCTTAATAAAATGTTGATGAAAGAATATTAAACAATAAAATAAAAATAATACAAAGAAAATTCAAGACAGTAGGTATGATCTAAAAGTGAGGTATTTAAAAGGTGTGGTTAAATCAGTTAAACACTTATTCATGGAATGCAGGTTTTTTGCTCACATCAGAAATCGTTATTTTAAAGCAAACAATATGAAAGATCTGTTTGAAAATGTCAACATGGAGGATATTCTTTTTTAGGGAAATAAAATTATACCATAGAATATAGACATGAAACAAATCAATACTATACAACATAATCCCCAATAATGCTAACACATTTTTAAACCAATTACTAAAAAGTATAAATATAAATACACGATATGTATAACTTCCTAACCGTTAGGCATGACATAACCCCGGACGGGTTGATATGCCATTAAAATCAATAAACAAACAAACATCTTTACTCTCAGTAAAAGATTTTTGCTATTCTTATTATTATTAAAAGGTGTGGTTAAGTATAAAATCAGCCTTTTTATAACTGTATTTTTCTGTGGCTTTTTATAATCACTTTTAACAATTTCAATTCTGTCTTGTCACTTGCACGAAGGAAACCAAGCTTAACTAAAAGGCAACAAAAAGAATATCAAATCATATAATCAAGATATGATACTCATATTCACAAGAAGGCTCCAAGCTATCATCCTGTTGGCAGGTAAGTTGTAACCAAATACAGACCCTGTACCAACTTCCACAACAGTTATGTGATGGGTATATTGATATATTATTGATCAAAATATCCACACCAAGATCAGCAGCCAATCAGAATCCAGATAATAAGCTTGTCCAAGCTGCATAATGGAATATCCCAGCCTGCTATATAAAGCATCCTACCAACTCCCTCTGGTATTCACAGAGCAGAATCAACTTGCAATACAGCTGAGTACTGATCTGTGTGTCTAATTAAATCATACACAAACAAATACAGACTGAATGACAAGAATTACCACTCGCTTTTCTCCTTATTCTGTGATAAATAATTTCTTATCTTATGCCCTGAAGATGATCTAATTAATAGATCGAAACACTGCAGCGTCGGCCAATAAAATCACCACTTAACCCATTTAAACCTGTGTTTTTTCATTTTTCTTGATATATTACATACCGTCGGATTCACTTCCTTTCTTCACAAATACAGACTCTGTACCAATTTCCATAACATAGTCATGTGATGGGTATATATTGATCAAAATATCTACATGAAGACCAGCAGCCAATCAGAACCCAGATAACAAGGTTAACCAAGCTGTATAATGGAACATCCCAGTTTGCTATATAAAGCACTTATCAACCCCAATTCTCAGAGTAGACTCAACTTGAAATACAGCTGAGTTCTTATCTGTGTGTCCAACTAAATCCTATGCAAACAAGAAAATAGAAATAATACAAAGAAAACTTGAGACAGTAAGTATTATGTAAAAGTTAGGTATTATTACACAAAGACACATATTTAAGGAAAAAAATGAAAAAAAAATCAAGAGCTGGATAGTCTCCAATAGCCTCAGGGTAAAAAAAAGATTAGGAGAATGTCTCTTTCAAGAGTCAGGATTACATGTCTGGGTCATATGATGAACTTGAGGAAACTGCCAAAATTTTAAGGAAGCCACCAATTAAATGGAATGGGTGCCAGGTGGCCTAAGGATCATTCCTCTGTTGCTAGGTAGGTTTCCAGTCTTATAGGCCTGTGACCTTGACAGATAGGGATGGATCTAAACAGAGACAATGTGTGGGGGGATAAGATTTATTGAAGTCAGTTAGTCTACAGTTGGTTTTAATAACAGCAGCTAAGTACAACTCAAGCAGTGTCCAAGACAGCTGGTATAAATAGGAATCAAGAATGATCCAATCATGAATCTGGGTGATTTGGGTGATTCCACTCCTTGAGTTCTGATTGGCTGCTTGACTGCTTGATTTGAATGACATTGTGGAGTCTTATATATACTTTGTCATTTTGCAGTGGACTTTGTAGCATTCGGGTTTGTATTTGAGTTACAATCGTTTGTTGCCTTGTCTTCCCAGTTCGACGGTAATTGGAACTTATTCTTCAAGATTAACTTTAGATGAAGGCTGGACACTCAGTATGCTTCATCACATCTAAAAATAAAATTACTCTTTCTTAGGCAAAGACTTGAACCTTTCATCATTTCCTAGAATAACTTTTCCCTATCTTGACACCAAAATCTAGTGGGTCTGTATACTAACTATCCCCTGCCTGAAGAGTAGAAATCCAGTACTGAAAGAGAACAGATCTGATATATTTTATTGCTACTCCAACTGCTGAAATAAAATATCAGTTCCAAATTTCATGAATGATTAAGTTTAATTCTCAAAGGAATTCAGGATTGACTCACAAGTAAGCAAAAAGAAACTAAAAACATTTATATACATCATAAATATATGTAGGGATTATCTTCCCGTTGAGTTGTCTGCCCGTTTAGTTTGCTGGTGCCCACGAGGGGCTAGAGTATTTAAGCGCCGGGTTCAAACCCTTCTGTCTCTTTTCCTGTTCCAGTAACCACGAGACACATGGGGTAGATTTTGGTCTCATTGGGGCTTCGCCTCCCCCCCTTACATTACTGTAAGTGAATTATACAGCATGGACTATTCTTAGTCTCATGTCTGTACTTTTTGTATATCTTGTACCATTCATGAATGTGTATTTATCTTTCTACATGTAACTTTGTTTACCTATGTACCATGTATCTCGTCTTATCCATGTGCTGTGCCATATTAAATGTTTTTGTCTGTCAACCTTTGTCGGAGTCTTGTATTCAAGTAAATATAACTTTGAACCTTTCTTACATATATAAACATACACATGAAAAAAATATTTGCAAATTAATGCTTATCACCAAAAATATATAAATACATAAAAAATAATGTTTGTTTTAACTCAACCTCCTGTTATTTGTTTCCTGTTTGCATGTTATTCATTACAGCAGTAACCTTTTATTACAATTACCTGCAAGATGCCTCTGATACAATATTAAGCTACATTTTATTACACTAACTCGTTACACTAATTTGCTGCACACCCTACACTTGTAACACACTCTTAAGTTCATACCAATTTTCTTTACTCTAGATCTAAGATATATTGAATAATATACATATTTATCAACCTTGGAGGTGATACAAAGTCAATTTCTTAAACAGAGTTTAACAGTATTATTTGGACTATTGTCCTCATCTTCATTGTTATATACACAATGAAGTGTGTGATGTAATGGTTAAAATCATTAGAAATGGACTTATTGCCCCGAGTACAAATCCTGGACGTGGTAATTGCATTTCATTTAGTGCTAATACCCTTGGGAAAGGTATGAATCCTACTCTCCCTCCAGCTATGGATAAATAGTAGGGCAGACTGGGCTCTTTAACCTTGGTTAGGCAACCAGTCTAGAGAAAGGAAAACTCTGAATTCAAACCTATTGAGCTCTGCTTAAGAAATTGGCCTTGTCACATCCTGCTTGTGCAGAAGGGTTAGTGTGTGTGTATGTGTGTATATATATATATATATATATATATATATATATATATACATACATGCATGCATATACACAAAATTTCGGCTGATGTGCCCTCTGGTCTACTTGTGTATATAACAATGAAGATGAGGCAATAGTCCAAATAATACAAATTATCAAGCCTCATGTCAAAAATTCAGACAAAAGATTTTAACAGGTTTGAATTCAGAGTTTTCTTTCTCCTATACTCGTTGCCTAACCAGTGTTAAAGAGCCTATCCTACATTTTAGTCATAGCTGGTAGGAGAATACTTGGATTTATACCTTTCCCAAGGGTATTAGCACTACGTGAAATGCAAACAGCCTCACCCAGGATTTGAACTTGTCTTGCTGTGTCCATTTCCTACAATGGTAATCAATACATCAAGTGATATTTACTAATATATGCTGTGTTGTAAATAATATCTAACAATACTGGCTGCAAGTGTAGTGAATGATCACTACATATATACATGCACACACACACACACACAGTGGGTTGGACATAGTTTAAGTAGCAATTGAATGTAAAGACTTTAAGTGCAGAGGCCAGACTGACAAAATTTGGTCTTTGCTTAATAGGATCAACACAGTTGCATCATTTAGAAAAATTCAAGAGACTAATTAAATTTCTGACCAATCAGAAGAAGGTAAAAAAAGGAATTTTCAGTTAGCTAAAAAGAGGTGGAAAAAAGAAACAAGACAAAGATGAAAAGGGAAGAAAAAAATCAAAGAGGAGGGAAAAAAATGAAAGATAGGAGAAAAAGAAGAAGAAAGGGAAGAATTAACAGACAAAAAGAAAATCAAAGAAAAAAACCAAAAAAAACCACTAAGGGAAGGAAAAAAGAAGAAAACGAAGAAATGAAGAATAATCAAAATCAGAAAAAGAAGAAAAAAAAAGACATACGGAAATAGAATAGGTTTGGTGTCTTTGTTTAATGGCATATAAACTTTTATGGGTTATTTAATGCCAAAGCCATCCTTGTATGTATTTATATGAGCAGGTTGTGACACAAGGTAAGTTTTTAAGCAGTTTAATTGGTTTGAATTTAGAGTTTTTCCTTTGTCTAGATTGGGTACCATAATATGCTTCTGTAATTCCCCTTAAGCCTTCTAGCACATAAAAAAAAAGATAAAAGTTTGCCACAAGGATTGAGACCGTCATATAGGTACTAGGTTCTAACCTGACTAGCTGACTCATCAGAATGGTCCTCTCCACTCATCTAAGCCAAGTAAGGTTTGGTTTGTTTTGCGGCATATCAACCTCTGTGGATCAGGGAGCAGGCCAAGTAAGGGCCAGAGTGAAGTGTTCCATGTCATGGACTTCTCAGCCTCCAGAATTCTGTTTTTAAATATCACAGGTTGCCATGCATGACATTGGAGTGATTTTACCACCCTGCAGAGATGCAGTCAGTGTATTCTACTGCCCCAGCCAAAATGGTGGCCTATTTGTAGGACTCATTGAAAAAAAACTTTTTTGTAAGAAATTTGGATCTGAATAACTAAGTGAATCCATGTTAAGTTACATATTGTTGTCCATTGGTTGTTTTGTGCAATTTTGAATGTCTATGTTAGTTCTGTTAGTTTCAATTATATTAAGTGTAAAGCAGACAAAATAAAAATGAAAAAAATTAAGAGTCAAAAATTAATAATAATTGACTTTAATGTTTCATTTAAGAAATTCAGACAACTTAAGACTAATACATCTATTACTATTAAGTTTAAAAAAAGAGAAATAAAGATGAAATAAATGCTAGTCAAAAATGAATAATAATTGATAATGCTTCATCTAAGAAATCCGAACAATTTTAGACTATTACGTCTATTACTATTAAGTGTACAGTAAGAGAAATAAGATAAACTAGTCAAAACTTAATTAAAAATGCTTCATGTAAGACTTGCTTAAGACTATTACTATTAAGTTTAAAACAAGAGAAATAAGATAAACTATTGACATATAATGTTGATTTTTCATGTCTTCATCTTCACTGATGGCTGCTAAAACTTTATACAAAATATCAATAACAATAAACTATTATATTAAACTATTATATTAAACTATTATATCAATAAACTATTGACATATAATGTTGATTTTTCATGTCTTCATCTTCACTGATGGCTGCTAAAACTTTATACAAAATGTTTAGCCAAGACACTAAGAATTACACATACATACTGACATTTACATAGAAAAATAGGTTGAGTATTTATATTATAAAATTACTTAGAAAAACACTAATTAAAAGCTATTAACATTAATGCTATATAGACTGATGTCTTGACACATGTGGTGTGTTCAAAAAACATTGAGACTGAAGATGAATTTACCAAGACAGAAATGAACAATGAATGAAACATTCATTTTCTTCAAAATATGAGGTTGGTTGGTTGGTTTTATGGCATATTTACAATTATCAGGTAATTTAATGCAGAATCAAGTCAATTTGATTTCTTACAGTACCTGCTGTTGCTTAAATGGTCACCCATCTAAGTATTGAGCAGGCTTATTGCTGCTTAACTTCAAAATATGAAGTGTTAAAAAAGTGTTGAGACTAAAACTGTATTTACCAAGACAGAAGTGAACAATAAATGAAATTGTTAATTTTCTTCTAAATGTGAGGAGTGTTCAAAAAGTATTGAGACTGAATCTGTACTTACCAAGATAGAAATAAACAATGAATGAAATGCTAAGTTCTTCAAAATACTAGGTGTTAAAAAGTATCATTACTGAAACTATATTTACTAAGTCAGAAATGAACAATGAATGAAACATTCATTATCTTCAAAACACAAGGTGTAAAAAAAAAAAGTATTGTGACTGAAATTGTATTTACTAAGACAGAAATGAATAATAAATGAAATGTTCATTTTCTTCAAAATAGTCTTTTTGACATTATATACATCAAGTTTCCATTAGTCAAAGCCTCTTTGGAGCTCCTGTTTTTATATGGTCCAAAGCCATGCTGTCATATTTCTTTTAATATTCTTTACATCCTCAAATCTAACCCTTGAAATTTATTTATATATAATTTGTTATTTAGATATATATTTTGTTGTATGTTACTATGTTGATAAAAAGAATGAGATCAGTTGTTGGACTCACGATATGAAAATTCAAAAAATGGTTGGTCAGCATATTAACACTTGTTATGTTAACTAATGCAAAAGTCAAACTTTTTTTGCAAGCAATTACAGGATTTCAAGTAACTAATGATAATTATTTGTAAACAATTATAACTTAGAGTAACTATTCTTAATACTGTAGGGATTATCTTCCTGTTGAGTTGTCTGCCCGTTTAGTTTGCTGGTGCTCGTGAGGGGCTAGAGTATTTAAGCGCCGGGTTCAAACCCTTCTAGCTCTTTTTTCCTGTTCCAATAACCACGAGACACATGGGGTAGATTTTGGTCTACTCCTTCTCATTGGGGCTTCGCCCCCACTTACATTACTGTAAGTTATTTACAGCATGAACTATCCCTAGTCTCATGTCTGTACTTTTTGTATATCTTGTACCATTCATGAATGTGTATTTATCTTTCTACATGTAACTTTGTTTTCCCTATGTATTATGTATCTCGTCTTATCCATGTGCTGTGCCGTATTAAATGTTTTTGTCTATCAACCCTTGTCGGAGTCTTGTATCCAATATATATAACTTTGCACCCTTCTTACAATACAAATAATTTGTATATGGTTATATTGTCAAGCATTCCTAATACTAATAATTATCAAACAGATCTATTTGATCCAAAGATGAGACCCAAACAGGTACTACAATTCTGGTTTAGATCAGACCTAAAAGAATGGCAATGAAGGTTTGACTCCACAATCCCCAGAGCTCCAGAACTTGAGCCTCATTACAAGATGCAGTTTAGTGCCATATACAGGATGCTCCAAAGAAAGGATTGTCTGAAATCCTATTTAAATAAAAAAAAAAAGGATGAGATCTATTGTCAAAACTTTTTAAGAATTTTTATCTTTAAATTCCAACTCGTAACAAGATTTCTCCTAAAAAAAAACAAAAAAACTAAATGAGGATGTAGGCCCTAAAAGTGCAAATGAGCCATTTTTTGATTTTACCGATAATACAAACCCTCTTATATGGAAATTTTAACTCAGACAATATCTTTCAAAAATTAATTTTTATAACTGCCCAGATGGCGTTTTTTGCTAGTTTATGTAAAAATGTTTGTACAATAAATTAATGAATATAATATATGTTGTTACACACATATTCATTTTCTTAGAGATTTAATAAATTTTATATCCATTAAAGTAAGCATTAAATTGAATAATTGGCAGACTAAAATTTTTGTTTTTAATTTTTTTTCTTTCTTTTAATGGATTATTATCAATTGCACACCAATCTATCAGATTGTAAAAAAAAAAAAAATCAAAAAAGGTGCTCAGTTCCCCGTATAAGTTTATCATAAATCGATCCCCCGCTACAAAATTTATTCATTTATTTTATTGTTTTCCTTCAATGGATTATTATCGATTACACACCAATCTATCAGGTTTTTAAAAAAATTCTTAAATGTTCTTTATTTTTTGAGTTTTCAGGGGTGCTCATCCCGACGTATAAGTTTATAGTAAATCCAAAATTCCAATTTCTCCTAAAAAAAAAAAAGAATGAGCCAAAAGGATGTAGGCCCTAAAAGTGCAAATGAGCCATTTTTTTTTTAATTGCATGAACACTTGTTACATAATCATTAGATACCTAATGATTATGACAATAGTGTAGAAATCATATTAGTGCAGCTGAGGGCCTTGAGAGTGAGTGACAACGTTTGACCTCACTCTGACCTTGCTTTCTGGGGTTAGACCGTGAGAACCCCATAGAAAGCCCCCTTCCGGTTTAAGGGGTAAGCAACTCAGTAAGAACAGTTAGAAGTTAGAAGCCAAGCTAGTAAGATGTAAGGATCCGCGCGCATTGTCTGGTCTGGGGATCTACGAATAAAGTAACATCATCGTGAATTGAAGTCTTGTGTTTATTACTAAAAACTAACAATGACACAGGGCTTCTGATAACAAGAAATCCCTAGTAACAGAAACCAGACCCAGAATCCTCAATAGAAGACCAGACGAGACCTTAGAAGATATACCAGGCCAAGATAGATGATAGACGATCAGAACCAAGCCGGCCAGAAGAATAGACGACAGAGTAAGAAGAAAGAGAAGTATATAACATATACCTATTTAGTGCCAGTAAAGAAGGGCTATGCAACACACTCTGCATATTTTGAATTCTTTGTTTTCATATAAATAGACACTGACTCAGTTCCCTATTGAAGAATCAACAGTCTTTGATGCTAATATCTTCAAGTCAAGGTTGGATTGATTTGTTTATGTTTTTAAAATCTCACTTCCTTATCTTCTGGAAAAGTTTCAAGACATTTAAAAAATCCAACATAACCAGGCCAAATATAATGGATGGGTGTTTAAAAAAAGAAAAGAAAAAAAGAGTTATAAGAATTTCTGTCAATCCTACAACACAAAAATAATCATGTAATCTATATGTAAAAGAAAGTATGTATGTCAGTATGGTTTTTTGTCTTACAAACCAACAACTACCACTAATCCACTTATGATTAGTTCTGATACATCTAGTGGTGGGGTTCCAATTCTGAAGTTCTGGGAAATGTGGAGTACCACTTCATTCCTAGTTCTGCTCTTTGTTTCTTTCTGCCATAGAAATTATGATTTGGGTACATTATGATAAAAAGCAACTAAATCAAAGAAAATACTAGTCAGAATTAATAAGAATAATATATCTGAAACGTAATGAGACTTGTCACAAATAATTCATTTAAAATCCAAACAACAAACTAAATGTTTCTTCATCTAAAGTAGTCTCCTCTTGAATCTAATGCACTTTCCCATCCTTCTCTGTCATGCTTCTCTGCCCTGCTGGAAGGATTCTTCTGATATGTTATGTCCCTCAGCTCCATCATTATGGACCTCTTGATGGCCTCAACACATTCAAAACAGGTCCCCTTGAGCCCCTTCAGCTTGGGAAGGGACGATAGTTGTGGCAGGACAAATTGTGACTTTTTTCTTTTTCCCAAGCTGAACGAGCTCATCAAGTGGATCCATTTTGAATGCATTGAGTCCACCAAAGTTTCGTAATGACGGAGCTGAGGGACATAACATATCAAAAGAATCCTTCCAGCAGGGCAGAGAAGCATAATAGAGAAGGATGGGAAAGTGCATTAGATTCAAGGGGGGACTACTTTAGAGGAGGAAACATTTAGTTTGTTGTTTGGATTTTAAATGAATTGTTTGTGACAACAGTCTCATTACTTTTCAGACACTTCGTATGTTGGATATTTAAAAATAAACATTTGTAAATATATCAACTTTAGAAAAAAAAATTCCATTCCAAATGTAAACAGAGAAAATTGATGGAGACCAGCAAAGACCAAAGCTCAATAAAATTCACACCCTATTTATGTCCGGGTTAAAAAAAACCCCAACCTTTTACTCTATAAGAAAAGCTAAATAAAAATATAAGGGTATAATCAACGATGTATCAAAAAATAAAATAAATCAATAAAGGATGAAACAATAAAAAACATAAAAAAATACAAATAAATACCCATTCACCATGGGTTGGATGTGACACGAGGCTACAAGTATGGGGCATCCAGCAAGGATCAAATTCACAATTCAGAAGTAATGGATCTGTGAGACTAGCTTGCTAACCATTACACCACAATAGGATGCCCATTATCTTTCCCGGGGGTAAAACATTTCATTGGATTTATTATTAAAGTTGTATTGAAGAATAATAGTTAAATATCGTTTCCTCGTATGGAGTAAATATATATAAGAACAATTCACAACAAAAATAATAACAAGTAGATTTTATTGCCTGAGCAAACTTAATAGAAGTAGAATACAAAAGAAGATAGAAAACTACAAAGAAGAGCTTATATTAGGTTGATGCATAATTATTGCGGCTTTTTTTTCCCAACAAACTTTATTCAACAAAAACAATAAAAATTGTCGGTTTGTTTAATTTGTTTCATAACAGTAATCAGCCCTGTCGAATTTAGAATATACTGACTGCATTTCTACAAAGAAGTAAGACTCCACCCAATATGGCTACCTGTTGGCCATGGGTATGAAATGCAAAAATATAATCTATACAGTTATATAATTTCAAAGATTCAAATATTCTAATATCAATAATTAGAAAATTGTTATATTTTATTCTAACAGGTATTCATAATCTGGGTCAGAATGGACCTGGGTATCAGAGCAATGAAAGGGTACTCTACACTCCCCAGATCTCCAGAAGGGGAGCCTCCCCATTATATTCAGATTAATATTATACCAGGACACCCCTTTCATGTGGGAGGTATTTGCCCTCTAAAGGAGGATACAGTTATTATATTATAAGCCCAGCTGACAGTGCAAGATGTTATTAGGTATTATTTATTACCAAACTTTACAACACTCAAAATGAATAAAAATGAAATAAGTACATATAATTTTAAATCATGACATATTTATATTTCTCTAAAATAGTCCCTTGCATTCTACAAAGTTATTCCAACAAATTTTCCATATAAGGAATAACAAAAGATTTTGCATTATAGCCTATTTCGGGGAGTTTAGACAAAGTGTCTAATTCTCCCAGCTCATCAGATGCGAATGATGAATTCTTTATTACTTTTAAGGCATTTGAAAACAGATTTTTTTAAATTAAAAAAAAAATTTTTTATATTGTCCTGTCTGCTCAGCTGTAGGGTAATAAAAAAGATATTTGACTACTGGTCAGTAATTTGTTAGGAATTTCTGTTAAATCAATCTATTCCAGATTTTAGCTAAATGGGCAACCCCAATTCATTTATTTAGTAGTTTATTTTGAAACTCTTCTCATTGGATGGAAACCTGTGCTGCCATATTTCTTTTAATGTCCTCCATGTCCTCAAGATGAATTTTCAGTTTAAGAAACATGATGAAATTGATAGGTCTGGTCATTATTTATTATTTCATTTTGTCTTGGTAAATACAGCTTCAGTCTTGATACATTTTGATCACACCTCATATTTTGAAGAAAATTAACATTTCATTCATTGTTATAAACATTATTTGTAATGTTATTTTACTAGTTTAAAGTGTTTGAACACAAGATTTGGGCTTTTTTTTTGTTTTGAATGTGCACAAACATCAATTCAAACAGTTTTTCAGTAGATTCTAACATACACAATTTTTTTTAAAGAATTTCCAGAAACTTTCAAGCTTGATAATGAAGGGGTACTCCACACCTTTTGAAGAAAATTAACATTTCATTCATTGCTTATTTTTGTCTTGATAAATACAGTTTCAGTATCAATACTTTTTGATCACACCTCATATTTTGAAGAAAATTAATGTTTTATTCATCGTTCATTTCTGCCTTGGTAAATACAGCTTCTGTCTCAATACTATTTAATCCCACCTTGTGTTTTGAAAAAAATGAACATTTCATTCATTGTTTATTTTTATATTGATAAATATAAATGTTACATAATTATTGGATCCCTAATACTTATATAAGGTAGTGTAGAAACATAATGGCGATTAGTGCAGCCCACGGCCTTGAAGGATGAGTGACAACGCTTGACCTCACTCTCACCTTGCCTTCCAGGGATAAATCGTGAGAACCGGAAGGCATAGAAGACCCTGTTTTCTGGTTTAAGGATAGTAAGTAACTCAGTCAGTTAGCAAGTAGGAGCCGAGCTCGTAGGATGTGCGCAGATGTCTGGTTTGGGGATTTGGAAATAAAGTAACATCAACATAAATCGAAGTCTTGTGTTTATTACCTAAAAACTAACAATGACACAGGGCTTCTGATAAGGAGAAATCCCTAACAGAAACCAGACCCGAAGTCTCCAAGAAAGTCCAGACCTTAGAAGAGACCAGACCAAGATAGACGATCAGAATAGCAAAGCCGGCCAGAAGAAAATACGATCAGAAGTAAGAAGTAAGAAAGGGTATACAACATAAATTCAGTCTCAATATCTTTTGATCACACCTTCTATTTTGAACATCTCATTCATTGTTTATTTCTGCCTAGGTAAATACAGCTTCAGACTCAATACTATTTAATCCCACCTTGTATTTTGAAAAAAATGAACATTTCTTTCATTGTTTATTTTTGTATTGATAAATATAAATTCAGTCTCAATAGCTTTTGATCACACCTTCTATTTTGAAAATTTCATTCATTGTTTATTTCTGTCTTGGTAAATACAGCTTCAGTCTCAATACTATTTAATCCCACCTTGTATTTTGAAAAAAATGAACATTTCAATCATTGTTTATTTCTGTCTTGGTAAATACAGCTTCAGTCTCAATACTATTTAATCCCACCTTGTATTTTGAAAAAAAAAAAATGAACATTTCATTCATTGTTTATTTTTTGTATTGATAAATATAAATTCAGTCTCAATAGCTTTTGATCACACCTTCTATTTTGAACATTTCATTCATTGTTTATTTCTATCTTGGTAAATACAGCTTCTGTCTTGATACTTTCTTTATTTTATCACACCTTGTATTTTGAAGAAAATGAACATTTTTGTTCAGTGTCTATTTTTGTCTTGGCAAACACAGCTTCAGTTTCAATAGTCATTGAACACACCTTGTACATAGAATATCAACTCAAAATAGAATTGCTTTATTCTTAGTTCATTTCTATTATTAAATGACTGCCACTTAGATTAACTTTTAGCCTCTGTTTTTCTTCAATTATGCGTAAATCTTTTTAGGAGGTTCTCTATTTATAGACAAGCTTATTTGGAAGTTCGTCAATGCCACACTTTGGTAGATTAATTGTGGCAAATGAATAAAAAATTAATGTGAAAAGGAGAAAAATGTCAAAAGACTGTCTGGGTTAATAGAACTTTGTATTTCCTTTTGGCACCAGAGGCCAGTGTTCAACCTGAAGTAGAAGTCCATGATTTTGAATGCTGGGTTTCAGAGGAGATAGATACATTTTAGCAGCATATCAACCATCTAGAGTTATTTTATGCTTACAGGTTAGGGAATTGTATTCATTTACATTTTTTGTGTAATTATTTCTTAATGGTTTAGTTCAGTCATTAGAGCATCCGCCTAGGAATCGCTAGTTTCCAGGTTTGATACATGGCTTTGATAATCTAATCTGTGCAGTAAAGTCATGAGCTAACGGTATGTGTGATGCTCCACCTCAGCAAGAATAATCTCACTGGTCTAGTACTTGCAAAAAGGGGATAGACTCCCTTGCTGTATAGCTGATACCAACAATAGGACACACCGTCAACTTTAACATCTTATTTGACCTATAGATTCAACACTAACAGGTACTACCACTTCAGGTTTGAATAGACCTGAGAGTAATGTCAATGAAGGGGTACTCCAAACTTTCCAGAGCTGCAGAAATGAATACAGTTTAGTGTCATACCCATATTTTTTTTTTTTTTGGAGAAGGAGGTATTACTCCTCTGCAGAGGAGGCAGTAAATCTATTCTAAGTATTTGATTCAATGCCTGAAGAACACAACAGATCAGAAGCACGTATCGCATATGTAAGATAAAAAGAATTTTAAGAATTTTCAGAGAACATGATACATTTTGCGGACCTTCTTTTTTATAAAATATTGAATTTTCTCATCTAATAATTCATTTATTTGTTATGTCTCCTTCAGCTTATCCCCTTTTTACTATCTTCTCATATCAACATTTAGAATAAAAAGAAAATCTACACACAGAACATATATAATATTAATACAATATCCATATTCAGATCAAATTAATTCTATACTTCCTAAAAATACCTTCATTTTTTTCTTCTAACCATTATTTCTGAAATCATCCAATTTAATCTTAATTTCTTATACTATTGTTGTTTTTTTATCTGATTAGGAAATTTATTATACAGTTACATGTTTTAAAAATGATTTGTCTAATTCAAAAAAGTTAAAAACATGAATTAAGAATTTCTTTAATCAACCATCTCTTCCCTTTGACGACAAAATTTTGATTTTTTTTTTTAATAAGTTCTTTTACAAGTGTAAACGTATATCATGTCTTTTTGTGGAGGTGGGTGGTATAATGGTTGGAGTCTTGGAAATGAACTTGTCTACCCAGGTTCAAATCCCGGATGAGACTGTTTGTATTTCACATAGTACTAATATCTTTGGGAAAGGTATGCATTCAACTACTCTCCCTCAAAGTATGAGTAAATAGTAGGGAAGACTGAGCTATTTAATATTGGCTAGGCAACCAGTCTAGGAGAAGGAAAACTCTGAATTCAAAACTTTTAAACTCTACTTAAGAAATAACTATTGTGATGCATCCTGCTCATGTGGAGGGCTTGGTGGGTGTGTGTGTATGTTTGTGTATGTGTGTGTGTGTGTGTATATGTCTTTTTCCCCCTTTTTTTCTAGATTTAATGAATTGAAAAGAGGGTGGAAAATATATCATTCATTATTATTATTATTTTCTTTGGAGTTTTAGTTTGGTCTTTTTCCTTTACTGACACATCAACCTTCATGGGTTACTTAATGCCTAAGTCATCCTTGTAGAAGAATAGTACTGGTACTATTTAATTGATGGGTAAGGGGGTTCATACCTTTCCCAAGTGTATTAGTCTGAAAGTGAATGTAATAGTGCAACTGGAATTTGAACTTGCTTACTACAGTGTTGCAGTCAAGCACGTTAGCCACAAGGACTCACTCTTTAGATTTTGGTACATCAGGCAATAATTATGCATATTATAACCACAGGGTTAGCTCAGTCGGTAGAGCGTTCGGCTAGAAACCACAAGGTTCCTAGTTCGATACCGGTCCTTGCCAACTCAGCGTATGAGTAGCACAGAGATCTGTGCGGTAAAGTAAGAAGCTGATGGTAAGTGTGGCACTCCACCTCAGATACTAAAAACAATCTCCTTGGTCTAGCGCTATTGAAAAGGGGATAGACTCCCTTGCTGATTGACTGATACCGACTTTACTTTTTACTTTACTATAACCACAGAAAATCCCTTTCTTTTTGATTTTCAATGCATTTCTATTTACACACACACATACATACATACATACATTATATATATATATATATATATATATATATATATATATATATATAGCCTTATTCTATCAATAATACTTGTATTATTCCCTGGCTTATGACACACTCATTATTGATCTTCAATAGACTTGTAAAATCATTAGCCATAAAGTTATACATACAATAGCCCAATGCTAGTTGCATTGTACACATAATGGTTCTATTCTCTCAGTAGGATTGTATTAATTGTCAGTGGTCAGAAATAAAGACAGAATAGGGCTTTTATATCATACATTTAGGGGCCGGGTTAGCTCAGTCGGTAGAGTGTTCGGCTAGAAACCACAAGGTTCCTAGTTCGATACCGGTCCCCGCCAACTCAGCGTATGAGTAGCACAGGTATCTGTGCGGTAAAATAAGGAGCTGATGGTAGGTGTGGTGCTCCACCTCAGACGCTAAAATAATCTCCTTGGTCTAGCGCAAGTGAAAAAGGGATAGACTCCATCGCTGATTGGCTGATACCGATTTTAGTCCGCCCCGACGACTTCACTTTTTTTTATATCATACATATAAAAGCCCTTATCTGTTAGTAATGCTTGCCTTTATATTCCTGACCACTGACAATCCCTTTCTTCGTGATTTTAATGCATTTCTATAATAAAATAATTAACCATAAGTTCACATTATAATTATAATAACCCTAATCTTTCAGCAATGTTTATCTTCATGACAATTGCTTTCTTCCTTTTCAATGCATTTTTATAATAAGATAAAAAAAAATCATATTATACATAGAACTGGAAGTAATGCTTGCTTTCATTCCTGACCACAGACAATGCATTTCTATTGTAAAAATGTAAGCGTGTGTGCATATATATATATATATATATATATATATATATATGATTACATATGATTTATATATATATATATATATATATATATATATATATGGTAAACTATAGACACGTGTTTCGAGGTATCACCTCTCATCAGTATAGTTATACGATTTTTAGCAGCTGCCTCTGGCTGGGTTTGAGACCCGAACGAACTTACGCTCGCCAAGCCTCTTACCCACGCATCCACAGTCAGTCGCCAAGTATAGCAGGCTATTTAATCGCTATATTTCTAAGCGGAAATGACCTTCACCTAGAGTTCTCAAACTTTGTAAACAAAGTGAGATTTGACTGAGCCGAATATGGTGAATCTGCAATTATATACCTCCTAAATAGAGTGCTCAACCGAAATTGGGAGCGTATAATAGGGTAAACTATAGACACGTGTTTCAAGGTATCACCTCTCATCAGTATAGTTATACGATTTTTAGCAGCTGCCTCTGGCTGGGTTCGAGACCCGAATGAACTTACGCTTGCCAAGCCTCTTACCCACACATCCACAGATTAATCAATGCCTGAAGAAGATATCAGAAGATCTGAAACAAGTGTCGCAAATGTAAGATAAAAATTTTTCTAAAAATATAATCCATTTTGTTGACCTTTTTTATAAAATATTTAATTTTCTCCTGTTGGACCCATAATAGCACTATATATATATATATATATATATATATATATATATATATATATATATACATAACATGTTTAGGATTTGAACTCTGGTTGACAAGTCCATTTCCTATGACTAACCATTAGGCCATGCGCCTCAATATGCATTAATACCCTTGGGAAAGGTATGAATCCATATATTCTTCCTCCAGCTAAGGGTAAAATAGTGGGGCAGACTGGGCTCTTTAACCTTGGTTAGGTAACCAGTCTTGGAGAAGGACAACTGAATTTGAAAAACCAGAGATTCCTTATGCACCAATTCTTTCCTATTGACTGTGCCAAAAAGTGCGGATGGTCCAAAACAAGCCTTCACTACCATAAACAAAACCACTGTGTAAGTTGTTCATTGTATGAACCCTCATGCATCAAAATCGACGAGAAAGAACACACACACACATATATATATATATATATATATATAGTAAAGAAAAAGGCTTAAATACCAGCCATATCAGCAGTTATAAATCTATTTCCATCCATGTGTCTGTGCGTATATATTATATATATATCACACATACACACACGCACATAAATAATTATGAATTTATAACTACTAATATGACTGGTATTTAAGACCTTTTCTTTTGCTCTGTATAATAATTGTACATTTAGCTTTCAAATTTGACTATACGAATTTTAACATCCCATTGTTAAAAAAGGCCCAGCTGAGAATCATCCCTAACATCAACCAACCTGGTATATATATTATATATATATATATATATATATATATATATATATGTGTGTGTGTGTGTGTGTGTGTGATTTATACAATTTATATGCGATGATATACCAATACGATTTGCAAAGCAAATGATTTAAGTATGTTTTTAATTCATTTTAGTGTTTTTTAAAGGTATTATTAACAATAATAATCTTATTATAATGGAGATTGTGTGTTTTTCTGTCTGTAACCGAAACTATATTACTACTCAAGTCACAATTCCCTTAATTATTTACGTCAAATTCTCCATGATTTCATTTTTTTAAACCTTCAGTTATTAATAAAAATTGTTTTACATTATTAATACTGTTGACCATATCTACGTACTAATAACATGCAATTATATTTATATATACAACAAAATAGCGGTTTACAGTTTGAACAAGAAGGCTAATTTGCATATTGATATTTAACATTTTATTTTAATAAATATGTGCTTGGTATTATTGATTTCTAATTGTTTGGTTTTATCTTAAGAAATATGAACAAAAATCTCGTGGATAAATCTTAAAAGAAATTTATTTACAAGAAGAAATAACTGTAATATTATCCTTTACTTCCTATTCTAACTAAATAGTTAAATTAGGAAAATTTACCAATGAAAGAGGGGAGTAATGGAAAATGGTGGAATAGTTAGTTTCAAAGTTGTTCTATTTTTCGATTATACCCCCTCTGTTGCAGATCTTTTTATTTGCATTCTTAGTCAGTTTCATTAGCCTTTCTAATTTAATATGATATTTTATTATATCAAAACTTAAATTAAAGTTTTAAATTAAATATATTTGCTAGTATAAAGAAAAAATTAAATTAAAGATAATAGAAGAAACAAATTAATTACAAAATCAATAATAATAAATCACTTGGGTTGCAGATTGCACAGGTGAGAAACTGACAGTCAAAGCACTATTGATTTTATGTGTACATTACCATAACTTACATATCTCACAGATATTGAGCACTCTTTATTTGTAAATGTATCAAACTAAATTACCAATTATCTGGCTTGGGAAAACAAGGTTCTGGGTTCAATACTGGCCTTCGCCAACTCAGCATATGATTAGCACAGGGAGCTGATGGTAGGTATGGCGCTTCACCTCAGATGCAAAAACAATCTCCCTGGTCTAGCACTAGTGAAAATGGGATAGACTCCTCATTGTCTGGCTGATACCGACAATAGGCAACTGTCAACTTTACTATAATGTGTGTGCACGCATATATATATATATATATATATATATATAGGGCTGGCTGAGCTCAGTCGATAGAGCATCAGCAAAGGAACCACAAGGTTCCAGGTCAATACCAGCCATCGCCAACTCAGCATATGTGTAGCACAGGGATCTGTGCAGTCAAGTGAGAAGCTGATGGTAAGTGTGGCACTCCACTACAGATGCAAAAAATAATCTCCTTTGTCTAGTACTTGTGAAAAGGGGATATATTCCCTTGCTGTCTGACTGATAGCGACTTTAGGCCTCTTCCTACATAAATACGTGCAGCACCATAACAGTCATATACCGTGCAGTGCAAGTGACTGTTACAGTCATATCAACCCCTTATTATGACATGTCTGAGGATCATATGTGGCTCTCAACTGCATTCAAAGTAAAGGATGAAATCTGTTGAAAACTTTTGAGTAGACACCTCTAATTTACTTTGAACAATGAATGGGTTTAGAGTGTTCTAGGACACATCTGAGGGTCATGTATGGCCCACAAACTGCAACCAGATTAAAGAAGAATACTTAGCCACCCCATAAATTACAAAATAACTGCTATAGGCCAACCTTGTTTTACTCACACAGCAAATACAAAGCAAGTAAGGCAATGCTCTGAGTACCATACATCTCTTTCTTTCACATAATGTCTTTTGTGCAACCTCAACTATCAACTGAACAGACTTTTCGACTATACAATTTATAAATACACCTTTCTTTGTCTCTCAAGTGTCAGTCATTTTTTTTCTTTTTTCACTAAATCATAAACAGTGAATGATATAGTGTTGTCCTCATCAGGACAGCCTTCACTTCTCTTCCCCTCATATTGCCATACACAAAGAATATAACATTGTCTATGTCATTCTTTGTTCCCAATCTTTCTGGCTTTTGGTGCATTTATTTTGGAAACTTTTCTCTAAAATTCATTGTGAAGTTCCATAAAAATGAGAATTTTTTTTTTCTTATCAATGATTAGTCATGTCACTTTGTTTATTACTTTAAAAAATATTTATGAATAAATAAAAAATAGAAAAAGTAAAAACTAAATCAAAACAGAATTGTCATGACTAATACATAATAGGACAGGTTATTTACAGTTTGTTCGCCGACGCCATTTTGGTTCTTTTTAAGTGGTTTTATTGGCTTGTTTACAAATTTAATGTAACATTCGCTATTGCAAAAAAAATTTACCAAAAATCAGGGAATTATCCGATTTTAATGAAATTTTCATTAAGTGACTTGAGTAGTAATATAGTTTCGGTTACAGACAGAAAAATACTCACTATCTCCATTATAATAAGATTTATTTTTTTATTTTTTTAATTTTTCAATATAAAAAGGTGTGTATCTTTTGTGATGTCTTGAAAATTGCTGTTATGATTGTGTGATCTAACAATTGACAGGTATATTGTCACTGTCTACATACATACAGTCATGTGTTTTTAATGTCATTACTTTCATTGTTTACAATGGATTGTTGATAGATGATTCCATTCATAAGAAGGTTGGAGTTGAAGAATAATTAAAGTTCCAATTACTGTCGAACTGGGAAGACAAGGCAGCAAACGGTTGTAACTCAATACAAACCCGAAAGCCACAAAGTCCACTGCAAAATGACAGAGTATATACAAGACTCCACAATGTCATTCAAATCAAGCAGTCAAGCAGCCAATCAGAAATCAAGGAATGGAATGACCCAAATCACCCAGATTCATGGATGGATCATTCTTGAGTCCTATTTATACCAACTGTCTTGGACACTGCTTCAGATATACTTAGCTGCTGTTATTCAAACCAACAGTAGGCTAACTGACTTCATTAGGAGTGTTCACTGTTGAAACCAAGATGTGAAATAGAGTCCATCTAATAAAACAATTATTGTCAGGTTGTGCTGACAGTACGGATTTTTAAGACTCTTACCACCCATCTATATTGGCAATTTGAGGTTAGGGGTATATGTATTTATAGACAAAAGATAAAATTGAGATGCCTATAAGAAAGTTAATAATTGCAATAAGAATAAAATAATTTGCACACAGTTGTATAGTTTCAAGTAACTAATAATAAAAACTAATGTAATATTATTAACTAATAGTAATAACCCTTAGTAAACTGTATCTAGTGGTAAGGTTCCAGTTATGGAGCTCTGGGGAGTGTGGAGTACCCTTTCATTGCTGTTACTTCCAGGTCCATTTTGACTTGGAGTGGTAGTACCTGTTAGGATCCCATCTATGGATTCAAGTAACTATACTTAATACAAAGAATTTATTGTTATATGGTATCAAATATATTATCTAATAATTGTTTAAACAGTACTATTTGACCTTAATAGGTACTACTATTCCAAGTCAGAGTGTACCTGTTTTGGTTCGCGGAAAATATCAAGAGAATTTAAAAAAAAAAAAAGAAATGAATTTAATGAAATGAGTCAGTTTTTCATTTATAATTCTTTATTTTTATTGCCATTAATCTTTTCTTTATTTCTTTAATACTCTTATGATAAGCATTATTGTTCTTCCAAGATATACTTTTCACTGGGCAATGTTTGATAACCTTACTTGGAAAATTTTGAACTACCAATATGAAAAAAAGAAATGATTGAAATATTCAAATTAAAGAAAAAAAAAAAGACAAATTTACAGACGCAGATTTAATCAGGTAACAAATTTGATGTAATAATTCGCACGGAAATTTTAAGAATTTATTTTTAAGAATTTGTCTAGATTTTTTTTTTCCCTTTTATAGATTTAATTTCTACCATCTGTATGAAGGAAAAAATTCAATTTTATCACGAATCACCTAACACTAACTCTCTCTCTCTATATATATATATATAAAATGTCCCTGTTTAGCTACATATATAGTATTTTTTAAGACAAATATATATTTATACTGAAACAAGATTAATAACCAAAAATCTTACATTTCTACTTCAATAAAATTCATCATCATCATCATCATCAGGTTGCACTGACAGCACAGATACCCATGACTCTCTCCCCACCTGTCCTTATCAGTCATTGCCACTGGCAGGTATTCCACACAACATCCAGAATCCATACAGAGCTGATTGATATAGGATTTTGCAGGTCGACCTACACTGGTGTGTCCATGTGTAGGTGTCCATAGGAGAACATCACTTATATATATATTTACCAACCCCTCCGCATGAGCAGGATGCGACACAAGGTCAATTTCTTAAGCGGAGTTCAACAGGTTTGAATTCAGAGTTTTCCTTCTCCTAGACCGGTTACCTAACCAAGATTAAAGAGCCCAATCTGCCCTACTATTTACCCATAGCTGGAGGGAGAGTAGAATCCATACCTTTCCCAAGGGTATTAGCGCTAAGTGAAACGCAATTACCACGTCCAGGATTTAAACTCGGGGCAACAAGTCCATTTCCCATGACTTTAACCATTACATCACGCGCATCACTTATAAGTTCATCCTTGCTTCTCCAACATTGTCCAACATGCTTTGTTTATCTTACTTGGATGTTTTTTCAGTAGCACTACAATTTAGATAAATTGTCACTTTATCTTATTGGAGAGTTCAATACATTTACTTAATATTACAAATTTTATTGGCACATCCCAATAGTTTACTGCTCTGTCAACTGGAACAGAAGAATACACCAATTGTGCCTCTGTGGATGGGTAAAATCCTCCCAATGGGGCTACCTGTCGGCCGTGAGTGGTGACCTGTGATGCTTAAGGATGGAACCCTGGTGGTTGAGTAGTCAACACTGTATTTTGGTCCTTACTTAGGCTAGACAGACAGTCATAGAAGCCACCTCTGATCAATCGACTGTTCATGTCAAGCTTTAGCACCTATATGATTATCCCAAACCTATTGCCCTTATGGCAGATAACCCCAACCCCTTTTTACATATATGTGTTAGAAGGTGGTAGTTGAAGTTATTAGTGTTATGTGTATGATATTAAACTGCATCTTATGGTGAAGATTAGAGGAAAAATAGACAATTCCATTCTCATTATTTAGGTACTATATGACAGATTGTAATCAAGCATTTAGAAATGAATCAAATTTTGGCATTAAATAATAAATAAATTCAACTGATAAAATAATTTATACAAAGATTATGATACATGTTTATGTAATGCAAATCTATGTTTAAATCCTTTAATTAAATTGTTTACAAAAACATGACTTTTGTAGCATATTAAAAAATTTCTATTTTGAAGTAATAAAAAATGATCTCAGAACAAGTCATGTGACCTTGACTGTTATATATACCAATTGCTTTATATACAGATTCGGTTATACTTTGTTGTTGTTGCTCAATTCAATTTATTTTAGTGAAATGGAGGAAATCTGTCAAGAGATTTAATTTCCAATGCTAAATCTGTTTAATAATGTTCAAAAGACACTAAATTTAGTCTACTTCTTTTATGAACTTTTTGAAAAAATAAATAATAAATAAATAAAAAAAAAAAGAAGAAAAATAATAATTTTTATGGTCATTATGTGTCATAACCTCTCCTTGTCTGCAGGATTGACTTTTCAAATATGAGGTGACACAATTAGTTGTCATAGCAACATATCCTGAAAGGTGCAAAGATAATACATTTTTTCTCACAGTATGGTCTTAGGGGACCATTCGGCACAATTACAATGCCACTTTAAGCCATCAGCACATGAAAAACTTGACACAACTAGGAATAACTAAATACATTTTTCTATTACACTTTCACATATTTCTATCAAAAATATATTCACATCTTTTTGTATCTTCATTCCAGTTTGCTTTACACATCAACAAAAGAGGGGACAGCAGTCAAGAATGTATTTACCAAACCCCTCCACCACCAGCAGGATGTGTCATTTTTAAGCAAAGTTTTTCTGGCTTGAATTCAGAGTCTTTGTCCTAGATAGGTTGCCTTACCAAAGCTCGAAGATCCACTCTGCCCTTTTATTTACCCATAGTTGAGGGGAGAATATATGGATTCATGCCTTTTCTAAGGGCATTAGCATGAAGTGAAATTCAAACAGCTTCATCCACAATTTAATATTAGGTTGCCAATTTCCATTTCCTACAATGATGATCGTTATCCTTGGTATATTTTTCTATTACGTATTTCTATTAAAGAATATATTTTCACATGCATACATCAATTCCTTTTGTATCTTCATTCCTGTTTGTCACAAAAAGAATAGATGTTTTTCATGTCCTAGGTATTTGCCTCATACCCCACATGTATGGGCTGGGCACAAGACCTCGTTTTAACATGGGCCCACCCACAAGCCGAAGCTCATGGGTGGGAAAGAACAAAAATTGCATTCCCCCTCAAGGGGTGTGCCTCAGGCACTGGGCCATAAACCCAGCCCTGACCCTATAAATTTTAGTTGCAACATCAATATCTTAAAAGCCAAGTTATTAATTACCTACTATGGAGTAGGGGGTTGTAGGTAGTATCAACCATAACTCATTTTTTTTAAAGAGACGGCAACTCCTCTCCATGAAATAATGATGTATGCAATGAATGTAAGCAACTTACCTGAAATCTATCATGACGGAAATAAGGCATCACAATAACAATGTTTGTCACAAAAAGAATAGATGTTTTTCATGTCCTAGGTATGATGTTAATCAGCATCTCTTAGTGAAATTCAAATTTTGGAGCACTGGGGAATGTGGAGTACCTCTTCATCACCATTACTCCCAGGTTCACTGACTCAGAGTGGTAGTACCTGTTAGGGTCTCATCTATGGGTTAAATAGAAGAAAATGAGTTTAAAATTTTTTTCAGTAGCCATCAAGAATGAATAAAACAATGGCTTTGGCATAAAATAACCCAACAAGGGTTGACATGCCATAGAATTCAACCAACCAACATCCTGTTTGTCTTACATATCAATAAAAGGAGGGAGACAATAGAAACTGAGAGGAATTGAAAAAGAATTTATCTGTATTCAAACTATTAAAAATGATTTTCCATTATCATTCTTGGATACACAGGGAACAGCTGAGGAAGGCCAGATGATACAGCGGCCAAAACATGTTTATACATACCACAATAAAGGTGAGGATAACAGTCCGAAACATCAAAATCATTCAAAACAAGGATTTATTTTCAACTTTTTAAATTGTAAGCAATGCTGGGAAGTTGTGTTAATAATATCTAAATGTAAAATTGTTGATATGTTTGGGTTATGGCCAACATTAATAAATTCTTCAATTATTTCCACTTCTTTCAAACACAAAGAAAAAACAACACTCCTTTATTGAGAATGGCTATTAGAAAAATAAATGAAAAAAGGATATTTATTTAGTCATCATCCAGTTGTCTATTGAAGATATTTCCTTTATTTCCGGTTTAATTTGCACTTGACACACATTCAGAATAAAATCAAAAATTAGTTTCAAGTCAATTGGAATAAACAAAAATATTTTACTTATTTGTTCACTTGGCTGTTTCAATTTTTAAAATTAATTTTTTTTTTTCAATGATTTTTCATTCATTCATTTTTACTTATTCACATTCTTTATTTAATAATACATTTTTTCTCCTTCAGTTTTTCATTCTTACTTACTCATTCACATTTTTAATATAATCATTTATTTTTCAATCATTTTTAATTTATTTTTCCTTATTCTTTCATTGAAAGATATTTTGAATGAACCCCCTTGTCTCCTAGCTACAATCAACTACCCAAGAAATATAATTTGTGGTTAATGAAGATGAATATCTACTTAGGGATGTTATGCAACTTGTGATATCATAGGTAGGATTTGTTAAATAGATTTGTTATAGAAAGGCACAAAAATAATGATGGTTAAAGAAGAAAATCAATCCCAATCCTTAATTATCCTTCATCTACCTAATTCTAATTGTTTTGTCAGTCATTATTATTAATAATTTATTAAAGTCAGTCATTATTATTAATAATTTATTAAAACGCATTAATAACCCGTCCTTTGGGGCGGGGGTCCGGTGTGCTTCGGCCACTGGACCGGTGTGTTAAATTAACAGCGTTGATCCCAGGGGGCTATCCCCCCCAGGCAACACCTGCCCCCTTGACTTAAAGGGACAGGGCTGGGTTTATTTCCCAGCACCTGAGGCGCCCCCCTTGAGGGGGAATGCTGAAGGGATCAACGCAATTTTTGTTCTTTCCCACCCATGAGCTTCGGCTTGTGGGTGGGCCCACATTAAAACGAGGCCTTGTGCCCAGCCCATACAAGTGGGGTATGACGCAAATACTCATTAATAATATTGTGGCTCAGTTGGTAGAGCATCAGCCTAGGAACCACAAGGTTCCAGTTTTGATACTGGCCCTCGCCAACTGTGTGGTAAAGTGGGGAGCAGTAGGTGTGGAGCTCCACCCTAGATGCAAAAACAATCTCTCTAGTCTAGCACTAATGAAAAGGGGATAGACTCCCTCACTGTCCATTCTACCAACTTTACTTATTATCCTTCATCTTGCTAATTCTAGTTGCTTTGTCAATCATTGTTATTAGTATTAATTTTGACTGGTATGATCCTTCATCTTCTTAATTCTAATTGATTTTTTCTTTTTAACAACCACCACTCAGATTGTCACTTCTAGGACAAGAGAAACAAGAATGAAAAAGCCATAAGCATCATGAGTTTTGGTCATTCCTTTGTTTCATTGCTTGGAGAGAATGATCTTGGTCTTTTTCTTTAAGCCATTCTGTTCAGGTTTGTCTGTTCAAAATATTGAAAACGTGGCTTATTCTAATTTACAGAGACATTGGCAAGTCAGTCGTTGGTGGATCTGTATGCACCAATGAACTGGGACCTCATTTACATGTGTGACTTTTTTCTTTCTCATTCAACGTCAGCATATGGATGGAATTCTTTTCTGTAGGTGAAACACCTGTGTGTTTTACAGAGTTGTATTCCTACTGCTTTTGTTTTGTTTGATATAGAAAACAACTACAACTGACTGGTTATGGGTGATTTTCAACACCTCTTAACTTGTCACGTCAAACTACCGAGAACTTTATAAGGTCTATTAAGGCTGCAACGTGACTGGCAATTAAAGTTGAAACTCACACCGGATTTTTTTTTTCAGGATCACAGAAAGGAAAGGTATGGTTGTAATTCATTTCTCATTGCACAGTAAATTCAACTTTTTCCTCATTTTGTTTTATTTTTATTTATTTGATATTAGACTCCTTTATCTTAAAAGAATTTAGTAAGGATGGAAGTTAATTAAAAATCACTACAATTAAGCTGGTATTAAATTTACAGTTTACCCCCTCCAAGACAGGTTGCTGAAAAAAGACTAAAAACTACTAACTGCACACAGTTGGAAAGAAAAGAGATGGGTTCATACCTTTTTCAAGGGCATTAGAGTTGAATTCATTTTATATAAAATATATAATATTAGCACGGCCTGTGGGTATACCACAGTATGATAATTCAATTATTACAACGTCTAATATGTTTACTTAAGAGTTATTGCTAAATAGTTCAATATGTAAAACATAATAATCTTGATTTAATTCTCTCTCACTGTTTTTTCTTTCTTTCCTTCTTTTCATCCTTTCATTATGTTCGATTGAAACAGATCAGCGTTATCACTTCCGTGTGCTAATCCCCTCTTTGTTTCTCCTACTCTCTTTCTTTCTTATTATATTTTTCTGTGTAGAATGTCATTTTTATTCCCTTTCATTCTTCATAATAAAAATGGAATGGTCCATTATTTAGCTGAGGTGACAACTCTCATAAAAAAATAAGAAAATCGGCGGATAAGAAACACCAGATAATCAGGATTTACATTTGTGCATTTCCTCTTGGAAGATTTGGACGGTCTCATTAACCAGAGGATGTTGCAGGATGATAATGGTCGTACATTTCCTCTTGGAAGATTTGGACGGTCTCATTAACCAGAGGATGTTGCAGGATGATAACGGTCGTACATTTCCTCTTGGAAGATTTGGACGGTCTCATTAACCAGAGGATGTTGCAGGATGATAACGGTTGTACATTTCCTCTTGGAAGATTTGGACGGTCTCATTAACCAGAGAATGTTGCAGGATGATAACGGTTGTACATTTCCTCTTGGAAGATTTGGACGGTCTCATTAACCAGGGGATGTTGCAGGATGATAACGGTCGTACATTTAAGCAACACTAGTACTAATATATAGATGAACTCAAAAAAGCTTCATCCAAGATTTGGACTTTTTTCAACAAATCCATTTCCTATAATGATGACATCCATTATGCCACACACACACTTCCATTTTTTTTTCTTCCTCTCTCTCTTCTCACCATGGCCAGGATACAACACTATGTCAATTTTTCTTTTTTAAGGTGAGCAAAAATCACAGTCTACCCTATTACTGTGTTTCCCAAAAAATAAGACAGGGCTTATATTAATTTTCACTCCGAAATATAAAACTAGGGCTTATTTTCGGAGGATGTGTCACATCATGTGATTGTGAAGAATGCTTATTTCTTTCGTCAGTATGCCGCTCTCAACTAGGGCTTATTTTAAGGAGAGGGCTTATATTAAAATCATCATGAAGAATTATGTTGGGTCTTTTTGGGGAAAACATGGTATTTATCCTTAACCGAGGATAAGAGAAGGATTTATACCTTTACCAATTACCAAGGGTATTAGCACAATGTTAAATTCAAGCAGCCCTGTCCGGGATTTGAACTTAGATTCCCAAGTCCATTTTCTATGATGATAACCATTACACACGAGAATATTTGGTTTGGTTTCTTTGTCAAATGGAATATAAACTTTCATGGGTTATTTAATGCCAAAGCTATCCTTGTAGATGAACAGTAAGTAAAAAGTAAGTAAAGTCGACGGGGCGGCCTAAAGTTGGTATCAGCCATACAGCGAGGGAGTCTATCCCCTTTTCAATAGCGCTAGACCAAGGAGATTGTTTTTTAGCATCTGAGGTGGAGCGCCACACCTACCATCAGCTCCTTACTTTACCGCACAGATCCCTGTGCTACTCATACGCTGAGTTGGCGAGGACTGGTATCGAACTAGGAGCCTTGTGGTTTCTAGCCGAACGCTCTACCGACTGAGCTAACCCGGCCCCTAGGGATGAGGGGGTTCATACCTTTCCCAAGGATATTTAGTCCAAAAGTAAATGTAAAAGCATGACTGGAGTTTGAACTCTCTATGATGTTGCAGTAGAGCACGTTAACTGCTATACCATGACCCCCCCCACACACACACACACTTGAGAATATGATGTAACCACAATTAACACAAAGTTGATGGAATCGAAATTGCAGGCTACCAGTTTTAAATTTATTTCTAAGATGGAAACCATTTTCGAAAATAGGCTTTTCATCCAAGATGACAGATTTCATTAATGTTGCTTAGATGAGACCTCTAAGAATTAATTTTACGGTCATTAGCTACTGAAGATGGAGATATCAGCAACTCAGAATTAAATTTTTAGAAGTCATCATTTTTCCCCCAATAAATAAGAAATGTCTGGAATGTTTCCAGACACTTTGAAAACTGGTTGTGTAGTCTTGATAAAAGTTGGTACCAATCAGGAGGGTGGCACACTGTGTGAATACTCTCCTGTGGGGTTACACAGTCAGCAGCGAGATGCCTTCGAGTTTATATACTATGTGACCATTACATTCACAATGAGTGATCGGGAGGATTTTTCACATCTTGTGCTAAGTTAGTTTTGTTTTATTTGTATAAAATATTATAACAGCAACCAACAACTGCTATGATGGTGATGGTCGATCGTCTGATATGTAAGGGGAAACATGAATTGCTTTTAATGTAGAACCCTCTGTTGTTTTATTCCATCCATTCAGTTTCTGAGACCTATTGAAGTCAGTAAGTCTACTGTTGGTTTGAATAACAGCAGCTAAGTACAACTTAAGCAGTGTCCAAGACAGTTGGTATATATAGAAATCAAGAATGACCCATTCATGAATTTGGGTGATTTGGGTCATTCCATTCCTTGAGTTCTGTTTGACTGCTTGATTTGAATGACATTGTGGAGTCTTATATATATCCTGTCATTCTGCAGTAGACTTTGTGACTATTTGGGTTTGTATTTAAGTTACAACCGTTTGTTGCCTTGTCTTCCCAGTTCGACGTTAATTGGAACTTTAATTATTCTTCAAGACCATGGATGTCTGTATGTAAGTAAAATTGTTGGGGTGGCCTAAAGTCAGTATCAGCCAGACAGCAAGGGAGTCTATCTCCTTTTCACTAGTGCTAGACCAAGGAAATTGTTTTTGCCTGTGAGGTGGAGTGCCACAACTACCATCAGCTCTTTACTTTACCGCACAGATCCTTGTGCTACTCATACACTGAGTAGGTGAGGGCCGGTATCAAACCAGGAAGCTTGTGGTTCTCAGGCGGACGCTCTACCGACTGAGCTAAACCAGCCCTAATGGATACAATGTATGGGATAGATTCTTTGTTCTTGGAGGAACCAGCTCTTCTTGTATGCTTGAATTGTTCAACTTCTCTCTGGTCACTTTTGTGTCCTCAGCCACCGAGAGAGAGAGAAACAGCTTCTTTTATTGGGGTTCACAAAACCCTGAATCCCCACATTGAATAGGTAGCATGGCTCTTTTAATCACTTAGATGGCCAATTGAGTCTGATATTTTTGGTTAATTGTGTTTTCATTCCAAGACACTAGATAAAGCATATCATGTTATACTTAGTCTATTAGATGAGATTTTGAAATTTGTCAATTCTGGAGATTTAAAAAAAAAATCTATTATTATAACTTATCTATTCACATTCACAAGGTTACAATATTCTAATATCCAGATCTGTCTGTCTGTCTTACAGCTTCTCTCAAAGCTAATAACTGCCATTGAAATACTGTAAGTGAGATTAATAAAAAATGAGTATATAATCCTTGCCTGTCGTATTTAATGAATCAAGCCTAAGAGAGATATTTGCTGCTTAAATACACAACTCACACACATCATTATATATATATATATATATATATATATATATATATTTGGTCAAATGATTTTTGGTTGTTTTAGAAGCAGAAACAAAATGATGAATATTGTGTTCTAAATCTTATTTATTTTCCAACCTTTCAAGATGCATCGATCTTTATCAAAAATTATACTCCCAAATATATATACATATATAATATACACGCATATATAGACTTATCAGATATACTGACAAAGAAGCATATGTAAACCCCATAACAACATCATATATATATATGTGTATATATATATATAATGAATGGAAGAATAGACAAAAATGTCAATAACAATTTTCTTTATAAATTTGTTAATCCCCACTGGTTTCAGCCTTAGGCCATCATCAGATGATGTTTATTTCATGACCATTCCAATTTCAAGACTGATAAACTAATGGACACTAGGGAATTGGTATTCACAAAGGCATGCTAGTTGAACTTTATATTAACTACTTAATCTATCGATTCACATGTGTTTAAAAATATTTTCAAATGTGGAAGTAATTTTTAAAGATTTTTTTAAAGATATCCCCAAGCAGAAAAATCAGTCAATAAAAGTTAATAATTTTTGACAGTAACATTTCAATACATCATTATCAAGTTCCCTCAACTTACTATTGGTCCCCATCAACCATCATTCTTGGTAAGTCCTCTAAACGGCATTCAGTATCTGCACAGAGCTGATGAATATAAGATACATGTGTGTATGTGCGTTTCATTGAACATGGTAGACAAGAATTGTAAAGTTTTTCCTGTTGTGAATATGGAGGATGTTAAACTGCATCTCATAGTGAAGTTCCAATTCTGGAGCTCTGGGGAGTGTGGAGTTCCCCTTTGTTGCCATTACTTCCAGGTCCACTCTGACCTGGAGTGGTAGTACCTGTTAGCATCCCATCTATGGGTTGAATAGAAAAAATAAGTTTAAAAAATCTTTTAATACCCATATCAAGAATGAAAAAAAAATCGTCTTTGGCATAAAATAACCCAACAGGGGTTGACATGCTGTAAAATCCAGCCATCAACCAATATGGAGGAAGGCAATAAAAACTGTCCATAGATTGTTTTAGTTGTAATACAAATACTTTAAGTCATTATTGGTCAAGGGTCGGGTTAGCTGTCAGTAGAGTGTTAGGCTAGAAACCACAAGATTCCCAGTTCAATACCGGCCCTCGCCAACTCAGTGTATGAGTAGCACAAGGATCTGTGCGGTAAAGGAGCTGATGATAGATGTGTCGCTCCACCTCAGATGTAAAAATAATTCCTTGTCTAGTGCTAGTGAAAAGGGGATAGACTCCCTCGTTGATAGGCTCATACAGACTTTAGGCCTACCCGACGATCAAAAATATGAATTATTGTTGCATTTGAAATCCAAAGAATTGTGGTGTTATCTATATTGATTTGCCAAGCCCTCTGCACAAGTATGATGTAGCACTTGGTCAATTTCTTAAGCGGATTTTAACAGGTTTGAATTAAGAGTTTTCCTTCTCCTAGACTGGTTGCCTAATCAAGGTTAAAGTGTCCAGTCCGCCCTACTATTTACCTATAGCTGGAGAAAGGATAATTAGATGCCTACATTTCCCAAGGGCATTTGTGCTATGTGAAATGCAAACAGCCTCATTCAAGGTTTGAATGTGTGTCCCCTAGTCCATTTCCTACAATGATAACCATTACATCATTCACCTCCATTATGGTTTTATCTAGAAATAATCTGAACTTTTTAATTGAATATTTTCATTGTATGCTGATGACGGCTTAAAATTGAGATGCTATTTAAACACCATTCCCCCCTAATTAACAAAAAAAAAAACCCAGAAAAAACAATCGTTCAGAGTTGTCTTACTCCAATATTACCTAGGGGTTCTCAAACTTTTAAGTCCGTAGACTCCAACAAAAATTTAATTGACCTAACATGGACGCTCTCCTTAACATCTAATTTTATATAACCTAGTCCACCTTGCAGTTTTTTTGTTGCGACCAATTATGTAATTAATGAATTCAGCACAAATGTTTATGTAAAACTGTTAATTGTAAAATAACAGTAAAGTAAGCATAACATGTAAAAAAAATTTTTTTAAAGAGTTGCAAATATCTAATACTAACTTAATAACTTATCAAGCTATCTAATGTGATGGGTGAAGCTGATGACTTTTGATAAGTACATGAATATTGGGCTTAAACTTTTGAAATATATCAACATGAGCATGTTTTCCAGGATTCTTGTGGAATTAATTTCTTCTAATTACTAAGAAGGCTTAGTAGTTTCCATAGAACCCTTGTAAACTCCCGGATACTTACAGACCCCCTGAGTTGTTGTATAAGCTCCAGGGGGCTTATGTAGACCACTTTGAGAAACCCTGGTCTAAACTGATGCAATGATTTAGATTTATTCTAAGACTCCAGTGTCTTGAGTGAAAGTTATAATTCACGAAATGTCTGTCTGTACAGGTAAGGCGATGTCATTATTGGCCTGATTTCCAAACTTTCCGAAATTATTTGAGTTAAGCCTGGAAAAGTTTTAAACATTATTAGATCTGGCTCAGACTGGCTTTTAGGTATATACACCATAGACTAAGATTTAACCTTTTACTTAGCTATCCCGGGGCAACACTCTTTCTCTAATTGGTGAAATATCTGTGGAAAAAAATGTCTGCTATATTTGTTTCCAATAAAATTGATTGTATTACTCATAATTTGAAGCACCATGTTGTTTCTTATGTTCTGACAGGAAAAAGATGCAGAGTATCATGTTTGTATGGTTGGTTGGATTTCAACTTAAAATGCCCTCTTAAAAATGGCCACAAAAATATGTACGGTAAAATGAGGAGCTGATGGTAGGTTTGGCTCTTCACCTCAGATGCTAAAATAATCTCCTTGGTCGCCCCGCCGACTTTACTTTTTTTTTACTTATTAAATTCCTAAAAAAAAAAGGCAGTGGTGTTTTCCGATGTATAATGCTTAGCGGTGCTCATTGTATAATGGTTGACATCGTAGAAAATAAATATAGTGAAACGAGTTCAAATCCTGGACGAGGCTCTTTTGCATTTTCATAGCTTTAATACTCTTGGGTAAATGTATGATTCTAACTATCATCCCTCCGGTTATGGGTAAATAGTAAGGCGGAATGGGATCTTCAAACTTAATATAGTAACCAGTGTAGGAAAAAGAAAATTGAATTTAAATCAGTTAAACTCAGCTCAAAAATTGACCTTGTCTCGCATCCTGCTTGTGATAAATGTTTGGTAAATATTTATTAGATAGGAATACTTAATATCATATAACCCTGAGCAAAACTGGTCTCTTTAACCTTGATATAGCAACCGGCCAAGGGGAAAGAAAACACTGAATTCAAACCTGTTGGATTTCATGGTATGTCAACAAATGTTGGGTTATTTTATGCTGAAGATGTTTTCATTTTATTCATTTTTGTTGGGTATTCAATTTTTTTTCAAACTCAATTTTCATCAAACATTTTTTTTGAAAATCAGTTTTTGATCTATTTAACCCATAAATGGGACCTTAACAGGTACTACCAATCTAGGTCAGTGTGGACCTGGGAGTAATAGTGATAAGGGGGTATTCCAAATTTCCCAGAGCTCCATAATTAAAACTTTCCCATCAGATGGAATTTAACGTCACACCCAGGACATTAAGACCCTCAGCCACCATCATTTAGCACCCATATGATAAAAAGGATTGGGGGGGGGTACCATACAGGCAATAAGGGTTGCAAAAATCATAAGCGCCAGGGCTTAACATAACTAGCCGATTGATCGGAGGGATCCTTTCCGACTGCCTGTCTAGCTTAAATAAGTGCCAAAGTGGAGTGTTGCATGTCATGGATTGCTCAGCCACCAGAGTTCCATCATTAAGCCTCACAGGTTGCCGCCAACAGGTGGCTCCATTGGGGGGAAACTATCATTATGTCATAAAAAGGATGCAGAGTATGGTTTTCAGCCTTCACAACTGATTGTGGGGATACATTTGATCCTCATGACTCTAGTTAAATGATTGTTAGGATCAACTACAATTAGAGGAAATTAGCCAAAACCAATGGCCAATAGGAACAAAGAGTGAAGAAAAAAAAAGAGTAAAAGGGAATTGGTGCAATCAGCATGACTTAATAATGATGATAATTGACTCTCTAACATTGTGCAATCAGCATTAACAATTTCTACTGGTTCATTCAATTTATACAATCAACAGGAATATGTATATCTCCTGTTATGTCTTAGTGTATTCCTTGCTATAAAAAGGTGTCTATGTCATGCCAAGTGTTAATAACCCACTCTCTTGGTAATTATTATGAGGGATAGGTGGTTCTCCACTTTCCAATAAGCCTTTAAACCCCTCTTTGTCATGGTCAGGTTTTGAGCCATTATGAGGAAATCCATCTCATTTCATTGGTCTTAAAAAAATTATTTTCTTTTAAATTTAGCTCTGGAGCTCTGGGAAATGTAGAATACCCCCTTATTGCTATTACTCCCAGGTCCACACCAACCCAGATTGGTAGTACCTGTTAAGGTCCCATTTATGGGTTAAATAGATCACTACCCCACCAAATCTTGAAAATAAAACTAAATATTTATTCAAAATATTTATTAATTTTTTAGGAAGTTTTGAGGTTATCTAAGATCTCTGAATGAACCTGAGGTCATCTTTCATGCTCAACATAAACAGTAAATAAATAAAGACAAATAAAATTTTCTTTTGATATGAATTTTTAACTTAAACTCTTAATAATTTTCTTGTAAAGAGGTTTCATGCTGCCTTGAACAAATCATGGAAAGAAAATACCTGTATGGCCACTTTCCTCCTATCACACACAAACCATCAAAGTAAGACAAGCTGGACACAGCTGGAAAAGTAAGGAGTAACTCATAAGTGATGTTCTCCTGTGGACACACCAGTGTAGGCTGACTAGCAAAAACCTACATCAGCTTTGTGTGGATTCTGGATGCTACATGGAGGAACTCTCAGAGGCGATGACCAATGGTGACAGTTGAAGAGAATGAGTCATCGATATCTGTACTAGCAGCCCTTGAGGATAATAGTAATCAACTAACCACTGTTTGGGGGGGGGTGCAAAGAAACATGTTTAAATGTGTGTTTAATATCTAAATCTATCTGTGTGATTTTGGTTTTATCATCAGAGATCTTGCAGCAAATGTTAAACAGAGAAACATGGCAACAATTGTTTTGTGTCATGACAATAACCTTGGGCTTTGGAATTATTTTTCCAATTCCTCTGCCAGACATGCAATAAGTATTGACTCACTAGAGGCTGCTAATGACATCAGATCAAACTTCATATTCACATGCAAATCTCTTAACCCCACACCTCTCTCTCTCTCTACACCCGAGACAGGGAGAGAGAGAGAGACAGAGAGAGAGAGAGACAGACAGAGTGAAAGAGAGTGACAGAGAGAGAGAGAGAGAGAGAGAGAGAGAGAGAGAGAGAGAGAGAGAGAGAGAGAGAGAAGAGAGAGAGAGAGAGAGAGAGAGAGAAGAGACAGAGAGAGAGAGAGAGAGAGAGAGAGAGAGAGAAAGAGCGACTGAGAGAGACAAAGAGTGACAGAGAGAGAGAGAGACAAAGAGCTACTGAGAGAGAGAGACAAAGTGCGAGAGAGAGAGAGAGAGAGAGACAAGAGCGACAGAGAGAGAGAGAGAGACAAAGAGCGACAGAGAGAGAGAGAGAGAGACAAAGAGACAGAGAGAGAGAGACGAGCGACAGAGAGAGAGAGACAAAGAGAGAGAGAGAGAGAGAGAGAGAGACAAAGAGCGACTGAGAGAGAGAGAGAGAGAGAGACAAAGAGCGACTGAGAGAGAGAGAGACAAAGAGCGACTGAGAGAGAGAGAGAGAGAGAGAGAGAGCGACTGAGAGAGAGAGAGAGAGAGAGACAAAGACGACTGAGAGAGAGAGAGACAAAGAGCGACTGAGAGAGAGAGAGACAAAGAGCGACTGAGAGAGAGAGAGACGAGAGAGAGACAAGAGACAAATACCAAGAGAGAGAAAAAAAACGAGAGAGAATCCTGTGCATCTTTATAGCATGAAACTAGAAAAAAAAACCCTGTGGTGACAGATAACTAATTTGCTTTTTCGACGTTTGAGAGGAGGAGAAGGAGGAGGAGTTGAATGTTCTCACTTTGGAGGAGCCAGGCAGTCGGTTGATAGAAAACAGAAATGATGATTACAGCAAGCAGTGCTCCCCACTTCCAGTGTTCCCCCAACCACAAAATGAGTAATTATTACCCCCTAGGGACATTGGGATTATTGAGGTTAGAGCCAGCAGGTAAAGAAGCAGAGAAGGGAGTGGGTGGGAGGAAGTGCCCATAGGAATATGAAAACCGAATGATGCATGTGCACACCAATGCACATGCTTAGAAATAACTATTTCTCTGCCAACTTTATTTAATTTCAGGCGTTTATTTCTAGCCAAATCAAACATTTTCAAATTTCCTTCTTGTACAACAATCAACACCCCCCTCCATGCTACGTTCACTTTCTATTTGAGCAATAAAATCATCCTGAAAAGGCTAATATTGGTACAAGGCCATATTTATAGGGGCATCCAGCAAAGTTTGTTGGTTACATGACATGTCAACCCATGTTGGATTATTAAATAAAAATATCAGTCCTTTCCTTTTGCATAGAATTATATGGTTTCAGTTATTGCATAGAGTTATATGTTTCAGTTATTGGTTTCAGTTATTGCATAGAGTTATATAGTTTCAGTTATTGCATAGAGTTATATAGTTCAGTTATTGCATAGAGTTATATGGTTTCAGTTATTGCATAGAGTTATATGGTTTCAGTTATTGCATGGAGTTATATGTGTTAACCTGCTACACATAGATCCTATGAAAGTTAAGATCATATGTAAAACTAACAATTCTGGTATGCACTATTCGATACATTCATCGACACAGATTCTAGACAAGCGTCTGAGAATTGAAATGGCCATATTGCGAGAAATGATAGCTAATAAAGATATACATAATATAACCTGGTTACCAAGTGAAAACCAGGTTGCCAATGTCTTCACAAAGAGAGGTGTTCCATCATCAAAGGTTCTACAACATATGATGAGCACGAAGGCAGTCAGCGTATAACCCACCTCAGAAGAAGACAGAAAGAGGGAAGAGCTGTTAACCTGCTCTTTCTCTCTTTGCTGGTATGATGTACCTGAGGTGGGGCTAAGTGCCCATTAGAAGATAAGATTAGAAAATAGAAGTTAGAAGATAAAGTCAACGTCTTCACAATATGGTTTCAGTTATTGAATGGAGTTATATGGTTTCAAGCTATTCTCCCTCAGCTATGGGTAAATTAGAGGGCAGACTGGACTCTTTAACCTTGGTATGGCAACTGGTTTATGAGAAGGTAAAATCTGAATTCAAACCTGTTAAACTCAGCTTAAAAATTGAACTTGTGTCACATCCTGCTCGTGGGGAGGGTTTGGTAAATGCATATATGGTTTTAAGTATATGGTTTTCATAGCTAGTTGTAATATCAATGTTTTAAGAGCTAATGTATTAATAATTAATTAAATAATTTTAAACAATGCATTAATAATTAATTAAATGATTTTAAACAATGCATTAATAATTAATTAAATGATTTTAAATAATTAATGTATTAATAATTGATTAAATGATTTTAAACAATAAACACTTTATATTTGGTTGTTTTTGGTTTATTTGTTCAATGGCATCAACTCCTTATGGGTTATGAATCATTTATAAACAATTACAACTTCACAAAACTATTTTCAATACAAATAAGTTGCAGTTAGATGGTTTCAAGTATTCTTACCTAATAGTAATAATTTGAAATTAATTATATATGGTTGGTTGATTTTTTTTCTGAACAAAAATGTATCCTCACAATTATTTTAAACAGGTAAAAACTTTTTACCTAGTTGCAATATTAATGTTTAAAGAGCCAATGTATTAAAGTTCCCAATGATTTTAACCTGGTAAACACTTCGTACATAATTGCAATATCCATATTTTAAGAGCCAATGTATTAAAAAATGTTCACAATCATTTTAAACGGGTAAATTGTTTATACTAGTTTGGTTTGGTTTATTTATTCAATAACATATAGAGTCCTTATGGGCTATTTCATGCTGAAATAGGATTCATTTGTTCGATTGTGATCATAACTATATTTTCAATATTTCGTTGCACTGTATTCATTTGTTTTTACACAGTCATATAATATCAAATATTCCTAATTCTAATACAAATAATTTGCACACAGACAATCCTATCAACCAATCATACTGTTTGTCTGGTGAGGAGGGGAAAGCTCATGTCTCTTACTGACAATATTTTTCCTATCACAAGTAAACAAGTCTTCAGTTCAGGTGGTTTGGTTGGTTGGATCTTATGGCTTGTCAACACCTGTTGGGTTATTTTATGCCAAAGACATTTTTATTTTATTCATTCTTGTTGGATATTCAAATTATTTTTTAAACTCATTTTTTGGTTGATTTAACCAATAGATTGAATCCTAACATGTACTACCACACCAGCTCAGAGTGGACCTGGGAGTAATAGCAGTAATTTATGAGGAAGTGCTTCCCGGTCTCCTGCCTCAAAAATTGCTACCCGGTGACTATCAAAATAACAACCCCAACTCGTCGTAATTCTAGTTTATCGTAATTTGTCGTAATTCTTATTTAGATATGAAGATGTATATTAGTTTTGAATAGATAGATAGATAAACAAACAAAATAATATAGATAGATACGAACAGATGGAGATAGATAGATATTTTCGACAAGTAAATGTATTTGGGGAGGTTGGTCGCTTCTTTTTTTGTCGTAATTCTTGTTTATTTAAACTAAAAACAAGACATTAAACAAACATGAATAAAAAAAATCTTAGTATTTAAAGTAATATAGATAAATATGAACAAATTGAGATAGATAGATAGATGGATAGTTTTGAATAGACTGAGCTGGATCGTTATTTTAATAGTCACTGGGCAGCAACTCTTGAGGCAAAAGACCGGGACGCACTTCCTCATAAATTACCGTAATAGCAATGAAGGGGTACTCCACATGCCCCAAAACTTCACATATTCATCACTTGATGCAGTTTAATTTCATACCTAGGACACTAAATTCAGGTGGGTAACATCTATTTTGGCTCTTGTTCTGTACTTGACTTGTCTAGCCTATTAAATAACATTTTGTCTAACGTTTCTCATGTTATGAGATTTGTGGCCATTTTTAGGCTTCAAATGAGAGCACTTTACAGTGGAGATCCCTTGTGTTAAGTAGAGCATGACATTTAGTGAAGAAACCTTTGGTTATTCCTTGGTTGCAGGTCTGTTCGTCAATGTCAAATAATGTACAAATGAATGGCTTTCAATATCATTGATTGAATAGTTAACTAATCACGTACTTGAGATGCTGATTGGCTGGGTTTAATCCACATAACCACACTGAGTCTATAAGTTTAAGTGGTGGACCACAGCACACCTTATATATCAATAATATTCCAACATCTCATACTACAGTGAATAGACATAAAATCAATGAATAACTCCTGCTTTGAACACCTGACCCAGAGATAAGCAGCAAATATATTGACTATTACAGAATTTTCCTGCTTCAACACTATGGTTTGGTTTGGTTATTTGATTTTTATCGCACATTTTGATATTTGGTTTTGAAATGCATGGTAAATTTAACTTAATATATATAGGAAAGGAATGAGCTCCTATAGACAGGTTATTAATCATAATGGAAATCTGATCTCTCTGATATGATAAAGGTTGAATTCTTCCAAGCTGTAGCCATATCAGTGCTACAGTATGGCTGCACCACTTGGACTCTAATGAAATGCTTAGAGAAAAGGATAGATTGGAACTACACAAGGATGCTGTGTATGGTCTTGAACAAATCCCAAAGCAACATCCCACAAAAAAGGAACTGTATAGCCACTTACCTCCTATTACACAAACAATCCAAGAAGAAAGGAACATGACATGTTGGATACTGCTGGGAAAGTAAGGAAAATCTCATGTGACATTCTGCTGTGGACTCCTACACATGGTCACTGTAGTGTAAGCCAACCAGCAAAGACCTACATCAATCAGCGAAGGTTGAAATATTTACATTTACTTGTCGAAAAAAGACTGGAGTGGGAGGGGGTAAAATATCGCATGAACTTTTCAGGAAAAACGCCTTAAGCTCTGGTTGTTTTTCCGGCAGGCACTGCTTCAGCTAGGGACTTCATTCGTAGGGCGGGTTATTTTTTAAGCTAGCATCGCTTAGTGTTTTTAAGGCAGGAGGCCAGGGCGCATTTCTGTGAAGAGCCCCAATTTTTTTATTAATTCATTTTTAAAACTCAACACTTAATGAAAAAAATTTTTTTTCACCCCCACCCCCATTCTCACAAACCCCCCCAAAAAAACAACCAAAATTCTGGAGGTTGTGCAGAGGACCTGTCAGGGGCAATGACTGATAGGGACAGTTGGCAAGAGAGAGTTATGAAAATCCCAGCTGTCAGTATGACCTGATAATGATTTCTAAATGAGGCAACATGCATAGATACTATACTGTAGTAAAGTAGGCAGAGTGACCTATTGTCTGTATAAGCCGGACAGTGCAGGAGTTTATCTATTGTATACCCCATCGGGTATATAAACAGTGAGAGTGAGAAAGTTCTTGGATGATAGAGAGACTAGATTAGAAACTCACTTTAGAGATGATGTTGGTGATCTTCATTTCCTTGGTATGTGTTGATTCTTCTAACTGATTATTTTTAATTCTTCTAACTAAGAGCTTGTCTCCTTTTAGGCTGATTTTGATCATTGTAATCAAATGAACTAACAAGACTTAGGTGTTTTTTTCTTGATCAAGTTTATTATTTAGTCCATGATTTTCTGAGTAAATGAGATCAACCTCAGTATGTCTGCTTTCTCTGGTGGTTAGGTTGAATCTAATTTTCTAAACTAAATCATGTGTTTCTCATGGCACATGATATTCGCGCCTCTAGGGTCAAGGGTTATTAACAGTCAGTGGTAAATTTCCACTGGCTCCTTTGACTTTGACATGACAGGCCCGAATTTAATTCTACTCATAAACTGTAACATATCCCCTTTTTGCTAGTGCTAGATCAGGGAGATTGTTTTTGAGCGTCACACTTATATTCAGCTTTCTATTTCTATGATTAAATCCTGGACGCAGTAACTGCATTTTCACATAGTGCTAATACCCTTGGGAAAGGTATGAATCCTACTCTGCCTCCAGCTATGGATAAATAGTAGGGCAGACCGGGCTCTTTAACCTTGGTTAGGCAACCAGTCTAGGAGAAGGAAAACTGAATTCAAACCTGTTGAACTTCGCTTAAGAAATTGACCTTGTGTCACATCCTGCTCATGCGGAGGGGTAAGTAAATACATATATATATTCAGCTTTCTACTTTACCATACAGATCCAAGTTGGGCTACTCATGCACCGAGTTGGCAAAGGCCAATATCAATCCTGGAAACTTGTGGTTTCTAGGTGTATGCTCTACTGGCTAAGCTAAACTAGCCTTTTTTTTTTTTTTAATTGCCCAGGGAACCTATAACATTTTGAACTGGAAACCATCTATTTGTTGAAAAAGATTTCCTCTTTTAAACTTTAACACTAGGAGCAGAAGTTCTGGTGTCTTCCAGTACATGTTCATTAAAATGGTCACCTACACTGGTGAAAGAGTTTGGAAACCGGATATTTCCATATGGAATGAACTGAGTTACCCACCAAAGACAAGTGTGCATTTGGCTATACATCTATCTATTTTCTGTGAAGGTTAGAACAGCATTATCAGATATGTAAGTGAGGAGGAGTTGAAGTGGTAGGGAAATGGTGTTGAGATTTTTATTGAAAAAAACAAACATAAAAGCAAAACTTGTTAGCTTTTCCCAGATAAAAGTAGGAGGAGGCAGTTCACTACATTTAATTATTTGTATAATTTATGATCCGACATTGGAGAGATTTTGAACATGTGTATTTTGAGTAAGAAAAAATGATACAGAATTACCAGATCCTATCATGGCATTTATACTGTTGGTCTTGTGTAAATTATCAACAATGCCAATTTAATAATGTCTGCTATTAATGAAGTAAGTTATGTCAACATGAAAACAATTCTGAATTGCGTTTTTAGTTCAGAAATTAGAGTGGGGATTGAATAATGAATAAAAGAAGTTAGAAATAACAAAATAAAACTACTAGGACCTGTGGATATACCACAGAATTATAATTTAATCATTATGTTTGATATGTTTACTTAAGAGCTATTGTTAAATAGTTCAATATGAAAAATGTATAATAATCTTGACTGAACTATCATTTTTTCTTTCTTTCTTTCCTTTTTTCAATATGTTTGATTGAAACTGATTAGCATTATCACTTCCCCACTATCTTTTTTATATTTTTCTGTGTAACATGTCCTTTTTCTTTCCTTTGTTTATAATAGAAATGGAATAGTCCATTATTTAGCTGAGGTAACAAAACTCATAAGAAATAATTCAACAGATAAGCAACAGCAGATAATCAGGATTGACATATTAGCATTTCATCTTATGATTTAGCGTCGCATTTAAACCAGACAAGATGATAATGGTTGTATCAAGAACAATTTAATATTTGTAAAAAAATGAAAATAATTTTTTCCCACCAGTTAACTAAGATAGGCATAAGAAAGAGAAGTTAAAGACAAAAGATAATAGAGACAGAAAATGAATGCTAGTTCTTGATGAGGATGCATCTCCCTCAAAATATAATTGCAATCTAATCTAAGGACTTTTTTCCTTGTTCCACCTTCCTTCATTCCGTTTCAGTGAACACCACCAGACTAAAGAAAAATGTGTATGGGGAATTTAAAGACGATGCATAAGAAAGGCATGGACTACTATAGACAGATTATTGATCATATAGAAATCAATCTTCTCTAAAATAAAGTGAGAATTCTTCCAGGCTGTAGTGGTGTCATCACTACTGTATGACTACACCTCATGGACTCAAATAAAACATTTAGTGAAAATGCTGGGAACTGTGAAAAGGCTGCTGTGTGATGTATTGAACATCTCCCGGAAGCAGCACCCAACAAAAGAGCAGCTGTACAGCCAATTGCTTATCACACAAACCCTCCAAGTAAGTGAAATTCTCCTGTGAGCACTTGCACATGGACACACTAGTGTGGATTGTCCAGCAAAAACCTACATTGATCAGCTATGTGCAGATACTGGATGCTGTGCAGAGGAACTTCCAGGAGTTATGCCTGATAGGGACAGGTGATAAGGAAGAGTCATGGAGAGATTTAAAAAGGGATGTAAGAGAAAAGTTGAGAGATGTGGACAAAAAAAAGGTGATTTGCGAATAAGCAGGGATGAGGGAGGCACTAGAAGAAGGAGAAGCACTTAAAAAAACCTGACCTCATCTGCTTCGCATTGATACTCCACCTCTGGGGTTTTTTTTTAGCCTTTACACCACATCCAGGTTAGGAACAAAACATTTTTGCTAAAACCCATTTCCAAATTGGAAACTTTAGTTCACAAAGTTAACTTAAAACAATAAAAAATATAGACAATATACTTTTAAATAAACTAAAAATTAAAATTTAACAAACCATTTATTTATAATATTTTTGCAAGTTACAAAATGAAGGCATTTTCTCAGAAAATTCTAGCTATTTTAATTCAATGTTCCTGCATGTACAACAAGATTCTAATTCATCATAATTTGAATGTAAACAATGTTTTCTATTTTGGTGAGGAAAACAAAATTTAATTACTGATTTTAAATTATAGTTTCCTGTAGGATGTTATTGTTTTGTATACAAAGATTTTGGTTTGGGAATTATCAATTGGAATTTATTTGGGACTTTAAATTGGGCAATTTCGGAGGAATAACTGATTTGAATCTTGATAATCAGACATACAGATCAAGAATCAAAAGTCACAAAACAAAAGTCACAATATAGTAGCTCAAGTGTTGGAGTCATCATTAGACTAAGAAAATGGGAACTATACAAATATGCTGCATGCTGTCTTGAACAAATGTTAGAAGTACTATCCCACAAAAAAGCACTTGCACAGCCACTTACCTACTATCACACAAACCATCAGAGTAAGATGAACAATACAAGCTGGACACTGCAAGGATAAACTCCTAAGTGATGTTCTCCTGTGGAAACTTACACATGGACTCATCCAGAGGGGTGTCATGTCTTCTCTGCAACTAATAATCATTTGCACACAGTTATATGCTATCAAGTACTCCTTTCTAATACAAATAATTTCCCCCTACAGTTATATAGTTTTGAGCATTCCTATCCAATACTAATAATTTTCAAACATTTTTGATCAATAGATAGAACACTAATAGGTACTATCACTCCAAGTCAGAGTTGACCTGGGAGTAATGGTAATAAAGAGAGACTCCATAACTAGAGCCTCAGCACCGGATGCAGTTTAGTATCATATGCAGGACACCCCATTTTTTTGGTGGGGGAGGCTTACCCTAGGTAGGGAATACTGTTGGTGTATCTAAGCTCACTCAACAGGGTGAGATAGCTTTGGTAATGGTTTGCTTCTAATGTTGGCTGTTGGTGGTGAGAACCTTTTTTTTTCTAAAAGGTGATGGTGAGAACATTTTTGAGAGTGTCTTCGTATCTCTTTCATGGCACTCCTCATAAGTGGTCACTATTGAATAGCTCTCTGGAGGCAGTGGTCTTTGATTCTGGTAATATGACTTTCCTAGCAAAGTTTCAGTAATAGTGATTTTGGCAGTTTTGAGGACTATATATATATATATATATATATATATATATATATATATATAAGTTTTAATAGTGTATACACAGTCTAGCGATTGGTGACAGTTTCTTGCTTATGCAATTATCAATTAAGTTTGACCATCCTTAAGTAACTTGACTGTATTTACATAATATCTTAAAACACATACACTCATGCATTATATATATATATATATATATATATATATATATATATATATGAAAAATAATTAGTTAATAATTAATGAATTTTAGGCGAGCATATATGTTCAAATGTAAGGCTAAACAAATTGAGAAAATGTTTAACCTTACATTTGAACATATATGCCCGCTTAAAATTCATTAATTATTAACTAATTAATTTTCAAAATTAGGTACGACTTCAATTAAGCACATTATATATATATATATTGTGTGTGTGTGTGTGTGTGTGTGTGTGTGTGTATGAGAGTGAGCTGAAATATGATAATGTCATATCTGCTGTTGATGATTTTTCTAATCCAATGGAATCCAAGCACTGCAACACCAATGGAAAGACTATGTAGATCACAAGAGGTACCATGTTGGTCATATTCCATGAGAGTATCTTGATCAGCCAATGAACTTTTCAGCTGACCCTCATATCTAATTTAGGGTAGCATGGACATTAAATCAATTGTGCTTCGTAACTGACAGTTTCTTCAAACCAAGTTTGAAAATCACATGGGCAAGAAACAGTCAGTAACCAAACATCGTTGACTTCATGTCCAGGCTACCCTAAATTAGATACACAGGCTCTATCACCAATATTGAACATTATTTACTTATAAATGTAAATAAGTAAATTCATTGGGGTGGTCTAAAGTGTGTATCAGCCAGACAGCGAGTGGAGTATCACACCTATCATCAGCTCCTCACTTTACTGCACAGATCCCTCTGCTACTCATACGTTGAGTCGACACGGGTCGGTATCGAACCAGGAACCTTGTAGTTCCTAGGCAGACACTCAACTGAAATGTTAAACACTGTTTTTCCTGTCCTTGTGCATATACACAAATGTATGCATATATTTCATTGCATCTCTACATCTGGTTAGTTTCATTGGTAAACAATTTTATCTAAAAGATTAAAGCTGCCCATTTGGCAGCTCACTGTGGTGCATCTAAATTCTCCTGAGTGCCATCATTAAGATGAGAAGAGAGCAAATTCCACAGCTGAAAGCTTTTTCCAATAATTACCAAATGTGGAATGTTATTTTCCAAATACAATATGACAACGATTCACTGCAATAAAAAGGAGAGGACTTTTTTTTATATGTCTAAGTGGGTGTTATATTTTTGGGACATGATGTTCAATTTTATCTAATGTAATGTAACTACTCAATACCTACTTAATATCTGAATGGTATTTGCTATTGATAGACTGAACCTTCAAAATTGACTATGAAAGCAATATATTTTTGCTACTACTGTAAAGTAGTTACAATAGAGATATTTGTGTGTGTGTGTGTGTGTGTGTATATATATATATATATATATATATGTCAATAAAAGTAAGTGAATCCGACGGTATGTAGTATAATAAAAAATTGAAAAAACACAGGTTTAAATGAGTTAAGTGGTGAGTTTATTGGCCGACACTGCAGTGTTTTGATCTATTAATTAGATCATCTTCAGGGCTTTTGTTGGTATGTGGAAGGTGATAAAACATTTTTTATCTCAAAATAAGGATAAAAGGCGAGTAATAGTTCTTGTTTATTGGTCTGTTTAAAATTTGAAGTCTGAGAAAAAAGAACGTTGAAAAAATGAACGATTTGAAATATGACGTCAAATATTCTTTTTTGCGGTGTGACTATTAGAATGTGTAAGTGTTTGTATCGAGAAAAGCATTGTGCATTTTTTATGTGTTTATGAATGTGTGGCTGCGCGTGTGTGTATTTTAAATTTTTTATTATACTATATATATATATATATATATATATATATATATTCATACAGGGTGATTGAAAAGTAATTCCCTATTATCTCAGAAAAATTTCAAGATAATATTATGGTGTGTAATGACTTCAGTGAGGATTGTGGGTCCTTTCATCCTTGCAGTACCATGAATGCTGAAAGGTATCTCACCATGTGGTAAGAAGAAATCTGGCTAGTTGTCAATACTTTGGAGAATATTCATACTTGATTTTTATGCAAGACTGGAGGCAAATGCCCATATAGAATTTTAAAAAAACTCCATGTTATGTGTGTTATCATTAATTTTTGTAAAAATAATGATTTAGAAATAGATAAGATTTTTAAAATAAGGCGTTACTTTACAATATTATATATATATATATATATATATATCAGGAGTTATTCAATAAATATGGGTAATAGCAAAATATTTTTAAGCTGATCTTTTGAAAAAAAAAAAAAAAATTTTTTTTTTTTTACAGAATTTTTTTTTCATAAAATTTATTTATTATTACTAGGAATAATATGCGCCCTCCAGGCAAGTATGTAGCATAATTATTATGGTCTATGGAGAATTTGGGATTGAAAAGACAATAGCAATCAGATTTCTGGAGAAAGAGAAGAAAAAGAAATAAGAACAGAAAGAAGATTAAGTTTGGAATTCTACACACTCAACATGTGTCAGCAAGTGATGGTCAATGAACCCTGAACTAAATCAAAAATAAAAACGGATGCCCAAGGTTTCCTGTGGAGGAGCAGAAGCGGATGTGTCCCTTCACTCACCCCTGGGACCACAAACAGAAGTAAAGAAAATTTGGTCTTTTTCGGGTTCCCCCAACCCCGGTGATGGGTTTTTCATAGTAGTAGCGAACATGATTTACAATAGAACAGCTTGACACCCTACTCTCACTCTCTCTGAAAAAGAACCCATAAGCCTAGAAATAAATAAACAACCCCTTTTTGACTCTGCAACTTTCATACGTTGTTTCTTGTTGGAACGTATTATGTATGTAAATGTTGCATGTGACCCACGACTACTACTACATGACTTGAGCCATCACGCTACAAGTATTTAAGTTTTAATATAATGAAATACTAAATTAGAAAGACTAATAAAATTAAATAAGAATGCATAAAAAACATTTTAATTATATTGATTGCTATATAAAATCATTCATATAATTGATTTTAATACATTGGAGAATAAAACAATAATATTAGAGATCAATAATACCAAGTAATTATTTATTAAACCTGGTCTTATTAAAACCAGTATGCAAATTAACCACACCATATATGATGTAAACCTTTATTTCTTAGTGATATATAAGACACATTGCAAGATTTTAAATGCTGCAATAACATGGGCTGTTTTGAGCAATTCTAACTCAGATTTTCATAGAGACATTAAATAAATAAGAATTTATCTATGTATTAATGATTTTGACTATAAATTAAATAGACATTGATAAACTTATGCATTTCCTGAGGGTATTGTGACATAAGCAGTGACAGTTTTGGTTACAGAGAGAAATCGAATCTCCATTATAATAAAGATATAACTACACAATATCTAGTCTAGGAAAACTTTGAATTCAACTCTGTTTAAAAATTGACCTTGTGTCATATCCTGCTAGTACAGAGTTGTTGGTAAACACATAAAAAATGAAGAAGGTAAAATAAATAAAAACATTGTTTCTAAGAGTAGGAACATGATGAATGTTTAATGGAGATGATGACTAATTTATTTTTTGTATGGAGAGAATAGTAAAGTGGCAAGACATGTAGAAAACAATTTATCTTGTAAATTGGATCAAAGATCTACAAAAACAACCCACAAACTAAAAGAAAAAAAAAACTATTTTAAAAAATACAACCGTCATAACTAATAAAGATTACCGAACTCTTGAGAGTTTTGGATGGCAAATAATTTATAAACTCAATTAACAGTTCTGAATATTGTTTTTATATTTTTAGATGATTCAGTCTGCAAAAATTTATTAGCCAATATATCAAGACTGAAGATAACATGTTCGGTCGTGATAAGAAAGAAAGAAAGAATAAAAAACTGTTAATTACGTACTTTAATTTTATTAGAAGAGCATTAGCCAATAATACTTTTCATGGGTCATTTCAACACATGATATAAATATTCAATTATATTATAGGGCAGTTTATATTGATTGGTGGTAAATGTGAATTTTATCACTAGTCTATATAGCAATGAGCTTAAAATATACCTATGTCAGAAAAATAAAATTGAAGACAATGAGATTATATATATATATATATATATATATATATATATATATATGTTCAACTGCTGCTCAGCATTTTCACTGTAGCAGCACTAGTAGTCAATCCAAAAAGTGCTCAATGTATTTTATAAAACAGAGGATTAATAGTTGTAGCATATTTGTGTGTGTGTATGTTTATAAATATTGATAATATAGTGTGTAATATTCATAAGTAAATAGGCTAATTTTTGTGGATAGAGTATTTATATCTAAGTTAGAATAGTGTGGACATGAAGTCAATGATTCTTGGTTACTGACGGTTTCTTGCCTATGCCATTTTCAAACTAAACATGCTTTGAACAATCACACAGGCAAGGACTATCAATAACCAAGAGCTGTTGACTTCATGTGCTCACTACCCTATATATATTAAATATAAATATAAACAGACTTTTAAAATATGATTTTGGATATATTATTCAATAAAAGAATGCATTTTCAATAAGGGAAACTCACCATCCACCCCCAAAAAATTAAATTGAAAAATGTACATCAGAAAATTTGAAAAGACATACATATTTTAACATATGAAATTGATTAAAATAATCACAATTAAAAACAAATTTTCAAAGGGTTAAAGGGAGATAATTTTATGAGTTTTTATAAAATACAGGAATTTTTTTTTTTAAATTCAAAAATATAATCGAATACATAAAGAGCGTCCGCAATAATCAACCGACATAATTTGCGGTCCATAAACATAACAACACAAAATCTCTTCAAATAAACACCAGGAGATTGAGCAGCCTGACGATGGTGAAATAACCTGAAACCTGGGTAGTTGCTTATGAAAAACTTTTATATTCAAAAAATTCAACAAATAAATAAAGCTCCTATAAATTTGTGGTTGAGCACTATGATTTCTTTGGTTCATCCCAAAACAATATATGTATATATACACACACACACACAAGGTGTGTCAAAAAGTATCAAGAATTATTGAATCATAACATTCTATTCATTGTTTATTTCTATCTTGCTAAATACAGCGTCAATATTGGCACTTTTATGACACACCTTGTATATATGTGAGTGTGTGTGAATCTAATGCTAAAAAGAGCATTTTACACAAGATTTTTCAACAATCTCCTTCCTTGTCATTCTATTAAATTTAGTAATAAACATTACTCACATACTTCTTATCTGTATTTTATTAGATACTATTCTTTTATTCACTTTTTCTTTTAATCCGAGTATTTTTCTAATCTATGGACTTTTTATTTATAACATTTCTGCCATGTACACTTCCTCCTTCTTCCGGTGGAGTTAGATTTATTCAACTGGTGTTCATTGCTGTCTAATGTCCATTAAATAACAAATCAGCTTAGCAATTAATGGACATGCTACTTAGGCAACTGATAGTCTTCCATACATACATGTTCAAAAAGTATCAAGACTTAAGCTGTATTTACCGAGATAGAAATGAATAATGAATGAAACGTTTTTCTTTTCAAAATACAAGACATTTTCAAAAAGTAACCGGACTAAAGCTATTGGTTGGTTGGTTGGATTTTACAACATGTCAACCACTGGTGGGTTATTTTATGCTGAAGATATTTTGTTTTATTCATTCTTGATGGGTACTCAATTTTAAAAAAAATTTTTAAACTCATTTTTTCTTTTTAACCCATAGATTGGACTAACACACCAGGTCAAAGTGTAACTAGGAGTAATGGCGATGAAGGGGTACTCCACACTCCCAGAGCTTCAGAATTGAAACTTCACCATTAGATGCAGTTTAACATCATACCTGGGACACGGCTAAAGCTCTATTTATGAAGACAGAAATGAACAATGAATGAAACATTCATTCTCATCAAAATACAGATGAGTTTTGAATTGATAATTTTCTTCAAAATGGACCCCTTGACATTCATTACACTTATACCAGTGAGTTTTCCATTGGTCAAAGCACCTTTGAAACCTCCTTTTTAATATGGTATGAAACTGTGCCACCATATTTTAAAAAATATTCTCCATGTCCTCAAATGTTGGCATTGAGATAAATTTTCTGTTTAGGAAATAAAATAGTTACAGAGACTTCTCCCAAGTATGTACGGTGATACACTTGCAAAATCCTATCTTTTTATTAAAACCTGCTGTTTGAAATATTCAGAGTGGCTTCATAATTTTGCCTAAACATATCTTTATTATTTACTAGCTTAAAAGGTGCCCTAATGGGCAGCAATTAAGTTTTACTCCTGTATGGAGCTCTTGATACCACACATAAAAAATAATTTGTTCCAAAAAATCCTATTTAAAGAAAAAAAAAACATTGCTGAAAACAAATCGCAGTAATTTGGGAATACAAAACTTCAGGATTGTGGGTCTGGATTTGGCTCAGAATATTTCTAATTTGCTCACACAGACTGATTCCAAAATGGTATGATATGTTAGGATACGGCCTTTAGGAGTAAAGTTGAAAAAAATGTGACACACTAAAATTTGCATTTATTCTAAGAGAAGTTGCTCAGCTTAGCTGCCATAAAATTCTTTGAAATTAAAAAAAAAATAATTGAAAAAATTGATATATTCATTCTCAATACCCTTTGATTACATCAATGTAAATATATTATTGCAACTTGTATAGAATAAAACATTTTCAGTATGAAAAATACCAATTTTGTCAAACTATGGCAAAGAGAGAATGAGATGATAATCTTTAAGAACTTATCACAGGCTAAAATACTTTTATCTCAAAATACTGCCAGAAAGAAAGAAGTGAAAAGAAAGTTGGACAAAATATTATTTGTCCCTTGGCCTCAACTTCTCTTGCAAAAATGTCTAGACAATTTTTTCTCTTTCCTCTTCTAAAATAGAAGTTTGGCAGATTGTCAACTCTGAAATTTGTAATCACCTTTGGACATGACCTGGGCAGATTAAGATATTTAAAAAGACAACCTGTACTGTTAGGTTATTGGCCAGGCGGAATGGTTCAGTCTTTTTAGCTTGAGGTGAAAATAAAGAAAAGTGGTAAAAACATTTGAAACAAAGTGGGTAAAAATCAAACACACAGACATTCAAGAACCAGGCATAAACGCATTGTCAGGTGAAGTAAAATAATGTTGAGGACAAATATTCTGTAAGCAAATGTGTGTGGATTGGTTTGTTTGCTTGTTTTACGGCATCTCAAATCTTTTCAGGTCATTTAATGCCGAAACAAGTGTTGTATACCCTTTCTTACTTCTGGTTGTATTTTCTTCTGGCCGGCTTTGCTATTCTGATCGTCTATCTTGGTCTGGTCTCTTCTAAGGTCTGGACTTTCTTGGGGACTTCGGGTCTGGTTCCTGTTAAGGATTTCTCCTTATCAGAAGCCCTGTGTCATTGTTAGTTTTTAGGTAATAAACACAAGACTTTGATTTACTTTGATGTTACTTTATTTTCAATCCCCAACCCAGACATCTGTGCAGGTGAGACTTACATCCTACGAGCTCAGCTCCTAACTCTAACTGACTGAGACTTACTTACTATCTAAACTGGAAGAGAGGGTCCTCTCTACCAGTTCTCACGGTATCCACTGGAAGGTTAGGACTGAGGTCAAGCCTTGTCACTCATCCTTCAAGGCCGTGGCTGTAGCTCATAACGGCCATTTTGATTTCTACATTATTGCCATAAATATTAGGTATCTAATAATTATGTAACACAAGTCATTTTGATAAAAGTTTCTATGTTTCAATTTTTATTATCTTAAAATTAGGATAGATAATTTTCATTAATTTCATTTGGCTTGTTTAATGGTATAATAACCCTGTGGGATATCTAATGCTAAAAACCATTAAAGTATAAGAGAAGAGTTGGTACTCAAGTTTCCTTTACAGGTATATTTTTGTGGATGTATTTTATCTGATTCATAATTTTTCGATATTTTATTTCTTCTCAGAAGGATAAAGTGCCATCTATGTTAGTATTCTTTTTGTCATTTTCATTGAAATATTTGTGTATTCAAGTGTTTTCCATTGATCTTCATTATACAACGTTTCGGCCATTAGCCTTTTTCAATTTTCTTGTCGGACTCAATCTTCTTCAACCTTCACTGGAATTCTTGATTGAAAAAACAGTACAAATCTAAGAAAATCTCCAACTTTACAATAACATAGAGGAACAATATATTAAAGTAGTAGTTAATCAAGATCTACAGTGAGAGAAAGTAGACCAGAATGTGAAATATTTGTGAGAGATTCTAAAAAATATGAATAAAAAAAGGAAGTAAGCTTAACTGAATCTGGTAAAGGGGTACCAAGTGAGGAGCAAACTCACTACAATAGTTTGGTCTTCAGAATAAAAGTAAAATTAAGACAGAAAGAGATACTATTCAAAATTCACAGTTGACAACACTTCACCTGACTTCCTTCTTTCTTTCTTTTTTTTGGATTTTACAGCATGTCAACCCTTGTTGGTTTATTTTATGCTGAAGACATTTTGTTCTATTCATTCTTGATGAGCATTGAAAATTCTTTTTTTTTTAACTTAATTTAAAAAAAAATTGTTAACTCCTTTTCTTCTATCTAACCCATAGATGTGACCTAAAAGGTATTACCACTCCTGGTCAGGGTGGACCAGGGAGTAATGGCAATGAAGGGGTACTCCACACTCCTCATAGCTCCAGAATTGGAACATTACCTATAGATGCAGTTTAATGTCAATACCCTGGACAACATTTCACCTAAGAAATTCAATTAGTTATGTAAATAAAGCAACAAAAATAAATAAATGAAAAATACATTGATAAATGAACAGATCATAATAAAAACATTTTCCTTAAATCAAGAAAGTGCTCAAATATTGGCTAGAGAGCAGCATAAAACCTAAAATAAATGTCAGCTTCATTACTATAAGTTTCATGCATTGAAAAAATACATTATTCAGATGAAGCATATACATATAATCTTTAGATAAAATATGTAACTGAAACATGTATATGGGAGTAATGGCAGTGAAGGAGTAACTCCACACTCCCCAGAGTTCTAGAAATGGAGCCTCACCACCAGATTCAGTTTAGTACCAGACACCCATTGGGGGTTCTTACCCCTATGTAAGGGAATCAGTTGGTTTATTATAAGCCCCACCATCAGGGTGGAAATGTAAATTTGTTTGGATCTCAGTCGGTAGAGCGTTCGGCTAGAAACCACAAGGTTTCTAGTTCGATACCAGTCCTTACCAACTCAACGTATGAGTAGCACAGGGATTTTTGCAGTAAAGTAAGGAGCTGATGGTAGGTGTGGTGCTCCACCTCAGATGCTAAAAACAATGTCCTTGGTCTAGTGCTATTGAAAAGGGGATAGACTTCCTCGCTGACTGGCTGATACCGACTTTAGGCCGCCCCGTTGACTTTACTTTTTTTTTTTACACTCAGGATAAAAGCATAAAATATGATTAAAAATATATAGTTTTAAGTAAATATTTCTATTTAATGATAATCATTTGATTGCTCACAGTTATATGGTTAAGTATTCCTATCTAATACTAATGATTTTTTAACATCTATTGGATTCATAGAGGAGACCCTATTAAGTATTACTACTGTGGGCCAGAGTTGACCTGGGAGTAATGGTAATTCAAGGAGTGACTTCACATTCCCAAAAGCTCTAGAATTGGAGCCTCATCACTGGATGCAATTTTAGTATCATAGCCAGGATACCCCTTTTTGTGTGTGTGTATGTGTGTCTTTCTTAACCCTCTGCAGAGGATACTGTTGGCATATTCAGAGCCCTCCCAACAGTGCATTTCTAGTTGAATTAAATGCTTCTACATGTAAATTCATATCACCTGTGTTCTTATTGATCTTAATGCTATTATTTGTAGAGCTGTGGAGAAGGATCAAACACCATCTTTCATAGAGCCGTTCAAAACTTATACAAATTTCCTGTGTGACCAAACTGACAGTGACTCAGCTACATAAAAGCCAGTGTGACCTCTTGCTGAGCACCGTTTGCTTTTTTTTGGGGGGGCATCATTTGTTTGTTTATTGTATTTCTTTTTTTTTTTTTTTTTTTTTTGCACTACAAGATATGTTCTAAGCGAAACTTTGTTAGGAGTGAGCTTTGTTGAAAAGAAAGAGGAATCTAATCTGATGACGACAGAAACATGCGTTTTGTGACACGAGGAAATAGAGTTTGGTGAAAAGAGAATTTTGCAGTAAAAGTAGCAGGGGAAAAAAAACAAGCCTCTAAATTATTTTTTTTTAACTCAGCTTTGACTGAGAATCTTTTGTAGGGAAAGGAAATCATTGTCTGCAAAATTGAGGTCCTCAAGATGACTGATAAAAGATCAATGTGTTTTGGGGTCAGAATTGTTCCTTTTTATAACCTGGTCAATATTCAAGATTCTTAAAGACAGAATTAGAGAATGGTACAGTCTTTCTTCTCAAAATTGAATGACTGTCTCACATTATTGTAAGACCTTAAAGGGCTGTCATTTGGTAGGGATAATGAATAAAAAAAATATGTACAACTCAACATATTGGAATAATACAGTTTGAGAAATGTAGTTACCACATTATTGGTTTGGTTGACTGGATTTTACAGCATGCCAACCATTGCTGGGTTATTTTATGCTGAAGACGTTTTGTTTTATTCATTTTTGATGGATATTCAAATTTTTTTAAACTAATTTAAAATTTTTTTTTTCTTTTATTCAGCACATAGATTGGACCCTGACATGTACCACCACTCCGGGGCAGAGTGGACCTGGGAGTAATTGCGATGATGGGGTTCTCCACATTCCCCAGAGCTCCAGAATTGGAACTTCTTGTCAACTCTTGTTGGTTTATTTTATGCTGAAGACATTTTGTTCTATTCATTCTTGATGAGCATTGAAAATTCTTTTTTTGAACTTAATTTAAAAAAAAAAATGTTAACTCATTTTCTTCTATTTAACCCATATATGTGACCTAAAAGGTATTACCACTCCTGGTCAGGGTACTCCACACTCCTCATAGCTCCAGAATTGGAACTTCACCATTATAGACTGTCAACCCTTCATGGGCAATTTGATGCTGAATCAAGTGATTATGATGAACAAAGTACTCAGGTTGCTTACAGTACCAGCTGTTGCTTAAGTGGTCACACAATTAAGTATTGAACAGACTCATTGCTGCTTGACTATGGGGATCTAGTGGAACCAGTGCTTTCAGTTTGATTTGATTCAATTATGATATCTGGTCATGAAAATTCATGAATACATGTTTTATGTAGAGTTAAATTTTATTAAATTAAAAAATAAGGAAAAACAAACTATTATTTATATTTTCAATAGTGCTGTAGACATTTATTAAACTTAGCTTAGCACAAGGCCATAAATATAGGGTACCTCATGAGAATCAATGGTCTATTAGCATAGCTTGTTAACCAGTGGGTGAGGCCCTGTGGCATGCTGAACTGTGGTATAATAGTAAGCAAGTTTGAACTCCAGATATGCTATTACATTCCCTATTAGACTAATACCCTTAGGAAAGGTATAAAAAAGTAAAAGTCGTCAGGGCAGCCTAAAGTCGGTATCAGCAATCAGCGAGGGAGTCTATCCCCTTTTCACTAGCGCTAGACCAAGGAGATTGTTTTTTGGCATCTGAGGTGGAGCACCACACCTACTATCAGCTCTTTACTTTACTGCACACATCCCTGTGCTACTCATACGCTGAGTTGGCGAGGACCGGAATCGAACTAGGAACCATGTGGTTTCTAGCCGAACGCTCTAGCGACTGAGCTAACCCGGCAAACCCATTCATCCCACCAGATATGAATTAAATAGTTATTTACTAAGCTTATCTTAGTTGTGGCACAAGGCCAGAAGTATGAGACATCCAGTGAGAATCAAACTCACTAACAATAATCAGCTACAGATTACATGATGTAATGGTTAGCAAGCTAGATTACCTTGCTAACTATTACACCATGTAAACTGCATCTAATGATGAAGTTCTTTGGAGTCCTTGGGATTGTGGAGTACCCCTTAATCAACATTACTCACAGAGTGGTAGTACCTGTTAGGGTCCCACCTATGTGTTAAATAGAAAAAAAAACATGAGTTTAAAAAAAAAAAGGTTAACATGCCATAAAATCTAACCAACCAACCATTACACATATGGATTAAATACCATTAAGTACCACTACTGTTCTTCTACAATGATGGCTTTAATATCAAATAACCCATGTAGGTTGATATGCCATTAAACAAAGAACCCAAACATGTTAACCATGAAATCATGTTAGGTGCTCAATTCCAACACTGTTATTAGTCTGAATTTTTTTAAATGAGGCTTGATTGTTTGTATTATCTGGATTTTCCGGACTGTTGTCCTCATCTTTATTGTTATATACACAACATTTTGAAATTTGCGTTCGAAGAGAAAGTTCCAGAGTTGGAGAAGAAACACCTGAAGAAGGCTGAAGGGCACATCATCTGAAATGTGTATATCACAATAAAGATGAGGACAAAAGTCTGAAAATTCAAATTATCCAAAACTGCTGTATATTTTAGCAAAACTGGTATACTTGTTTAAATTCCAACATATGTTAATTTCTTTTATTATAAAAAAGAACATTTCCTAGAAGCAAAATCTGATTGTTTTTTTTTTTTAATACAGATAAAAAAGTAAATAGGCTCCACTAAATCTCTTTTGCTCCCCTCCCCCATCTAACTTTCTATACTTCTGCTCCCCCCCCTTCTGCAACATTTCGTATTCTTCCTCAACTTTTCCATTTCTTTCTTTTTCAAATATTTTTTTCTTTCTTTTTGTTTACTCAGAGTGATGTAAAAGGATTTAAGTTGACTGATATTCATTGATTCATCTCTCCACCCCCCAACCCAACATGACCGATGCCAGTATCTCAAAATAAAAGACAAGTCAAATGGAAATGATGCTAGCAAATAAATGATGAAAAATAAAATAAGATTTTAAAAGTCAGTGTAACAAATTTAGAAAAATTTCAATCAATAAAAAGATGTTGAAAATTAAAAACAAAACAAAATCTGAAATGTCTCTTTCATGACACTTGTCAAATTTTCAACTTGAAAACAGTTGATTTCATCACAAAGTAACATTTTCCCTTGAGGACAGTCTTGGACTATAAATATTCACAAAATTCACCAAAAAAAAAAAAAAAAAAAAAAAAAAAAAAAAAAAAAAAAAAAATCAAAAACAAATGTATGTTCCCAATCATTGTCTTTTTCTATTTGTTATTTTTTGAATTTTGGGTAATTTTACAGAAGACTAATTTTTCTGCATTGTCTTTCATTCACATACAAATCAGAAATATCTTTACCTCAAGATAACAACACTATCTTCAATCCAGTTTAAGATATACACAGAGATACTGATAGGTGTCCTGCGTTGCTGACAAAAAAATCTAAAAAGATGCAGGAAAATCATATCCATGCTTCCCAGTGTTTTTTTTTTTCCACCACCATTTCCAGGTAACTGTAAATACATTTCAATATTTCTTGGAAACGAATTACACTGTATGATGTACAAGGTAGGGATTAGATGGCTTTATTTATTCATAGATAAAAAAACTCTACAATTTATTAAGAAACTTTAGTTGGGACCCATCAAATTTTCCGAGGACTCATTCAAATCAAATCTGTGCATCCCAGGATGCACTAAATTAAAAAGCTATCAGTATCACTGCATATATATATTTACCAATCCCTCCACATAAGCAGGATGTGACACAAGGTCAGTTCAAATCAGTGGAGTTTAACAGATTTGAATCCAGTTGTCTTTCTCCTAGAATGGTTGCCTAACTAAACTTAAAGAACCCAGTCTGCCTTACTATTTACCAATACCTGAAGGGAGAATAGTTAGATTCATTCATTGAGCAAGAGTATTTGTGCAATGTAAAATGCAACTAAGATATATATATATATTTTTACCAACCCATCCGCACGAGCAGGATGTGACACAAGGTCAATTTCTTAAGCGGAGTTTAACAGGTTTGAATTCAGAGTTTTCCTTCTCTAGACCGGTTGCCTAACCAAGGTTAAAGAGCCCAGTCTGCCCTACTATTTACCTATAGCTGGAAGGAGAGTAGGATTCATACCTTTCCTAAGGGTATTAGCGCTAAGTGAAATGCAATGACCATGTCCAGGATTTGAACTCGGGGCAACGAGTCCATTTCCTATGACTTTAACCATTACACCACGCACTTCCTATGTACCATGCAACCAAGATATAAGTTTCTAGTTCACTGATCTATTGATTGAATTCACTCCCTTCTTGGTTATCTAGGGTTAGAGGTTAGGGAATCATGTTCTTTGTACACTCATATTTACATATTTTTGTGTAGGAGTGTTTTTATTTTTTGGTATATGGTTGAATCAAATTCAAATAATTTTTAAAACGATCTATGTGACCTATAGATAGAACAGATACTACCACTCTGAGACATAGTGGGCCTGGGAGTGATGTCAATAAAAGCGTACTGGTTTGGTTTGTTTTGTTTTACGGTATATCAACCTCAGTGGGTCATTTAATGCCGATAAACTTTTGAAATAAATCAATTCTTAATGGATAATACAATTTTTTTATAAATACATTTTTCTATTTAACCCATAGATGGGACCCTAACAGGTACTACCACTCCGGGTCAGAGTGGACCAGGGAGCAATGGTGATGAATGCTCCACATTCCCCAAACCTCCAAAACTGGAAACTCCCCATCAGATAGAGTTTAACGTCATTCCCGGGACATGTAGACCCGCAGCCACCACCTTCTAGCACCCATATGATAAAAAGGGATTGGGGCTTGCCATAAGGGCAATAGGGTTGGGAAAATCATATAGGTGCTAGGGCTTGACGTGACCATAAAAGCGTACTCCACACTCCCCAGATCTCCAGAACTGGAACCTCATCACCAGATGCAGTTTAGTGTCATACCCAGGATACATATCATGATAAAGCCATAAACAATCAACTCTAATTGTAAAGATAAACTATGTCTTTACCAGATGGTAATAGGTAGGAGGGATCTTTTTTTTTTTTTTTTTTTTTTTTTAAATCAAGATTTAAAAAAAAACTTTCTTTTAATAATACAAAATCATATTTTTTTTTCAGATGCTAAAATTTTTTTGTTTAAATTTGCATTGATTTAGATATTATCTTCAGGAATTTCTGATTAAAAAAAAGAAAAGGCACAAGAAGAATTAAGCCCCTTAAAAGGGGAAAAAATAGATATTGATAAAAAGATAAGTAGATATTTGATAAAAAAGATACTGATAATTAATAGAAGGGGAAAAATAGATATTGCCCATTATAATTATCTATAATATTAATAATAGAATAAGATATGCACACTTGTTTGAATTTCATACCCTGTCATCCCTTCAGATAAATAATGGACTAATCCATTTTCATTGTGAAGAAAGAAAAGGCAGAAAAAGATGCTACAGGTCAGAGAGAGATAGAAGGAAGGAGGGAGATGGAAAGGAAATGGAAGCAATAAAGCTATACATCAAAGGTTTATTGTCTGCTTCAATGGGATGAAAGGATTGATCAAAAGAAGAAAAAGAGGGAAAAGAAAAGAAGAGGAAGACAGAAAGAAATCGAAGAGATAGATAAAGAAAGAAAGAAATGAAAAATGCCTATTTTGAAAACTTATTTTAGAAATTTATTTTCAAGCATAAAATGATGTGATATTTCAATAAAATGATAAAATCTTTCAAAAGTAAACAAGTTATTAAATTTTAATAGAGTTATCAATACTTATTAACAGATAAGATTAACCTGAACATTAATTCCAAACTGTTCTAATTATCCTTATTTATTTTCAATGAACTGATTACTACATGAATAATGATAATCTATAAAAGAATTTACATAAAAATAATAATACAGGGTGCAACAGAAATACATTGTACATTTTAAACTGTCCCTTCTGTGGTTCAAGTGAACATAGGCAAGTTTTGGGGGTAACTCCTTCTAGCAAATAATAATAATTTACAAACCGTTATATGGCTTTTGAGTAATTATTCCTATCTAATACAAATTGCACACATTTATATGGTTTCAAATATTCTATCTAATACAAATTGCACACATTTATATGGTTTCAAGTATTCCTATCTAATACAAATTGCACACATTTATATGGTTTCAAGTATTTCTATCTAATACAAATTGCACACATTTATATGGTTTCAAGTATTCCTATCTAATACAAATTGCACACATTTATATGGTTTCAAGTATTCCTATCTAATACAAATTGCACACATTTATATGGTTTCAAGTATTCCTATCTAATACAAATTGCACACATTTATATGGTTTCAAGTAATTATTCCTATCTAATACAAATTGCACACATTTATATGGTTTCAAGTATTCCTATCTAATACAAATTGCACACATTTATATGGTTTCAAGTATTCCTATTCTAATACAAATTGCCACATTTATATGGTTTCAAGTATTCCTATCTAATACAATTGCACACATTTATATGGTTTCAAGTATTCTAATACAAATTATTTATATGGTTTCAAGTATTCCTATCTAATACAAATTGCACACATTTATATGGTTTCAAGTATTCCTATCTAATACAAATTGCACATTTATATGGTTTCAAGTATTCCTATCAAAATACTAATAATTTGCAAGCAAATATAGTCCACAATCATTTTAAACAGGTAAGCACTTCCTTTTTAGCTATAATATTAATGTTTTAATTACTAATCTATCAATGCAGCTCAAATTTGACTCACAAAAAGAATCCTCACAGGTACTACCACTCTGGGTTATAGTGGACCTGAGAGAAATGACAACAAAAGTTTTGGTTTGGTTTCTTTGTTTAATAGCATATCAACCATTGTGGGCTATTTAATACCAAAGTCATTAACTCTTAATATCCTGTTGAGAATTTTCTTAAGTCCAGAGCCCCATTCTTAGAAGGATTTATCAATAAATGGCTAAAAATGGCATTTTCATTTAAAGTTACCTGTTATTTCCCTTAAAACAAAGACTTCTAAATATGTTTAATATTACATTTAAACAAAGGCTATTTGGGCAGATTAAGAAAACAAATGTGACTTCTGGCCGGGTGGAATGAGGTGGTATAGGACGTTAAGAGTTAAAGTAGAAGAATAGTAGTGATACTATTTGACCCATAGTTTGGGGGTGAGGTGCTGATATCCCCCCCCCCCAAGGGAAATAGGGCAACTGGAGCTTGAACTCACTGTGATATTGCAGTCCAACATGTTAGCCATTATTCTACAGAGACTCCCAAGGCAATACATGAGATGACTACAGTCTTCCCAGAGCACCAGAACAGGAGCCTCACCACTAGATACAGCTCAGTGTCATGCTCAGAATACATTATTGTAGATGAGGTACTTTCAAAAAAAGGGGACTTTGAAAACATCAAAGCAATTTACTGTCTTAAACTTGGCTGTTCTGTGAAATAACTGAAAGATTATAAGAGATTATTCCTTGCCATAAATGAAGAGATAATTCACACCTATTTCAGGGAAGGGCCACCTGCTTCTTGTTGGGGGTGTCATATCCTCTGCTTGGAAGGAGAGTCAGAAAAGAAATTAAAGAAATCTTTTTTATTTTCCATCACAAGTTCAAAAAGCTTTTATTACTTGTTTCTTATCTCTTGAGTCTATGGAGATGACAGGATTCTAGTTGAAGTCTACAACTACAACTGTATTAGAGATTCATCTTTTCTCTTCATTCCATTCCTCTGGGCCAACAAACTTAAGCTGGCTTCAACTCCCAAATGCATCATTCTGACTGGCTTGCTGTCTCTCAGATTGCATCTCTTCATTATATATACTAGCACAAATATGCACCCTCCATATGCAAGTATTTATGTTTAATGTAAGTAAAAAAAGTAAAGTCGACGGGGCGGCCTAAAGTCGGTATCAGCCAGACAGTGAGGGAGTCTTCTCCTTTTTTAATAGCGCTAGACCAAGTAGATTGTTTTAGCATCTGAGGTGGAGCGCCACACCAACCATCAGCTCCTTACTTTACCGCAAAGATCCCTGTGCTACTCATACGCTGAGTTGGCGAGGACTGGTATCGAACTAGGAACCTTGTGGTTTCTAGCTGAACGCTCTATCGACTGAGCTAACCCGGCCCATTTAATGTTTAATGTAAAAATATATAATTAAATTAGAAAGACTAACAAAACTAAATAAGAATGTATTATTTGGATTTTTCAGACTGATGTCCTCAATTTATTGTTATACTTATATACATAATGTTTTGGCTTATGTGCCCTCCGACCTTGTTCTGGTATTTCTTGTTGAACTTGTGAGCCTTCACAGAACTTCAAACCAAACCCTTTATTCAATCCACCAGGACAGACTTTGCTTATTCCATTAACCATGACTGGGTAGAAATGTAAAACTATATTATGTATTTTATTGCCCTTGGCCAGGGTTAAACCAGCAACCTAAAAATGATTGTCCCTCAGAACTGTATTAACTTACATCCATTATGCCATGTGTCCAACCGGACAATTCAGAGAGAATTTTTGGAACCTGTAAACCTACGTTTCATGTACAATGAGATGCACAATCATCAGATTGATATCCATACAGTTCATTTTACATAAAATTCAGCCAATATTTAACAATACAAACATTCTAGATTATATATATATATATATATATATATATATATATAGTAATAATTACATATGCACACATAACGACATATAAAAACAAGAAAATTAATGAATAAATCCAAATATTTTATGACAAAAATAAAATAGATATGAGAAGGTAGATTGCGAAGATTAAGGCAAGAAATTATGTGGATTATTGTAAGGATATTATGGATATTTTTAAGTTTTAGACCCACTCTGCTATAGTAGCATTGAGTATTAGGCAGTAACATCTCCTCCACAGAAAACGACGTTAATGCACGTATAGGAAAGGCATGGGCCACTATAAATAAATTATCGGTCATATGAAAATCCAATCTCACAGACAAGTTAAACAGACAGTTCTTCCAGGCAGTTGTCATATCAGTGCTGCTGTATGGCTGCACCTGGACCCTAACTAAGCGACTAGAGAATAAACTAGATGGGAGCTGCACAAGAATGCTTCGGGTGATCCTGAACAAGACGTGGAAACAACACCCTACAAGAAAACAGCCACATATCACCCAAACCATCCGAGTAAGACGGACAAAACAAGCGGGACACTGCTGGAGAAGCAAAGACAAACTCATAAGCGACGTCCTCCTGTGGAAGCCAACGCATGGGCATGCCAGTGTGGGCCGACCAGCAAAGACATACATTGATCAGCTCTGTGCGGATACAGGAGGCTACATAGAGGACCTCCCGAGAAAGATGAGCGATAGGGACGGATGGAGAGAGATTGTTACGGATATCCGCACTGACAGCGTAACATGGTGATGATGATGATGATTTATATATATATATATATATATATATATATATATATATAAGATAACCTAGGATGTGTCCTTGCCATCAGAGGCATGTTTACATTTACAACTTCCTCAATCTCACACCAAGTGGCATTGTTGGCAGATAATACATTACATAATCAATAAAGAAAAAATTAGGATGTGACATTTGCTTAAGAACAATTTACAAACAGTAATGAGATATAAAAATAAACTTGATATATTGTATAGTTTACATGTGCGTACGAGTATATCCAGGTTTGAGTAATATATATATATATATATTTATTTATGTAAAAGACATTCTGTGACCTTTTCCTTGTCATCACCGCCCTGTTAGCTGGGGTGTTAGAATGCACCGACTGCACCTCTGCAGAGGGGTAAAACTCCCCTAATGGGGCCACCTGTTGGCCATGGGTGGTGACCCGTGATGCTTAAGGATAGAACCCAGGTGGATGAGCAGTTCATGACATGCAATACTCCACTTTGGCCCTATCTTGGGCTAGACGGGTGGTTGGAGAGGCCTCCTCCAATCAATTGGCTGGTCATGTCAAGCCCTAGCACCTGTATGATTTTCCCAACCCTATTGCCCTTATGGCAAGTCCCAACCCCTTTTTATCATATGGGTGCTGAAAGGCGGTGACTGAGAGTCTACATGTCCTGGGAATGATGTTAAACTATCTGATGGTGAGGTTCCAGTTTTGGAGGTTTGGGGAATGTGGACCATTGCTCCCTGGTCCACTGACCCGGAGTGGTAATACCTGTTAGGGTCCCATCTATGGGTTAAATAGAAAAACACGAGTTGATAAACAAAATTGTATTATGCATTGAGAATGAATTTATTTTACAACTTTGTCGGCATTAAATGACCCACTGAGGTTAATATGCCGTAAATCAAACCAAACCAAACCTTGTCATCAGAAACATGTTTACATTTGCAGTTTTTATGATTGTGTATTCTCATCTATGATATATAAAATTATGTATATTGTAATGAAATGATAGTAATGAGGTGAGATCTTAATTGCTTTTAGTTTATACAGGAAGTGGCTACCCAGCATTGCCTGGGTCGAGAGGGTGGGACAAAAACACCATGGTGTATTGATTTGTCTACTTTTGAGATTTACAGATGCTGAACATTTTCAAATAGAATTTCAATGCTATTTCTATGCATATTTTAATTTTTAAATATCTTTGGATATAAATCAAATCTTCATAAATTTTGTACAAAAAGCAAGAACTGGTGATATATATGCGCATATATATTTGCTTTGTTGTTTTATTATTTATGATATATATACATACATACACACCAACTGTGCTTAATATATATATAGATAAGGGCCAGGTTAGCTCAGTCGGTAGAGCGTTCGGCTAGAAACCACAAGGTTCCTAGTTCGATTCCGGTCCTCGCCAACTCAGCATATGAGTAGCACAGGGATCTGTGCGGTAAAGTAAGGAGCTGATGGTAGGTGTGGCGCTCCACCTCAGATGCCAAAACAATCTCCTTGGTCTAGTGATAGGGAAAAGGGGATAGACTCCCTCGATGATTGGCTGATACCGACTTTAGGCCGCCCCGACGACTTTACTTACTTTATATATATCTTAATTATAGTCACATTGAGTGCATTACTTAAATTTTCTTGTGGATCAAACAATTTATCAGATGGAAACAGGGGAAGAAAAACTGGTCACGTTAACCGTATTTAAGGTGTAAGGTTTTTGTCATGTGACACATGCACACATAAAAATATTTCTTTTAAAGATTAATTTATTGAATTTAGAGATGTGAACAATCCAAATACAAATAAGCCAAATACAATGATTTGAACTTAGGTCACTGATTCCATTTCTTATAAATAACCTCAAAAACCAAGAAAGTAATCTTTTTTTTTATGTGTTTATCACATGTACAAAATATCATGCTATGTGGCAAAATCCTCTCTCTATACAGATGACTACACAGTTTTTTCTCCTATTTCTGTTTGACATGAAACTAAGTAATGGACTCAACAAGACCATAATATACCATTGTAGCATCTGTTAAGTATCTGGTCGGCATCCTAGGTTCCAGATGTAATAAGTAAGTAAGCAAGCCAATAAGAATCCGGTGTTAAAGTATTCCTTGTAAGTCATAACAAGGGAATAGAAATGTCACTGAAATAAGCTCAGAACTTTGTCTCTATTAATACAGCATAAGCAGCAGCAGCAGTGCCAGTGATTGGACAATAGAAATGCCTTCGGTGGTCACGTGGTAGTCAACGAGTCTATATTTAGGAGTGACCATTTGCCCCATGCCTTATATCAAATAACTCAACAGCATCAAGTATCTTTATGCATACTATATATATATATATATATATATATATATATATATAGGTGTGTATGTACAGCTGTGCACATTCTTAGACACAAGCTCAGCCTTCCCATAACAACAGAATAAGTAGCTATATAATATCCAACAAAATAGAAGAGAAATAAGATGTGACAACGAATTTGGGGGAGTTGATATGTAACATATTTCTGTATGACATGAAACTAAGTAATGGACTCAACAAGACCATAATATGCCATTGTAGCATCAAGTATCTTTATAAATGCAAGATAATTATCTCCCTTGTTTTGTTCGGCCATCCTATTGCGTGGGTACAAGCACCGTTTGACACCGGTAAAAGTCACATGTTTGCGTGGCGCTGGGTTTGAATTCTTTTAGCAGCAGGATTTGAAGACGACAAAAAGGTAATTACAAGCTGGTAACTTTTCCTCCTCTTTTTCGATTTTATTAGTTGTATATTAGAGAAACTACATAGCCCTTTGTATTTTATTGTAATTTCACATTGAAGACTCTCGCTGAAGACCAGTTGCGAAACAGGAGGATAGGTGACAACTCCCGTATTTACCCAAATAAAAGCATCTTCATCAGTCAGACTCTGTCTTTACTCATTTCCTTGCTTTGGGCGGCCGTCATAATCTTTATGCAACTTTATATATATACATATATATATTTAATATACCAAACTTATTGGTAAATCCTCGCAGTGAAAAAAAACTTAGCAAATGTTTTGACTACAAATATACTACCAAACATCAACCGGGAAGAAAAAAATTTTTGGAAAAAAGAAAAGACCAAGATAATCGTACCAACAAAAAATAATCTATTGGTACAATATTTTGGCCAAAAGAAAAAACAATTTATATGCATATATATATATATATATATATATATATATAAAAGATATATATATTCATACAAAACCGCCAGGAGACTAAAGCTAATAAGTAAAAAGTGCTCAATACCTAAGTAGAGCAAATAATAAAGATAAATCTAATGAGTCAGACGAACCTACTAAAAGTTTCGCTTAATGCTCTTCAGGGCTAAGGTCATTAGATTTATCTTTATATATACATATATATATAGGTATATATGTACAGCTGTGTACATTCTTAGACACGAGCTCAGCCTTCCCATAACAAGGGAATAAGTATCTCTATAATATCCAACAAAATAGAAGAGAAATAAGATGTGACAACGAATTTCGTGACAACGAATATATATATATATAATATATATATAACATATTTCACTCTGTATGAACTTCATTAGTTAATGATTTGGAAAAAAACATTACATTTAGTAAATATACTTACTGTGTATGAGGTTTTCATAGCATTGTAATTAGGAATGCCAATCACTAAAAAAGTGTGAAACTAAAAAAAAAAAAAACATTGGAAATTGTGCTCATTTACTGTTGCATGTAAAATATTATACTGTTACAATTATAATTAAATAGTTCAAAATATAATATTTAATATTTATATAATACATCATATTTAATATTTATATAATGCATCAATATAATATTTAATATTTTATATAATGCATCAAATATAATATAATATTTATATAATGCATCAAAAAATATTTAATAATTTATATAATACATCAAATATAATATTTAATATTTATATAATACATCAAATATATATTTAATATTTATATAATACATCAAATATAATAATATTTAATATATTATATAATACATCAAATAAATATTTAATATTTATATAATACATCAAATATAATATTTAATATTTATATAATGCATCAAATATAATATTTAATGTTATATAATTCATCAAATATAATATTTAATATTTATATAATACATCAAATATAATATTTAATATTTATATAATACATCAGTATAAGGAAGTCAGAACACTAAAAAAACAAAAAAACTAGATCTTCTTCCTTCAATAATGCACTTTTTATGAACAAGCCAGGGCAGCCAAAATTTGCATATACGTCACAAGTTCATCTCATAGGATTTATTTTGAACATGAGACCAGTTTCTTATAAGTTGTGACTCTGGGAGCAGCCATGTTTTCCTTTTCTGGATATCTTGCATACAAGACACTCACTTTGCCCCATGAGAAAAGTCAATTCTCCTCTCGCTACATTAATTCATTGCAAGAAATCTTTTATTCATTTTGATTGGCATATATCTTTTCAGTGACAAAAGTCGTATCACTGATTACTACTTTACATAAAACTTGCACATAGTACTCATGACAAATGAGTACTACCTCTCAATGCAAACTGACACTAGGTATGTTTGAATACGACTATATACTATGTAATATATAGTGCAGAATATTGTTAGTGGAGCATGTATAATTTAAGGTAGTGAAGATATGAAGTCAATGGCACTTGGTTACTGATAGTTTCTCACCTATGTGAATTGCATAGATGAGAAACTGTCTAATCAAGCACCATTGACTTCATGCCGACACTACCCTAACATAATTATATATATATATATATATATATATATATATAAGATTTATCCAAAACTTGGTAGTAAGGGATGATTCTATATGTGATTTCAAGATCCACTGTACTAATATTGATGATCCAGTATGTATAAATACAGTGAATCATTAAATCACTAAAGAGAGCTCAATGTTAAATAACCTTTTAGATTATATACAGAGCAATATTTATCAATAAAGGAAGAACTCAATACAGTAATCCCATAATAAATTTATTTCGACGAAAATTGGGGCCCATATAAATCTAAGTTGATTTAAACTGGCTCCCCAAATTTTCGCCTCATCAGATGGGTCTCAATTCACTTATGGACAAGCATATCACAAAAAACCCCAAAGAGCTGAATATATATAAATTCAAACAAAAAAAAAAAAAAAAAAAAAAAAAAAAATTTGGGGAGCCGGTTTAAATCAACTTAGATTTATATGGGCCCCAATTTTCATCGAAATAAATTTATTATGGGATTACTGTATTGAGTTCTTCCTTTATTGATATATATATATAAATATATATATAATATATATATATCTATCAGGGGCCAGGTTAGCTCAGTCGTAGAGCGTTCGGCTAGAAACCACAAGGTTCCTAGTTCGATACCGGCCCTCGCCAACTCAGCGTATAAGTAGCACAGGGATCTGTGCGGTAAAGTAAGGAGCTGATGGTAGGTGTGGTGCTCCACCTCAGACGCCAAAACAATCTCCTTGTCTAGCGCTATTGAAAAGGGGATAGACTCCCTCACTGATTGGCTGATACCGACTTTAGGCCGCCCCGACAACTTTACTTTTATTTATTTATATATATATAATTATCAATATAGATGCTATAGGCAAATGGTTGCTCAAAATGATCAGTGCTTTTTACATATTTTACTTGATGCACCCCTTGTAACAAAATTTAATTTCCATTCACCCCTCTCACAAAAAAAAAGAATTACAAAACAACTAATTTATCAATGTTTAATACATTTTACACAAGAAAAGAATCAACTATAAATGCAAACACAAACTTGTACATAATATTCATTAGTCATAAGCACTATATCTCAATGCCAGTGCAAACACTAGGTCTGTTTGAACACGACTATGTACTACGCAATATACATGTTTGAATATGACTATATACTACGCAATAGATGTTAAACAATATATTTTTAGGAGACTTTACTTATCAATCAACCCTCTTACAAATAACAACTATCTTGGGTCACAATATGAGAGGATAATCTTATCAATAACATGATTTCATAAAAAATAAAATAAAATAAATAAAAAAAAACTGTATATTCCAATAAAATCTCTTTCCATTTTTGTAGCTGGTCTATTTTTAAAAAAATGTTTACCGACATTTTTAAATCTGATTATATCTTATTGATCTTATTCTCCAAAGAACAATGATTCTTTTATAGCAAAACAATTCAAGTTTGAAAATTAAACAAGTTTTTTGTTTGTTTTCTTTACAAATATTTGTCTCAGGGGATTTCAAAAATAACAAGAATTATTTATTCATCACTGGTCACAACTTTACAAATAAACTCTGGTTCATTTTGAACTTAGTCCCTCTAGTGATTAGAGGGACTAAGTTCAAAATGAACACACATTTAAACAATAGTTTTCTTCTTGTTTTTGTTAATTTTTTAGCATCATTTTTGTGGAAATCTATTTCAAATATTCTGTTAACCAGTACTGTGTGTTACTATACAGTGGTACCTGAAATTACCAGTTTAATTTGTTCAGCTCGTAACTCAATTTCCTCATATATCAAATCAATTTTCCACACTGAAATAAGTTGAAATACCATTAATCTTACGCCCCTGCCCCCCAAAAAGAAACCCCTATTATTTTGAATACTTTTTCTTAAATAAAAGAAATACGTTCAGTATTGTATAAAAACATAATAAAAATAAAATGTAATGAATTATGTGCTGCAATATGTTTTTATGCTTTTTTTTTCATAAATAACATTTTTCTTTTGTGTAATGAATTTGAAAACTTAAATGTTCTTTAGTGAACTTATTAACATGAGCGTATCTGAAGTTTTTAGCTCTCAAAACAAAGCAAAAAAACAAAATCTACTGAGTGACAGCTCATAATTTAAAAAAAAACTTGTTAGTTGGAGCACTTGTGGTGGACCGGAAGTTCTTACTATGACGAACAAAAGTCAAATGACAAAAATTAATAGTTTGCGCATGGGATTGCGCACCCTAGTAAAAGAAGAAAATTAAAATAAAAATTTGTACATTTTCAACCAATCAGAGATGTTGCGCCTAAAAGGAAATCTATCAAATAGACCCCTTTTGGAGCCTACCCTCGGACTATAAAAAAACAACTTTTCGGATCCCAACCAGAAAGAAATTATTCTTCTAACCAAATCCACATCACTTTAAAGTAAGACAAAGCACATTCACTTATAAGAAGGTATGAACTAATATCTGTCTATCTCTCTTTATCAAGCTTTTACGAGATCATCAGTATGACTTGCTACTGACTGCCTTATGACTTTGAACTCTTACCCTTTCTTTCTCACTTCATAACTTATAACATATTTTCTTACATGTTATAATGAACTTTTAAAAAAAACAAAATTACATTTTGTACACAAGAGTACTGAAAGAACTTTGCTCGGTATTATGCGTTACCTTTTGTAAACTTTTTCTCAATACAAGTTGTTTGTTTTAATATTGAGTCTTGTTATTTATGCCATGTGCCTGCAGTAATTGAATGTTTTATGGTGTCTTTAAATATTTGAATATTTTATTGATTATTGACCTCAAACTGGTGACCTTAATACAAAAACATCAAACAGCCCTTACATCCACTATACACTCATAATGTACCACTGTATATATCTGTAGATTGTGAGTTGCCTCCCCCTTATCAATAACCAGTTTGCCAAGAAAAGTGGCACGAGAAGATAATTCTAGTTTGTATACCTGTTGCATAATGGTTGGCAAATATCTGTTGAATGTTTTAATGATTAGCCAATCAGAGCTGCTTGTATTTCTATATAAATTAGATATTCTTTTATGAGAGAAATTTCCCCTTGGCTGGCAGAAATGCTGGTGGCTACCTGGTGCTCATACCCGATTGTCTGTAAAGTATTCAACTTAGTTCCACGGGGCATTCCCTCCCAGACAGAACTAAGCTATTTTTCACTGCCCCTGGGAATCTTGCTTCCTGTAGGGCACCCCACACTAAACTAACTTTGTGCTGCATTGGTTTAAAGCACCCACCTAAAGAATAGCAAAATTCCTGGTTCAATACCAGTCCCCACTAACTCAGAGCATGAGTAGCAAAGATTGGGTAATCTAATCTGTGCTGTAAAATATGGAGCTGACGGTAGGTATTGTGCTCCACATCAGCATAAGCAGTCTTCATAGTCTAGTGCTAGTAAAAATAGGGTAGATTCCTTCACTCCACCAACTTCACTTTTTTTTTTAATAAATACTTCTGGATTTTCACCCTAGTCTGGTGGAAATTCTATTGTCACATTTATACAATGTGATCTGAAAGCTACTCACCCCTTTTAAGTGAGGGAGCAAGAACTGGGGGGTTGAGGTAATGTGATGCCTTTTATTTAATTTTTAATTACTGTTAATTATCTTTAATCCCATTTGCAAGATCATAATAGTGTTAATTGCTTAAACCAGCAGGTTTTTAGGAAACACCACTGATTGTTTACCATGCATGAAACGAAGTAATGGGAACTTGATTTTAATATCTTAGATTTTAAACCTGCTCTCTAATTGTACCATTGAACAGTTTTTATACAAATTTTCTCGTTTGTTTTGTTTTATGACATATCAACCTCAATGGGTCATTTAATACCGGCAAAGTTTTGAAATGAATTCATTCTTAACGGATACTCAATATTTTTATAAACACATTTTTCTATTTAACCCATAGATGGGACCTTAACAGGTACTACCACTCTGGTTCAGAATAGACCAGGGAGCAATGGTGATGAAGGGGTGCTCCCGCTTTCACCAAACCTTCAGAACTGAAACCTCACCATCAGATAGAGTTTAATGTCATTCCCAGGACATGTAGACCCTCAGCCACCGCCTTCTAGCATCCATATGATAAGTGTTGGGGCTTGACATAAGGGCAGTAGGGTTGGCGCAATTATATAGGTGCTAGGGCTTGACGTAACCAGCCGATCGATTGATCGGAGGGAGCCTCTCCGACTGCCCGTCTAGCCCAAGAAAGGGCCAAAGTGGAGTATTGCAAGTCATGAACTGCTCAACCTGCCTGGGTTTTATCCTTAAGCATCACGGGTTGCCACCCATGACCAACAGGTGGGCCCCATTAAGGGAGTCTTACCCCTCTGCAGAAGTGCAGTCGGTGAATTCTAACGCCCCATCCAATAGGGTGGACAACTTTTATCATGAACTGAAGAAGGTTATGTGACTATAACATAACAAGATCAACTGGTCTATTACTGTAGAGCAGCATTCAGTGAGAAATCTCTAATGTAAAACATTAGATATGTTTGATCATACACTGAACAAATAGGAGTTTAAGTCCACTGTGTTGGCAGTTCAGTCATCTTGGACTTTCCCTTGCCACTGGACCAACTACCAGACTGCCAAGACAGTGGACTATGCACCCTCTTTCTACTTAAAATATTACCTATATTTGAATTAACACCAGAGGCTGGCCACAGACATCTAACATATATAATAAAAAGACAACAATAGACTTGGAATATCTTATTATAATGGAGATTGTGGGTTTGTCTGTCTGTAACCGAAACTATATTACTATACTAGTCACAATTCCTTTAGTTATTTACATCATATTCTCCATGATTTTATTTTTATTTAAACTCAATTATTTAAAATGTTTTACATTACTTACACTGTTGACCATATCTACATACTAATAACATGCAATTGTATTTATATATACAACAAAATAGAGGTTTACAGTATGAATGGGAAGGCTAATTTGCATATTGATCTTAAAAAATTGATTTTAATGAATATATGCTTAGTATTATTGATTTCTAATTGTTTGGTTTTATCTTATTGAATATGAGCAAAAATCTCTTCAATAAATCTTAAAAGAAATCCCTTAACAAGAAGAAATAACTGTAATATTATTCTTTACTTCCTATTTTAAACTAAATAGTTAAATTAGGAAAATTTACCAATGAAAGACGGGAGTAACGGAAAATGATGGAAGAGTTAGTTTCAAAGTTGTTCTATTTTTCAATCATACCCCCTCTGTTCAAAATCTTTTTATCTACATTCTTATTCAGTTTCATTAGCCTTTCTAATTTAATATCATATTTTATTATAAAATTTAACTAAAATACTTGCACCCGGAGGGTGCATATATTTGCTAGTATATATTACAGAGGAAACCTACAAGCTAGGATCACCAACTGGATTCTGTGAACAACAGATCAACTGAACCTTTACAATGGTTATATGGATTCTAACTACATACTATAAAACCAACCAGCTAACAATTAAAAAAAAATACCTAGATATAACAGCTGTTGTCATACAACCAAAAACAATCGTTTTAAATTTAGTTAAAACTAAACTCTCCTAATGCCATCTAGCCAGAGAACTAACTTTTTGGCCAACCCAATATATTTCTTTTACATCATTATTTTTATCAACTAGATTTTATTAGTACATTTGACTACATCAATTATTGATGAAATGTTAATCAAATTGAACTAATTAATTAGTAGAAAAAAGAATTACTACAGAATTAGTAAAATAAAAATAAGTTTTGGATGCTGGCCACTCCTAGATCTAAATTTGAATTCATTTCAACATTTTCATTTAAACTCCACCTCGGTTTTTTTTTTCTTTCCTGTTAATTTTTTTCTTTTCTTTTTGTCATGGGTCAATGGCAGGAGACTGGGAAGGTTACTTAGTTTCCAACATGTTCTATTTTCTCAACAATTTCAAGAAAAATAAAAGCTCAAGTAATTAGTTTATTATTGTTTGCAAGACAAAAGGCAAAAAAATGAAGAAGAAAAAACATTTGGATTTTCTTTCAAAAAAACAAACAAATAAAGCAACAACTGTTTTCTTCCATTTAACAAAAATTAGCTTTCATTTTGACTAACGTTATATACCAAAACCTTTTTTGTTCTCTATAGAGAAAATGACAAGGAAAAAAAAATATATACAAGATGCATTGGTAAAGAAAAACACATAAAATAACACTTTGAAAGTTTTTTTCTGTTTTCCTTTTTAAACTTCTCTAAAAACTAATTATCTATTTTCACAAAACAACTAAGCTAAACTACATTTTTTTAGTCAGGGGGTCTAACAGTTTGGCAGACTTTTTCTTATATATATATATATATATATATAAGTTTCATGTATCAACAAAGAAACTAAGATACTATCACCAAACAAAACTGGAAACTGTTATACATAATATTTACAGATATATGAATTCCACTACTTGTGTACAAAAAAACTTAAATTAAAAAATGCTACCAAATATACAAACATGTATGTTAAAAAATTTTAGATCTTGGAAGTAAAAAAAAAAAAAAAAAAAAGAATGATACTATTTACATTGTTGGAATGGCTTTGTGTCCATTCCTTCAGTGGACATAATTCCTCAACAAATAAAGAAGAAAGGCCAAAACTTGTAAGAAAATTTATTATTTCAACAAAGATCACAAATATGGAGAAACATTATGATTTTTAAAGATTTTTTAAATACTAGTATTATCTGCATTATTCAGACTAGTGTCCCCGTCTTTATTGTTATTTGTACAATGTTTCGGCCGATATGCACTCCAGCCTTCTTCAGGTATTTCTTGTCAGACTCGGGAACCTTCTCAGACTCGGGAACCTTCTTTTTGGACTCAGGAACTTTGTCATATTTCGAACCTAACCCTTTATTCAGTCCTCGGGGTATCCTGTTCTCATTCCACTAACCATAGCTGGGGTAGGAGTTGTGTTAATTATTTTTCTATGTTACTGCCTCTACTCAGGATTGAACCCAGAATCCAGAGATAACTGTCACTTGGAACTGTCTTAACCTAACTAGCTTATCCACTAGGCCATGTGTCCAATTGGACAATTCAGTGTGAATTTTGGGAACTTATAAACCAATGTTTTGTTTTAGCTAGAATATCTACCTATTCATTTTATGTATAATTTTTTACCTAGACTCATATTGTGTGTGTGTGTTTTTTTTTTTTTTTTTTTTAAAAATCTGATCTAGCCTTTTTAATTATGGGTTCCCATACCTGAAGAAGGCCGGAGGGCATATTGGCCGAAACGTAACAATAAAGATGGGGACAATAGTCCGAATAATGGAGATAATACTAATCATCAAGCCTCATCTCAAACATTCAGAGAAATAAAGAAATACTAATCAAAAATTAATAATGGCTGACAATGCTTCATCTAATAAAAATTCAAGATAATATTACTACTAGTTTACTGATTGCCATAGATTGATGGTCTGAGTAGTTGTGATGAAAAGCAATTGAAATTAAGATTAAAGAAATACTAGTCAAAAATTGATATAATCCAAGAATATCTGTCTTATAGACTTATTTTCAAATGTTTCAACAAACTAAATCCAATTCTGTTACCATTCTTTTTATATACCACCACTTTATAAATAGAGATAGATATGAGGTAGACATTACTTTGAAGTATAGTATAGTTTCAAAGTGACCATAGCCTAAGTAAGATCTACAAGTGGAATCCATTGACCAAGATGACGACTCCTCTAAAAGCCAACGCATTATATAAAGTCTCAGAAGTAAAATCAGCTTAAATATTACTTGCCTCTGGCCTAATTTGACACTATTAACATTACATCTTACATCCAGACATTTCAAAGGGAGTCATCCATCCAGTCAGATGAGTGAAGAGGTCATATTGCTTTTCAAATTTTCCCAAGTGTCCATTGCCACCTGAGTGGACAGCCAATTCAGTGACAATATTAACAGAGGAGAAGCTCTCCAAAAGAAAAGATAAGGATTTGTCTTTAACATAGTTTATGAATATTTCACAAAGTTTAGTTTAGTCTGGCACAGGGGCACTCAGAAAGGATGATATTATTGGTCAATTAAATTAGAATAAAAAATAGAGTCAACCATTATAAACATTTGAGTAGTACTTCTTTCATCATAATGTAAAATAATGAGATGTGAGAAATGTGAGGAGGTTAATCCGACAGTATGGAGAAAAGTAGACAAACACGGGATGTTATGGAAACTGGATGTTTATTGTTGACGATGCAGCATTTCGGTCTGTTATTAGACCATCTTCATACTATATCTTCATACTATATCCAAGTCTTAAAGATGGTCTAATAACAGACCGAACGCTGCATTGTCAACAATAAACATCCAGTTTCCATAACATCCCGTGTTTGTCTACCTTTCTCCATAACGAGATGTGTAAAAACCAAAGATTTTAGTTTTATGTTTTGTAATACTGGAAATTAACTAGAATTTGGGATGACGTGTGAAAGGCTGACCTGTTGGCTTTTGATTGGTAGAGTTTTATAAACAGTAACAAGAGTGAAAGAGAGAGAGTGAACAGTTGGAAACTTGATGTTTATTGTCGATGATGCAGTGTTTTGGTCTGTTATTAGACCATCTTCATACTATATCCAAGTCCTGAAGATGGTCTAATAACAGACCGAAACACTGCATTGTCGACAATAAACATCCTGTTTCCATAACATCCCGTGTTTGTCTACCTTTCTCCATAATGAGATGTGTAAAAACCAAAGATTTTAGTTTTATGTTTTGTAATACTGGAAATTAACTAGAATTTGGGATGACGTGTGAAAGGCTGACCTTCTGGCTTTTGATTGGTAGAGTTTTATAAACAGTAACAAGAGTGAAAGAGAGAGTGAACAGTTGGAGAGTTTTGCCTAAGTTTTTAGCAGATGTCAGAATCTGGGCTGAGTGTTTACATAATTCTATGCAAAGACTGTGATAAAACATATATATCAGTGGGACTTCCAGAAACTTCAAAAACGTCTATATTAACACTACCATGACATTAGATTATGTAATTTTAACAACTGCCTTTTCCAACATATATCTGAAACAAATCATAACATTAATGATACTATATTATCTCTAACAAAAGATTGAGACATTTTTGCGACCTGTAAATTTCACTTTTGCCCACCATTAACACAACTGGCGCTCCACCTCAGATGCTAAAACAATCTCCTTGGTCTAGCGCTATTGAAAAGGGGATAGACATCCTCGCTGACTGGCTGATACCAACTTTAGGCCACCCCGTCGACTTTACTTTACTATATCAAACTTTAAACATTTCTCCATACAAATTCACACTTCTTTTATCCTCAATAATTAAATTTATCCCAATTCTATCCTCTTACATATCCTCATGGTTGCTACGTTTCTATACATAACATTGAACTAGTTAATATAATTATGTAGATGGTAATATTATAAACACATTTTATATTAAGATTTATAACTAACTTAATTATGTATGGTCTGTTCGTTTTCTTTTCTCTCCTACGTTCCTCAAAAATTCAGACAACACTTTTCTCATCTTTTAATCAATTGTATCTCTAAGAAATATGTCACATATTTTAAACATCACAATTTTCAAAAAGGAACTCTAGCAAAATGATTATGAGCCTTTCTCTGTATACAATTTCTCATCTCCTGTTATTTAAATTTTAGAATTAAAAAAACCAAAACAACCAACAATGTTCAGACAACACTTTACATCCTAATATCCTGATGAAGATTTAATAAAAACCAAAACTTTTTATCCTCAAGTTCACGATCAAAAATTCATATTTTTTGGAATCCTTTTTTTTTTTTTCTACAGACTGTCAGATTTATTTCTATATTTTACTCATTCCCCATATATATATATAAAGGTTTTTTTAATAGTATTTTTGAAGCATTGTGCATATGTGTAATATAAACATTTTTGAAGGCAATTTATAATGCAATATGTGTTGAAAATTATATTCATTTTAATTCTGAATATTTTCGGAAATAAAATTCCATCATCAGAGTTATTAAAAGTACTAGGTGTTTTTTTTATAGTACTTATCCCACGGTGGTGGTGTGATCATCTGTTGTTTTAAGAAGTTGAGGAACGCCGCATATTTGAAAATTTGTTTTTTTTTTCCGTGATGTTAAATCGGTTATTTCTGTGATGTTAAGTCGTTTTGGCTGCTCCTGCACTCGTGGAGATTGTTCGAAATTCTTTTAATTTTTACTATAAATTTAGCCTCGCTCAGGCATAGGGAAATAAATTTTTTTTATAGTATTTTTAAAGCATTGTGCGTGTAATATAAAAAATTTTTAGTGCTGAATATCATTGATAGAGCATGTATATCTAAGTTAAGGTAGTGAAGACATGAAGTCAATGGTGTTTGGTTACTGACTATTTCTCATGTATATGAATTGCATAGATAAGAAACTGTCAGTAACCAAGTACCATTGACTTCATGCCCACACTACCCTAACTTTATATATATATATATAATTATTAATATTGATGGTTTAGGCAAATGGTTGCTCAAAATGCTCAGTGCTTTTACACTATTTCCATTCACCCCCCACAAAAAAATAATTACAAAACAACTAATTTACAAATGTTTAACACAATTTATACAAGAAAAGAATCAATCAACTATAAATGCAAACACAAATTATTTTTTTAATTGGAAAGATGCGTTTGGTGGGCACTGAGGAGATCATGATTATTAGATTGCATGTTTCAGCTCCAAATCACCACATTCTATTTTCAAAATGCTTCTCTGTTTACTTAATAAATAATGCACATGGTTATACCTATAGAATACAATTCTATATTTTTTAAATAAATACACGTACACATTTCTCTTTCCAAACTTAAGGAAAAGAAATTAAAATAAACATACAACACCATCCTTTTTCCAAACTTATGGAAAAGTAATTAAATCAAACACATGAACACAAACCCTTTTCCAAAGATTTAAGGAAAAGTAATTAAACCAATTGTTTACACAAAAATCAGAATCGATTGGCTAGATTTTGTTTACTACTACGTCCGCGCATTTGCGCCAAAAAGTTAATTACTTTTCGATCCTATCTCCTAATTATAAATAACGAAGAAGAAGTCAACAGACAGAACCCATTTTGCCATCAGAGAGGACAGAATTCATTTCACTAGCAGACGAGACAGACATCACCTCACACTCAAACCGGACACAACCAAAGATAAACAACCATGTAGATCTCCTCTCGCTGACCAAGAAGCAGGTGTCAGACTCAACGATTCCACCGTCCTCAACACAATTACTACTATTGCCATTCAATCGTACCACCGCAACCAACATCAGGAATCTATTTCAAACGGTCAGATACACAAACTTATTTCTCATTTCTGTCCATATCAAAACGAACTTTTCCAAACTTAATATACAAACTTTTTACATTACACATATCACCTACACTATTCCTTTCGAACATTTACATATTTGTTGAATACTTGCAAATTTATTCTCCGTCAATTTTAATACACCAGTTCGCCTCTACAAAATTATTATTGCAGATTTATTCTCTGAATAAATTTATTTGTTATATTATTATTGTATGCATTTGTTTTATTGTTTCTCCGTGATTTCTGCCCTGTCATATTTTATTCGTCATTTCTAATATAATTGAACACACATACTCATAATCCTCTACATACCCAGATTACACCAACTTGAAAAAAAGCTATCAAAAATGGGCTCAATGGTTGCACAATTGACGGTGTTGACCTTTGGTAAATTCATGGAAAGAGTTTCAAGGGAATAGGAAATTCACAAGCAGTACCCAAACTCCAGCATGCATATCCCAGTCAGGTGAAGGAGATACCCTTGTTTGCTGCAGATTTTCCACAGATGCAGTGACAAGTACACAAAAAGCTGTTGATTCCTGATGATGATGGAGATGCCTTTTAGATTTTCACCAGAGTCCCTTTGGCTGGGTTGTGGTCCTAATGCCACTTAATACCACAAAAACAATATCTGACAACTAATCTAAACAATCCAGTTATTTTTGTTCTATTGTTATAAAGGAATTTATAAATTCAAACAAGTAAATTTCCCACTCTCATGGTCTTCTATGCTTTTCTTCATTCTGTCAAAATTTTATTCACCCACCAGAGCTCTATATGGACAACTTTGAGAAACCCTGATCTAAATCCCTTTACCATATCTTTCATGGTATTACCCATAAATAAGTAAACTGCTTCCAATTTCTTTTATTTCAATCAAATCAGCACAAATCTATAACAGTAAATATAAGTTTTATTTGGTTTCTTTGAGAAAATCGTCATAGAAATTCAAACATATCTGAATGTTTTAATGAATAATTACTAGTTGAGATACAAGAATTTTAGCCACAACCAATTTGTGACTTAATACTTCTTCATAATTTCTTTCTATATCAAATCATATTTGTAGTTTTATTTTATATTTTTCATTAACGAGTGGCTGAGCAGTCCATGACATGCAATACTCCACTTCCAATCAATCGGCTGGTCACCTTAAGCTGAGAGATTCCTGACATCAGCAATTTCAATAACTGCAAATCTAGTGAAGTCAATATCAGAAGACAACAAAGGGTAGTAAGAAAGAGATTAGAGATATTGATTTGTTATAACTTTCTTTCATAGAGTTGTACTAATATTCCTATTTTCGATTACAGAGTTCCAATTATGTAGAGGTTAGTATTAAACAATACCAATCTCAAGAGTGTATATATTTACCAATCCCTCCGCACGAGCAGGAAGAGACACAAGGTCAATTTCTTAAGCGGAGTTCAACAGGTTTGAATTCAGAGTTTTCCTCCTCCTTGTTACCTAGCCATGGTTATAGAGCCCAGTCTGCCCTGCTATTTACCCATAGCTGGAGGGAGAATTGGATTCATACCTTTCCCAACGGTATTAGCGCTATGTGAAATTCAAACAGCTTCATCTAGGAATTGAACTCAGATCGACGAGTCCATTTCCTATGACTTAACCATTAGACCACACGCCTCCTCAACCTCAAGAGTATAATGTTACAATAGATATAATAACCAGGTATGATAAGATAAAAGTAAATGATGGGCTGGTTTAGTTCCGTGTGTAGAACATCTGCCTTGGAACCGCAAGGTTTTAGGTTCAATACTGGCCCTTGCCAACTCAGCACATGAGTAGCTAAATTTGAATCTATGCAGTAAAATGTGAAGCTGATGGTACGTATGGCAATCCACCTGAGATGCAAAACATTATCCCTGGTCTAGCACTAGTGAAAAAGGAAATAGACTCCCACACTGTCTGGCTGATATCAACAATAGGCTGCTCAGCCAACTTTACTTTTTTTTTTACTGTAATAAGATGGTGAAGATTTCTTTGACATTGTTGCTTTAGTACTACAAGGAGATGTATTAACACCATTATTATTTATAAGTAAGTAAAGTCGTCGGGGCGGCCTAAAGTCGGTATCAGCCAGTCAGTGAGGGAGTCTATCCCCTTTTCAATAGCGCTAGACCAAGGAGATTGTTTTTTGGCATCTGAGGTGGAGCGCCACACCTACCATCAGCTCCTTACTTTACCGCACAGATCCCTGTGCTACTCATACGCTGAGTTGGCGAGGACCGGTATCGAACTAGGAACCTCATGGTTTCTAGCCGAACGCTCTACCGACTGGGCTAAAATATGCCCATACTACAAACATTGTTAAATCTAGTTAAAGAAAAGGCTTCATGGTAAAAACCTGGCCATATTCCACAAAAACTATTACAGAAGTAGATACACATATGATCTAGTGCTTCTTGCATATACACCTGCACAAGTTGAATCACTTCTATATAGCCTAAAGAAGTTCCTTTCTCCTTGGACACCTACAAATGGACACACCAGTGTTAGCCAACCAGAAAAATCTTACATGGATCAGCTCTGTACAGACACTGGATGCTATGTAGAGGACTTGCTAGGAGAAATGGCTGATAGGGATGGGTGGTGAGAGAGAGTTATGGGAATCCATGCTGTCAACATGATGATGATCTTAGATTTAGAAGTAAATTAACCATTTTATTTTTATTTTTATTTTAAATTTAAATTTTTCCAATTGTCAATTTTCTTATTGACATCTCAGTTTTAACTTTTTTTGGTTTGGTTTGTTTTATGGCATATCAACCTCAGTGGGTCATTTAATGCCGATAAAGTTTTGAAATAAATCAATTCTTAATGGATAATACAATTTTTTTTATAAATACATTTTTCTATTTAACCCATAGATGGGACCCTAACAGGTACTACCACTCCGGGTCAGAGTGGACCAGGGAGCAATGGTGATGAATGGTTTAACTTTTGTATTTTCGCCCCAACCCCACACAATTACTCTTAAAATTTCTCTGACATTTTGCTGGGTGTTTTTTTTCCCCATACTAGATTGGTTGATTGGATTTTTACGGCATATCAACCCTTGTTGGGTTATTTTATACAGAAGACATTTTGATTTATTCATTCTTAATGAGTATTCAACATTTTCTTTTTAAACTCAATTTTTTTAAAAATTCACTTTTTTAAAACTCATCTTTTTCTATTTAATCCAGAGATGGGACCCTAACAGGTACTACCACTCTGGTCAGAGTACACCTGAGAGCAATCATGATAAAGGGTACTCCACACTCCCCAGAGCTCCAAAATTGGATCTTCACCATTAGATACAGTTTAACATCATACCCAGGACACTTTCATACTAAGGTCAGAATATTGCAGAGGAATGACCAAAACTTGTAAAGTTAAATTGGGTGAGGCTGATTAATTAATTGTTTTGAAGTTCAATTATTAAGATCAAAGCGTTTTTCATCTCATGTTTCTTTGTTATTTCCTAATTACTTTTATTTACTTTTGGGGTCTCCATGGCGTAGTGGCTAATGTGCTGGACTGTGACATCATAGTAAGCGAGTTCAAACTCAAGTCATGCTATTACTTTCATTTTCAGACAAATGCCATATCATCCCTCAGCTATGAGTTAAATAGCACCCTCCTGTCCTTCAGAGCCAGTTTAGCTCAGTCAGTAGAGCATCTACCTAGGAATTGCAAGGTTCTTGGTTCGATAACAGTCCTCGCCAACTCAGCGCATGAGTAGCACAGCTTGAGTAATCTGATCTGAGTGTTAAATCATCTGGTAGCTGTTGTAGGTGTGTGCTTCAAATAAAATAAAAAACAATCTCCTTTGTCTAGCACTTGTGAAAAGGGAACAGACTCCCATGCTGTTTGGTGGCCGATACCAATAATCAACCACTCTACAGACTACTTATTGTTCTACAAAGATAGCAAAAATAAATTGTACATAATTATATAGTATTAAGCATTTCCATCCAATTACAAATGATATTTATAGTTCTATTTGATACACATTGTTATATACTGGGGTTTTCACTAAACCAAATCAGCATATATTGTTATATACCTTTCTTTCTTCTTACTCCGGTCGTCTATTCTTCTGGCCGGCTTTGGTTCTATCTTCTTGGCTTGGTCTAGCGTTGACTTGGTATATCTTCTAAGGGGATTTCGGGTCTGGTTTCTGTTAGGGATCACTCCTTATCAGAAGCCCTGAGTTATTGTTAGTTTTTAGGTAATAAACACAAACTTCGATTTACGTTGATGTTACTTAATTTATAAATCCCCAAACCAGACAATCTGCGCAGATGACAGTATGCGCATAGAAATGCAACTTACACCTTAGAGTGCCTTAAACTCTATATCCTTAAACCGGAAGGGCCTTCTATCGGGGTTCCGGTTCTCACGGTTTATCCCGGAAAGCAAGGTCAGAGTGAGGTCAAGCGCTGTCACTCACTCTCAAGGCCATCAGCTGTACTAATTGCCATTATGATTTCTACAATACCTTATAAAAGCATTAGGAATCCAATAATTATGTAACAAGATGAACGGGCCGGGTTAGCTCTGTCAGTAGAGCGTTCGGCTAGAAACCACAAGGTTCCTAGTTCGATACTAGTCCTCGCCAACTCAGCGTATGAGTAGCACAGGGATTGTGCAATAAAGTAAGGAGCTGACGGTAGGTGTGACGCTCCACCTCAGATGCTAAAATAATCTCTTTGGTCTAGCGCAAGTGAAAGGGGATAGACTCCCTCGCTGATTGGCTGATACCGACTTTAGGCCGCCCCAACGACTTTTTTTTAATTCAAGGTTAGGGTGGATCTGGGAGTAATGGCAATGAAGATGTACTCCATGCACTCCAGAGCTTGAACCTCATTACCAGATATATGTTAGTATCTTGCAGTTATGCAGTTGGCATATTCTAAGGTTCACTAACAGGGTTGGCAATATTAATGACTTGGGCTAGGAACATGTACTGGTAGTTTATATCATCTGGATAAACATCAACTTCCTAAATACTTTAACTTGATATACGAGACCCAGGAGATTCTTATATCCATTTTTAGGGGACATAAAGGGTGGGGTTTGATATGCAATCAAAAATAATATCTAATAATATTTATTTTGATTGTATAGTGTTCCACAGGAAATAATAAAATCCTGTTTTTTTTTTGTAGGGGGGTGAACCATATGTTATAACTGTTTGCTACATCTGTGTATAGAATCAAATGCCTAAGGATTTTTTACACATACTCCAATGAATCAATGAATAGTCAGGATCTGAGAAATTCTGGATTGATATCACTAAAAATGTTCTGGTTTTTCTTAAGAATTTTCTCAACTTCAGGTCAGATACAATTGAGAAACAGTGCATTATATATATAAGATTTTTGGATGTTTGTTTTTTAGAAGCATTGTTGAATAAAGTATGTATTATTATTTATATTTTTTGCTTGAAGGCAATTACAATGCGTATATCGTATAAAATTCGATAATTATAGAAAATAACCATGACAAGTGAATTTGGCAAACGATTATGCGATGCTAGAACATCATACAGTCTGTTTCAACTTTATTAAGTCTCATCAGCAATGTATACTAATGATTTCCCTCCGACAGAAATCGAAACCGGTAGTCCAGCAGGCAAAGTCTGTGACTTTACTGCTTGGCTAACAGACCGCATCGTACAATCCCTGCGAAACTAACCTGTCAATGATACTAGCATGCCTCTACCATATGAGGTACGCGGATGTTGAGTAAATAACAACAAACCAGACCCATGCCCCGGTGAAGGAAATAAGATTTTTGGATGTTTGTTTTTTAGAAGCATTGTTGAATAAAGTCTGTATTATTATTTATATTTTTTGCTTGAAGGCAATTACAATGCGAATATTGTATATATATATATATATATATATATATATATATATATATATATACCTTAGCAACTATAGTGGTAAGAGTCTGCCTCTGTAGTTCTTAGTGATTCCAAGATTTTAAAAGAACTCTCCTCTTTTGAAAAACCTTTTCATGTGTGTGCCCTTTTCACGTTAGCTAGTAGAGTGAGTCAGGTGTGTTGAAATAACCATCCTGAATATATTGTTGATGTTTGCATTTATTGTTTAGTGTCTCCGTAGTCCAGGGTGTGTTAACAGATTACATACTATGAACATCAATAGATCTAATAACTAAAAGTGGTTTCAAACTATAAAAAAAAAAAAAAAAAAAAAAGCAAAAGACGATGATATCCAATAGAAACTAATATGAATGCAGGCTAGTATGAATAAAGGCAGCAGCAAGATTCATTGACCTCTATATGAACTTGAAGGTTATTATATTTAACATCTACACAGATGATGTAGTGCTTTTCACAAATACACCTGCTGAAGCCGAATCTCTGCTGTATAGCCTGAAGCAGGCAGCAAGGGGTATTAACCTCTATGTTTAATTTAAAAACATTTAATGGTAAACAAGATGGTGTCATCTCCACATGGAGAGTCTCTGAAATTAGTAGACCAGTTCACATACCTCAGTATTAATATCTCATTCACTAAAAGGAAATGCATAGACTGCTATTGACAGTTTGTCAACCATACAAAATCTCACTGATAAAATGAAACAGGAATTCTTCCAAGCTGTAGCTGTGTTAGTACTACTCTATGTCAACACCATTTGGTTGGAGAAAAGGCTAGATGGGGATGGCACAAGGATGATGTGTTCTGTCTTTAACAAATAAAAGCAGAGACAAACTCATAAGCAACATTCTCCTACAAGTGGACATGCCAGTGTTGGCTGACCAGCAAAAACATACATCCATCAGCTCTTTGCAGACACTGGGTGCCGTTTAGAGGACTTACCAGAAACAATGGCTAAAAAGAATCAAGGGGAAATCCATACTATCAGCATAACTTTATGATGGTGTTTGCTTTAGTAATTAACTTTTTATTAAAAAATGATTATCATTTATGGGCAATATTGTATGTAGACTTGGGGATTGAATGGTCAGACATTTGAAAAGGTAGGTTGACATACAACCGAAGAAGACTGAAGTTTGAAGAACAACAGAGATAAAAACCCAGATGCATAACCTTTATCACAAGTGACTTGATGTTAAATAATTGATGGGTAGCCTGTTAATGATGTAGCGTAAAATTTGAAATAACAGTTAATGGAAAAACATGGGAAGAAAAGTGATTGGCACTTTCTGACTTGTGTTTGACCTATTCTTCTGGTTTGCAAGTGCAAACTGGTGGGAAGTGAGTTTTAAAAAATTAGTCTTTAGTTAACCGTTGAGTGAGATGGACTGCAATAGTGGCTCTCATTCAATTGGCCAAATTCTACACACATGTTTAGGATGTGGGATCTTAATAAAATAAAATACATATGAGCTCAAGACAAAAAAAGTATTGTATTGTTACTAAGAACAAAAACAACACAATTACAGAAAAGAAATGTCCAGAATAACAGAAGATCCAGCAAAAGCCACCAGTCCAGAGATAGAAGAAATACAAGTTAAAATGTAAGAAACAAGTTAAATATCTAAGTAAAGAAGACAAGTACACCTGTATGCAAACACAGGTGTACTCTTATATACTGCACTGTGTGTAAGATGCAATGCAAGATGAGTATGCTATACAACATTGCAACAACCTTTAAAAATAAATCTAAAAAAATAAAGAACAAGGGTTCTGTTTTCAGGAAAGCTGTTGTTGTTACTAATTTGTTTCTATGAGCAGATGAATACTCCATTCTTTCCTTAAAAAAAAAGAAAAAAGCTCACCATACAGTGCCTACCCTCATGATGAATCACGTCCCCTACACAATACATATGCAGCCCTATAATTTGTTGTGCCCTGTGTAACAATTGTATTTGGTGGCCATAACCATCAGTATACTTACATCAATACAGAAATAAATTAAAAAAACAGTATGGGTTAGTAGATATCTTAATTTAAATATACTTTTGACAGTATTATTGTAATAATGAAAATGCTTTATTTAAAGAATCTGAACAATACTGTAATCTTAATGATATTCCAAAATAGTTACATTCATATGGAACATATATGCAAACAACAGCCATGAAAGTACAATTTTCAGGGTGTCGGTAGGGGTGGGTGGCTTTTTTTAAAAAAAATAAGATTTTTTTATTAAATCCGACTTCAATCAAAAACCCTACACAATCAAACACATTTTAACAGAATGTAGCAACCTAAAACAAATACGAAAAAAATACTACCAAACAACAAATCTAAAACAGATATTCTACCAAATAAACCCAGAAAAACTACTCGGATACATAAAAGAGGCACACATCTACAACAAAATCTAAAAATCTTCCAAAAAAAATGAAATCACAAAAATATATGTTAAAAAGAATCTAAAAGTTCCATTCAAAAAATATGTAAAAAAAAAAAAAAACTTTAGAAAATTAAACATTATCACCAATTCATTTCAAAAACGTAGTCGGCATTAAATGACCCATTGAGGTTGATATGCCGTAAAACAAGAACAAATCTCAAATAAATCTGACTTCATAAGATACAGAAGCAACATTAATAAGATGAAGTTAAATTAGTAATGAAATAATAAAGATAATGAGAAATAAATCAACCCAGAGATAAAAAGTGACAATAATATGGATTCGAACACATCTTACTAAAATAATAATAGTATATGTATGTATGTATGTATGTATGTACACTATTATTATAGGAAGCGCGTGGTGTAATGGTTAAAGTCATGGTAAATGGACTCGTCACCCCGAGTTCAAATCCTGAACGTGGTAATTGCATCTCACTTAGCACTAATGCCCTTGGGAAAGGTATGAATCCTACTCTCCCTCCAGCTATGGGTAAATAGTAGGGCAGACTGCACTCTTTAACCTTGGTTCAGCAACCGGTCTAGGAGAAGGAAAACTCTGAATTCAAACCTGTTGAACTCCGCTTAAGAAATTGACCTTACGTCACATCCTGCTCATGTGGATGGGTTGGAAAATAAATAAATATATATATATATATATATATATAATCTTATTATAATGGAGATTTGGTGTCTATCAGTAACCAAAACTACATCACTACGTACGTCATATTAACCTCAGTGTAGAGATACATTATCATCCAACTGTGTTGCAAGCTGAGTATGCTGTGAGGATCCAGATTTGGTAGGTCATTTAAATAGTAGATTGGACTATTCCACTTGCATATTTGGGTTATGTTCATTTCCTGGATCCTGATTAGCTGTTCGTTTTAAAGTGAACACTTTCATCTATATAACTGAACATCTGTGTTCAAGCATTTAGTGCAGAGCGTATTTAGTTATGTTCTCTTTTCTTTTTTGGCTGGTTACTGGATGCTAGTAACACCCTTCCTGTGGAGGTGAGAATGATGTTTATTATACGCTCAGGAATTGCATAGGTTTATCAAACAAATATGCAAATCTCATCATTACAAGACATATGCAAATGTCATCATAATGAGACAGTTATGCAAATGCCATTATTACCAGATAGAGATTATACACAATTCATTCTTGTGTACACACACACACACACACACGAATTAATTGCTACATAACAGACTTTCTTTGGTCCAATCCGAATTTCCCAGATGAAGGATTATAGGAAGATTATCCTTGGGGGATTAGATGAAATGAGAATGTCATCAATTCCTGTTAGATTTACTTGATGAACCTTCCGGTCTTATAAGGAGATTCTGATTATCTTTGCTAATTCATTCTAAATTGGTAATTGTCAATATCGGGACATTTGGTTGTTGTTGACGATAAGTCACTCATCAAACTATGCAAACACAGATTCATAGAAGGATTGATTAGTCAAACGGAGAACTTCTTAAGTAATTGACCAGGCTATCATCAGGTGAAATGAGTGTGACAAACAGACAGACGAGCAATCAAATAAAGAGATAAATTGATAAGTGGACAAAAGTTATGACAAATCTGGAAAAGAGCAAAAACAATAGATCCAATGGATATGTAAACAAAACAAAATCAGTCGCAAATAATAAAGAAAAAGTTATAATGGCATAAGAGTCAAGTGTTGAGATTATGTAAAGTAAAGTTGGCAGAGTGACCTATTGTTGGCATCAGCCAGACAGCAAGGGAGTCCATCCAATCCTTTTCACTAGTGCTAGACCAGATAAAAATTATGAGTGAAATAGATAACTAATTAGGACTGAGCCTAGTCTAATAGTGACCACCCTAAGTGGAGTTTTAACACGCTTGAATTCAGAGTTTTCCTTTTCCTAGACTGGTTGCCTAACCAAGGTTAAAGAGCCCAGTTTGCTCTACTATTTATCGATAGTTGGAGGAGAGTAGTTGAATTTATACCTTTCCCAAGGGTATTAGCACTATGTGAACTGTAGCTTCGTCCAGGATTTGAACTTGGGTCGACAAATCCATTTCCTACGATACTAAACATTTGACCACGCGCCTCCAACTAAGATAGTTTTTGCTGAGGTGGAGCACCACACCTACTGTCAGCCGCCCACTTTATTGCACAGATCAGATTACCAGAATGCAATGCAAAAGTTATCATGGCATAATGAAGAGTAAAGTGTTTAGATTATGTAAAGTCAGCCAAGTGGCTTATTGTCGGTGTCAGCCAGACAGCAAGGGAGCCTATCCCCTTTTCACTAGCGCTAGACCAGGGGAATTGTTTTTGCTGAGGTGGAGCACCACACCTATCGTCAGCTCTCCACTTTATCACACAGATCAGATTACCTGAGCTGTACTACTCATATGCTGATTTGGTGGGGACTGATATCGAACGCGGGATCATTTGATTTACTAGGTGGATGCTCTACCGACTGAGCTAAAACCAGCTTCAATGAAATTAAAAAGAAAAAGAAAAGAATTTAAAAAAGCATTCAGGTCTTCAAGTTGTCTGATGTTCAGAAATGTTGATATTTTAGAAATATAAATTATCTAATCAATATAAATTTTCCTTTCTAAATAAGTTTTTCTTTCATTTTCTCGCACGAAAAAAACAACTCAATCGTTATCAAGGAATTCTTTCTTTTTTAACTACAAACGTTAGCGACACAGATACACCAATGTTATATCTCACAAATCATCGTTTCCCCATCGTCATCCTTTATTTCATTATACTGAATAAAAAGTATTATTCGTCTGAAAATTTGCGATGAGGTTTGATATGTATAATTTACAAGTGTGGACACAACTGGGTTAGAAACGTGATAGTGATACTTGTTACATTCTGTCCTGGTAATGATTATCGTCATAGAAAATGAACTTGGCGATTCGAGTTCTAATCCTGGACGAAGCTGTATTTCACAGACAGGGATGTAAAAAATAAAAATGTTTATATTTTTGATTTTTCGGACTGTTGTCTTCATCTTCATTGTGGTATGTAAAAATACAATGTTTCGGCCGCTGTATCCTCCGGCCTTCCTCGTGTATCATTTTTTTAATGATCATGATGCTTCTTGTGAAGCATATCGGACTGATAGGCGTGCAAAAACAATGACGTCATTATTGGTAGGAGATCTTAAAAAGATGTTGTAGCAAGCATTTTATTCATCTCGACAAGGATAACCCTGACTCCACATAATAAGAGTAGTAAAGGTTCTCCAAGCTGATTGCCTTGGCTTTTATCTCTTCCCTGGCCGAACCATTCAAACAATAGGGGTGACAGGATGCTTACTAAGAAACTTTACTCATAATCTGGAGGTTGTGAATTCAATCAATGTCTGAAGCCTCATTTTATCTCTAGCTACAGAAAAGAATCATTTTTAATTTTTACTGATTCAACCTGCACACAAAGTGTAAAAGAAACATTAAAAAAGATGGGTAAAAAAGAACAGTTTTCTCATTTATTCCTACTATAAAATAAACTGGACCCTCATTTTATGTCCGTGTTTTTGCAATAAATGTTTTTAATTTTTCTTGCACCCGTTATTTTACAATACTAAATATATTTTAATATTCACTTCAATGTGTATATTCTAAAAGTTTTTATTTTGTGAGAATGATTAGTTTTAAAGTGGGGGTGGGTTTTTACACTTCAACTTTTTACTCGTAAATTCCTATCATAAAATGCCCAAGCCTAATTTTATGGTAGGAATTTACGAGTAAAAAGTTAAATATTACCTTTTGTTGTTATTTCTTTTTTTTGGCTTTGCTACTCTAAAATAAAAACGTCAGATTTTAATCATCGTCGACAAAAAAGCAAAATTACGATCATAAAAGGAGGATCCAATTTATGCCTAAATTGTAAAACGGGCCCCCACTTTAAAACTAACCATTCTCACAAAATAAAAACTTTTAGAATCAATATACACACTGAAGTGAATATTAAAATAAAGAAAATATATTTAGTATTGTAAAATAACGGGTGCAAGAAAAATAAAACATTGCAAAAACATGGACATAAAATGAGGGTTCAGTTTATTTTATGATAGGAATAAACGAGAAAACTTCTTTACCAAAATATGTGCCCAGTAACATACAGAATAGCATTCCCTTGTTTGTCAATCCAAGAATTTAACAAATACTAAAGTATTGGGAAGCCTTATAACAAAAAGGATGATAGTACGAAAAGAATTTATGGTTTGGTTGGTTTTATGTCATATCAACCATTGATTGGTTATTTTATTAGTTTCAATATTATGGTTTATCATTTTAAACAGGTAAACACTTCATACTTAGTAGCAATATCAACGTTTTAAGAGCCAATGTATTAATAAAGTTCACAATAATTTCCAACAGATAAATACTACTAGTGGAAGCACATGTTATAATAGTTAGAGTCATAGGAAATAGAGTCATCGACCTGATTTCAAAACCTGGATGAGCTGTTTGCATTTCACATAATGATAATGCCCTTGGGAAAGGTATGCATCCAGATACTTTCCCTCCAGCTATGGGTAAATAGTAGGGCTGATTGGACTCTTTAACCATGGCTAGGTAACCATTCTAAGAGAAGGAAAACTCTGAATTCAAACCTGTTAAATTCAATTTAAGAAATTGACCTCGTGTTGCACCCTGCTTATGTGGAGGGGTTGGTGAGTGTGCATGCGTGTGTATATATAATATATATATATATATATATATATATATATTATTAGTTTGGCTTATTTGTTTAATGACACATCAACATCTTTTCAATTATCTAACACCCAAACATGATTCATTTGTAAATATTTGATTGTAATCTTATCTATATTTTTAATATTTCATTGCATTGTTTTCTATTGCACTTTTATATCCCTATAATCATTTGTTTACACATAAAAGATATCCAGTATTCCTATCAAATAATTTGTACACAATTATATGGTTTCAAGTAACTATTCCTATTCAACAATAATCATTTGATTGCACACAATTGTATGGTTTCGAGTGTTTCTATCCAACATCAATAATTTACAAGCAATTATATCCAAACCAGCCTGATTCATAATTAGTTGCAATATTAATGTTTTAAGAGCTAATGTATTTTAACATCATTCTAGACATTATCTCATACAGATCTATTTGACTGGGTGTTATGGCAACAAAAGAGGAGACTCCACACTCACCACTCCAGAACTGGGGCCTCACTTGTAAATACAGTTTAATGTCATACCCAGGACATATCTTGTAAGGAAAAAAATACTCAAGTGAATGCTTTACAATACAAGCATGCTTACCATATTCTTAGGGATTAACATCTTATTAATAAAGTTCACAATCAGTTAAAAAATGATCTCAAACATATCTGGAATAACAAGATTCACAATAAACTCTTCTTAATTAAACTCACTTTGGAAAACTAGAGACCAGCCTTTAGAAAGTTCACAAAAGAACAAGTCATTATGTCCCAATTACACATTGGTCACACAAGAATTACCCACTCTTTAATGTTCAAACAAGAACAACTACCACAGTGTGAAGCATATCAAACACCTTGCACAGTTAAACACTTCCTCATAGAATGTAGAGTGTTTACTGTCATCAGAAACCGTTTTTTTTAATGCAAATAGTATGAGAGATCTATTTGAAAAAGTCAACATAGATGACATTCTATCCTATTTGAGAAAAATAAAATTACATGAAAAAATATAAACACAAACCGGATCAATACCATAGAAAAGTAATCCCTCAAGAAGATCCCCAATGATGCTAACATATTGTTAAAGCTGTTTAAAGCTTTCAAAAGCCAGAACTGAAGTCTCACCATCGGATGCAACTTAGCATTATATCCAGGACAGATTTAATAAGAATAAATTCAAAGGCAGATGCAGTTGACATATCTATTAATAATGGAGATTCGCTTCCAGTTTTTGTCAGTAACAAGAACGATGCCACTGCTTACGTCACACTACCTAAAATCGTCATAACATAGAATAAATACACTCAAAATTTGAACATGCAGCATTAGACAGTCCTCATTGTTTTTTAAAACAAGTTTTGATAAATACATGACTGGTATTATCTATCAATGTGTGTTTTTCTGTCTGTAACCGAAACTATATTCCTACTCAAGTCACAATTCCCTTAGTTATTGACATCACATTCTCCATGATTTTATTTTTATCTAAACCTCAATTATTAATAAAATTGTCTTACATTATTAATACTGTTAACTATGTCTACGTACTGATAACATGCAATTATATTTATATATACAACAAAATAGCGGTTTACAGTGTGAACGGGAAGGCTAATTTGCATATTAATATTAAAAAATCGAATTTAATAAATATGTGCTTAGTATTATTGATTTCTAACTGTTTGGTTTTATTTTAATGAATATAAGCAAAAATCTCTTCAATGAATCTTGAATGAAATCCATTAACAAGATAAAATAACTGTCATTTTATTCTTTACTTCCTCTTATAACTAAATACTTAAATTAGAAAAAATAACAATGAAAGACGAGAGTGATGGAAGAGTAAGTTTCAGTTGTTCCATTTTTTATTATACTCCCTCTGTTTCAAATCTTTTATTATACTCCCTCTGTTTCAAATCTTTTTATCTGTATTCTTATTTAGTTTCATTAGCGTTTCTAATTTAATACAATATTTTATTACATTAAAACTTAAATACTTGCACCCGGAGGGTGCATATATTTGCTAGTATATCTAAAGTTATCAGAACTAAGTTTCCATTTCAATTTTTAAAAATTTTTTACTCCCTTAATCGATTTATTTTATTTTTTACTCTTTTAATAAATTTGATGATTTTACTTTACTTATGATACTGATATTAAATTTTCAACTTCCATCCCCTCAGGCAATATTTATTTTACATCGCCCAGAGGGCGTTTTTTTTATTTTGCTAGTAAATTCAAAAGGCAGATGCAGTTGACGTATGCTAGGCCCCACCATAAGGCACCATTAATTTATGGATGGAATCTCTCTGTATGACATGGTCAGTTCCTTCTTGGAATCATTGTTCATATCAATCCAAATGTATTGACCATTCCTGGAAGTGACACTCCACAAAATATCAGTTATGTGGCCACTTACTACCTATCATACAAGCCATCCAAGTAAGATGAACAAGACATGCAGGATACAGCAGAAGAAATCAACATGCACACACGTCTCCATTTCATGGTCTTTTCCCATAATCATTATTGTTTATATATTATATTATATTCATATATAAGATTTTTTTTTTATGTTTGTTTATTTTTTTTAGAAGCATTGCTGGATAAAGTATATATATTAAATATTTTCATATTTTTGCTTGAAGGCAATTACAATGCAAATATCGCATGAATTCAATAATTATAGAAGATAACAATGACAAGTGAATTTCACAAAGAATTACTCGGTGTGTAGAATATCGTACAGACTGTTTCAACTTTATTATTATTCATTGACAGGTTAATTTCGCAGGGATTTCTCGGTGCTGTATCGTGGCTGAAACAGTATAGTGTTTAACTATCCTGCTGAAGTCCCGGTTTCGATTTCTGTCGGAGGGAAATCGTTAGTATATATCGCTGATGAGACTTAATAAAGTTGAAACAGTCTGTACGATATTCTACACACCGAGTAATTCTTTGCAAAATTCACTTGTCATTGTTATCTCTATAATTATCAAATTCATGTGATATTCGCATTGTAATTGCCTTCAAGCAAAAATATAAAAATATTCAATATATATACTATATTCATATATCATTATTATATATATTATTATTTATATTATTGATTATCATTGTTTATATATTATATTTATATATGATGCATTGAATACTAGTTCATCTGAAGTTAAGCAATATGAAACTAAGTCATGAGTTTTCTGTTTTTATTATCATCAAATTTTATAGTTGAAATATTGTAATATTGTTGTGCATAGAGAACTGCAAAGATTTACGTTAGATTTCATGGTCTTTTCTCAGAGCTGTGTTTAAAATATACTGCACTACAATATTCCAAAACATGTATCTATGTGTATATGTATATATATATATA
>CM042149.1:24216067-24243567 GCA_023376005.1 Doryteuthis pealeii
ATGTTCTTCCTTTTCAATGCAGCAGCAGCAGCTGATGATGAAAAACTTTGGAGATACATTTTGTATGATTTTCAATGTTCAAAAATAACCAGCAAGTGTTTAGAAGTGATCACTTGATGATTCTTTTCGATGATAATTCCATTCAATCATCCAAATTGAATAATTCTAAAATGCTACAATATTCTGGAAAGATTGGGGGAGGGGAGTTGGCAAGAAGAGGGAAAATCAGTTTCACACAAGGTTATACCAGGTCAATCCCTGGAAGGTATGCAACAGAAGACTTTGTCTGATGCGAATTATGAAATTTTTATTACTTTAAAGGCATTTGAAAACACATTTTTATTATTTTTATTTATATATATTTTTTATATTTATTTTATTATATATATTATTTTTTTATTTATTTTATTTATATATATTTATATTTTTTATTTTATTTTATTATATATATTTATATATTTTATATTATTTTATTTATATATATTATATTTTATATTTATTTTATTTATATATATTATATTTTTATATTTATTTTATTTATATATATATATTTTTATATTTATTTTATTTATATATATTTTATATTTATTTTATTTATATATATTATATTTTTATATTTATTTTATTTATATATATTATATTTTATATTTTTTTATTTATATATATTATATTTTTATATTATTTATTTATATACATTATATTTTTATATTTAATACATTATATTTTTATATTATATACATTATATTTTTATATTTATATATATATATTTTTATATTTATATATATATATTTTATATATATATTTTATATTTATATATATTATATTTTTATATTTATTTTATATTTATTTTTATTATTATTTTTTATATTTATATTATATTTTTATACTTATTTTATATTTTATTTTTATATTATATTTTTTTAATATTTATTTTATTTTTATATTATATTTTTTATATCTATTTTATTTATATATTTTATATATTTTTTTAATCATGTGGTGGACTAAATTATTACTAACCCACAATTAAGACAAGTTTTATCAAGGGGCTGGTCAGTGATATCCAATAAAAGTGAAATTATCAAGAGTGGCCTAAAGTCTGTATCAACCAGACAGCAAAGGAGTATATCCCCTTTTCACTAGTGATAAACTAAGATTGTTTTTGGTGTCTTAAGTGAAATGCCACACCTACTATTAGCTCTTCACCTTTCTACACAGATCCCTGTGCTACTCGTATGCTGAGTTGGCGAGGGCCGGTATTGAACCCGGATCCTTGTGGTTCTGAGTCGGACACTACCAACTGAGCTGAACCAGCCCTAAAATTTCTTTCATTGTTATAATAAATTTATTAACTTAGTATTAATCTATATCTATATTAATCTATATTAATATATATTAATCTATATTTTTTATTTATGTTTATCAATTCAATATATTAATTTATCTTTCATTATTGAGAAAAGTTTTAGCAAAGAACTGGTAAGTGATATCCAATAATTATCCTATTACAAGGAATCAATGATTTTTTGGAAATTCGTCAATTGAAAGTTGATATTAACAAAAAATTAGCTTTGATCCAGGACATAATTGCTCAAAATGTGGATATCTATTGTATGAAGGTTCTGATATTTGATCACTTGTCAGACAAAAAAACTAATTATGGTCAAGTCATGCTGAAAGCACTGGTTCCCATTAGATCACTGAAGTTAAGCAACAATGAGCGTATTCAATACTTAATTGAGTAACCATTTAAGCAACATCAGGTACTCTAAGAGCAACAAGAGTACTTTATTTATCAAAATGACTGAAGAATATTTAAAGTTCCAATTACCGTCGAACTGGGAAAACAAGACAACAAACGGTTGTAACTTAATACAAGCCCGAAGAGTCACAAAGTCTACTGCAGAATGACAGGATATTTATAAGACTCCACAATGTCATTCAAATTAAGCAGTCAAGCAGCCAATCAGAACTCAAGGAATGGAATCACTCAAATTCATGAATGGATCATAATTGATTTCTATATATACCAACTGTCTTGGACACTGCTTGTGTGGTACTTAGTTAGCTGCTGTTATTCAAACCAACAGTAGAATCACTGACTTCAATAATGACTTGATCCAGTATTAAATTATTCGAAATGGGTTGATATGCCATAAAACAAATCAACCATCAAATATTGTTTATTACAGCCAAGTCATGCTGAAAGTACTGGTTCCTGTTAGATCACTGAAGTCAAGCAGTAATGAACCTGTTCAGTACTTAAGTAACAGCAGGTACTGTAAACAAACTGGGTCATTTGTTTATTAAAAGGACTTGATTCAGTACTAAATGACCCAAAAACTGTTGATATGCTGTAAAACAAAACCAACCATTCCTTGTCTCAACATGATTATGGTCAAGTCACACTGAAAGCAAAGGTTTGGTTTGGTTTGTTTTGTTTTACGGCATATCAACCTCAGTGGGTCATTTAATGCCAATAAAGTTTTGAAATAAATCAATTCTTAATGGATAATACACCTTTTTTATAAATACATTTTTCTATTTAACCCATAGATGGGACCCTAACAGGTACTACCACTCCGGGTCAGAGTGGACCAGGGAGCAATGGTGATGAACGGGTGCTCCACATTCCCCAAACCTCCAAAACTGGAACCTCACCATCCGATAGAGTTTAACGTCATTCCCGGGACATGTAGACCCTCAGCCACCGCCTTCTAGCACCCATATGATAAAAAGGGGTTGGGGCTTGCCATAAGAACAATAGGGTTGGGAAAATCATATAGGTGCTAGGGCTTGACATGACCAGCCAATTGATCGAAGGGGGCCTCTCCGACCGCCCGTCTAGCCCAAGATAGGGCCAAAGTGGAGTATTGCATGTCATGAACTACTCATCCACCTAGGTTCTATCTTAAGCATCACGGGTCGCCACCCACGGCCAACAGGTGGCCCCATTGGGGGAGTCTTACCCCTCTGCAGAGGTGCAGTTGGTGCATTCTAACGCCCCAGCTGACAGGGCGGGGAAAGCAAAGGGTCCTGTTAGATCACAAAAGTTAAGCAACAATGAGCCTGTTCAATAGTTAATTGGGTGACCATTTAAGTAGGAACTGCAAGCAAACTAAGTATTTTTATTTATCAAAACAACTTGATTCAGAATTAAATGACCTGAAAAGGGTTGATATGCGATAAAACAAAACAACCAACTAAAAAACTAAAACACCAAAGATAATAAAATGTCACTTTTTATGCATCATACAAAAATATTGTCTCAGAAAGGAGGACATTTTTGATTGAACAACATTTTATTGTCAAGAATATGGAGATTTTATTGAAAGAAAGATTGTAGGAGGGGGAGTTAAAATACCATTGGGTATTTCTGTTTAGTTGAGGCCTTTCTATTTTATGATGCAGTCAGATTAAAGGCTTTTTAGAAATTCTTTAATATTTTTATTGGAGTTTCCAAAGTGGATCATTATATATATATATATATTATATAAAATGTATAAAATTATATAATTTAAAAAAATAAAATATAAAAGATAAAAAAAGCGAGCATGGTAAATACTTTGAGTTAAAGACCATCTCAGAGAGGAGGAAATATTTAATGATATGTTGTTTTTTTTATTGCCATGAGTATGAAGATTTTTTTTGTGGTGATTTATATTTTCTATTGGATACAAGTCTCTTTAGTGTTTGATTTTTAATTTTCTTTTAATTTTATGAGTTTCACTGTTTTTAATGTTGAAATTCTTTAATATCTGTTACTTTCTGAAATGCATCATTTCAAAATGAAAAGAGCATAGAAATGTGAAATATATTTTTCAAGAATTGTTTCCTAAGGCAACTAAAGAACCATCCTTAGAAGATTTTGAAGTTCCTTTAAAATTTTCTTTGTATTTCATGAAATGATAAAAAGGCAAATAATGTGCATGAAAGTTAAGACTAGAAATAGGATTTTTTTTTTTTAAATACATAGAATAAAACTTTAGAATATTAAGAAAACTATTGTTTTTTTTGTTTTTTTAAGTCTCATTATTTTTTCCTAAAATATTTCTATGCTTCACTGATGGGTATTTTTTTTTGTAAAAATTGAAATCACTTTCTGATTGATTCATTAAAAAAAAAAAAAAAAAAAAAAAAAAAAAAGGAAATTTTCTCTGCTTTTTGATCAATAGGAAATCACAAAGAACCTGGATAAGAGAGGAGGCTTGTTGTCATACAAAGTTCAGTGAAAGACTTCCAGTTAGAGCTGGTATGAATAACTCGTAAGTAATAATAATAATAATAATAATGTCAGAGAGCTTTAAAAACTGTGGAAAATGATGGTGAAACCATTGTAGTTGGTGCTCAGAAAGAACCTGGATAAAGAGACTGGGGAAACTGATTGGTTCCTTGGTTGGTTTTTATGGCATGTCAACCCATTATGCTGAAGATGTTCTATTCATTCTTGATGGGTACTCAGTTTTAAACACATTTTTCTATTTAACCCATAGATGAGACCCTAACAGGTACTACCACTCCGGGTCAGAGTGGACCTGGGAGCAATGATGATGAAGTGGTGCACCACATTCCCCAAACCTCCAGAATAAGAACCTCACCAATAGAATTTAACATAATTCCTAGGACACTAAGACCTTCAGTCATTGCCTTCTAGCACATATGCTAAAAAGGGTTGGGGCTTGCCATAAGAGCAATAGGTTGGGAGAATCATATAGGTGCTAGGGCTTGACATGATCAGCCGATTGATCGGAGGGGGCCTCTCTGACCGCTCATCAAGCCTAAGTAAGGGCCAAAGTGGAGTGTTGCATTTCATGGACTGCTCATCCACCAGGATTCTGTCCTTAAGTATCATAGGTCACCAGCCACAGCCAACAGGTGGCTCCATTGGGGGGGGTCTTTTCCTCCTACAGAGGTTCAGTTGGTGTATTCTAAATGTTGACTAAAATAAATTGATAAAATGGACTTGGATAAGGATTGCTTTTGCCGAGATGGAGTGCCACAACTACAGTCAGCTCCCCATTTTACCGCACAGATAAGCTGTGCTACTCATGCACTGAGTTAGGGATAGACTTTCTCTGTGTCTGGCTGATACTGACAATAGGCCATTCTGCTGACTTTACAAATATTTACTGATCTGTTCAAAAATTCAAACAGGACTTCCATGTTTAAAATTTGTTTGAAATTGTTTCAAAACAAAGGTCATTTTTTCAAGATAGAATTTCAAATGTTGGTGCAAGGTCAGAAAAAAAAATCAAGGAAAATATTTTGAACATTAATAAACATGTTGCTAAAAATTTTAAATTAAGATATTCTGAAAAGTTTTGCACACACAATTCTTCAACAAAAAATATAAATAGTGCCAATAAGATTGAAGAAAAATTTGTCAATATTAATATTGAAAATAATCAATAGTCAAGAATCTAAATAACTTGAGACTTTTACTACCACTACTACTACGACTAACACTACTTCAAACATCATAATGTGGTAAACAAAAAATATGATTTAAATAATTGGAAGAGCAGTATTGCAATATGACTGTATATTTGGATCATGTCTTGTCAGTAGCTTCTATGGCCAAATTGGTTAATGCATATGAGTCATCACAGTGTACTGCATCCTTTGACAGCTGGATGTTATTTGACTTGAAACGAGATAAAAACAATAAAGATGAAAGAAAAATTAGTAAAAAAAAAAATTAATAATGAAACTACTTCATACGACTAGTTCAAAAACAAATGTATCCCATTTTTTAAAAATTGTTATCATTTGCTAAAAAAATTGTGCCAGCAGGTTTTAGTTTTTTTTGTAGCTCAGAGATTCAAGCAACACAAATATTCAAATATGTTTTTTAGTAGAAAAACATAAACAGATTCATTAAAGAACTTCCAAAAAACTTTAATCTGACATCATAAAAATAAGAGAAAAACAAAATTTAGAAAAACAAAAACAAAAACAATATAAAGTTTTGTACACATGGCTAATTAAAAAGATTGGATGCATATGCCTAATTACATTCAAGATAAAGGATTATGCATATGCACACACAAATATGCCTGCCAACAAACACATTTTTTTTTACTCATTCAATGAGACAGATGTGCATTTACATAGCCGTTCTAAATTTGTTTGATTCCTAATCACACTAAAAGCTTCTTTTTTCTTTTTCTTGTAATGTTTGATTTGTACATTTTATTTATTTTAGTGGAAGGTAAAGTGAATTGCCTTGTAAGGTTACAGAGATTGAACTCCCTACCTCCAGGTTGCAAGTGAAGACTGTTGCTAAGCATCCTGTCGCTTCTGTTGATTAGAGTGGTTCGGCCAATGAGGAGGCATAAATGCTGAGGTAATTTCTCTGAGGGCTAATTACTGTTTTCAACTGGGAAAACCGGTCGTCCATATCAGTCTGACACAATGCTTGCAATGAGTGACGACTTGAAGACTAGAAGGATTTTTTTTTTCAATTTATCTTTCAAGAAATTTAAACACACGATGCCATTATACATGAGGATATTCTTAACAATAATAATGACATTGTATTTTGTGATATAAAATTAAATAAATAACAAATTTTTAAGGAATCTGCTCTGGTAGTAAATAAGTACCGAAAATCGGAAAATAAAATAAAAATAAAAAAAAAAAAATATTGGAGATTGTTTTTTCTTTGTTTTCTTTTTTACTAATTTCGATAATTATTTAATTGGCTATATATTTTATAAAAGAAAAAAATATATACATCAATATTTGTCCGTTTAAGGGGGGGGGATAATTTCCAATACAGTTTTTGACCAAAAAATATGGGTGATTGATACTAAAGTAAAGTAGTTATTAAAAAAAAATGTTTTTAGAATCTAATATGACATTTTAAACTTAACATCATGCTGCTCATATTTTTAATGAATTTTAATTCATCATAGCAGAAATGCCTAATTAAATCAGAAAGTTTTGAAATAAAATAACTGATGCATTATAAAATTCATTAATTGATAAATCAATACTGAAACTTTCATTAAAATTGGATAATTCCCTGATTTTGGTTTTTTTTTTTCAATCGCGGGTGTTAAATTTTACAGTAACTCAATGATCAAAATTGACCGGAAAAATAGTTTTAAATGTAATAAAAATAAATTACATGTCAAGTCAGTTTAACATTGAATTAAAATAAAAACATATGAAGAGGAAACATGGTACCCATTAAAAACCATGAAAACAACACACAAACCTTCCAGGAACATGAAGAAGTGTAAGATAAAAAGGTGAAAACTATTTACCTATTTTTCCTTGGTCTGGGAATAAGATGATTCGTCGTACGGGACCGAAAAGACTCAACGTCTGTTCGATTCACGTCGTATTGCTCAATAAGGGAGATTTTAGGGTTCATCTTTTCACTTGACCAAAACGGACACGTGACGTGGGAAAGCCCCTCATTTAATGTGAAATTCTATTTTGTCTCCCAATAATGCATTGGGTACATTTCTAGCTTTTTCATTCCAATAGTCTGAAAAATAGTAAAAGGACAGAATCCTAAGAAATCTCTCTCCTGTTATAATGTGCCTGAAAAGCTGAAATTATCAATAGACCAGTAAAAGTCAAATAATGAGTGTTTAGTAAGCCCACATCAGAAGTGAAACAGCAATAAAACCTTTGATTTCGTCGAAAATAATGTCCTTCCAATATCCGAGGTGACCACCAGCATTTGCCATGCTCTTTTCAATTACCTACCTAGCATATATATGTCTCATTAACAAAGTTATTATTGTCATTTATAAATAATGATAAAACTGCATAAATAATGAAACAAAACAGTTATCCATAAGAAAGCGAGGAACCAGTATTTTTCTTAAAATCAGTTAGTCACGGATAATAGTAGCCATTAAATAAATCTTTCTCACTAATGGCAACTTCGACCACTTCACCATCGATTTGTCAGTGAAAAACCCTAAAAATCAGATTCGGATTTAGTAAAAAAAAAAAATTTAAAAAATTCTTTTGGAAAAATGTCCTTAAAGGCAGCTATTTTTTTTTCAGAAAAAATATGCTTAGATTTTAGAAATTCTCTACCTTGTGTTGTGACTTGCAAAATGCAAATGGCCTCAGAAAATAGGGATTTTAGCCTCGTTCTGAACTGATAGTCATTTTGCAGCCAACTAAATAGAAGGAAAGTCCATTCTTTATATAATGACCAAAAAGGGGTGTCTGGAAATAATAGGGGAAGTACAAAATCACAATATTCCCTATAAAAAGGAAAGAATTAACAAACTCTGCACTCTCAAAAAGTTACAAGAAGGGAAAGAAAGAAAGAAAGAAAGAAAGAAAGAAAGATTGGTAAATTTTTGGACAATAATGACGTCAAAAATTAAAGTGTGGCTAACCGATGTAGAGGAAAAGTATCTTGAATTACAACGTATAAACGAAGAAGAGAAGGCAAAAGAAACGACTGACATGATAAATAATCTGGTTTTATTTAGAGATGAATCTCAGAAAGATTTGCAAGAAATCCAGTCTCGATTGGATCATATGTTGCAAATTTCGAAAAACCGAAACGCGTCCATTCCAACATCACCCGGTGCAAGCCTTTTATTTGAACCAAGTCCCCGACCAAAAGTTTTTCCGAAGATGATATCATCTTTAATAATCTACAAGACATAATAAATGATATTCCAACAAATGAATCTTCATATCTAGCAATATCAAATTATATACATAAAGTAAATTCACATTTGAGGGAATTAAATATCCATTCATGCACATTTGAGGAAGGTACAGGAGGAGCGAAACTACCAGCTCAAGTCATTCTCGCCAAGCTTCCTATACAAGTCCGAAGTTCATGAATATTTTATCAAATGAAAAGTACCCAACATTAAGGACAGTATTTACAAGACTAAGCTATAAAGCGCTTAATACTAAAAGAAGAATATATTATCAAAATTTATGTTGTTAAAATTAAAATTAAAATTAAAAATATGAAGAATCTTCAGAAAAGCCCATGACGTCATGATTGCTGCTTCGTCCCAGAATTTGACCCAAGCGAACAACCCCCACTATATTTGTTCCTTCAACACGCAGGCTTGAAAAAAAGGAAGGGCCAAGCTTACAGAGAAATGTGACGTCACGGATTAGGGCAAGGGAGAAATTTCGCCTTTGAAACTTCAGTGTCGCAGCAGACAGCCACCTGTGAGGATCTTTCTAGCAATGCTACCTCACAGGTCGATAAATGTTCAACCATGCCTTGAGGAATTAGAGTCTAACTCCCTCAAGTATGAAAAAAGGATAAGCCGGCACTCACTCGAAATTCAACAACCAAGAACAATAAGAAATTTGTAGCATACGCTACCTTATTGTAACACGAAATCTACATTCAAAGAACTCTCGACATTCAACTACGAAATCTACATTCAAAGAACCTTCGACCCTTCTACGATCAAAAGAACTAAGAAATTCATCTATCTGAGAACTGCGAAATTACGACAAAAATGAACACTTGTTACCGGGCTCAAAGATAAGTTCCCCCGCAAAACCATCGTTTTTTGCAAACACCCTTACAACTAAATCTCTCTTTATCTATTAGTTACTACGCCACCCTCTATCAAATTGACATTTATTCCTTCTTCTTTCTTCTACCTATTTTATTTGTTACATTAAAATTGTTAAACTTTAGTATTTGTTATCGTGTTTTTCTTTCATTCAGCATCCGATTTAAATTTGCGTATTTTCCCGCCCCCTTGAAATTATCTTCCCTTTGTACTTGAAAGGTTTATTCGCTTGTATATTGGAACTAGGATATTTTCCCCGGTATATTTACAAAGCGAATTTACCCGTACTCTAGAGTTAGAAGATATCCCCCATGTTGGTATTGGTGCTTCACGGCGCTAATCCCGATAATATCTGCAATCTACAAAAAAGGGGTCAACGTAAACCAACGGGTGGACCCGCAAGACAATAACACCTGAGTGCCATGAGCCAAGTATATGATTCATGTAAGATCATATCCTGACTATGTCACTGAACTGTATCTAGTAATAGCTAAAAACTACAGAGGCATAACTCTTACTGCTATTGCAGCCAAGATATATAATACCCTACTTCTTAATCGCATCCGACCCGAAATAGAGAAAATTCTTAGGAAAAATCAAAACCGATTCCGTAGAAACCGATCCACAACCTTTCAGATCCTGACTATACGACGAATCATAGAAGGGATTCGAGCAAAGAATCTAGAGGCAACGCTACTATTTGTAGAATTTTCCAAGGCATTTGATTCTATAGACAGAGGAAAAATGGAACAAATAATACTAGCATACGGGCTCCCAAAAGAAACGACTGCAGCTATAATGATGCTCTATAAGGACACTAAAGCAATGGTACGCTCACTCGATGGTGACACAGATTTCTTTGACATCGGCACTGGAGTCCTACAAGGAGATACATTAGCACCATATATATTTATAATATGCTTAGACTATGTACTCCGAACATCATTAGATACCATAAAAGAAGGCTTCACACTAAAAAAGACAAGAAGCAGGCGATATTTCGCACAGACTATCACAGATGCCAACTATGCTGATGACCTTGCACTTCTTGCAGATACACCGCCACAGGCCGAGTCACACTGCATAGCTTAGAGAAGGCAGCAAAGAATATTGGCCTTTATGTGAACTCCGATAAAACTGAGTTCATATGTTTCAAAAGAAAAGGAGGGAGACATATCTACACTCAATGGTAAGCCCCTTAAGCCAGTAGAACAATTTACATACCTAGGTAGCAATATCTCATCCACAGAAAGCGACATAAATACACGAATAGGAAAAGCGTCATCGGCCACAAACAAATTATCAGTAATATGGAAATCCGATCTCACTGACAACTTAAAGCGACAATTCTTCCAGGCTGTGGTTATATCAGTGCTGCTGTACGGCTGCACCACCTGGACCCTAACGAGGCGCCTTGAGAATAAGTTGGATGGACAAGAATGCTGCGTGGAAGCAGCACCCCACGAGGAAACAGCTATATGGCCACCTGCCCCCCATCTCACAAACCATTCGAAGTGAGACGGACAAGGCATGCCGGGCACTGCTGGAGAAGCAAGGATGAGCTCATAAGCGACGTTCTCCTGTGGAAGCCAACACACGGACATGCTAGTGTGGACCGCCCATCAACGACCTACATTGAGCAGCTATACAAAGATGCTGGATGCTGCGTAGAGGACCTCACTGGGAAAATGAATGATAGGGAAGGTTGGCGAGAGATTGTCATGGATATCCGTGCTAATTGCGCGACATGATGATGATGATGATGATCTTGACAGTCCGATTTTTTACAACATGGTCAGTTTCTTTATTGATATTTTTTCGCAGAATTCTGTATTCATGGTTCTTTTACTAAAAAGCTCTCGCATAGAAACTTATAAAATATCTTCTAATATTATTATTCAGACTCTTATCTTTATAGAAAAAAAAGTAAAAATCGTTTGTTGTCGGTTCCTTTTTTCATAAAATAAAACGGGGGAGGGGGTAGACCTCGTAAAAATATTCCCTTAGTATATTTTAGGAAAAAACTATTTCAGGCATATGTTCATCAAAGGGTAAGTAATGATGGAAATTTTCGTGAAAATCGGACCATTAACTGATTTTTCATATAATTTTTTAAAAAGCCTCTAGTCATAACTTGTTTTTGGCTACGTTAAATTTTAATTGATTTAACGGTGCAAAAATGTCAACTTTGTTTTTCGTTATTTCCGTAAGCTGAAAATTTTCTTAAAAATCAGGAGTTTTTTTTTTCGAATGGACCAATAATATTAACCTTTATGCAAGTTTCATTGTGTTAAATATAGTGTGTGTGTGTGGGGAAAATTGGTGGTACCTACATTATACCAATATTAATCACCCATATCTTTTATTATACAAAAAATCATGTCTGTACACTGAAAAAAAATAATTTTTAAACAGTAGTTTTTTCTTAAAAAATTAAAAAATACACTGATAGGGGAGGAAAGAAAATGGTGTGAAATAAACGCTAAACACCAACTAACCAATGAACTGTTAATATATATATATATATATATATATATATATATATATATATTTCTGATTATTATGTTTCTGATATTCACCTCTGAAGATGAAGTTTCTACTTTGATATCGATAAGACAAAAATAACATCTTTTTGTTTTTATTTTTATACGCATTGTAATTGCCTTCAAATCATTAATATATTATAACATACTTAACAATGCTTCAAGCAAATACCAATTACTTTTATATATATGTATATATATATACATATATATATTATCTTTATCGGGGCCTTCATTTATATGAAAAAAAAAAAATCCCCCTCCCCCCAAAAAATGTATTTTGTAAGTTTTTACATCTAAGTCTGTTCTTCCCAACACGCACACAAGGGAGGGTTAAAGTAAATTTAGAAACGATGTGCCAAGTATATTCAGCTAGTGTATGTATATGTAGAATAGTATTTACGTGATATGGCTTTAAATACTCTAGACCTTGAAACTTACAAAAGTAAACGAAATAAAAGTCAAATGTTGGTCATAAAAAAAAATCTTTATCTCAGAATTCGAAATAAACCTGAAATAAATTGCTAAACAAAAAAGATGTTGAAACATTTACTTGTCTTTTATCTGAAATGATTTCTTTGGAATGTAAACTTGTAATAGCACTCCTGGGCCAGACCAGGATTTCTTCTTCTTCTTCCCCTTATCCAATCATACTCATTCATGCAAGTGTTACTTAGTAAGTGTCCGAACATATTGCGGAAGTATTATTCGATACTTTAAGCAAAGTGTTCTCTACAGGGAAATTTAGGTCTGGCAATTGAATTACAGCTCTCTTTAATAGACGAGTATAAAAGGATACATTTCCAATTGTTCCCGATAATGGAAATTAGTGACTGGCTGACCAAGTTGTTTCTTAAGACAGGTCTCCATTTGTGAATTGCACGTAAGGTCGATGTGGGTGTTAAAAAAAGAGGGGAGAAAGGAAAAAGAAAATGCAGTGCCAAAGATAATATAGCGTGAAAATGTATTGCTTGTACAAAAAACCACCTGGGCTTTAAATCTGATCTTGTCTTTGGGCAGTACTTAGTATAAACAAGATGGTTTGGTTCTAAGATGTTGCCCCCAGGGAAGCACCTCTTCATTTGATTGTAAAGGGAAAGTCGGGGATCTTTTTATGCTTTTCTGACATTGGTCGTAGGGATCAGACAATTTTTATATGCAGGAGGGGAGTGCTCTTACATTAAATTAACACCCTGTTTTATTCTGCCCCTGTGGGGAGGAATATAAATATTGTGTCAAGTGATAGTAAGTATTTTAGACAAGGGAAATGCAAGTTACAGGATGCTTAAGTTTTTATTTTATTGTCGGATGGGTGAGCCTTTTGATCAGAATTCACTGTGGAGAGAAAGGATTTCACTTGAAGAGTATACAGGAAATTGTTCACTCCAATAAAAACAGTAATTTAGATAAACTATTACCACCCCATACACACACACATACCAAAAGGAGAAGAGAGAGAGAGAGAGAGAGAGAGAGAGAGAGAGAGAGAGAGAGAGAGTTTACTCTGTGTATGCCTCTCTCTCTCTCCTGAGAGAGAGAGAGAGAGAGAGAGAGAGAGAGAGGAGAGAGAGGGCATACACAGAGTAAACAAGAGAGAGAGAGAGAGAGAGAGAGACACACACACACACAGAGTAACAAGGGAGAGAGAGAGAGAGAGAGAGAGAGAGAGAGAGAGAGAGAGAGACATACACAGAGTAAACAAGGTAGAGAGACACACACACACACACACACACAGAGTAAACAAGGTAGAGAGAGAGAGAGAGATACACACACAGAGTAAACACGGTAGAGAGAGATACACACACAGAGAAACACGAGAGAGAGAGTAAACACGGTAGAGAGAGAGATACACAGAGTAAACAAGGTAGAAGAGATACATAGAGTAAACACAGAGAGTAAAGGTAGAGAGAGAGAGGCATACACAGAGTAAACAAGGTAGAGAGAGAGACACACACACACAGAGTAAACAAGGTAGAGAGAGAGACATAGTAAACAAGGTAGAGAGAGATACACAGAGTAAACACGAGTAGAGAGAGAGAGAGAGAGAGGAGAGGGGGAGAGAGAGAGGCATACACAGAGTAAACAAGGGAGAGAGAGACACACACACACACAGAGTAAACAAGGTAGAGAGAGAGAGAGAGAGAGAGAGAGAGAGAGAGAGAGAGAGAGAGAAGAGACACACACATACACAGAGTAAACAAGGTAGAGAGAGAGACACACACACACCACAGAGTAAACAAGTAGAGAGAGAGAGAGAGAGAGAGAGAGAGAGAGAGAGAGAGAGAGACACACACACACACAGAGTAAACACGGTAGAGAGAGAGACACAGAGTAAACACGGTAGAGAGAGAACACAGTAAACAAGAGAGAGAGAGAGAGAGAGAGAGAGAGAGAGAGAGAGAGAGAGAGAGAGAGAGAGAGAAATGTGAAATAGCTGATTTATTATTCCTTTTCAAAATTACCTTTATATGATTATTTTGTTGTTAGCTTTAATAATTATTTTCAGCTTCAATTATGTTATCAACCTTGTGTTATTAATTCACCAAAGTTTTTACAATAGAAATAAATGATTATTTTGAATATATTGAATAAATGATTTATCTCAGTATGTTATTGATAGTTTAGATTAATGCAATTATTATGCATCCATTCTGTAGAATTTTCATGAATATTACAATACCTACCAAAAATTATGGAATTAATACACTAAGTGGATGTCCACTTAGGTTTATTTGTTTAGCAGTAAATCAACTAATAACACACAAGAATAAAACCAAAAGAAAGTTTTTAACAGCTCGAACATTATGGATTTATAAAATATCTCTTAATTAAATTATTTGAATTAATGGTACAATTATCTCTAAGAAATGCAGAGGAAAATAATATGGAAGTTACCAATACCGAGGGAAAATATGTAATGATCTTGTAATTTGTATTCCTACTGGTAAAGCATAGATATGCAAATTAGTCTACAGCTAAAAGAGTTCTTGTAGATCTTGCAAAACAAATAAAAACCAAGTGGATCAAAACGGTGACAATATTTGTGATAGAACTGTAAGAAATCAGCCAGAATGTTCAGCTATAAAAGAAAAAATATTTTGTCTTATTTGTTATTTACTGCTAAATAAAATACATACGTGAAAATCATCTAGGTGTACAAATTCCATAATTTTTTTCAGGGGTAGTGTATATATATATATATATATATATATATATATATATATATATATTTATATATATATATATATATATATATGGAAGCATATTTATCAGCATCTAAAAAAGGAGCAAAATTATCTTGAATGCCAATCCACTGCATTATTGTCATACATCTTGCTATGTATTTTCTGAGGCAGTAATTGTGTGTGTGCGTGCTCACACTTAAGGTGCCTAAGAAATTCAGCATCATAAAGGGCATGGAATATAAATAAAATAAAAATCCAAACAAAAAAGCCCTTTAGGGTTTATTTATTCAACTGTGGTTTTTCTCTTCAACTGAGTTCCTCGGAGCTGAGGTATTTGGATATATTTTTCATTCAAGTATACAATAACCATTATGTAACATTTCTGGGACACCTCATTATTATCTATACGTGAACATCTGCAGAATTTCTTGATACATATTTTACTTACCTTCATATCAGGTGTATCAAAAGGATTTATTCTACAGTTGTTTACCCAAAAGCTTATTTCAGATACGTATCCAGAATGATCGATATTATAACATACACACACTAGGGCATGTATGTATGTATCCAACCCTTCAGCCATGGGCAGGAGGTGACACAAGGTTAATTTTTCAGCAGAGTACATCTGGTTTGAATTCCAAATTTTCCTTCTTATCTGTTTGTTTTACCAAGGCTGAAGAACCGAGTCTGTCGTACTTTTTAGCTGGGAGAAGGGCGTAGTACGAAGTGAAATACAATCAGCCTCATCCAGGATTTGAACAAGGATAATTGATTCCATTTCCTACAACGATAAAAATTGCTGAAATATCTCACTTGTGAATGTGTGTGTATCTATCTATCTATCTATATATATATATATATATTGTGTGTGTGTGTGTGTGTGTGTGTGTGTGTGTGTGTTTATACATACACACAAGTATGTGACATAAGGTCAATTTTTAAGCGCAGTTTAACAGATTTGCATTCAGTGTTTTCCTTCTCCTAAACAGTTTGCTATACTAAGGTTAAAAAATTCCGTTTGCCCCATTATTTACCATTACCTGGTGGGTTAATATTTGGATGCATACCTCCTGCAAGAGTATTAGGCTATGCGAAGTGCAAACAACCTCGTCCAGGATTTGAACTTTAGTCACCATGTCCATTTCCTACAATGGTATACATTACACAGTGAACACTTCCACACACACACACACACACATACATATATATATATATATATATATATATATATTCCCCACATAATTACTGTAATCCATTTCTCCCTGAATTGTCTCACTACTGTTGATCTTGCCAAGTATTTTGCTACGTAGGAAATTGCTTATTAGAAATATTTTTTTCAATAGCTAAAAGAAAAAACTATATCAAATGATCAATACAGTCCAGTTTTATTTATTTTACAGATATTCGAGTAATAGATAAAGTATTGAGAATTTGCCAACTTTTAAACTGGAACATTTAGCCAATAAAGCTGTTCATAAAATTTAGAAAACAAAATGCAATGGAACCATCAGACCATACTGCTCAAGACTGATTTAAGCATTTTAAGGGTGGTGATATGTCCCTTGAAATAAACCTCAGTTAGTAATTATGATGATTTAGAATATAGAGGGGCCGGTTTAGCCCAGTCATTAGAAGCTCCAGGTTCAATACCAGCACTCCCCAACTCCGAGCATGAGCAGCACAGCTTGGATCTGTACGGTAAAGTTGGGAGCTGATGGTAGGTGTGGCGCACCGTCCAAGACACATTAAACAATCTTCCTGACCTAGCGCTAGTGAAAAGGGTATAGACTCCTTTGGTGTCCGTCTGATACCAACAATAAGCCACTTCACCGACTTTACTTTAGAATGCAAGATAGCGATGAACTTGGCCACTAACACCTAAAAACTTCCAGAAAAAACAATGTTCATTCGCAAATAGTACAGTTGTACCTTGACTTACGAGTTTAATTTGTTCTGATTTAACTCAGTTTCTTCATATATCAAATCACTTAAATAAATTGAAATGCTATTAATCCGTTCTAGCTCCCATCAAACATCCTAATTATTTTGTTACGTTTTTTTAATAAGAAAAATATCACTGTATTGTATAAAAACATAGTAAAATAGAATCTAATTAATTATGTGATGTAATATGTTTTAATGTTTATTTTTTTGCATAAATAATATTTTTCTTTCCTGATATAAATATGAAACTTAAATGTTTTTAGTGAACTTATTAACATAAGTGTATCTGAAGCTTGCTGGTACCTCAAATTTTAGTTCTCAGCACAAAGATAAAATCGACCGAGTGACACATCATAACTTGGGGAACTTGTAAGTAAAGGTGCCACTGTATATCTAAAATAATATTACATATGGTTACAAAAAAATCTTGTATCAAAGCCAGGGGTCACACAGTCTTAAAAGTAAATAGTTTTTTAAATAACTAATTTTTAAACATTTTGTTAAGTTTTTAAGAGTTAAAAGTTGGGTGATTTAGTTTGTTGTTGAATCCAGGCGTGATGCGCTTGCGAAATACGTTCCACCCATGAAATATTATTTTTCTAATATATGTTTCTCTTTGCCTATCTAGTATTTTCTTTCGTCCTATCCCTCCCCTCCCTCCCTCTCTCTTTCTACACACACACACACACACACACACATCTTCACTTGGATTCTGAAGAAACGCTTCGAGAAAAAAAATGATGAGAGCTAAACACGGATGCTGCATGGTGTCTTGAACAAATTCTGTAAGCAGCACCCTACAAAAAAGCAGCTGTAAGGCCACTTGCTTCCTATCAGACAAAACCATCCAAGTCAATAGAAGACATTCTGGCCACTCCTGGAGAAGCAAGGATGAACTCAAGTGATATTCTCCTGTGGACACCTATACATGGAGTTGGAAGCGCATGGTGTAATGGTTAGAGTAGTAGGAAATGGACTCATCCACCCGAGTTCAAATCCTGGACGAGTCTGTTTGCATTTCACATAGCACTAATATCACTAATGGGGAAGGGTATGCATCCAACTACCCTCCTTCCAGTTATGGATAAATAGCAGGGCGGACCTTGGCTAGGTAACCAGTAGGGGAAGGAAAACTGAATTCAACTCTGCTTAAGAAATTGAACTTGTGTCACATCCTGCTCATGCGGAGGGGTTGGTTTTATATATATATATATATATATATATATATATATATATATATATACACCAGTATGGGCTGGCCAGCCAAGACATACATCAGTCAGCTCTGTGCAGATTCTCGATGACGTGCAGAGGACCTCACAGAGGTGATGACCAAGAGAGAGAAAGAGAGTCTAGAATTGATATAGTGTTTGATAATAAAAAAATGTTCCATCTTTTTTATTATTGTGAATTTAGCATCTCTATTAATGTCAATGATAGACATAAATTTTTCTACTGGGAAAAATTTGTTATAATTCATAGATATCATTTTGTATCAAAAGTTATTTATTCTAAAATTGCAAAGCCATTATGATTTCCCTAGATATTGCTAGGAGCAACGAGTGCTTTCTAAAAGGTTATATATTTGATACAGCGAGAATTTCTGTTGGCATTTACAATTTATTAACGAGAAAAGAAAAGAAGTTTTCTTTTTGTAAGTCAAAAGAAGTAATTTCGTTAAAATGAAAAAAAAAAAACAACCCATTAGAAACAAAATATTGTATAAAAGGTTAATTCTTCTGACTGCGTTTACAAATTCAATCAAAGGTCACTGCAGCTACTAAATTAATGACTATTAAAACTGTCAAAAGTCCCAGGTGTGACTTGATGAGGGAGTTCATTGCACGTTTTTAACCTTTTCTGATACCTGAAAATTGCACCGGTTGAAATCGAAATGTCAACGGCCAAATGAAAAGGCTCAAGTTGGTTTGTTACCCTTCACTCACACACACTGCCCAATCACCCCACCCCCTTTCTCGATGAATGTTAGGGTCTCATTGTCTGGTCAATAAACTGGTATGACATGGTCCGTTATTGGCTGACCAATCAGGTATTTAGGTCTACAATTTTCTTAAATAAGATAAAGAGTCCGATGCAGTTAAATACACACAGAGACAGGAGATACAGAACGAAGATGACACTTCGAATTACTGACAAAATCTTTGCTGTTAGAAAAATACCTTGCTGCTTAAGAACGAAAGAAGTAACACATTCCAGATAAACTTTGCCATTGAAAAATTCAATAGCATAAAGCAAAAACGCTATCCAAATTCCTCACCGTGTCTTTTTTCTCCTAACTAGTGTGCAAAGTTTATTCTCTTTGTTGTTTGTGATTACATAAATCATACTGCGATAAAAACTTGTTATTGTTAACAGAGAGTTGTCTCGTTCTTGGAGTTGCCAAAGCCTGCGGAAGCTCATTTCCGCTATACTCCCGACCCACCACAAAGACACTCCGACAAGGTTGCGTCAATCCCAGTTCTGTTTATCTAAAGAAAAACACAAGGTGAACACAGAAAACATTGAAGAAACAAGTTGGAAAACGCATGTGGTAATAGGTTTAATATATACATTAATACTAACTCCTATGTACAAGGTCAATTTCTTACGCGTAATTTAACAGGTTTGAATTCAAAGTTTTCCTTCTCCAAGACTGGTTGCCTAACCAAATTCAAAGAGCCCAATCTGCCCTACTATTTACCCACACATGGAGAGAGAATAGTTGGATGTATACCTTTCTTAAGGGTATTAGCGCTATCTGAAATCCAAACAGCCTCGTCCAAGATTTGAATTCGTTTGGCCGTGTCCATTTCCTACGATGATAACCATTACCCACGCGCATCCACACACACACACACACATATATATATATATATAAAGGAATGTTCAAAAACACGCACCAGCTAAAGCAACGTGTTTTTAAAAATTCAAACAAGAAAACTCTCCGTGGCATAGTAGCTAACGTGCTGGGCTGCGACATCGTGGTAAGCGAGTTCGAACTCCAGTCGCGCTATTACGTTTACTTTTGGACTAATGCCCGTGGGGAAGGTATTAACCCTTCATTCCCACCTTTCATCTACAACGATGGCTTTGGCATTAAATAACCCACGAATATTGATATACCATCAAAACAAAGAAACTAAACCAAATTGCCCCAATTATAAGATTTTGATAACATTTTCGCTATTTAAAGCAATAAATAATTAGGTTTTTTAAAGACGTTTTTCCCGAAAATTATGAAGACATGTTTTTCTAATTGTTTTGTTGTCATTCGCTAACCACCCCCTTATTCATTTTGTTAATTTGATTATCTCAATGAAGGTGCATGTAAATGATTTTCAAATGTTTTTAAAAAGGTAATTACATGGAAAATTAGATTTTGTTTTACATTTTTATAACGGTTTGTTTATTTTCGTACGGATGCTTTATTTTTAAAGTTAATAAAAAAAAACAACGATAAAAAAAAGGTACAATATTACACGTCTATTGATTATTTTCCTACATTTGTTCGTTTTTGTAGCTCAATCCTCTAAGGATGTGGGTTGATGAAAGTGAAAAAACTTTAAGTTAAACATTTTTGTTTTTAATTGAAATCGTAGATTAAACTCTTCCACTCATTAACAAAATAACAGTTACTTGCAGTAACTGTAATTTTGTTAATTAATGTAAAAATACAGAATAAATAAATCTGATTAGATTAAAAAAATGTTTTAGTCTTTTTTAAATTTCTTTTTAATGTGTTTTTTATTGGACGATATTTTTTCTACGGAGGCCTGCAAGAGAACAAAAAAGAAGTGTCACTAAAGGGGAATACACATTTTCTGAGAATTTATTACCATAAAAGTGACGGATTATTACGCTTTTGATCATCCATGTATTAGAATAAAGGCATGCGTACTTTGTCATAGCATTGCTAATAGAAACTTTAAGAGGCAACCAAGAAATCAACAGATTCTTGTAGGATAACCCCACCGCGTGTCTTAGATCCCCCGGTGACCTGGTTACTGTAATGGCAATTTCACCCCAAAAGCTGGCGGGTCGCCAATTTTATCGCCCAGTAAACAAGTTATTGGAATCATTTTTAGGCGGTCAGAATGCACCACATTTCTCAGTAAACAGGTTACTAAGAAAAAGAAAATTTGAACCCCAGCCTGTAGGGTGCTAACAGGGTAAACTATATTTCACTTTTCTTAGGCTGTATATTGAGTTAAAACAAAATATTTCTCGTAAATTATTGAACCTTTAAATCATAACTACACAAATCTCACACAGTATTGTGTTGAGCTTAAAGGTCTCTGACAATTTGCAGTGGTGTGGGTTAGTTGACTCATAGTGTTAGTAGAATGAGAACATAAGACGTATTTTAACGGAGGTACAAAATACACCTGCTTACACGTTGCTTTACTAAACGGAACAGAATGGTACAAGGAAACACAGGCAAAGGGAAAACGAAATACGCGCTAATTCTCATTGCGCCAGTGGTCGTCGCGTACTAATGTTATCATGTAGTTCTGGTAACACGACATAGGCATTAACCTTACAAGCTGAAGGAACTATTTTAGTTGGTAAAATCTAACATATTGTATCTTTTAAAATTCAATAGAGAGCAAAAGTCAGAGAATTGGTTTTGTCGAACTTGAAGTAGCAATGAGTTAGTAGAAGAGTTTTACAGAGAGACGTAAGATAATGGTCGTAGGTGAAGCAGAGGCGAGTGGAACAATCTGACATCACCTACTTTGCAATGATAACCCCTCTCGTTTTTTCTTTCTTTCTTTCTTTTTTTAACTTTTGAACAACACCATTACACGACGATAAGACGCCCTGATAATCTTAGTTGTATACATCTGCGGAATTTTCACATGCCAAGCGAGTTTACACAAGGTGGCTCAAAAGTCAAGATTTAAAAAAATAGATAAATATATAATTTCTGGGTTATTTTTTTATTTATTTATAATCTATTTTCTTTCTTTTTGTTTTAGTGAAGATTTGGCAAGATTTCCCATGTAAGAATTATTACATGACAGGGCAATGAAGATTGTTCAATTTTCTTTGGAAAACAACCATGGCAGACTAATTTCACGTGGAACGGAAATTAACTGGCCACCATGTTCAGCAGATTTGACAGCCTCCGATTATGTCCCTGGGGTGGGGGTGGGAAGGATTATCTTAAGGAAAGAGTTTAGGCAAACAAATCTCGAACACTCCTGTAGCCGAAGAATAATATTCGACAAGAAATTAGAACATTGGAGCCAGAAGCATTAGGAGCTTACGAATCATGGAACACACAGCGAAGAAAAGGACTCGGCTCTGCGCAGCTGAAATCGGACGGCATTTAAGGAATATTATATTCCACTATCGACTGGGAACCACAAGGTTTCGGGTTCGATACCAGTTCTCACCAACTCAATGCATGAATAGCACAGCTAGGATCTGTGTGATAAAGTGGAGAGCTGATGGTAGGTATTTCACCTCAGATGCAAAAACAATCTTCCTGGTCTAGCGCTAGTAAAAAGAGGACAGACTCCCTTATTATCTGCCTAGATTACTTTTACTTTATTAGTTCAAAGCAATTTCAAGTTTTAGATAAAATAGAATTAAAATAAATTTTTCTTTACCTTATTTATTCAAAAGCTGTTCAATTTTTAAAATGTGAAATGATTTTTTCGGCACCCTGTATACTAATGCATTATTATTGTCTTAACAAATATGCCCCAAAGTCAAAACTAGCATAGTAACAGTCATATATGGTGTGATTTTTTACTTAAGGATCAGTGAAGTATCTGCGCACCCTGGTCCTAGGATCAATGTCCATACCATGTATCAGCGTATTATCTGCATGTTCACAATATTTTCAATTTGATTTTACTGTGCTGTTTAAGTAGTAAAACTGGCACCATTGACTTGCTTACCTCGGGGGTCAGGGGTTCAAATCAGAGAAGATATTCATTTGTTAATTTTGAATACCCTTTTGCTTTAGCATGACATAAGTTATAGGCAAAGAAAGACACAGAAAAAGTCACACAACTCATTATTATATACTAGCACAGTGCCTATCAAAAATGATATTATTTATGCATTTGTTATAGAGGTACATATCTGCACTTTATAAAATCTGAGCTATTTAAAACACAAAGAGCGAAGAACAGCATGCTTAAAAATTGCTACCTTTGTCAAGTTATATAGCAGGCTACTCAGAAAGACGTTAGAGGTAGGAAGAAGCATTTATTGACAATTTTATGTCTGACAGATATATATGTACGTATGTATGTATTATATGAATAAGAATGAGGCGAAACTTAAAATGTTTGAATTCTTAAATAGAAAAAAATAAAAGTGAGAAATGTATTGAAGAATATGAATGGCAAGAAACTACTTTTTAACATATTATATACATTTTATGAATTCAGGAGTCTTTTAGATTGAGAGTTCTTTAGAAAGGGAGATAATTATTGACAGCTGAGGTAAAAAAAGACGTACTGAAGACAAGATGTAATAAATCAGCAATTTCATACACACCTACACACATACACGCACACGCACACGCACACGCACACGTATATACAAAGACACAATTAAGACTGGCATGATGGTCGTTAGATAAAATCTAAAACGAAAGTAAAACCAAGAAAACTATCACAGTGCTCAAATTTAAATATATGAAAGTGTTGAGCAAATATCAGAATATAGTAAGGAAAGACAACTCACGGATCTGAGTAGCCCACTTGACGATCGATTTTGTGAATTGCTTTATCCCATATATACCAGTTGCCATATTTGCAAAATTTTAGTAGGCTCATTGACGATAGAAATACCATATTTTCAGAAAAACAATATTATATGTAGACCAAAGATTTCATGTGGAAGATTGTAAAACAATTTGGAGTTTATAGCATCAAAGGGGTCTGGGGTCTGCTTGGGGGTGTGATGTTTGTAACTGTCTTCTCTCTCTAAAGTTGGATATGTCAATCACATGAAGTCACAAGAGAGATGTGAACGAGACACTTCCTTTGAAGCTAGGTGATACCAATAGCGTCGTTTTCTGTAAAGTCTGCAACTCTGTGGTGGCTTGAATAAAGGAATATGGCGGCGCACAAAAACTTCTCTGAATGAAGTAACTTCTGCAATCATCACTGCTTCAAAGTTTGCAAAACTGCTGCTGCTGCTGTTTTGAAAAGTCATCTGAGAGGACACGGTAAAAGAGAAGGCATCAATCCAGACAATGTTGGAGGATCAAGAGACGGCAATCATCTGCGATTTAGTTTTTGTTATTATTTAATGACATAACCCTCGTGGGTTATTTAATACCAAATTTTTTCGTTTGCAGATATGATTTGTAAACGAATGATTTGTAGGTAATTATTTTTGTTTTTAATGAATTTTTTGAGTGCGAGACAAAGATTAGTATACAATTGTTTCACAGATCTATGCATTGTTTGATTTTTGTTATTGTTTAACTGGTTGTGGGTTATTTAATGCCAAATCTTTCCTTTTCTTTTCTTTTTCTTCTTTGTACATATGATTTGTAATCGAATAGTTTGTAGATAAATAAATTGTTAGAACACAAGACAACATTTTGTTTAATGCCATATCAACCATTGTAGGCTATTTAACGCCAAATCTTGTTTTATCTATCTTGTTTTTTTTGTAAATATAATAAGTAAGCGCATAGATTGTAGGTAAATATTTTTGTTTGATTTTAGAAACTGGTAGAAATGATTTTATTAACTTCATGTGTATTAATATATTCGTAGAAATAATTTTCATTAATATCATGTGTATTGATAAATTAGAAAGATAAGTTCATGTGTATCAATAAACTAGAAAAAAAATAATGTTCATATCTATTAATAAACTGGTCGTTGACCCTCGGCTACTGCCTTCTAGCACAAAGTTGGGCGTTTACCATAAGAACAATTTGAACAACACGGTCATATGTGTTAGGGCTAGACGTGACCAACCGATTGATTGGAGGGGTCCTCTCTATTCCAAGTAAGGACCAAAGTGGAGTGTTCCAGGTCACGGGTCACTCAGCCACCAAGGCCCCGTACTCTGGCATTAGGGGTCACCACGCACAGGTAGCCCGCCCATTACTTCTTTGTAGAGGTGCAGTCAGTGTATCCTACAGCTCCACCTGTTTGACAATAATCTGTGAAGATGGAACAATCAACACACACACATATATATATATTATATATATATATATATATATATATATATATAATATATATATATATATACACACACACAGATGCTGATATCTCATATAAATATCTCTATATAAAAATCTCAAAGGACGCAGTAAAATGATATCCATGCGTCCCAGTGTTTTTCTTTTTTCTTCACCCACTATTTCAAGCTAACTTTAAATACATTTCGATATTTTCATAGACAAGTTTGGAGTTACAGTTTTTGTTAATTTCCCAGATCATAAATAAAAACCCTTCAATTTATTAAGAAACTTTAGTTGGAACCCATCAAATTTCCCAGGGACTCATTCAAAGCAAATATGTGCGTCCCAGGACTCACTAAATCAAAAAGCTATCAGCATCACTGTATATACATATATAGGTTATTTATGAATTTTATCTGCTATTTAATCTACACATTATTTTCCATTAAACTAACCCTAAACCATAACCATAACCCCGTCCACTTTTTTCCTAGTAGATCAATAAATAAATAAATAATTTATAAAATTCATTCAGAGTGGTTTCCCCTTTTTTTAGGTTGGAGTTATAGGAAATAACCCATATATATATATATATATATATATATTAAATTTTTACTTGAAGGCACTTACAACGCATGTATCGCATAAAATTCGATACTTTTTCTTATAGAAAATAAACTTGACAAGTGTAATCCTAGTAAAGGATGGCTCGATGTGTAGAATACCGTACAGACTGTTTCGACTTTATTAAGTCTCATCAGCGTATATACTAACGATTTCCCTCGACAGAAATCGAAACCGGGACTTCAGCAGACGCAGTGAAACACTAGTGAAACACTTTTATCGCCTCGGCCACAGTACACAGCTGACCATCCTAGCGGAATTAAGCTTGTCAAGCGATACTACGCGCCTCTACCATAATAGGTAAGGGGGCGCTATTGAGAGAATAATAACAACAAACAGCCCGAATGCCCTTCGGCGAAGTGAATAAGATTTTTGGATGTTTGTTTATTTAGAAACGTTGCTGATAAAGTATATATTAAATTTTTACTTTTATATATATATGTGTGTGTGTGTGTGTGTGTGTGTGTGTGTGTGTGTGTGTATGTGTGCCTCCTTGTTATTAGAAAGGAATCAGATTTCTTTTCTGCCAGTACCATATTGTTAACAGAACTTTTACTGTCTCTTGTCAAGGTCAGCAGCCAAAGTGTGAAGAGCATTGTGTTTCAAAAGAGCCAAGTTTTTTTTATCAGAAGTATAGATATATCGAATAGTTAAATTGCCACAAATCATACACAAGAAAAAAAGAAGAGGTTTATTGAAAATCAGATTGACACTATTCCAATTGTGAAACATATCAACCTGATTTTCCATTCTGTCTTCCTATTTTCTCATACCAACCATCAGATTTCATTCCAATCCTTATCTATATATTAATATTTGTGTTCCTTAATTGTACTACCTTTATCACCATCTGGTTAAAGATGAGACTGTCCAAATCATCCAAGATTAAATGTAAAAATGTAAATCCTGATTATCTGGTGTTGCTTATCCTCCGAATTCTCATTTCTTGTAAGAGTCGTCACCTCAGCTAAATAATGGACCATTCCGTTTTTATTATAAAGAAAGGAAAGAAAAAGGACATGCTACACAAAAATATAAGAAAGAGAAAGATAGAAGGGGTGAGTGCGTGGAAGGGATAACGCTAATATGTTTCAATGAAACATAATGAAAAGGTGAAAAGAAGGACAGAAAGAAAAAATGAGTGAGAGATAAATCAAGATTAATATACTTTTTACATATCGAAGTATTTAGCAATAGTTCTTAAGTGAACATATCAAACGTTGTAATAATTAAATTATCATATTGTAGAATATCTGCAGGTCCTGCTAGTATGAATTATAAAATAAAAAAGGACAGCATTCGGAATTGGGATTATGAAAAGAAAAAAAGAAAACACTTAAGCATGTCGTTACAAAATGTTACATTATTCTGAGTGAAAACATTTTATATGAATTACCTTGAAGCAAGGTGATAACAATTAAAGAATATTTGTTTCTTTATCATTTTTCAATGAAAAACAATTAAAATTCTTCTGTATTCACCTTTTACAAAATGGTTA
>CM042149.1:24248567-24322864 GCA_023376005.1 Doryteuthis pealeii
TGCTAATAAATCAGGTTTTAAAAAATCCGAGATAGACATTTATGGCTGTTTTTCTTTCGTTTTTATAGTGTGTAATTAAATTTGCTTTCAATATTTCGTGATATTTGTACGTTCACTTTCATCCAATATTCTCATTTCATCCTTGCGTAGTTCAATTCTATCTGTTGTCTCTTAAAGAAAGAAAAAGTACATTTCTCAAACGAGAACTTCATTCCAATTTCCTGGCGGAACATTCTGATTTTATTCTACAATGTATTTTTTATTTTTTTTTTTTATTCTTGGCAGACAATTTCAGGTCATTCATCAATATCAAACAGTCAACTCATTCTGCTAAAATAAAGAATCTATATTCGCCATTACAATTCCTAAAGATTAATCTGTATCATTAATCTTATGAAGAGTAATATGTAGATAGAGGATTTCCTTGGAAGATAACTCTTCTTATATTGAGGTAGGTAAGAATTAATATATATATATATATATATATATATATATATATATATATATATATTATGAACTTGTGAGCCCCTCCTCCTACTAATTCCTACTGCTACTGTTTGTTTAAAAAGAAACAATGGAAACATTTCACCAGTTCCACACCTGATGATGGCACCAAGTAGCGCAGAAAGCGCTCGTGGTAAAACCTTTGGTGGATTCATACACCAATTCCACCCGGATATTAAAAAACATGGCCAGACAGAAAGGATGAAACAAAATTGTCGGACAAGAAGTTCTTATGAAGAGTAATATGTAGATAGAGGATTTCCTTGGAAGATAACTCTTCTTATATTGAGGTAGGTAAGAAATTATATATATATATATATATATATATATATATATATATATATATATATATATATATATTATTATTAAAAAAGAAGAAGGTCCGCAAAATGTATCGTTCTCAGAAAAAATGTTTTATTCTTTTTATTTCACATACGCAACACGTGTTTCAGATATTCTGGTATCTTCTTCAGGCTTTGATCAATACATTTATTGATATGCATATATATATACACATATATATATATATACATAGGTTGTGCGTGTTTCTGTAATTTTTCTGTTATGGTTGTTTAATAACGGTTGAACGCTACGTTATTCTTTTCGATATTTGCGTGCGATTTGCGCGTTACCTGCATGTGACCTGCGCGCAAAAATTGAGAAAAAAATATATATATACATATATCTATAAACTTGTGAGCCCCTCCTCCTACTAATTCCTACTGTTACTGTTTGTTTAAAAAGAAACAATGGAAACATTTCACCAATTCCACACCTGATGATGGCACTAAGTAGCGCAGAAAGCGCTCGTGGTAAAACCTTTGGTGGATTCATACACCAATTCCACCCGGATATTAAAAAGATGGCCAGACAGAAAGGATGGAACAAAACTCGTCGGACAAGAAGTCCGTTGAGTTCAACAAAAAACACACACACACACACACACATATGAAAGTTGTCCCCACCAACTCAGCGCATGAGGAGCACAGATTGGGTAATCTAATCTGTGCAGTAAAGTGGGGGAGAGGACCCATCAAAAAACAATCTCATTGGTCTAGAGCGAGTGAAAAGGAGACAGACGCACTCGCTGTCCAGCTGGTACCAACAATAGGTCACTCCTCCAACTTATATATATATATATATATATATATATATTATATATACACTAGTTATATCGGTATGTTAGAGATACTCCAGTACTTAGGCCGTCCCATTGTGTAATGGTTAGCAAGCTATGCTTGCAGATCCATTACTACTGAATAGCGAGTTCGATTCACGCTAGATGCCCCCATGAAATATCCTCAGCAACAAACAAGTAGAAGGTAATTCAATTCCAAACCGTACAACGGTAACTGACTGAGACAGCAAGAAAATAAGAGAAAACACCTTGTCTCGTATTGAAGTAGGTAGAATTAGTCTTGCAACAAATTGCCGATGATGCAACCGTAGTTAGGTATCTGGTACCACGGTCTAGTAGTTTAGGGTCACAATAGTTCTATAAGCATGTTCGACGTATTGTAGGTAGAATCGTAATAAAACCAACGTGATCTGCGTCAAAACAATCCTCTTGTATCATAGGCCAAGGTGTGACATATGTGGGGATTAAAATAAAATTAAAAAACTCCTACAAGCCCTAAGACAGGAAGAATCCTCTGGGCATGCGCAAGATAAAGGACCCACTTCCTATCACAAGAAAATCTCTCGGTCTTTTCGGACTCAGGCCTCAACTGGGATCAGATGCTATTACTGGACAGGAAGAAATTTTCTTTCCACGGGGTAGCTATAACCCAAGAATAAAGTCTGAATCCTAAAACTACCTTCTGTCTTTGTCCCTTCCATTCATTCTTTTTCAGCACGACCGCCAAATAAAATGGGGTTAAAAATAAAATCTGCGAACACGCACCAGAAATAACAGCAACTTTAAACCCAAATAAAATCTTTAAAACCCCATGTATGTGACCTTTAATGCAAATAAACATGTAATGTGACCAACACAATGTAGGCACTCACTGTCCTGATCGAAACCGCTAGAAGGTAAGTATCCCTACTGTTTTTTCAGACACATTCTACCCGTGGCGAATGGGTTGAGTAAATACCTACCCATTCTGCATTTGCCCCTGCACTTTCCTTAGCTACATATTTGGCCTATCAACGGTTGAGAGATCATTTGACCAGCGTATTTATTCATTTATTCATTTTTAAAATCATGGCCCACTTGGAGAAACTATGTACTAGACGAAGCCTACTAAATAAATATTAATAACTACTGTCGAAAAATATTTCGACCATGAGGATGTAAGAAAAAGAGACAATGGCATAGAATCCGTGGTTAATTATTCAGCTCTTGCGAAACAATACCAGTTTCGCGACCCTCTGGTACAATCAAGGGTCTATTAACTATCCTTTCAAGTGTAACAAAGTTTCTTTATGTATATCAATCTCAAGTGATCAAGAAGACTGGTCAGGTAAGAAATGTGATCAGTATGACGTCAAACGATGATCTGCTCCCTCTGTCATTTGAAGTCTCTTTTTATACGAAAGGCAGACCTGTGCACATCCCGGTAGAAAGGTATAAAATTCCTACCAGGCGCAGATCTCGCCTTCGGTATTTCATATTGGACACTGCCACTCCAGCTATGTGATTAGAGGGCCCACCTCAAATATTTTTCTACTCTACAATTTATCACCTATAAAATGCATTCTAAATTAATACTAAATAAATTTTAAAAATAAATAAATAAAGAGAAACCTATGTATGGTTGTTTATTCAGTAAATAATTACTGAATTCTGGTTTGCTGCTTTTATGGTAATTTAAAAATTCAACAACAAACTCAGTTGAAAAGAATGCAATATTACATATCGATTAGTTGAGGTTTCGGTCTATTAAACAACTGTTGCAGGAATGTTTTCATGTGGACATTTCGTTCTAGTTCTTTTAACACTGTTTGATCAATACTTGAATCAAAGTTGATTTCACTTCATTCGAAACGCTTGATTAATCTTGAATCATTAAATGAAAAAAGGTTTTGGTATCTATTGTAAAAAAAAAAAATTATAAAAATACAAATGTGTCACTTGGCCGAAAATGGGGGGGGGGGTCTGGCCTTCATCCTTATCCTATCTTTAACTTAACTACTTTCATTCATTGACCCAGAACATAAAATATTATTTCTTTCACCATAACGTCTCATTTATTCTGAAAATCATTCATACTACAGTCATCAAAACATACCCACTTTTGAGTGTTACGAAGGGGGGATTGATTGATATTTTTATTGACCCAAAGAAAACAATATTTATAATTAAAAATAAAATGATTGTTAGTATAGATCATCTAACTGACTAATATGTTAGAAAAACTAGTTGACCAGTTGAAAAAATTATGAGTGAAATGGAAAAATAAAACACTTGAACATCTCAGTCATCCAATCAGTCATAACTTGTTTTTTGGCTACGTTAAATTTCAATTGATTTAACGGTGCGAAAATGTAAACATAGTTTTCTTTCATAATTTTCATTATTTCCGTAAGCTGAAAATATTTTTTTCTAATTCATCAGGATTTAAAAAAAAAATTTTTTTATGTTAATCTAATTTTCTCCTTCTCTCCCAGAAGGAGAAAATTAGATTAACATAAAAAATTTTTTTTTTAAATCCTGATGAATTAGAAAAAAATATTTTCAGCTTACGGAAATAATGAAAATTATGAAAGAAAACTATGTTTACATTTTCGCACCGTTAAATCAATTGAAATTTAACGTAGCCAAAAAACAAGTTATGACCACTGGCTTTAAAATAATTATAAGAAAAATCAACTAACATTCAATTTTTTACGAAAATTTCGGTAATTATTTACCTGTTGATGAAATTATGTTTCAAATAAGTTTTTCCTTAAATATATTAGGGGAAATATATTTTTTACGAATTCTTCCTCCAACCTATCTTATTTTATGAAATCTGAAAAAAAAAATTTAAAAATGAACCGATAAAAAACGATTTTTTTTTCTATAAAGATAAAAGTCTGAATAATTATATCAGAATATTTTCGTTTCTTCCTTCAATATTGACTAAACTGATCACCTGGCGTGATTTTGGTGGTACCTATGGAACTAAATTATTTTTGTAAAAGCCTCCCCTTAAAAGTCCTACATGAGGTACTGGCAAAATGAGCCTAAAATGCGTTTTTGACAAAATGACTTTAGCACCCCCTACAGAAAATAATTTACCAAAAATCAGGGAATTATCAGATTTTAATTACATTTTCAGTGTTTATTTATCAATGAATGATCTTTATAATGCATTATTCATTTTATTTCAAGACTTTCTAATTTTTTTCAGGTCACTTAATTTTGACCCCCCCTTATGTTGGGGGCGTAACATTTTTTCGAGTTGGTCTTATACTGTACTAATTACAGTATAAATAATGGGATAAAAGACCGAAGTTATGAACAGAAACAAAAAAAAACGAAGATTTTTTACGGTGGCTTCTCTATGAGAAAATAAGTACCGAAAATTGAAAAATAAAATGTAAAAAAATAATAAATAATTAATTTTTTGGAGATTTCTTTTTTACTCATTTCGATAATTATTTAATTGGCTATTATCTTATAAAAGAAAAAAATTATACATTGATATTTTTTCTGCTTAAAAAGGGGGGGGTACATTTTTAAGAACAGGGAGAGCGTTTATTAATTTTTCATGTGTGAACTTAAAAAACTATATATATATATATATATATATTATATATATATATATATATGGAGGCGCGAGGTGTAATGGTTAGAGCCGTAGGAAATGGAATCGTCGACCCGATTCTAAATCCTGGGCGAGGCTGTTTGCATTTCACATAGTGCTAATACCCTTGGGAATGTTATACATCCTTCTATAAGTAAATAGTATGGAAGACTGAGCTTTTTAACCTTGGTATAACCTGCGGTCATTCACATATGTCCTACATCTTTTCATTATGTGTATTTTATGTTGTTTATCATCGGATGTGTACTACCCCCAAACAAGAAAGGTCATGGATCCCCATTCCACCCCCAAGGCCAAACCAGGATCCGTCCAAAACATAAGTATGAATACTTCCGCCTTACCGGAAACCGGCCAATGTTCTTTCTCTTATTCCAAATCATTCATATCCTTCTGAACAAAGAATTTATTAACATCTATTCACAGTTGGATCAAAGGCTATTTTCGATTTGTTAATTAACCTTTTTGTTTACACACATGGATCAATGGAGGCGCTCGCTCTGTAATGGTCATAGTCATAGAAAATGGTCACGGTGAATCGAGTTCAAATCCTGGACGAGACTATTTGCATTTCACCTAGCGCTAATGCCCTTGGTATATATCCAACTATTCTCCCTCCAGATACGAGTAAATAGTAGGACAGACAGGGCTCTTTAATCTTAGCATGGTATCCAATCGAGGAGAAAGAAAACTCTGAATTCAAACCTGTTAAACTCCGCTTGGAAAATTGACCGTGTGTCGAATCCTGCTCGTGTTGAGGGTTTGTTAAATACATATATATATGGATCAAGTGAATTTAACTATTCTCCCAAAGTTTCTGATCTAACATTTACGACCCTTATAATCAAGATTAGGGAAACCTACAAGTGCTTTTTTATGTATGTATGTATGTATTTACTTACATACCTTAAAAAAGCGTTTGTGCTGTTTGATGTTGTAACGCACGAGGTGACATACAATATTGACTTCTTAATCACAGTATGTATTTACCCAACCACACCCCTAGGACATGATGCAACACAAGGTCAATTTTTAAGCGGATTACAACTAGTTTGAATTCAGAGTTTTCCTTCTCCTAGATCGGTTGCAGTAACAAGGCTAAAGAGTCCAGTGTGTCTTACTAGTTTTCCATAGCTGAAGGAAGGGACAAAAGATGGATTCATGCCTTTCTCAAGAGTATTAGCGCAAACTGAAACGTAAACAACCTCGTCCAGTGTTTGAACCGATCCCATTTCCTACAATGATAACTGTGACGGCAGCCGTGCCTCCAGGAAAATGTATGAAGAATTTGTATGGAAAATTAGTCCAGTTATTTACAGGTGAAGGTCATGACCGTTTAGTTATTTCTTTTGATACAATATGTGTCGTAAGTTAAGTAAAACTGAAATACTTGAAATAAATTCAAGCCTCGCTAAACTAATATGGGAAATTAATGGTGTCTCATGTGAACTGAATAGAAAGGACATAGATAAGGTTGCTATTTCAAATGAGGTTTTATTGTACAGAAGTTGCTAAAAACTTATTCTTTTAGCGGTCATATGTAATGATATTTTTCTTTTATCTAATGATGGTCATTATGTTACTACTTATCGATTTAGACAAAGTTTGACCTTAAATAATAGATTTAATTATTTTTAATTCGCTTTTAAAACTCGTAGCAGACGATTTTATTGCCAGTACCTAAAATAATATAAATAATACTCCAAAGTATTATTAATTATTATTAATTAATTATTTTTTATTCGCTTTTAAAACTCGTAGCAGACGATTTTATTGCCAGTACCTAAAATAATATAAATAATACTCCAAAGTTAAGAGCGTAGAAATGTGGTGCTCTTAGTGATGATCGAACTCAGAAATAATTGATCTGCAATACTAGCTTGTCAACCACTACGCCGTGAGGAAGCACTTTTCATTTACTAAACTTAGCTTAGTTTGGCACAAGGCAAAAATATGGAGCATTCAGTGCGAATCAAACTCACTACTAATGATCTACGAATCGAGCTTGGTAACCATTTCTTGCCACATTTCAAAATATTGTCTATAAAAAAAGAGAAACCTCTTCTTTAATAATCATTGTTCCTCTTATTTAAATATTGTAATTTCTAAGGTCATATAAGGTCAGTTACAAATTACATAAAACACTTATCTGTTTGGGTAAAGAGTTTCATTGAAGAGTCATTATAGTTGTGGGTTGTCATTCATTTGTAGCAGTGTCATTATAATTTCTTGTGCTAGTCATTCGTTCTTTCAGTAGTGCTGCTATGTTGTATCAACCGAGCAAAAGGGGGTAAAAGTTTTTGTGTTCCACCCGTCCAGTTAGGCGGCGTGTTCTGTTCTGTTAAAATATCTAATGTCTCTGACCTCTGCTAGTTATTTACTTCCGAGTTTTACTTTCTTCCGGGTTCAGTGTTAGGGGAGGGTAACCCATATTTTTTCATACTAATTGTCAGGTACAAAGAAACTAAAATAAAATAACGACCGTCACTATTTATAATTCAGAAACACGAACCCACGTGACTTAGTATAAAGAAAAGAACACAAGCGGCAGTACTCCGAGGTTTGTACTGGAGTTAACCGCGAGTGTGGCAGACAGGTTAAAAGTCAAAGAAACAACCAAACGACAAGAAATATGAATAAAGACTTGTATTACATATAAAGAATTGCAAACTTTAGTTTTCTTTGCGCGAATAATAATATTTGTCACTTAGCTGGTGTATCCTGAGATATGGGGTATTAACGGAGCCCTTTGCTACGGCCTTCTGATATAGTTCGGATATGATGGATATGATTCTGGTTGTCTGTTGAAGAATAGGAGCGACCCTTATTTAGGTCTGTCCCCAGTGAAAGCTGGATCAGAAGAGGCAGGATGGGTTTGCTTATTCGGCTTTGCCGCCAAAGTATGCTGGCTCATGATTGGTTGGTTTGAAACAGAGGCTCGCAGACAAAGGACGATAACCCCTGTACCCCAGAATTCTTAATATTAGTTTAATTTATACATCATCCAATAATATGCATAAGAGAATACGAGATATCTTCGAGAAGCTGTGACTGCTTTTTTTTTTTTTTTTTTTTTTTTTTTTTGTAGTCTTTAGCTTTTGACAATATGTAGGTTTTTGACTGCTTCCAATTCTGTGTGATTTCGATCAGTCGCAGAAAACAGAATTAGCTTTTTTGATTATCTAACGTGGATGAAACAGGCAAACTCCATGGCCTTTTAGACGTCCGAGTCACGCCATGCCAGTTGCCAAAAAGGGACAGATTTTTGGCAGGTATTTCTTATTATTTGGATTCGGTTTCCAATAGCAACTGCTGCGATCGTTACGCTTCCAGATGCTGTAGAGCAGATAATCAAATATTCTGCATGTCTCGGACACTCTCTACTCTCAACATAATTTTCCTCTTTATTTATTTATTTGAATGAAGATTTCTCAGAAGGAGAATTGACTCAAGGGGGACTTTTGAACAATTTTTGATTGGAGTCACACACAGAATAAAAGTCTATTTCAACTTTAAATTGTCAAGCCATGAAAGATGAGAGCGAATAACTAGTGTTCCTTTAAGCGCAGTTATTGCTATAATTGGTTCCGTGTCGCTAGGAAAAAAATGTGAAGAGTGAAGAAATCGGTTATCTTGATATTTGGACTGCGCTGATAATTGAAATATCGAGGTCTGTTAAAAATGTATCGGATATATTGCTTTTCTAATAGCAGTTTTTTTTGACAGTCCAGATGAATAATCAATTACGAAATAAACTTTGTTTTCATCAGATAATCTTCATGTAACGATTACTTTATTTCTTATCTATTTCTAATTAGCTGTGTTCGATTAATCTACTTTTCTTTTACTGTAATTCTTCATTGCTAGATTATCTATCCTTGCTTAGTCCGGAAAGTCACTAGATGGCAACACGGTCTGTTGCCACGGTGACCTATCCGGATGTTTGTTTTTTCTTTTTGTTTGGTTTGGTTTGTTTTGTTTTACGGCATATCAACCTCAGTGGGTCATTTAATGCCGATAAAGTTTTGAAATAAATCAATTCTTAATGGATAATACAATTTTTTTATAAATACATTTTTCTATTTAACCCATAGATGGGACCCTAACAGGTACTACCACTCCGGGTCAGAGTGGACCAGGGAGCAATGGTGATGAAGGGGTGCTCCACATTCCCCAAACCACCAAAACTGGAACCTCACCATCAGATAGAGTTTTTTTGACAGTCCAGATGAATAATCAATCACGAAATAAACTTTGTTTTCATCATTCTTAAACTGATCTATTTGATCCATAGATGGGACCCTAATAGGTCTTACCACTCCATGTCAGAGTGGACCTGGGAGTAATAGCAATGAATGGATACTCCACATTTCCCAGAGCTCCACAACTAAAGCCTTACCATTGGATGCAGTTTAGTGTCAAACCAAGGATACCAGATGGAAAAAAATGTATAATTGATGAAGACTGGATATGATCAAGAAAGGGACAGATACACACATATAAACAAGTTTATACCAATGAAGGGGTACTCCATACTCCCCATTTATACAAGCGCGTGGTGTAATGGTTAAAGTCATGGGAAATGGACTCGTTACCCCTAGTTCAAATCCTGCATGTGGTAATTGTATTTCACTTAGCGCTAATACCCTTGGGAAAGGTATGAATCCTACTCTCCCTCCAGCTATGGATAAATAGTAGGGCAGACTGGGCTCTTTAACCTTGGTTAGGCAACCGGTCTAGGAGAAGGAAAACTCTGAATTAAAACCTGTTGAACTCCGCTTAAGAAATTGACCTTGTGTCACATGCTGCTCGTGCGGAGGGGTTGGTAAATATATATAAACAAGTTACCTGGCACTCCCAGCCTATATGAAATACAAAAAGTTGCAATTTGCAGAACTGCTCAAGAGAGTACTATCAATGTGATTGAAATGTAACACTAAAAAGAGACAACAGCAAAAATACAAATACACAGAATACTGTTTTGAAGTGGGAGGGGGGGGGCAAAAAGATTTTAAAATAAATACCACTCTAATTCTCTCCCAACTGTAAGGAAAACTTCAAATAATCTGTCTTCAGCTTTCAATCTTCTCTTCTAAAAGAACACCATCTCTCCTCACTCGCTTTGGTTATTTTAAGTACACTCAAAAACCAAACATCCGGGCGCATGTCGAACCTCGCGTCCGTCCAGTACCTAGATTGCATTTGTTTTTGCATGCGGGCGGACGCGGGTTCGATCCCGGCAGGCAAGACAAAGTCTTACTCTTTTTCGTTCTCCGCCACAAATACATAGTAGCTTCCCTCACCCTAGGTCTTGGTTAAAGAACACAATAGTGACGTCAGTAGGTGCACAAACTGTTTACCCCGGCACTTTGAAGACCTTACTTTTAGGGTTTTCATCAGATAATCTTCCTGTAACGATGACTTTATTTTTATCTATTTCTAATCAGCTGTGTTCGATTAATCTAATTTTTTTTACTGTAATTCTTCATTGTTAGATTATCTATCCTTACTTAGTCCGGAAAGTCACTAGATGGCAACACTGTCTGTTGCCACGGTGACCTATCCGGATGTATTGGGGTCACGTGACAGTTCCAGTTTTTTTTTACCAATTCTCGATCTTTTTTTCTACTGGTCTTGAACAGTAGAAACGCTGTTTCTGGCCCCTGTTAAGCTGTCCACCCTTATCAAGTAAGCCTATTTCCATTTTGTACCCGTTACACATACTGCTTGTCCATGAAACAATGTGTTGAGACACGTGTTTTTTATTTTTATTTTTTCCTTTTAATACCACCTGAAGGCATATACAAATATTAAATGTTCTTGGCATATACAAATGAATTCATCTTGTTTTTCATTCCGTTGTGTTCCGTGTTAGTATATCACGGATATACTAATGTTAATATTGGTATTTGCATAATTGGGGACTCGATTAAAACATCTTTCCTCGCCGGAGAGCTTTCAATAACCGTTTGTCTCTTGACGCTCATTGTCTTGCTGTCCGGTTTGTCGACAAAGGGTTTTTATTTTATTAGGGGCACGACAAGCGTACTTCCATGCATATGGATATATCTATAATTCTGTATTCATACAGCTACTTTTGGTGAGCAATCAACAAGGATCGTCTTGAAGTAACTAGTATAAGAATTTAAAATGAAAATGTTTGAAAAGTTAAAATAATCTCGTGTGTGGGTGTGTATGGTTGGCACTATTATTTTTGAAGAAGCCGTAGTAATCCAACGTATAGTGTTATTAGAAGAGTGCTCAATATCTGTGATAGAGCTTTAATAGATAAATAAATAAATGTTTTAGTTTATATTTATTTGCATTGGAACAATTTTGATACCATTGGTTTCTTGCTCTGTGGCAGTCATCAGGCGACGAAAGTTTTTTCAAAACACTTTCGTCGCCTGATGACTGCAACAGAGCAAGCAAGCAACCAATGGTAGCAAAATTGTTTTAATGCAAATAGATATAAACTAAAACACTCATATATATATATATATATATATATATATATATATATATATATATATAACAACCCAGCCGCACGAGCGGGATGTAACACAAGATTAATTTCTTAACAGGTTTTAATTCCGAGTTTTCCTTCTCCTTGACTGGTTGCTTAACGAAAATTAACGAAAAGAGCCCAATTTTTCCTGATATTCATTTGAAGGTAGGATAGTGGATGCGTACTTTTCCCATGGAAAATGCAAACAGCCTCGTCCAGGATTTTAATTCGGGTTTTTGAATACATTTTCCCACGATTCTATCCATTACATCACACTACATATATATATATATATATAATAGAAAATTGTTTTAAGTTCACACGCGAAAAATTAATAAAAGCTTTCTCTGTTCTAAAAAAAAAAAAAATAACCAGAAAGTAAATTACCATTTTGTTGGGAGGAAGTGGCACGCCGCTAAAAATAATCACTGAACCTATTTATCTATAATTTCCGTTTAGTTAAGACTTTGTGCGAAAAAAGTTTTTTTCTTTTGATAAATGGATTTTTAAAAAGTGCAATTTAACAATATAAAAATATTATTTATTTTGTCACCTTCAATTTGAGTATCTACAAAAAAAATGAAAAGAAAAAGAATTCTGACTTAATTCTCCCGAATCTTTCTTCATCCTACCCTGTGTCCATAAATAAGCATTTTGAATAAGTTTTCAACTATGGGAATTAAAACTGTAAAATGATTAACTCTCACTTGTGGGGGAAATTACCGCAACTTTCAAGTTCGGACACTGAATGAAAAGATAAGACAAGACAAATATATTTAACAACAAATTTAATATGTATAAACAAAAAAAAGGGAAAAGATAGATTTAAGGATAGTTTTTGCAAATTTTGGTGTGATTTGCGGAGAACTTAACTCAGAGTCCGGTTAACAAAGTTCTTTGAAGTGAAGTGTGACCCACCAACCTATCGGCAGAGGTGGGTTGAAATTTCGTATGTTTTGCTGGTGACGAATTTTAGAGGTTGATTTTAGGGAAGCTGTCTTTGAGTTGCAAACCCTAATTGAGTTGAGATGATTTCTGTATAGTTCTTTCAAAGTTGAATTTGTTGAATTTCAAGGTTTGCTCCTGGAAGCGAGTGGCAACTTATTTACCAATTCAGTCTGAGGGAGTTAACTCATTCAGGTCCTTACAGGTTTAAGCCGAACTGACCACTGACTGTTTTCTCGTTAACAGTGGGGATCGATGACGTAGCAGAAGGGCACTGGAATCTGGTGCCTTAGAGTCCCAAGGCTTTCGGGTTAAGAAATGGGACATATCTTTAATAGACACGTCATCTTTAATCAAGTTTTTATTGTGATTTTTAAAGGAAATTTTCATATACGTTTAAATTCGTGTTTTCTTCTTTTGACATATACTTTAGTCATTTTTGTTTTGATTTTTAAAGGAAATTTTCATACAACAACCACTTTTCATGGAGATATTTCTGGAAGAAGCACCTTTCTACTACAGCAGAAGAATTCAATTTTCTCCAAAAGATATTTCTACTAATCTTCCAAGATATGAAATATTCAACAAATCTGTATCATTGACCAAACCTTGCACAGAGAATATTTTATGCAAATTTTCAACATTTTTTCCCAAACGCAAAACGGCAGTGAATCCATCTTTTTTTAAGCTTTGAGAGAGAACTAATCTCCTTACAACATTTTTTGTTGTTTTTGTTTTTGTTTTATTCTAAACATTGAACACGTGGTCTTAATTCCTATACACATTTCTTTTCTTCTTTTTATATTTTTTTATATTTCATTTTTAGGTCATGTAAGAGATATAAAACTACTTAATATTACTGTTTATTTTAATACGGGAAGGAGGAAGAGGAGGAGGAGGAGGAGGAGGAGGAGGAGGAGGAGTTCTCAAAGTAGTTATTGACTAATGAGAAGAGAGCCCCTTTGGTTGGAATTCGGATTTTTCCTTCTCCTAGAACGGTTGCTATACCAAAGTTAAAGAGCCCAGTTTGCCTTACTATTTACCCACAACTGAAAGGAGAATAGTTTGATTCGTACCTTTCCAAAGGGTAATAATGCTATGTGAAATGCAAACAGCAACGTCCAGGATTTGAATTCATCTCGCCTTGTCCATTTCCTACGACGGTAAACATTACACCACGCGCCTCCTCATATGTTCTGGCAAAATGTCTTTATGGTGTAAGTATGGGCTGTTTAATGTCAATATTTAATAAAAGTGTTCAAACATTTAAAAGACCATAAAACAATCAAGCACATGGCATAGAAGACAAAACTCTTGATTAAACAAACAAAATTGTATTAACAGAATGTATACAAAAAGGCAGCATTGAATACTGGGCAAGGTTCAGTCAAAAGTTCTTTTTTTTAAGTTCAATGTAAAATGTAAGCTGATATTTCACAATTCACAAAGTGAGAAAGAAAATGTAAAGTTTTTAAGTTACAATAATCATCAGTCAGGCAATAGTTGTACTGATATTTAGTTTGTCTCTGAAAGCGATAATTATTTAAAGAGATAGATAGATAGATAGATAGATAGATAGTTCGTACCTTCTGTATTAAAAGTTCTTAAAACATGTGACAAGGATTCTCTTAGGCAGGCAAAATCTTTCTGTTTGAAAATGAAAAAGTTTGGGATTAAATAGAATTTTGGTAGGCTCCGCAAGGCTCTATTTGATAATTTTTCTTTTTAAGCGGGAACGCCTCTGATTGGTTGAATTTTACGAATTTTATCTTTTTATTCTCTTTTTTCTAACATGCGCAATCCCATGCGCAAAACAATCATTTTTGTCATTCGATCTCTTTCTGTCGAAGTATGAACTTCCGGCTCGCCACATCTTTCTTACACACATTTCTCTTTTGGTATTTCCTTTCTTTATATATATCTTTTTTTTGTTTAGTTTGCTCCGGTAATAAAACTTGTTGAGTCGTACAAATTGTAATTATATCCATTACCGCTACCAATGTGATAACCATAATAACTAGCCTTTTCAAGTCCACAAATAATGTAACAGCATTCAACCACAACAAAGCTTGATACAAGAATGTCATTACAACTGATGACAATCCGATTTCTCTCTTCGCCAAATATTTCTGCTGCCATAGCTGTGTCGACCGAATTAAAGATAGCATAATGAATAAATAAACGACGACAGTCGTAAGCATTGGCGTTGTAGTGTTAGTTTCGTATTTGCCTGGTGGAGTTGTCCGCCCGATTTAGTTTGCTGGTGCCCGCTAGGGGGCTATTGTATTTAAACGCCGGGTTCAAACCCTTTCGGCCTCTTTTCCTGTTCCAGTAACTACGAGCCATATGGAGTAGACACGGTCTACTCCTTCTCGTTGGGGCTTTTGGCCCCACTTACATTACTGTAAGTTCTTCACAGCATGGACTATCCCTAGTCTCATGTCTGTACTTTTATATGTTATCTTGTACCATTCATGAATGTGTCTTCATCTTTATTTGTGTACTCCTTGTTTATGTACCCTTTTACATATGTAACTTTGTTACCTATGTACTTTGTATCTTGTCATATCCATGTGCTGTATTATATTAAATGTTTTGTCTGTTAACCTTTGTCGGAGTCTTGTATCCAATATGTATACCTTTGGACCATTCTTACAGCGTTAACAATTCAACTTCTACTTTATAGAACCAATAAAATATTTATGATTAACTTTAGGTTATTTCATTTTCAGCAAAAATACATTTAAGAACCTATTTAAACGTGTTTTATAATACAGAACTACACTTTCTAAATCAACGAATTGAAAATAAATCAGTTAAAAATAAAAATTCATAATTAAACAAAACAAAAAAAATCATAACTCAAAAAATCAGTTACAAATTTCGAATTTGGCACTTGACAGTTAAGTTTGAACGTACAAAACAAAACTCAAGTACCAGGAATGGGTTTTAAATCTTTTTATAACAGCTGATGATACACAAACGACGTAGTCCGGTACAGAACATATGACAACTAAATCGATTAAAGGGACAATCTCAATTCACCATCTCTTTCTTTGTTTTTTGAACTGAACTAAACCAACCGCCATAAACAAGAGAAACCAGATCTAAAGATCAGTTGCAGCAAACATGTTAATGAAGAAAGGAGGTTCAAAGCCAAATTCTAACAATTTTTCTATCTATATACCCACTCATGACACATTAGCGTTTGAAAACTTCAAGGCCTACAAAAAGTGACAATTACTACTCAGCTGAAAGACTGGGAAAAGAAAGAACAAAATAGAAGTCGTTAGTGAACAAATATGTGCACAGAACACTTATATATATATATATATATATATATATATATATATATATATATATATATATATATATATATTAGTACATTTTATCATTATCCACTATATTCACTGCTGCTCTATCTACTTAGCTATATTCATTTCCTAAAATTGCAGTGGTAACAAAAAAAAAAAACAACAAAAAAGAGAAAATGTTTTCTTAGTTGTATTTTATGAAGGAAAGAAAAGAATATATATTTTTAAATGAGGGAAAGAAAAAAAACAAAAAAAAATAGACAAATAAAAATGAAGAATAAATTATTGGTATCTAAAAGACATCAAATTGATATTTCAGACAAAGTTTCACTTGGCATGAGCCAAATTCTTTTTACTCTTAAAAAAGAAACCATTACGAGTTACTTTGCTGGAGTTTTTGGTTAAAGAAAAAAAATAAGTCAGCTCATTCATTTACTAAATTTTCTTTTTATCCTACAAAACCCACAGTCTAAAAGTTTCTACTTTTTTCCCACCCATGTTATCTTGCTGAAAATATTTTCAGGATATTTCTTGTGTGATTTTATTTGCCATTGATTTAAAGTTATTTTTTTTTAGGCAAGAACACAAGAGTATTCAATGGCACCATTCAATATTTCTTCATGGAAGTTTGAATCCTGTTATGTTTGATTGATTCCAGCCTATAAGACATTTGTAATGGTTATCATCGTAGGAAATGGATATGGTGATGTAAGTTCAAATCCTGAACAAGGTTGTTTGCATTTCAGATAGCACTAATACCCTTGGGAAAGGTATGCATCCAACTATTTTCCCCTCTAGCTATGGGTAAATATTAGGGCTGACCGGGTTCTTTAACCTTGGTTAATTCTTGGGGAATTCAAAGAAGATAGATAGATAGATATGAACAAATATATATATATATATATATATATATATATATATATATATATATATATAAATGCAACACTCTCCTATAAAAGGGATGGAGCACTCTATGGTGGCATTTACATACATATGGATGTGTGTATTAAAACAGTTAAAATCCCTTTTGCATTCTGTGGGTGATGATAGCCGAGCGGTAAGCTGTCTGACAGCTGCTGAAATGATCCGGTTTCTATCTAGGCTGTAGGTAGCTCACTAATGTCTAGCCACACTGAAGAGATTTGATAAGTCGAAACACATGTCTGTGGATGACTATATATATATATATATATATATATATAAGATATTATAAAAAAAATTAAAAAAAGATAAATTGAATTAGATATAAATAAGTAAATAAACAAATAAATGTAATAATAATATTGATTATATATCAATATTATTATTAATAATAATAATAATAATAATAAATGATTAAATTGATTTATATTACATCCAACACAAAATATTATACATCACCATGGCCACCAAACACAAATACGCTCTTTAATATGCACATACATATGTACATGCAATCCCGCGCTAGGATACAGTCATAATGTCACAATCAACATGCATTTTCATGGACATGTATGTAAACAGACTTAATTAAAGATATTATTCTTGCAAACACTGCTTGTTTTTATGATTCTATACATGTACACATTGTAATTCTGTTATAACATTTTATATATTTTTAAACAACAAATTATTTGATGTTTTGATTGGTTGATTTAAACCAATTTGGATTTTAGGTGTTTTACTTGCCCATTCATTTTATGTTGATTCATTTCTTCCTATGAAATTTTGGTTGACTTTTTGTTATTCAGTGATTTATATCAAATTAGAAATTTCAAATCGCTATCTATCATACACACATATGGGTGGCTGTATGTGTAGACATAAATATGAATGTGGCAAATGCTTAATGGAGAGTGTTGTATAACAAGCCATTGTGAAAACTGTTGATGGGCCAAACATGATAAATTTAAGGTCCACTGAACAACTTGAAATAAAGGTTTCATAGCCATAAAATGACTTTTAACAAGAGACATTACACTAACAGTCCTATTTAATCTCAGTTCATATGGGATCACAAGGACAAATCACCCATTGTTGAATGGTGCTTGTGGGAATTGTAGATTATCATTAGGGAGAAATTAAATGTTACTTTCCACAAACAGGTTTGGCTCTTAAATAATCTGAACTCATTAAGCAAGTGTAGATATGAAAATAAACACTGGTTGTGTCTGCTAGCTCCAAACTAAGTAATATATAAATGTGTGGGTTTAAATAAATTAGAGAAATTAATATTTATATTAATGTCTTAGTAACTGGTGACTATGACTATTACAACCTACAACTATAGTAGATCTCAGATATCAAGCACTGTAAAAAAACAACAAATGCAGCATGTTAAGTTGATTTTTATTTATTTACACTCCAAGTATTATATATATATATATATATATATATATATATATATATATATATATATAACAGATAAGTTGGGGGAGTTTCTATTTGGGTTTTTCTACAATGCATACTAATACCTACACATAAATATAAATATATAAACACATACACACACACACACTCATATATATATATATAAACACACACAGACACACACATATATATATATATATATAAACACACACACACACATATATATATATAAACACACACACACACACACATATATATATATGTATATATATATATATATATATATATATATATGCCTGCATGCACACCCATAGATATATTCTTTCATACCATCAGGAGAGCTCAATCTATGACAATTATATAATTTTATACAGAGCAATATTTACACTTCCATATAAGTGAAAAACTCAACTGGTTAAGCTTTCCATATATATATATATAGAAAGAGAAAGAGAGAGAGAGAATATTTGAAATATTTGTTAATCCCAACTGGTTTTAACTTATGGCCATCATTAGCAGGTGTCTAATTCAAGACTAAAAGGTTGACAAACACAAGGGGATTAGCATTTAAATGTGTATGAAAATGAAATATTTTCTAATTTGAAAATAATTTTAACTGTTTAGAAAAAAATGTGTGTATGGATAGATACATATATAGATGTGTGTATGTGCATGTATGCCTATATATATATATATATATATATATATATATATAATGAATAAAGAAAAGAAAAATATTTTAAATTTGCTTCATGTAAAAATTAATTTCAACTGCAACAAGCTTAGCCCATACCAGTATCTTCAGACAGAACAAAACATGGTTGTTACTGATCTATCTGGGAATTTTTGAGCATATAGAGCTATGCTTCTTTTAGTGGGAGGGATTTGACCTGGGGTGGGAGGGTAAAATTGAGATGGGGTGGGAGGAAGGGAAAGGAAGGATGGATATGATAGTTGGGTAGGTTAATTAAGCATAACTAGAGATGGGGTGGTCCCCATTCTAGGCATTTTCAACTGGTCATTACAGGGGTGAAAATTAAATTAAACAAAACCAACAAACTTTAAAGGTGTGTGCCTTGTCCAATATGCCTTCTCTATTTTTTTCTTATGATCCCTTATGGTTTTTTACCTCTTAGGGTCACACACACACACACACACACACACACCGCACACTATATATATATATATATATATATATATAAGATTTTTGGATGTTTGTTTTTTTTATAGAAGCAAGTTGAATAAATTATTATTTATATTTCTGCTTGAAGGCAATTATAAATGCATGTATCGAATAAGATTCGATAATTATAGAAAATAATCTTGACAAGAAAATCCCGCAAAGGATGGCTCGCCATGCAGAACACCGTACAGACTGTTTCGACTTTATTAAGTCTCTTCAGCGGTTTCGATTCCTGTCGGAGGGGAGTCGTTAGTATACATCGCTGAAGAGACTTAATAAAGTCGAAACAGTCTGTACGGTGTTCTGCATGGCGAGCCATCCTTTGCGGGATTTTCTTGTCAAGATTATTTTCTATAATTATCGAATCTTATTCGATACATGCATTTATAATTGCCTTCAAGCAGAAATATAAATAATAATTTATTCAACTTGCTTCTATAAAAAAACAAACATCCAAAAATCTTATTCACTTCGCCGAAGAGCTAAACGGCCGGGTTTGTTTACTAAATAAAAAACGTCTACTTGCCTGCTATGGCAGGGGCGTGTATGTTTCATCATTGACAAGGTTAATTTCGCAGGGATTGTTCGCTATGTACCGGCGGCCGAACGGATATGGTCTCTGACTATGCCTGTGAAGTCCCGGTTTCGATTCCTGTCGGAGGGAGTCGTTAGTATACATCGCTGAAGAGACTTAATAAAGTCGAAACAGTCTGTACGGTGTTCTGCATGGCGAGCCATCCTTTGCGGGATTTTCTTGTCAAGATTTTTTCTATAATTATCGAATCTTATTCGATACATGCATTTATAATTGCCTTCAAGCAGAAATATAAATAATATATATATATATATATATATATATATATATATATATATATATATGAGGAAAGATGATTGGAATGAATCTGACAGAATGTGGTAGAAATATGAGGAATGAAAGAAACAAAACTCAGACAAAAATGTGTAGTATATTTCGCTGGAGTTTGAACAATAAATGCTGACGAAGCCGAGCTAAATATATTACACATTTTTGTCTGAGTTTTGTTTCTTTCATTCCTCATATTTCTACCACACACACATATATATATATATATTAAAAAAATCATTGACAAGCACAATTTAGAATTTTAAATGAAAATGACAACAATGATAGATGCAACTGTTTTGCAACAACAAAATACCCCTTAAATGGCAATTGTTTAACCAATAACATCATCTATAAGTTCACCATTTGGGAAAGTGAAAATAACAACAATGAAAACACATACATTGGTGCCATTGGAAAATTTGGTGGTACAACCACAATCTAAGCTTCAACAACAGAAGATATCTAGACAGTACCAGCTTATTCAAATATGTATGGCTCATTAAGACACACCTTACAAAGGTGGCCAATGCAACTGTAGACTTTGCATCGAAGAAAAATTGTGTATTCTACAAAATACAAATGCAAATTTATTGAACAAGAGAAGCGAACTCATTTCCAAATGTAGACATTTAAACAAATTTTTATTATGTCATTTACCACCCAACCCTAATTAATCCCTTATTTTTTGCCTTTTATTTATCTATAAATTTTTTTTCAATTCATTTGCACACCATGTGCATTAAGACCTAAGCATGTTTATTCTAAAAAAAATATAAGTTCAGCATTATAACATTCCATTGTGTGAACACGCTTCACATTATATAAATGCTAAACAAGCCACTGTTTTTTTTTTTAAATCTTAACATTTTGACTGTCTGATGATTGCAAGTACTCATGAAGCTGCAGTTACAGGATATTAAATTCATAATATTTAATTTCTGATTATATATATATATATATATAACTAATATCAATGATTATTAAAATGCCAAAAGTTCATGGCATTGTCTTGAACAAAAGAGAACAGAGAGAGTTAACATTTATTGCTATTCAAAGATTATACGCACACAAACTCACCTGATTTTTCCTCATAGCCAATCAACATTTCTATTGGATCTGAGTGAGAATGTGACAGTTTTTGTCAGTTTTTAAACTAATTTGAATTGTTTTGTTTTGACAATAGTAGCTATTCTGACACCACAATATTCCATTATATGTGTGAACACAGTACGCACACACTGGTAATAGAAAAATAAATGTATGGATAAATTATTCAACAGAATGGAAGAGAAACAAGACGTGAACAGCTTTTGGGTAGTGGGATTATATATTTATTATTACTAGTAGTATTTAACTTCATATTTTCAAATCCTAAAAATTGTCAAAGTTTTTAATTTCTCACTTTTTAAAAATTTATAATGATTGGCATTCCTAATTATGTTGCCATCATAACCTCATAGGCAGTTATTTTTCCCAAAAATGTTTTTATATTTCCAAATTTTTTTTTTTTTTACAAATCTTTATCTGATGAACATTGTACAGGTTAGAATATAATGATAAACATATAAACACTCCACTGAATTGGTTTTCACATCTTTTTCTCTACCACACTGACAAAAAAAAAACAATTTTATATAATCAAATAAAACTCATGGCATGATGGTTAGCATTGTAAGAAATGGACACGATGAGACAAGTTCAAATACTGGACAAGGCTGTTTGCATTTCACATAGCACTAATACCCTTGGGAAAGGTATGAATCAAACTATTCTCCCTCTAACTATGGGTAAATAGTAGGACAGAATGGGCTCTTTAACCTTGGTTAGGTAACCAGTCTAGGAGAAGGTAAACTCTGCTTAAGAAATTGATCTTGTGTCATATTCTGCTTGTGCATAAGGTTTGGTGAATATATATATATATATATATATATATATATATGATAAAATAATTCACAGTTATCTGGCATCAAGTATTCTTATTGAATACAAATAATTTTCAAATAGATTTATATGACCCATTAGTGGGTTGTTTGGTTGGATTTTACAGCATGTCAGCTCGTTGCCAAAGATGTTTACTCATAGTGGAACCCTAACAGATACTACCACTCCAGAGTGGAATTGGGAGTAATGGCAATGAAGGGGTACTCCATGTTCCTCATAGCTCAATAATAAGAGTATCAGATGCAGTTAAGTGTCATACCTTTTGTAGGGCTTACACTCAGTGAATGTAGGGAACTTCTACATACACATTGTATGCATGTTATTTACTAAATAGTAAAGTACAACACAAAGATAAATTAGCAGAAATGACACAGGAAGATTGATTTGTACAAATTTATTAATAATAATAATAATAATTTGTACAAATTTATTAATAATAATAATAATAATTGAGAAAAAAGACTAGAGAAACTGGAAATCAGAGGAAGAATTGAGAACATACAGACAACAGCATTGTGAAAATCAGCTTGAATACTCAGGAGAGTTCTGGATACCTGAGGAAACTTGTTGTCACTCAGACTCCAGTGAAAGACCATTGATGCTGGTGTGAAAAACTAATTTTAAAAAAATCTAAAAATGCATCTCTTTTCCTTCCAGTTATTTCATTAGTGTTATAGGTGATATACCCTATAGATTAATGGAATGCGCCGACAGTTACTATAAGTAACAGGGACAATTATGGCTTGAAGAGTAAGCCAATGTGAGTCAGCTCATAACTCTATTGTCGGACGTATTTCCCCACTTCCCTGTACTGTAATTGTTTACTCTTTTGTTAATACATTTTCCTACATTTGTTACTCGTCGTTTTGTTCTTATTTGACCCTTAAAACCCCACAACAATTAGCATGACTGATCGGGCTCTCTAGCCATGGGAGTAGGTAACCAGTCTAGGAAAATGACTATTCTGAATTCAAAATCAGGAGCTCAAGTTTCTAAGGCAGTTCAGAGTTATCTTCAGTCTCATTTCTGTTATTCTCCTGTGAATACACTGGTGATTGGTTGCTTGAATCTTATGGACTTTCAACTCATTGAGTCATTTTATGCTGAAGACGTTTAGATATTGTGTTGTATACTGTACAAACGGAAATAGGAATTTCCGGTTAAATTAAACAGCAAGGGGATGACAAAAATGACAAAGGACTTTTTCCCCGGTAAAAGCGAACAAAGAAGAAAAAAACGGAAATAGATTTGTCCGCTGATAAGGTAACAAAGAAAATGCGTAGGTGTTTGAGATATATAAAAGGAAGTCAGCCAGAGAGTGAGTGACCAACGCTCAAGGTCCATCAAGGCCAAGGGCAGTGAGACGCCACCAGCCACCCCTTTACCTCACCATCCCAGCAGCAGTAGTAGTCATTGTCAATGCTCGCCGCCCACCCACCAGCCGAGGAAAAGAAATAAAGTCAAAACTCCTACTATACCCATGTGTTGTAGATTTCATTAAGCAACTACTACATATATCATCTAGGGTTAGTGACGATACCCGCTACGTATGCAGATACATGAAGTAGGGCCGTGAATTTGTAGCCGCTATGCAACAATTGGTGACCGTCTCTCAAACAATATCAGAGACATCAAGAGTGAAGACTTGCCACAGGGGGTAACTGTCTGTCTTTTATACAACCTTGCTGCAATCTGGATGCAGACACACAGTCTTGTAAGACTGATGGGTGCCATCAGCACACATAAGAATATCCTTAAGAATTTTAATGACACTGTGTATTTTATGGTATTAATTTGATGAAAGAAGGAAACACATCTTTCTTAAAAATAAAAAAATAAACAAGTCTTTCTAAAAGTAGGAATAATCTCACGATAAGACTCGTCCATCAAATTATTAAAATCCAATTAAAAAAGTTTTCAAATTAAATTCTTTCTATATTATTTTAATCATATACAACCTTTGGCAAAAATGATGGAAACCTCACAGCTTTTTTATGTTGTAACAAGCAAACTTATCCCAGATAAGACACAAAATAAGTTTAGTCTAAGATATGAACATTTTGGCTTCATGAAACATATGTCAAATAAATCAAGATAAATGAGAAAGTGACAGATAGATAGATAAGTAGAAAATAGGATGGACAGATATGAATAGATGGGGATGGATAGATAGATATGAACAGAATAAGATAGATAGATGGCTAGATAGATATGTATAGACTAAGATAGATAGATATGAATAGATGGGGATCGACAGATAGATATGGTCAAACTGGGATAGTGATAGATAAATATGAACAGATTAGGATAGATAGTGTCACATTTTTATGTAAAAGAAATGAAAATACTGAATGAAAAGACGGACTTGTATGTTTAACAAATGACTGTTTTATTTACTGCAGGCCAGGGTTAATTGCTTCTACCAAAACTGACAGAATTTTATGCTTCTTATTCTCTAGGGCAGATTCTGTTTTGTGCACATACTATTTGATAGTATGGTGAAAATTTAATTTCTTGCACAATTCCCAGTGGATCACCTTTCCCACCCATTTGTGCCAAGTCTTGTACTCCTTTTATGTTTGTTTACTTCACTCGCTTATTATATGATTAACCGTTTTGTCTTGTCTCCACAAATCCTATATTTTCGATTTGTTGCATCTATTCAATAACGGTATTGAGAAAGAAAGAAAGAAAGAAAGAAAAGCATTGGAAATAACGGTATTGAGAAGAAAGGAAGAAAGAAGAAAGAAAGAAAGAAAAAATGAAAGAAGGAAATGAAAGAAAGAAAGAAAAGAAAGCATTGGAAATAACGTATTGAGAAAGAAAGAAAGAAAGAAAAGAAAGAAAGAAGAAAAGAAAAATAAAGAAAAAAATGAAAGAAGGAAAATGAAGAAAGAAAGAAAGAAAGCATTGGAAATAACGGTATTATTGAAGAAAGAAAGAAAGCATGGAAATAACGGTAAGAAAGAAAGAAAGAAAAAAAAGAAAGAAAAAAATGAAAGAAGAAAGAAAGAAAGAAAGAAAGCATTGGAAATAACGGTATTGAGAAAAGAAAGAAGAAAGAAAGAAAGAAAGCGGATTGAAGAAAGAAGAAGAAAGAAGAAAGAAAAAAGAAAAGGAAAATGAAAGAAGAAGAAAGAAAGAAAAGATTGGAAAGAAAGAAAGAAAGAAGAAAGAAAGAAACATTGGAAATAAGGTAAAGAAAGAAAGAAAAGAAAGAAAAAATGAAAGAAGGAAATGAAAGAAAGAAGAAAGAAAGCATTGGAAAACGGTATTGAGAAAGAAAGAAAGAAAGAAAGAAAAAATGAAAAGAAGAAAAATGAAAGAAAGAAAAAAGAAAGCATTGGAAATAACGGTATGAGAAAGAAAAGAAAGAAAGAAAGAAAGAAAGTGTCATGGCCAACCTATTCTGCTCCAAGTTGCTGCCTTGTTCCCACAATGCACCATAATGAGAAGTCACTTACTCATCAAGAGGAGCAACTGTGGATATTTTGTTAGTATGATAGATAAATAGATATATAACAGACTAGGAGGGATATATAGATAGATATGAACAGATAAGGATAGGAAGATATGGACACACTAATGTATAGATATGAACATACTGAGATAGATATGAGGGTGGGCTGAACAATTCATGAGCTGAAAAGTTCATATCTGATGTTGATGAGTTTTTTTATCAATGGGATCCAAGCAAAGTAACAATGATGGAAGAAGTGTCTGAACCACAAAAGAGACTATAATGAAAAATCAACCTTATTTGGTCATATTCTGAGAGTATTTTTGTCAACCTATGAACTTTTCAGACAATTCTCATAGACAGAGATAGATATGAATAGACTGAAATAAAGATATTCTTTCAAATCTCCTTTTGTCATTGATATTCATGCTACTAGTGCAACATGATGATGATATATATATTTACCAACCCCTCTGCACGAGCAGGATGTGACACAAGGTCAATTTCTTAAGCGGAGTTCAACAGGTTTGAATTCAGAGTTTTCCTTCTCCTAGACCGGTTGCCTAACCAGGGTTAAAGAGCCCAGTCTGCCCTACTATTTATCCATAGCTGGAGGGAGAGTAGGATTCATACCTTTCCCAAGGGTATTAGATATGATGATGATATATGTACAGATTGTAATTCTATTATAACATTTTCTAAAATCCTCATTTTTTTTAAGCAACAGATTATTATGAAGAGGAACATTTGATATTGCTGAAAATGTTTTAACACTTGTGGAAACAATATCAATAAATCCGTTTGTATAAATCATATTGTGTGTGTGCATATATATATAATATATATTATATATATATATTATTTAAGAAATGGATATAAAGTAACCTACTCGAGTTTCATCATCTGAATCGTCAGTTTTCAATTAATATCAGTTGATACCACGTATGTCTGTTGGAACAGGTCTTATCGTTACAGACAGACACTTCTGTCTGTAACGATATGACCTGTTCCAACAGTAATATTCCATGGAAAGTACCGCCCGTGATATGCAAAGGGGCCATCCCTTCAGAAATACAGGGTGTTGACAATAATCTATGCATAGATTATGTAACATTAGAACCTTGCGATTCCAATGCAGGTGCTCTACCAACTGAGCTAAACCAGCCCCTTGAAAGTACCAAGATAATAGTCAACTTCTTTACTTTATAGATGTCAAACATGGGTTTCTATTGTCATCATATACACATCTAGAGTATTATCACCAACAATGTGTGTGAAGAATTATACAGGTGAATCGGAAGATGTATATAAATGATGTTGAAGTGCTATAATGATTTCAGTGTGAATGTATTGAGGTTCCAGTCTTGAAGTATACAGCAAATGGATATCTAGTTAGACTCAATGATAAAAGGCCTTGCAAAAAGCTTTTTATGGGGAAATAGTAAATGGAAAGTGACCTCCCTAAAAGCCATAAATGAGGCACAAAAATCGTTTGAAGGTTTCACTTAAAGCAGCAAATATCTCCGCTGACAACTGGGAGCCTCAGGCAAGTAATCATGGCCATTGGAGGGAACTGGGGGGAAATTGCTTTTAAACAAATCTAGATGGAAAATGAAAAAACTTAAAAGAAATGCCTTGAAAGACCTTGAATTTGAGCTTCATCTTCTGAAAAATGGCAACTTGTAATGCCTGTGGAAGGAACTGCCCAAGTAGAGCTGAAGTGAAAAGTCACTCACTCATGAAAGGTGACCATACGTGAATTATCAAATTTGCATCAAAGTTTGTTACCAAAAAGGTGTAAAAAATAAAAAAAACAAAAGATTATAAAATGATCCACATGTATAAAAATACAATGTGTGTGGGTGTATGTGTGTGTTTTATTTGGTTTGTTTTGTTTTACGGCATATCAACCTCAGTGGGTTATTTAATGCCAATAAAGTTTTGAAATAAATCAATTCTTAATGGATAATACAATTTTTTTATAAATACATTTTTCTATTTAACCCATAGATGGGACCCTAACAGGTACTACCACTCCGGGTCAGAGTGGACCAGGGAGCAATGGTGATGAAGGAGTGCTCCACATTCTCCAAACCTCCAAAACTGGAACCTCAGCATCAGATAGAGTTTAATGTCATTCCCAGGACATGTAGACCCGCAGCCACCGCCTCCTAGAACCCATATGATAAAAAGGGGTTGGGGCTTGCCATAAGGGCAATAGGGTTGGGAAAATCATATAGGTGCTAGGGCTTGACGTGACCAGCCGACTGATCGGAGGGGGCCTCTCCGACAGCCCGTTTAGCCCAAGATAGGGCCAAAGTGGAGTATTGCATGTCATGAACTGCTCATCCACCTAGCCTCTATCCTTAAGCATCACAGGTCGCCACCCACGGCCAACAGGTGGCCCCATTGGGGGAGTCTTACTCCTCTGCAGAGGTGCAGTCGGTGCATTCTAACGCCCCAGGTGTGTGTGTGTGTATGTATGTATGTATATATATATATATATATATATGGTGTGGCAGAAATATCTCCCACATTTTAAACTGTCACCTATGTGGTGCATGTGAATTTGGGCAAGTGGTAATGCTAACTCTATGTAACTAATGTTTTTGTTTTTTTTCAGATATGATTAGTTGTAATTATGGTTTGAACTGGTGTACATTTGCTATTGAAACGTTTTGTTTATGTTTTTTTTTTTAATAGAGCTACCATTACCACTTGCCTAAATTCACTTACACCACATAGGTGACAGTTTAAAATGTGGGAGATATTTACAACACTTGTCACATCTGTGAAAAAAGAATGTAAGTCAGCAGAAGGGCTTAAAAGGTAGATTAAAAACACACAGAAATTGTGTAACAACTGTTTCTTATAAGACTAAATCTTTTGTGGGCTAAATTTGGGCCAGGGACTTAAAAAGACATGTCTATTTATGGCACAGTATGGCAAGTTAATTATTCTTAAAATAATTATAGAAATAATAATTATAAAATGATATCCTGCAATGATCATACTAAAAAACAAACTTGTGGTCATGTTATATCATTATACACACACACACACATATGCAAAAAAAATGGAAATGAATCCAACAGTATGTTGAAGAATGATAAGTGAGAGTGAAAATATTAATTTTAAATATGTTTGATACTGTAAATTACCAATCGAAACATCAAGTGTTGACAAATATATGTTTTGAAATATCAATAAAATCATCCTCACACTTCCTATTTTTCACTCACTTATTATTCTTCAACATATATATATGTGTGTGTGAGTCGTGTTCACAAGTATCAAGCTATATTTACCAAATCATAAATAAACATGAATGAAGCATTAATTTCCTGTTCAACACAGTTATTCCAGTGTGTTTTCCATTGGTTGGAGCAAATTGTTTGAAGCACAGAGCTGAAGGTCTAGAGAGAATAGATGATGCTGCACTTGCAGAGAATCACTTAATTCAAAAAGTCTGAAGTCTGGCTTCATAATTCATTTTTCAAATTGACAATGATTTGTTTAGACAACACTATAATAATAATAATAATAATAATAATAATATGTAGACTTTGCAGTAATAGAGATGAGACTGTTAACCATATACTCTGCGAATGTAGCAAACTAGCAACGAGAATACAAAACTAGACACGACTGGGTTGGGAAGGTGATCCACTGGGAATTATGCAAGAAATTAAATTTTGACCACACAACAAAATGGTATATGCTTAAACCAGAATCTGTTCTTGAGAACGAAACGCACAAAATTCTCTGGGACTTTGAAATTAAAACGGATCACCTTATCCCAGCAAGAAGACCAGACCTAGTGTTGATTAACAAAAAAGAAAGAACTTGTCAACTGGTGGATTTTGCAGTGCCGGCAGATCACAGGGTAAAGTTAAAGGAAAATGAAAAAATTGGCAAATATCTGGACCTTGCCAGAGTACTGAAAAAGCTATGGAATATGAAAGTGAAAGTTATACCAATTGTAGTTGGTGCACTTGGAACAGTCCCAAAAGGATTAGAAAAGGGCTTGGAAAGTTTGGATATCAGAGGAAGTATTGAAACCATTCAGAACACTGCACTGCTGTAATCTGCCAGAATACTCAGAAGAGTCCTGGAGACCTGAGGAGACTTGCTGTCACTCAGACTCCAGTGAAAGACCATCAGCTAACGCTGATGTGAAAACTCAAAAGGAGTAAATAATAATAATATCATAAGGAGTCCTCCTCTTTAATTTGGTAATGGCAACTGCTCCAATAGTAGGGAAAACTCTGAATCATTGCTTTATTATATATTTAACAGTCTCCCTCAACTGGTTTTATAGGAGGGTACACACATAAATATGGGGAGGGGGATTGGTAACCAATGTCATGAAAACATCTGAATATTTACAGACCTTCATCTTATACTGCAATAGGGAGGTGCTGCCTGTGAGTAAGAATCCAGAGGACCAAGATGCTTTTGTCATGCTACATTTCACCTGAAAACAAGAACATTGATAAGGAGAATTACAGATATTACACTCTGATCTTAGGCTGAGTGCACATATACTCTGGTCCTAGATAACAGTGCTAACCCATACATAAACAATTCTGTCATTTCTTATGGGTACCATGCTAGAACTATGGAGAGCTTGTGGTGTAATGGTTATTGTTGCAAGAAATGGACTTGAGCCAATTTCAGGATGAGTCTATTTGAGTTTCACTTTATGCAAATGCCCTAGAGAAAAACTTGGAACCATCTCTTCTCTCACCAGCTTTGGATAAATAGTATGACAGAATGGACTCTTTAGCCTTGGTTTGGTTTGATTTATTTGTTTAATGGTATATCAACTTTATTGGGTTATTTAATGCCAAAGTCATCCTGGTAGATCAGTAGTGGTATTATTCAACCCAAAGCTAGGGGGATGTGAGGTCCATACCTTTCCCAGGGTATTAGTCCAAAAGTGAACATAATAGTACAACTGGAGTTCGAATTCACTCAAAACATGTTGCAATCAAATTGGTTTATCTAATGGCATATCAACCCTTTATGGGTTATTCAATGCTGAAATTTGATTCACCTGCAAATGCTTACAATCATAACTATTCATATTTTCAATGTTCCTTTGCAATTATTTTTAATCACATATTTTTTTATTTGTCTATAATTAGTTGTTTGCGCACTACTACATGGTTTCAAGTATTCATATCTAATACTAATAAAAGTTGACGGGGCGGCCTAAAGTCAGTATCAGCCAGTCAGCAAGGGAGTCTATCCCTTTTTTAATAGCGCTAGACCAAGGAGATTGTTTTAGCATTTGAGGTGGAGCGCCACACCTACCGTCAGCTCCTTACTTTACCGCACAGATCCCTGTGCTACTCATATGCTGAGTTGGCGAAGACCGGTATCGAACTAGGAACCTTGTGGTTTCTAGCCGAACGCTCTACCGACTGAGCTAACCCAGCCCCTTACTTAATACTAATAATATATGCATAATTATATGGTTTCAAGTAACTATTTTTATTTAATAATAATAATAATAATAATAATAATAATGATATCAATGATATCATAAGGAATCCTCCTCTTTAATCTTAGTAAGGCAACTGCTCCAATAGTAGGGAAAAATCTGAATTTAAAAGCTGAGGAGTTTTGTTATGAGACTTTATAATACTCTGGTATTTCTTTCTTCTTCTGCTCATCCAAAAAGTGTGGATGTTTCTATATAAATTGTCACAATTGTTAATAATTCATCTTTGTAAGCAGTTTAGCAGTTGACATCTTTAACTGAACCTTTGGGCACTCAAATATGATCCTAGAACTAAATAAGAAAATTTCGAAAAAAATAAATAAAATAATAAATAAAATAAAATAAATAATAATAAAAAAAAATGATTTTAAAAGTTGGATACTGGATTCTTTTTATCGTTATTTCTTTTTGTCTTTATTTCATTTCTTTCAAGTTTAAAAATATTTTGTCTTTCAGGCAGTGAGTTAAGAAAAAAAAATTAAGATCAAGAAAATGTGGGTTTTTAGAAATAAGAATAAAAGCATAAAAATAGGTTTATCTTCTCAGATTGGCGAAGGATTTATGAGATTAAATACTGGGATGATCTTAATAAGGAAACGGTTTTTTTAGAACTTAGATAAGAGTTATCATTTGCATTTTGAGGCAAGTCATGAAATATGAATTATAAAAAGTCATGGAGTTATCTTAAATATTTCAGGTCATGAACACAAAGATTTAATATAATCATTTATACTTTGGGTAGCTGGGATTTTACAAAGATACTTATGTACCAATAGTAGTTGATATATGCGCTATTTCAAAAAATATTTACAAGCCCATGTTCCATCAATTTTATTTACATTATATATACTAGCAAATATATGCACCCTCCGGGTGCAAGTATTTAAGTTTTAATGTAATGAAATATCGTATTAAATTAGAAAGTCTAATAAGAAGGCAGATAAAAAGATATGTAACAGAGTGGGGGTATAATAGAAATATAGAAATGAAACTTACTCTTCCATCACTCCCGTCTTTCATTGCTGAATTTTACTTATTTAACCATTTAGTTAAATTAGGAAATAAAGAATAAAATGACAGTTATTTTTTCTTGTTAATGGATTTCATTTAAGATTCATTGAAGAGATTTTTGCTTATATTCATTAAAATAAAACCAAACAATTAGAAATCAATAATACTAAGCATATATTTAATAAAATCACATTTTTAATATCAATATGCAAATTAGCCTTCCCATTCACACTGTAAACCGCTATTTTTTGTATATATAAATACAATTGCATGTTATTTGTATGTAGATATGGACAACACTAATAAAAAGGTGAAGCAATTTTATTAATAATTGAGGTTTAAATATAAATAGAATCATGTAGAACATGATGTAAATAACGAAGGGAATTGTGACTTGAGTAGTAATATAGTTTCGGTTACAGACAGAAAAACACACAATCTCCATTATAATAAGATATATATATATATATATTTTAATATAGGTCCAAGTGATAACCTACTCGAGTTTCACCATGTTGAGGATCTTCAGCATTAACTCCACTGTGTAAATCGAGTAGGTTATCACTTGGACCTATATTAAAATAAATTTGCTCTACCAATGTATTGAGCACTTTTTTATTTGTTATATCACTGCTTTACCTTTATGAACTTCACATCAACCACCGTGACCATATTCACCGGTAAGTCATCTTTTCCATAATAAATATATATATATTTTATATATATATATACTAGAAAAAATGTGACCCATTGTCACCCATTGAGCCCGTGTTAGATTGTTGGAAAAATCACATGATAAAATAATTTCATTAATTTAAAGTTTTCCCAAACTGTCCAAATAAGTTATTTAAACTGGAGTAAACATTTTCATTTGACCAAAGGAAAAAACAAGGGAAGTTTCACTTAGTTAATTTCTAATTACAGTTAATTAAGATTTTAATCATGGATATCTATGACAATCTCTCGCCAACCTTACCCTATCATTCATTGCTCTCAGGAGGTCCTCTGTCCAGCATCCAGTGTTTGCGCAGAGTTGGTCAATGTATGTGTTTGCTCATATGTCCACACTGGCATGCCTGTGTGCTGGTTTCCATAGAAAAAATGTCTCTTAAGAGTTTGTCCTAAATCCTCCAGCAGTGTCCAGCATGTCTTGTTCATCTTACACGGATGGTTTGTGTGATAAGTGGCAAGTGGACATATAGCTACTTTCTCGTGGGGTGTTGCTTCCACAACTTGTTTAAAATTACATACTGCATTCTTGAGCATAAGCTAGATGGGAATCTAAAAGGTGTTTATCTCAGCTTTAGTATAATAATAGATACCAACCAATCTGCATGAGCAGGATGCAACACAAGGTCAATTTCTTAAGTGGAGTTTAACGGGTTTAAATTCAGACCATAAGTCCCGTGTTAGAATCCACCACCCGTTTCCCCGATGTCGCAGGAAAAATATCCTTTATATGTCTACTGGAGGGGAAGCTGGCTTGGAAGGGTGAGACTACTACTGCTCCACGGTAGTTATGCCACAACCCGCTCACCCCTATCTTAAAATTAGTTTTAACATAGTTAAATGTCTCTAACACAATAACTCTCCCTGTTTCACTCTCACTCTTACTCACATAACATTATATAGGGAGGAGGTAATCAAGTATAGAGAGGGTGAGAGTAACATGCAGAATGACAGTGAGGGACGGGTCAGTTTTTGACTTAATTGCTAATTATGACTAATTAAAACCAATTAAAGTGGAATTATTTTCAAACATTAAGTAGTCCTGAAACCAAGGAATATTTTAGTATAAATTTTGTGTCATTAACCTGAATAGAAAAAAAGCCTTAGGGAAATAAAAGGTGTTTATCTCAGCTTTAGTATAATAATAGATACCAACCAATCTGCATGAGCAGGATGCAACACAAGGTCAATTTCTTAAGTGGAGTTTAACAGGTTTAAATTCAGAATTTTTTATTCTCCTAGACTAGTTGCCAGGCCATTATTTATACTTTGGGTAGCAGGGATTTTACAAAGGTATCTATGTACCAATAGTTGGTGATGTATAAGCTAAGTCAAAAAAGATTTCTAAGCACATGTTCCATCAATCTGATTTACATTTTTATATATTTACCAAGCCCTCCACATGAATAGGATATGACACAAGGTCAGTTTTTTAAGTGTAGTTTAACAGGTTTGAATTCAGAGTCTTTCTTTCTCCTAGACTCATTGTCATGTCAAGATTAAAGAGTCAAGTCTTCCCTACTATTCTATAATAGAGAATAATATATAGAATAATATACAAATTATAATATATACATATGTATATATGTTTGTGTGTGTGTATTTACCAACCACTCAGCATGAACAGAATGCATCACAAGGTCAATTTCTAAGCAGAGTTTAACAGGTTTGAATTTAGAGTTTTTCCTTCTCCAAGACCAATAGCCATACCAAGGTTATAGAGCCCTGTCTTCCCTACTATTTACTCAAAGCTGGTGGGAAAAAAAGTTGAATTTATAGCTTTCCAAAAAATATTAGTGTTGTGATGTTAATCCAACAGTAAAAAGAAGTCAAGTCGAGGTAGGGTAAAATAAGACAAGTGTATTTACAATAATGGTACAGGAACCGCTAGCTTGCCGTTAACGGTAACAGTACAACCTTTTCACTCGGTGTCTCACTATTTATAGTGAGAACCGGTGTGTATTCTCCACTGTAGGAACGGCCGGTACAACAATTAGTATGAACTGAAATCGAAAGAGCCTTGCCCCCTCCAATGAAGTGGTTGGTCCCATCAAGCTGTAGTACCTACATGATTGTCCCAGCTCTATTCCCCTATGGCAAAGCCCCAACACCTTTTATCATATGCTAAAAGGCAGTGGCTGTGGGTCTTAGTGTCCTATGTATAATGTTAAACTGCATCTAATGGCGTAGTTCCAATTTTGGAGCTCTGTAGAGTGTGGCGTACCTCTTCATCACCATTTTTCTCAGGCCTACTCTGATCCAGATTGTTAGTACCTTTTAGGGTCCCATCCATGTGTTAAACAGAAAGAAATGAGTTTAAAATATTTAAAAAAAAATGTTTTTAAAAAATTTAGTTAAAAAAAGAATTTTTGAATACCCATCAAGAATGGATAAAACAAAACGTCTTCAGCATAGAATAACTCAACAAGGGTTGACATGCCATAAAATCTAAACAATGCCATACAAACAGCCTCATCCCTGATTTACACTATCAGGTCAAATAATTATTTTTATTGTTACACTTCAGTCAGCCATACAAAATGATCAAAATCTGGAACACTAGAAATTTTACAAGTATTCCTTTTATTATGCAACATACATATTGTTTCTTTTTTATCTTTCTTTTTTTATTTCTGTTATTATCTGCATTATGAACAGGAATAAATGAACAAGATATTTGTTTAGTGATAACAATTGAAAAATATAATAAACATAGCAACTATAAATTAGTTGCATATTGATTATTTTTGAGTGGAGTTTACTTTGAAATATTAAACTTAAATATGTGGACAGTGAACATAATCTTTTATTCTTTAGAATTATCCTTTTGAAAGTTCCTTCATAGATTACAAATAAAATGCTATAGAATATCTGCAATATTATCACATAGGAAGATACTACCTCAGGTAAAAATTACAGAGGTGGGGAGTCCAATGGCATAGAGGCTAACATGATGACAGTAGCATTATAGTAAGTGTGAAATCTCTACTCAAAAATGTTTCTGTCTGCTCGCAATGAATTCGCTCACCGTCTGTTCGCAATCACGTCGCTCACTGTCTGTTCGCAAACACATCGCTCACCCCACATCCAAGAAATTCAGCTCATTTATTACTCCACTCCTCTCCCACAAACTACCTCACTTCCGGTCTGTACTCTTATAAAAGAAACTTAACCTTCCGGCGCCATTTCTTTTCCTAGCCCGAGGTAAGAGGAGTTTCATTTGTTTTATCTTTATATAACAGTAAGCAAGTTCAAATTCCTTTGAGAAGGTATGAAACCCTCACTCCACCAGCAATGGTTAAACAGTACCACTACTATTTTTCTTCAAGGACATGACATTAAATAACCCACAATGTTTGATATGCCATCAAACAAAGAAACCAAACCAAAAATTATCAAATTAGTACACTTAGAAGATGATCTCTTAGGGTTTTATTTAACAGAAAATAAACTAATAAAAGATAAGATTTAGATTGTTTTAGGAATGCAAACTACAAGATCATTCTGTTGGATTATCTTGGTGGTATAAGATGTACACAAAATTCCCATTCATATTTATGAACTTTCCCAACATAAGCAGCATGCATTTCCAGTAAAAGTTAGCCAGTCAGAAATTATATAGAATGCATTTAAGGTCGTTTTCTTGAAATCAATTGCAAATTGAATTTTCTGAAATCAAGACCTACAGAGAGGATTAAAAGGAATACTACAGATTTTCTGCCACAAGGAGTATCTACTGAAACTACACTCTTTTCTACTTAGGATTTACCAATAGGGAACTAAACACCTAAAATGGCGACAGAATTTTATCACATTCTATGTTTTCTTCAACCTTAGGTTCTTCCATAATGTTTTCTCTGCACCAAGTAAAAAAAGAAAATTATGCCACTAATTCAAATAATTTAATTTAGTATGTGGTAGTAATTAACCCAACATTTCAGCTGCAGTATCCTCCGGCCTTCCTCAGGTGTTTCCTGTGTATCAAAGTATAGTAATGATCCAACCTGGGGTATCATTTTTAATAGTTTGACAGTTGATCAAACAGGCATCAAATAACTTTTTTTATCATATGGGTGCTAGAAGATGGTGACTGAGGGTCTAAATGTCCTGGGAATGACATTAAACTCTATCTGATGGTGAGGTTCCAGTTTTGGAGGTTTGGGGAATGTGGAGTGCCCCTTCATCACCATTGCTCCCTGGTCCAGTCTGACCCGGAGTGGTAGTACCTGTTAGGGTTCCATCTATGGGTTAAATAGAAAAATGTATTTATAAACAAAATTGTATTATCCAATAAGAATTGATTTATTTCAAAACTTTATTGGCATTAAATGACCCAATGAGGTTGATATGCCGTAAAACCAAACCAAACAAACACAATGTTTCGTCTGCTGTATCTTCCAACATTCCTCAAGTGTGTATCAAAGTATAGTAATGATCCAACCTGGGGTATCATTTTTAATAGTTTGACAGTTGATAAAACAGGCACCAAAGAACTTTTTAAGATCTCATTTATAGTTTTTTTTACATGTCTATCAAACAGATGATTTCCCAGGTTGGATCATCACTATACTTGAGGAAGGCTGGAAGAGGATACAGCAGCCGAAATGTTGTGTTAATAACTACCACAAATAAGATGAGGACAATAGTCTGAAAAATCATAATTATTTAAATCAAGCCTCATCTTAAAAATGCAGACTAATAATAAAAAAATGTCTTTGATAAAACTTTGTCAGACTTCTCAGAGGATAGATACTGGTAAGTTTAAAATATAAATTTTTCACATGGGAGAGTTGGGTAGGGGTAGTTTAAAAGTGTTTAGTCTGAAGCTTAAAATCTTTTTTCAATTTTAACATTTAAAGTTTAAAATGAAAATGTGTGCATTGCTGAGAAACTTATATAATAAAATGATGATGTCTAGACGAATGGACAGCAGATTGGATAAATCAGTGCCAATTTGTAACAAAATTATGCACTTAGTCTTGACAATGACAATGTACAAGAAATCCTTTTCTTCTTCTTCTTCTTCTTCTTCTTCTTCTTCTTCTTCTTCTTCTTCTTCTTCTTTCTACTTTTATATCATTATTTACTTGTCCTTTCCTTTTCCTTTCTTCCTTTAATTTTTCCTTTCTTTTTTTTGGTAATTTATGAGGAAGTGCGTCCCGGTCTCCTGCCTCAGAAATTGCTACCCAGTGACTATTAAAATAACGTCCCCAGCTATGTCGTCTCGGTGGTGTTACTTGAAAGAAAACAACCAACTTAGGGCATTAAATGTATTTTAGAGGGGGGGTCTCTTTTTTGATATGAACAAATGGAGATGGGTGGATAGATAAAAATAAACAAAGTAAAAAATGAACAAATTAGGTAGATGGATAGATAGATAGATAGATAGATAGATATCTTCATATCTAAACAAGAATTACGACAAATTTCTATAAATAAACAAGAATTACGACAAATTTCTATAAATAAATTTCTAAACAAATTACAATAAATGATTAAGAATTACAACAAAAAAAAAGAGAAGCCCCCCCCCTCTAAAATACATTTAACGCCCTAAGTTGGTTGTTTTCTTTCAAGTAACATCACCAAGATGACATAGCTGGGGACGTTATTTTAATAGTCACCGGGTAGCAATTTCTGAGATAGGAGACCGGGACGCACTTCCTCATAAATTACCTTTTTTTTTAATTTAAAAAGAAAACCTAATGTTATCTTTGTATTCTACTACCTCAAACACTTCCTTCCTTCTGTTCTCTTTTGTCTTCCTTCCTCTCTTCCTTATTTCTTCTCTCATTCTTTCCATTCTTTCCTCCTGTCTTCTTTTCCTTTCTTACCTCTACCTTTCCTTCTTTTCTTTCATTATTCCTTCATTCCCTCTTTCTTTCATTCCTTCCTTTCCATTCTCTCCTCTTTCCCTCTGTCTTCCTTTCTTTATTTCCTTCTACTTTCCTTCCTTTTTTTCTTTTCTTTACTTTTTCTTTTTTTCTTTCCTTCCTTGTTTCTTTTTCCTCTCTTTTCATTGTTTCCTCCTTCTATCTCTCTTTCTTTTTTTCTCTTTCTTCCCTTCTTTTCTTCCATTCTTATTTCTGTCCCTCTTTCTTTTCATTCTATCAATGTTTCTTTCTTTCATTCTTCCTTCCTTCCGCTAAACTTGCCAAAAAGCAACTTTGGGATAAACTGGTTATTCTCAGGGTCTATCTTCATGCTATGACTAAAATTGACTTTCTTATTACTGTCCTCCAAAACTACTTTAATTCATTTCCTCCTGTCTTGTGTAAAATAACACACATGTATTGTATATTAGATTTCTCTTCAGAGAGAGAGAGAGAGAGAGAGAGAGAGAGAGAGAGAGAGAGAGAGAGAATGTGTATCTCAGGCCAAAATGTCCTGATCAAAATAAATCATTCTATTTCTTCTCATACCCATTTGTCTATACTGACAATGACCAAAAATTGAAGACCTCGACACCAGTATATCATGGAGGCATGTGGTGTAATGGTTACAGTTGTAAGAAATGGACTCATCAACCCAAGTCCAAATCCCAGATGAGGCTGTTTGCATTTCCCATAGTGCTAATATGCTTTGGAAAGGTATGCATCCAACAACTCTCTCTCCAGCTAAGGGTAAATAGTAGGGCAGACTGGGCTATTTAACCTTGCCTAGCTAATCAGTCTAGGAGAAAGAAAACACTGAATTCAAACATTAAACTCCGCTAGTGTCGCATCCTGCTCGTGTGGAGGGGTTGGTATATATATATTTCTTATTATCATTTAGATATACTACAAAAAGTTCATTTTTATTTGAAATGATAATTTTGTCAGATTTTATAGGTTATAATTCTTTGGATAAATGCACCAGTAAGGAAGAAGGGCATCCCATAATGCAAGCTCCTCTTGCAAATCTATTACTACTGAATAGTGAATTCGATCCTCTCTGGATGCTCAATACTTGCAACCTTGTGTCACATCCTCATAGTGAAACTGAGAGCTGCAATACTGTTTTGCTGCCTAATGCAGAGTGCCACACCTATCATCATCTCCTTATTTTACCACACAGATCCCTGTGCTACTCATACGCTGAGTTGGCGAGAGCCAATATCAAACCAGGAACCTTGTGGTTCCTAGTCGGACGCTCTACTGACTGAGCTAAACCGGATAGTAAGAGAAATCTTGGGGGTATGAGGGAGTTCATACCTTTCCCAAGGGTATTAGTTTGAAAGGGAATTTAATAGCATTGTAATGATTATCTGTCCCTGTTTGGATCAATGTGGGGTCCAGAATGGTTATCTTTCCTTGCTGCCAGGTTTTCGCCAGTAGAGGGCTAGAGATTTAAGTAGTAGACCGGGAAATTCTAATTCTCTTCTCAGGCCAGCAACAACTTCACATGGTTTAGGCACTTGGTGCTTCTGCCCCTTAAGTGGGGGGGTTTGGCTCCCAACCAACTATCAGTAAATGGCATTCCTTCAGAAACTCTGTATCACTTCCTTAGGACATAAGTCGTACATTCTTTATATATGTTTAAGTATCTGTTCACTATGTATTACTGTACCTTTGTAAATATGTATTCATGTCTTGTATGGATTTCTCACATGCTCACAAATTAAAGTCTATGTTGTTATAATATATAACGTCTTTGTCAGAACATTTCATGTACATATATGTACCCACATTGAAAGGTTACTTTAAGCCTTCCAACTTATAAGAACTTTACTTCTTACAGCATAACTGGAGTTCAAACTAACTATGATGTCACAGTCCAGCACATTAGTTACTAAGTTAAACTAACCCTAAACCCTAACCCTAACCCCGTCTTCTTTTTTCCTAGTAGATCAAATAAATAAATAAATAAATAATTTATCAGTCAAGAGTGGTTTCCTTTGTTCATGTTAGACTTATAGGAAATATCCAAAAATCCTACTCTAACCAAGGAGATCTGGATCTTTAGTTGTTAAGTGAGTTTCAGTATTGCCAGATATTTGTTGGTGTCGTTATATAATTCAATATTTTATTCATAATAACTTTTCTGTATTTTGTAAATATTTTAATCTTGAAACCAAAATCATTTTTTAAAAATCAAAGGATTGTATATAAACACCAAACAATTGATTTGAATAAGTATAAATAACGTTGATTTTTTTTTCAGAATATAAGGTGTTTCAAAAACTACAGATTTTAAAGCTGTATATATCAAGATAGAAATAAACAATGTATGGATCATTAATTTTTCTGAATACAAGGTGTGTGAAAAAGTACCGAAAACCTCGTTATTTTTACACACCTTGTATATATATATATTTATATATATATATATATATCTCCAAAAAATGAAGAATAAGTACTCCCTGTTATTCAATAACACATGCCTGAAAAAAATATATACATATATGTGTGTGTGTGTGCATATGTGTGTGTGTGTGTGTATGTGATTGTAAAAATATGAACCAAATAGATATATATATTATACCGATGTATGTATGTATATGCAGGTGTGTGTCTTTTGATGTGTGCGTCGGTAATAAAATAATGTCAGGATAGGTCCACTCTGATCCAGTGTGGTAGTACCTGTTAGAGTACCATCTATGGGTTAAATAGAAAAAAAACTGAATTTGAAAAAAATGTTGAATACCATCAAGAATGAATTAAACAAAATGTCTTTGGCATAAAATAACCCAACAAAGGTTTACATGTTGTAAAATCTAACCAACCAACCCTTGGGAAAGGTATGAATCTGGTTCTTCATTCCCCAGCCATGAATAAATAGTAGAGTAAACTGGGCTTTCTAGCTTCCCTAAGAGCAAATCTTTAAGAGAAATTCTTAATCAAGCCCCTTACTATTATGGCAGGGTAACTTTCCAGGGTGGAGTGGCAAAGCCAGGAGTGTGTCCTGAATATGATATTAAACTGCATTTAATGGTGAGGTTCCAATTCTGGAGCTCTGGAATACCCCTTCATCGCTATTACTCCCAAGTCCACTGTTAGAGTCGCATCTATGGGTTGAATAGAAAAATCAGTTTCTTAAAAAATTGAATACCCCCTCAAGAATGAATAAAACAATAAAATAACCCAACAAGGGTTGACATGCCATAAAATCCAGGAGCTGGAGACCCAAAAACAGTCTGATATTGTCTTCAACCTCATTCTAGGAACTCCTATGGTGACACTGATGCCAAATTGTATAGCACCCTGTCCTTCCTTTGGATTACATCAGAGTTGTACAGAGAGATGTGCAGCATGGGCAACTGATGGTGTCTTCCATACAATCTTACCCAGACCTGTGGCACTGATGCAATGATCCATAATTTCCTGGAAGTGATGAATATCAGAAAGAAACAGTTATAATGGAGACTGTCCACAATGCTGTATTTTTTCCCTATCTATTTCAGAAATTTAATATTAAAAACTATATTAGAAGATTACTTGATACAAGAGCACTATATTGAATGACAGGATATTACTGTATAATAGGATTTAATTATCTTAAAGAATTGGCAAAGAGAGACATAAAAGTACTAAATTTCTGCTCAAAAGATCAAAGAGAGACAATTCTTTAAAGTGTTTAACAATTCAATAGAGCCATTGTTACTGCTTAGCAAGCATTTTGTATTAGAATTGATAAAAATGGATTTTGGTATGGTACACCCTTTGCCGAAAAGCAATCTTTTATTTGCCATTGAGACAGCATAGAAATAGAATGTATTATGTACAAGGTCTGTCTAGAAATTATGAAATCGTTAATGTAAAAGCAGCTGATCCAAGAGCAATCTCATCTTAATCAGTTTGTTACATAGTCTTTCTTAGGATTTGCATTGACAATGGCAAATGCTACATTCAAAGATGGGGACATTTTTATGATGTATGGAAAAAAAAAAAAAATAATTCAAGTAATTAATTTCCCAACTGCAAAAGTCTACTGACAAAATCTTCAACCACGTTCCATAAGCATCTCACCTGTAAAGAATCAGAATGGTCTCTCTGAACCTTCACTGCATACCGCATTAATAAATTTAAAATTAAAATCATAATTCATCTGGGTGCCTGAATTCATGGCTTCCAACATCCTGGTTCTTCACACTATGATTCAGACCAACCACCACTCACACAAAAGTTCAACACCGAAAATACATCTGGGACATCTCGCAAATAGCAGTCAGACACGCCAGGCAAGGCTTACGCTTCAAATCAGGTGAATATCTATCAGCACAGTTTCTTTAGGAAGAACTGTTGGATTTTTATAAGGTATAAAATGTATGCAAAATCTTCACTTCTATTTATAAACTTTCCAACATCAGCAGGCACTTCCAGTAAAAATTGGCCAATGAGAGATGAGGACATAAAGCATTTAAGATTGTAACTGTCCTCAATTCAATTACTGGTTGAACTTTCTGCTAACAACACCTATCTTTTGGATTAACACTAAAGGCATGCTACAGACTTGGACTTATACATATTACAAGGAACACTACAGACTAGGATATATATTTACAGAGTAAATCTACAGACTAGGATTAACCAACTGGATTCTATGACAGTACATAAAGTACCCTTATTTATTATTGCTAAGTTAAGGAAATCATTTTATCTGAAATTTTTTTCCCAGTTAATTTTTTATAATACCTTTTCTGGTTAAATTGAACTTAACAGACCTAAATTCCACCATTGTATGTCACCCCGCCGAAAGAAAAAAAAAATCAGGGAATTAACCAAATTTAATAAAATTTTCAGTGTTTATATATTAATAAATAAAAGATATAATGCACCAGTTATTTTATTTAAAAACTTTTACATTTTTTCAGGTCAGTTAACTTTGAACCACATATTTTTAAGAATCTGTGTTACGCCTCAAAGATACATGGTTCAAAGTTAACTGACCTGAAAAAATGTAAAAGTTTTTAAATAAAATAACTGGTGCATTATATCTTTTATTTATCAATATATCAACACTGAAAATTTTATTAAATTTGGTTAATTCCCTAATTTTTTGTATTTTTTTTCTTTCGACGGGTGTGACATAAACTCCTACAATGGTGATAAGGATTCTAACAAGAACCAACTTTTGTGTACACATTTCTTTATTTCACTTAAGTAAGATATCATTTTCTCCTTCTATTTAACTCTTCTTTTTCATATTTCTCTTTTTCTTCTTCTTCTTCTTCTTCTTCTTCTTCTTCTTCTTCTTCTTCTTCTTCTTCTTCTTCTTCTAGATGAAGAGTGAACTTATCTGCATTTGAAGAGTGGCGCTATCTTAAGGAACATTAGTGGCCACATGTGTCTTTCTTAAAATCTCAGCCTCAACTTACTAGACACCAACTTGTGGATTGTGAGTTATCTCATCTCTGCTACCAATTGTCAATGTGTTCAACATTAGTCTTATCTCCAGTGTGTTGCCAATACAATTTCGTTTCTCTTTTCATTGAAGAGTTCCTTCTTCAAAAACCGACATTTAAGTAGTGAAAAACGGTTCAAGGGAGATAACCCCCAATCCAGACAACTGATTAAATTTCAAAACCCTTTCTCTAACTTTTCATTGAAGCCTGATCACATGACCGAAAATCCAATCATGGCCAGTTTCAAAACTGACCTCAGGGTTCAATACTTGTCAGTCAAACCCATTTGACCTAATGTCTACGAATACATTTTCTATTCTACTTTCCAAAATCTGCATTAATCTATTAGTGAAGGGTGCTTAACATGCTATACAATGTGGTTGTTAATCTTGTTTTAGTATAAAGGAGTGTGTGTGTGTGTCTTGTGTGACCAATGCACAATCAGGATATAGTGACTTGTTCCCTTCTGAACTTTCTGAAAGATGGTTTCTATTCTTCTAGTCAAGAATTGACATGCAATAGTATCCAACCAATCAACCAACCAACCATTATCAATATTTCAGTAATCTAAATTAAGTGCTACCAGTTGTTTATATAAATAGAGTGAATGAAGATAAAGTTGCTAATTTCTCCACCATTTACTCAATTTGAATTCCGCCCTGTCAGCTGGGGCATTAGAATGCACCAACTGCACCTCTGCAGAGGGGTAAGACTCCCCCAAATGGGGCCACCTGTTGGCTGTGGGTGGCGACCCGTGATGCTTAAGGATAGAGGCCAGGTGGATGAGCAGTTCATGACATGCAATACTCCACTTTGGTCCTATCTTGGGTTAGACAGGCGGTCGGAGAGGCTCCCTTCGATCAATCGGTTGGTCACGTCAAGCCCTATCACCTATATGATTTTCCCAACCCTACTGCCTTTATAGCAAGCCCTAACCCCTTTTTATCATATGGGTGCTAGAAGGCGATGACTGAGGGTCTACATGTCCTGGGAATAACGTTAAACTCTATCTGATGGTGAGGTTCCAGTTTTGGAGGTTTGGGGAATGTGGAGCAGCCCTTCATCACCATTGCTCCCTGGTCCACTCTGACCCGGAGTGGTAGTACCTGTTAGGGTCCCATCTATGGGTTAAATAGAAAACATGAGTTTATAAACAAAATTGTATTATCCACTAAAAATGAAATTATTTCAAAACTTTGTTAGCATTAAACATTTTTTTTAACAATAGAAGTATTCAGCATAAAATAACCCAAGGGGATGACATGCCGTAAAACCCAACCAACCAACCAAATCAATTTGAATTGTTATCTAGTTATTTTTGTTCATCAATATACTTATGACTTATATATAATATCTCCAAGTACAACATCTAATTCTATGCTACTCTCAAAATAATAGAGATGACTTATTATCTAATAAATGGTGTGTCCTGAAAAATATACTGGGTTAAATAACACTATTATAATCTTAGACAAAAATTCAATTTTTATCAATTTAAAGTTGGTTGCTTGGATTTTATGGCATGTCAACCCTTGTTGGACTACTTTATGCTGAAGGCATTTGGTTTTATTCATTCTTGATGGGTATTCAGTCTTTTTTTAAACACATTTTTTCTATTTAACCCATAGACAGGAACCCTAACAGGTACTACCACACCGGGTCAGAGTGGACTTGGGAGTAATGGCAATGAAGGGGTACTCCATACTCCATGAGCTCCAAAATTGGAACTTCATCATTAGATGCAGTTTGACATCATATCCACTAAATGGAAAGTGTTTGTCATTATAGTTATTTACATTCAAAACAAAATTTAAGAGATTCAAAAATGTTTATACCATTCAATTATTTTATTCAATTCTATTTATATATTGATTGATTAAAAAAAAACTCATTGGTGTCTGTTACACTGACTATCACTGATGGCCCATGTCACCAGGTATATCGTGAAGATAATTTAAAAAATAAAATTTAAATGATAACAGCATGGATTTTTTTTTTCATTTGATATTTTAGATAGTAGACGTTAACATTTCTTTTCAGAGTAGCTGGATCAATGGAAGGTCTATTTTATTTTACATAGGGATTTAAATGGGGCATCCCACGAGGATTCAATTCTCGATTCAGTAATAATGGATCTGCGGACTAACTTAAAAATACTCCTCTACCCAGGCGACAATAATATCAGCATTAAGCGTTTTAATCGAAACTGACGTGCATGCATGAGCCACAATAATTTATCTATTCATTTGTCTAAGAAAACAAAATTGTTACAGATACTTTCTGTAATTTTCAGGTGAGTCACTATCATTCCAAAAGTTGATTGAACTGTAAATCTAATTCCTATGGATTGTATACCTAAAGAACTTGATATAATGTCCGATCTGAAATACTGTAGTAACAAAAACAGTAAGTTCAATAGTCTAAACAACTGTTGGAATGATGACTCTCTCAAAATTACCAAAAGGTATCTTTCATATTGCATTGTATACCTGAAGAAGGCAATAGAATGGATAGGCCAAAACATTGGTTAACCAATGAATAAATTGCTGGAACTATGAAACAAATATTTCTGGTTAAACAATGGATAAATTGCATGCACTATGAATAAAATGCTGTCTCCTCCTTTGAAAATAGCACCCCCACCCCCCCACCCTGCCACTCCTAAGGACAAAAAGCACAGGAGGAAGAACCACAACACAATACCATAAAACCCTGACCAGACCTTCAGTTGCATTGGCTTTATCAGCCATGAACATGCCTGCAGTCAACATGGACCCCTCCTTAATCTTCATTCAGGAAGCCAAGCCAAGATAATGATGATGATGATGATGATTTCTGTTTGCATTATTAAATTATTTAGGTTAACTAGTACAAAACAAAAAACGCCCTGAGGGGTGGGAGTTAAAAATTCAATGTCAGCAAGTTTGTACCCTAAGTCAGTAAAATCATCAAATTCATTTGATTGAAAAATAAAACAATTTGAAATGTAAACTTTAAATATGTATTCAAATAAAACAAACTATATATAGATATATAATACCAGTCATGTATTTATTAAAACTTGTTTTAAAAAACAATGAGGATTATCTAATGTTGCATGTTCAAATTTTGAGTGTATTTATTCTATGTTATGGCGATTTTAGGTAGTGTGTTGTAAGCAGTGACGTAGTTTTTGTTACAGACAAAAACCGGAAGCGAATCTCCATTATTAATAGATGTCATCATTCTAGAACTATGATAATAGATAATTAATTCAACTGAAATTTTTGAAATAAAAAAATAAAAATAAGATATGATATTTACTGTGGGCAAAGAATTTTGAATAAAGATATGCATATTTCACTAAGTCAGCAGGAGTTGAATGTCTTGTGTATTTCTAACTATATTCTTTATCCAAATTTACATCATGTTTTATCTAGAAGTGTCATATCATTTTATTGTGGAAATAGATTAATGCAAATATGAATATTGCAAATAAGAGGTACAGATGTTCAGAAGCAAATGTCTGCTTGCAAGTTTCAAGTGTTCATTACAACAAATTCACTGTTCTATGAATTTTCCTAACCCCTCCACCCTCACCTGAAGTGGTAGTATCTGTTAGGGTCCCATCTATGGGTTAAATAGAAAAAATAAGTTTTTAAAAAATGTGTTTAAAAAATTGAGTTTAAAAAAAAATTGAGTACCCATCAAGAAGGAATAAAACAAAACATCTTCAGCATGAAATAACCCAACTAGGGTTGACATGCCATAAAATCAAACTAAACAACTGCTATGAGTAGGATATGACACAAGGTCAATTTTTAAGTTGAGTACAACTGGTTTGAGTTCAGAGTTACCCGTCTTCTAAAATTAAAGAGCCCTGGGGAGGTCCTAGTTGGATTCATACTTTTCCCAAAGGTATGAAGGCTATTAATTGCCTAAAGTGTTGTATGATACAAATGGTTGGTTGGTTGCATTTTACAGCATGTCAACCCTTGTTGGGTTATTTTATGCCAAAGACATTTGTTTTGTTTATACATGTTAGGTATTCAAAACATTAAGCTTTTTTTAAATCTATTTAACCCATTTAACCCTAACAGGTACTACCACTTTGGATTAGAGTGGATCTGGGAGTAATGTAGATGAAGGAATATTCCACACTCCTCAGAGTTCCAGAATTAGAACCTCATCACTAGATGTAGTTTAACATCATACCAGGACACTAAGACCCTCAGCGAAAAGATTGCAAGTCCAACATCAGCTCCCTTGTCACATTCTTTTTTTTCTCTTGGCCATGGTCTGAAATTAACACAAATTCAACAAAGATTGGGAAAAGGCCAAAAGACTCTAAGCAGGGCTGACTGACCTGCATAGTTTGATGTTTTACTCCTACCGAAAAGAAAAGAAAAGAAAAGAAAATCCGTGCAGGACTTGAAGAATATAAGCAGTCAAGATATTCAAAAAAAAAAGTTGGATATTTCCTGTGCAGTTTGTAAAGCCTTCCCAGATCTTTTAATCCACTCATTGTCATTCACCGATTTTCCTTTCATTGCAGCCTGCATGTGCTCAGCATTTTGGGCATGTCTTGCTTGCTAAAGGTCATCCAGAATACGCAAGTCTTATACAAAACCCTGTGAACACACCAGTTACACAATTCACAAACTTACTCAACAGCATCTTATTGTTGATTGTTCATGAATGTGCAATAAGCTATCCTCTGATTGATTATATCAAAGCTACACAACAAAAAGAAGACAGAGCTTATATTAATTATCACTCATATGGAGGCGCGTGGTCTAATGGTTAGAGTTGTAGGAAATGGACTCGTCAACGCGAGTTCAATTCTTGGATGAAGTCGTTGGCATTTCACATGGTGCTAATACCCTTGGGAAAGGTATGAATCCAATTCTCCCTCCAGCTATGGATAAATAGCAGGGCAGACTGGACTTTTTAACCATGGCTAGTTAATCAGTCTAGGAGAAGGAAAACTCTGAATTAAAACTTGTTAAACTCCGCTTAAGAAATTGACCTGCTCGTGCAGAGGGGTTGGTAAATATATATATTAATTTTCACTCTAAAATACACTAGGATTTATTTCAGGGGATGCCGAATGTTTGCGTCGGATGATGAGACTGTAAAGAATACTTATTTCTTTTGTCTGTCTGCCACTCTCAACTAGGGCTTATTTCAAGGGGAGGGCTTATATTAAAATCATCCTGAAAAATCAAGCTAGGTCTTATTTTGCAGGTAGGTCTTATTTTGGGGGAAACACGGTAGTTCTAAAAGTACTTTCTAGATAGACCTTCTTTATAATAAGCTTTGTTAAGTACAAGGCCAGAAGTTTAAGTCACCTAGTGAGAATCAAACTCACTAAAAGCAGTTTACTAGATTAACACTTCCACCATGCAAGGCAACCTTGTCATGTACTAAGCTTAGCTTAGTTTAACACAAGGCCAAAAGTATGGGGCACCCAGTAAGAATCAAACTCACTAATAATGGTCTATTAACTGAGCTCGTTAACCATTATACCATATGATGCACCCTTGTTATCTAAGCTTGGCTCAGTTTAGCACAAAGCCAAAAGTATGGGGCACCCAGTGAGAATCAAACTCATTTTATTAGATTAACACTTGAATCATTTCATTATGCAGGGCAACCTTTTCATTTACTAAGCTTAGTTTTAGCACAAGGCCAAATGTATGAAGCACCCTGTGAGAATCAAAATCACTAATAATGGTTTGCAAGCCTAACTATTTAACCCTTACACCATGCAAGGTAGCAACATTTATTGAGGAGTCACCCATTTTATTCCATTATTTTTATCAATTACTTTTATATTTATCACAAACAAGCAAAGCTTAGTTTGGCACAAGGCTATAAGTATGGAGCACCGAGTGAGAATCAAACTCACTAGTAACCATTTACTAAGCATGGCTTATTGTGGCACAAGGCCAGATGTATGGAGCACCCTGTGAGAATCAAACTTGCTAGTAGTCATTTACTAAGCATGGCTTATTGTGGCACAAGGCTAGATGTATGGAGCACCCAGTGAGAATCAAACTTGCTAGTAGTCATTTACTAAGCATGGCTTATTGTGGCACAAGGCCAGATGTATGGAGTACCCAGTGAGAATCAAACTCGCAAGTAGTCATTTATCAAATCTAGCTTAGTTTGGTACAAGGCTAGAAGTATGGAGAACCCAGTGAGAATCGAACTCACTAGAAGTCATTTACAGTGACAAGAAATTTATGTAAGCTAAATGAATGATTATAATCAATAAACAGTTTATTGATTTATTGTTGAATTCATAATATTCAATCACCATTGATAAGAAAACATTGACCTTACATAAACGAATAGTTGAATGGTTTCAATTAGAGATTCTAACACTGAAGGAAAAGTTTTCTTTTTTCATTTCATTCTTAAAACATAAATTTGAACAACAATACTGCAAAACAGCAGCAGTGCAATCAACAAAGTTTTCATCAGATCATGACCCCAAGGCCAGGCAGAGTTTCAGGGCTGAAGCATCATTTCCACTAACCCAGGATACTGAAGGTGTAATGACAGATATCAGCAGGCTTTGTTGGTTTTTCATCACAGTGTAAGCATGCTAGATGCATACAGGTACAAACTCCATCTGTTCTCTTAATATTATTTTCGCTTTTTGTTAATGACAATCTGGGTCTAGTATTATCTGCGTTACTTGGACTATTGTCCTCATTTTCATTGTTATCTGTACAACGTTTCAGCTGATGTGCACTCCGGCCTTCTTCAGGTATTTCTTGTCAGACTCGGGAACCTTCTATTCGAACTTGGGAACCTGAAGAAGGCCGGAGGGCATATCAGCCAAAACATTGTACAGATAACAATGAAGATGAGGACAATAGTCCGAATAATGTAGATAATACTAATCATCAAGCCTCAACTCAAACATTCAGAGAAATCTGAGTCTAGTCAGATATTACAATCACAGGGTCACATTCAATGGTATTATGACTAGAGGGTTATCTAGTAGTTGTCGGGTTGGCCTAAAGTCGGTATCAGCCAATCAGTGAGGGAGTCTATCCCCTTTTCAATAGCGCTAGACCAAGGAGATTATTTTAGCGTCTGAGGTGGAGTGCCACACCTACCATCCTTACTTTACCGCACAGATCCCTGTGCTACTCATACGCTGAGTTGGTGAGGACCGGTATCAAACTAGGAACCTTGTGGTTTCTAGCCAGATGCTCTACCAAAAAGTAACAACAGTTGAGCTTGGAAAGTTTACAGTGAATGGTATTTCCCCAAGCACCTTCATAAACAAGGCTTCTTATATATATTTACCAACCCCTTCACATGAGTAGGATGTGGCAGAAGGTCAATTTCTTAAGTGGAGTTTAACAGGTTGGAATTTAGAGTTTTCCTTCTCGTAGACTGGTTGTCTGAATAAGGTTAAAGAGCCCATTCTACCCTACTATTTACCCATAGTTGGAGGGAGAATAGTTGGATACATACCTTTCCTAAGCATATTAGCACTATATGATAAGCAAACAGCCTTGTCCAGGATTTTAATTTGTTCTGTCATGTCCATTTCCTATGACAGTAACCATTACACAACACAACTCCATCAACAATAATTATATGCTGGGAAATACAGTTATATATTGTAAATACAGTGTGTATATATATATATATATATATATATATATATATATATATATATGTTATGTATAAACTTTGTTCTTGTTTTTTTTTTTTTTTTTTGTATTTTGAAGCATTGGAAAAAAAGAACAAAAACAAAAAAAAACAGAACAAAAAACAGAATTTTAATATTCAACTGTTGTTCTGTGCCTGGTTCGATTAATTCTGATATTTCGGGTGAACCTTCACCCTTTTTCAAGGTATAGGGAATAGAGACTATCTGGATAAAAATGAAATTGAACATGGTAATCATTCGAAATTCAGCATGACTGTTCGATGATTATTGTCATAATAAAGAGTAAAATCATAAAACTTAAAATTTAATTTGTAAGACAAATTCTGAGGAATATTTTAAATTGTATTTTAAATAATAATTTAAATGTTGGTTGTTAGTTGTTTTGTTTTATGGGATATCAACTTTTCGGGTCATTTACTACCAAATCATGTCATTTTGATAAACAAACTCAGGATGTTTACAATTTTTCGTACTTACATATCAAAAATTCTTGAAATGTTCCAATAACTGGATATTGTTGGAAATACTTGAAATAAATTTTGTCTCACAACTAATTGTTGAGTACACAGACTACTTACATCCAGTTGGGCCTTCGACTAAAGATTAAAATACTGGATTTTGTCCGTATTAGTAACCGTTAATTTTTTTTTATCGTGGTTTTAGAAAATAATTAGTTAATGAACCCCTCGCCTCCCCCCAAAAGAAAAACAGTTTCTAAGGACATTCATCAATTTTATTGTTATTTCTAACCCTTTAAAACTCTAACAATAAAAATTAATAAATGAATTAAAGAATTAAAAGTCATTTTATTCGAATGAAAATGTTAGTTTAATTTATACAAATATGTAACCGTAAACTGATTTTCATGATATTTTTATTTACAATTAAAATATTTTTTTAATAATGTAACCGTAAAGCGTTAATTTTGATTTTCTACAATTTTTATGCATTACAAAAATTAAAATTAAAATGAGTGTACTGTACAATTTAAGCATATGGACAAATTAAGTCTGGAAAAAAAAGCCCTTATTCATATTGTCGGCTATTTATTGGCTATACGTAGCAGTTTTTTTTTTTTTAACTCACTGTAAAAAATAATTTAATCTATAAAAACACATACACATTACATATTCAGAAAGATTTCATCTTATTTCTAAAGAATAAATATTTTAAATTGGACCATAAATAGGCTAGAGATTCCGAGCTGACTGGCATAGACTGCACTGCTTGTATCGCGATAATAAAAGGCTATCCAAAGCCATTTTTTAAAATTGTTTAACTCTCTGTAAAAAAACGATTCAATTGATAAAAACTCATACAAATTACATATTCAGAAAGATTAATTTCTTTTCTTTCTTACGATATAAAAATTGTTAAAGATTGGACCATAAATAGGCGATAAATTCTGAGCTGAATGGCTTAGACTGCAAAGTTAATTCACTAAAATCAAAACTTCGCTGTTGATATCGTTGTAACAATAAGCAGGCAGAGACAATATTTTATTATCAGCAGGGACTGGTATATGGACAGTTCTGCAAATTGGGTGATTTTGGATTAATTAATTCAATTACACCCCTTAATCAGTAAAAATCAATAATCAAATTTGGCGGGTTTCTTAGTTAGAAGAATATTAATGTGTATGCAAGATTTAAGATTTGAGTGACCTCCCATTTTGGAGTTATACATCGACACGTACATACCAACATCTCTCCTTTATATATTTATTTTTATATATATATATATATATGTGTGTGTGGTTGTGTGTGTGTGTGTGTGTGTGTGTGTGTAAAAGTAGTTCTGCATATATAAACTTATGTAATATCAGAAAGATATATGGCTATGATTGGTGTGTGTGTGTGTTGTGTGTGTATATATATATATATATATATATATATATATATATATATAATATATATATTTGTGTGTGTGAAAGTAGTTCTACATATATAAACTTATGTAGAATCAGAAAGATCTATGGTTATATGTGTGTGTGTGTATATATATATATATATATATATATATATATATATATATATATAGAGAGAGAGAGAGAGAGAGAGACAGAGAGTTTTATTGTGTGTGCATGTAAAAGTAGTTCTACACATATAAACTTAGGTAGTATCAGGAAGATCTATGCCTATGATTGTGTGTGTGTATATATATATATATATATATATATATATATTATATATATATATATATTTGTGTGTGTGTAGTAGTTCTACATATATAAATGTGTGTGTGTAAAAGTAGTTCTACATATATAAATTTATGTAGTATCAGAAAGATAAATGGCTGTGTTATATATATTATATATATATATATATATATATACATGCACAGAGAGAGAGAGAGAGAGAGAGAGAGAGAGAGAGAGATTTGTGTGTGTGCATGTAAAAGTTTCTACACATATAAACTTATGTAGTATCAGAAAGTGTGTGTGTTATATATATATATATATATATATATATATATATATTTGCCCATACATGGATATGGATGTATCAATATATTTTATGTGTATATATGCATACACTTAATGCATATAAATATCTATCTTACCTTAAACGCAAAACAACAACATATGATGCTGATTAGACATGTGTAACTAAACAGAGTGAAATATTTCTCTTTCTTTTTCAACGTGGCACCCTCATTTCTTTTGCTAAATATGAAAAGAAGATTATTGTTTCCATGGAGATCTGAAAATGTATTCGCAGAGAAATGACTCATGAATAGGCAATGTAAAACTGAAGCTCAGTGCCGACTTTGGCAGTGGCAAAAAAATCCTGATATTTAGATTCGGTTTATTTTTTCTGTCTTTGGGTACAAAACAAAAAAAATAAGGACCACTCAAAGATAATATTTATATCATATATCATTTTTAATTCAAAAGATTTTTTCATAGTTTTATTTTTGTTTCTTTGTTTTGTTTTTTGTTTTCAGCTGGGGTCAGAGGTTAAACTTTGATTTCGCATTTACTAAAATAAATAAATCAGAAGCTCTGATTCGATCAAATCGTTTTATTCTATTGTCTTTTCATATCCAAATTCTCAAATTTTGGAGCCCTGGGAAATATGGAGTACCCCTTCATTGCCATTACTCTTAGGTCCACTCTGACCTGGAGTGATAGTACCTGTTAGGATCTCTTCTATATGTTAAATAGAAGAGAATGAGTTAACAAAGGGGTGTTCAGAAAGATTGAATTAAAAAAAAAAAAAAGAATGAATAGAAGAAAATGTCTTTGGCATAAATGCCCCCCCCCCAAAAAAAAATGAAAAAGAAAAATGAGTTTTAAAAAATGTGTTTAAAAAAAAAAATACACATCAATAATGAATAAAACAAAACATCTTCAGCATAAAATGCCATAAAATCCAACCAACAACCAACCAACCAACCAACCAACCAACTACTCCATCCTTTTGTGTTATTGTGAATTATTCATACCTATCTGTTCACTTCTATCTCAGCTTGTTCATACCTACCTGTACATAGATATATTGGCTGGGTTATTCCTATTGTTGTCTACCTATATCTATCTCACCTTGTTCTTATCTACTTCTGTCAATTGATAACTATCTCGACTTGTTTATACTTCTAATCTTCTATTCATATCTATTTTGACATGTTTATATCTTCTTTGAATCTTCCTCTGTCTATTCATACTTATCTCACTTTGTTGATACCCCCTTCTCATCTCATCCCTGTCTGCCTCTTTCCCTTCCTATCCGTCTCGCTTCGTCCTGTCTGCCTTTCTCACTTCCTATCCATTTCGCCTTGTCCCTGTCTGCCTCTCTCTCTTCCCTTCCATCTCGCCTCATCCTGTCTACTCTCCCTTCTATCCCTCGCCATCTCGCCTCATCCCTGTCTGCTCGCCTCTATCTCCTTCTCCTGTCCCTGTCTGCTCTCTCACTTCCTATCTGTCTTCTATCTTCTCACCTTGTCCCTGTCTGCCTCTCTCACTTCCTATCTGTCTCGCCTCATCTGTCTACCTCTCTCTCTTCTTATTCGTCTCACCTCCCTGTCCCTGTCTGCCTCTCTCCTTCCTATCTGTCTCGCCTCATCTGTCTACCTCTCTCTCTTCTTATTCGTCTCACCTTGTCCCTGTCTGCCTCTCTCCCTTCCTATCTGTCTCGCCTCATCTGTCTACCTCTCTCTCTTCTTATTCGTCTCACCTTGTCCCTGTCTGCCTCTTTCCCTTCCTATCCGTCTCGCCTCATCTCTGTCTACCTCTCTCTCTTCTTATTCGTCTCACCTTGTCCCTGTCTGCCTCTCTCCTTCCTATCCGTCTCGCCTCATCTCTGTCTACCTCTCTCTCTTCTTATTCGTCTCACCTTGTCCCTGTCTGCCTCTTTCCCTTCCTATCCATCTCGTCCCTGTCTACCTCTTTCATATCTGCCTCTTTCTTTTCATTCTCTTCTTGACTTCATATTTGCCTATCTCTTTTGTCATCCTCTCTCTTTCTCCCTTTCTTTTACTCTATCTCTCCTATGTCTCTCATCATTTCCTTTTAATCTATTGATTACTATCCCTTTTCTTCTTTTTTCCCTCTCTACCTTTTCATTCTTCTATTCTCTTTTTCTTCCTCTCTATCACTTATACCTGTTTCTCTTACTCTATTTTTCCTTAATTGCCCTTTTCCTAAAGATTTTTCTAAATTATATTCATAAATTATAATTTTCAATTTATTCCTAAATTACATTATCTTCCTCTCAACTATTTAACTTTTGTTCGCATTGATTTTTTTCTTCTCTGAAATTCACTTTATTTTTCTTCTTCTTTTCAATGTTTTTCATTTTTCTCTATGCTCTTTCAACTTTTTAAAAAATTCTCTTTCTTTGATCTTTCTCTTTCTTTGAAAATTCACTTTATTAGATTTTTTTTTGTCACTTTATTTGAAACTTCACTTTCCTTCTCCTTTCTTTTTTCTTTCTCTTTTCTCCTCTTCCTACCTTCTTTTCTCTCCTCCTTCTGCTACTGTTTTCTATTTTCTCTCCTCCTTCTCCTACTCTTTTCTCTTTTCTCTCCTCCTTCTCCTGCTGTTTTCTCTTTTCTCTCCTCCTTCTCCTGCTGTTTTCTCTTTTCTCTCCTCCTTCTCCACCTTTTTTCTATTCTGTCCTCCACCTTCTCTACTTTTTTCTCTCCTACCATTTCCTTCTCTACTTTATTTTTTCTTTCTTCTCTCTTCTTCCTCCCTGTTTTTCTTTTCTCTCCTTTTCTATTTACTTTTTATTAACTTTCTTCTTTCCTCTTCCATTTTTCTTTTCTTTTACTCTAGCAAATCATTCTCTATTTTCTCACTTTAATCTATGTTTGTGCATCTGTTTGTCATTCTGTTTGTGTGTGTGTGTGTCTCTCTCTCTCTCTCTCTCTCTCTCTCTCTCTCTCTCTCTCTCTCTTCTCTCTCTCTCTCTCTCTCTCTCTCCTAGGTAAACACTTCCTGTTATGTTTCTTCAGGATATTCATCATTACTGGTAAAGATTATGCACCTGCTGGCTAAAGTATGTAATTCTGAAATAACAGTGCAATAGATAAAAATACAAGCTTCCCCACATACCCATCATCAATTGTCCTTATTAATTGCAACATTGCAAAAAAGAATATCCCAGCTAAGGGCACACTGTGAAATAATGAGGCAACCAAAACCCAGTAGAATGAAATAAAATATAAAAATTGTCAATTTTTAATGCTAGAATCCAAGGAGAATTACAAAGCCTATAACATTCAATCAGCATTCCATGGTTTGACAAAATAGAACATAGAAATTGGTTCATGTTAAATTTTGTCTAAATATTTTCGGAAGAGTATTGTTGCTATTATATATTGATTTTTAGGAATCAATTAAAGAATGGCTCCAAAAGTCACTAACTGAGTCTCTTTGGAGATGAAAGTGCTGGTGAAATTATCATTAAAGATCATCTGGAATTTGTGGGTTCAATTCTTATGCCAAACAGAGCAAATATAATATAAACTATAAAGAAATGTACCATGAAGAAGATTTGATATCTTAGTTTTTGACTAGTATTTCTATTAGTAGATAAGTAGTAATATCATCTTGAATTTTTATCAAATGAAGCATTGTTAGCCTTTATCAATTTTCTTACAAATATTTCTCTTTCATCTTAATTTCAATTGCTTTTCATCACAACTACTCAGACCATCAGTCTATGACCATCAGTAAACAAGTAGTAATATTATCTTGAAGTTTTAGTAGATGAAGCATTGTCAGCCATTATTAATTTTTGACTATTATTTCTTTCATCTTAATTTCAATTGCTTTTCATCCCATCTACTCAGACCATCAGTCTATGGCCATCAGTAAACAAGTAGTAATATTATCTTGAACTTTTATTAGATGAAGCATTGTCAGCCATTATTAATTTTTGACTATTATTTCTTCATCTTAATTTCAATTGCTTTTCATCCCATCTACTCAGACCATCAGTCTATGGCCATCAGTAAACAAGTAGTAATATTATCTTGAACTTTTATTAGATGAAGCATTGTCAGCCATTATTAATTTTTGACTATTATTTCTTTCATCTTAATTTCAATTGCTTTTCATCCCATCTACTCAGACCATCAGTCTATGGCCATCAGTAAACAAGTAGTAATATTATCTTGAACTTTTATTAGATGAAGCATTGTCAGCCATTATTAATTTTTGACTATTATTTCTTTCATCTTAATTTCAATTGCTTTTCATCCCATCTACTCAGACCATCAGTCTATGGCCATCAGTAAACAAGTAGTAATATTATCTTGAATTTTTTTAAATGAAGCATTGTCAGCCATTATTAATTTTTGACTAGTATTTCTTTCATTTTAATTTCAATTGCTTTTCATCACAACTACTCATACCATCAGTTTATGGCCATCAGTAAACAAGTAGTAATATTATCTTGATCTTTTATTGAATTATTAATAAAAATTATTTGTTTGTGATGCCTCATTGGGCATATACTCTTTTTTCTACCTTTTCACATCAACCTTTAATGCACAAACAAAAAAGAATGTTTGCACAGAACACTGTTAATATAATAATATCTATATACAGATGAAATTTTGTTAATTAGTTCATCTGATAGTTCCCAAAAATGCCTTCTTAAATTCTTCTTCTTACCATTTTTTTCTGAAATAATCCAAATTAATCTTAATTAATTTGTGGCAATTTGTTCCTGAAAAAAATTTGTTCGCAAAAAAAATCCAATTGGTTGATAGACTTAGATTTTGAAATTTGCCTTGACAGTATTGTGTTAGTATAACATTCAGTTCTAAGACTAACAACAACAAGAAAGGAATTAATATTTCCTTTAATTCAAACAATTTATTGGCTAGACATAAAACAACAAACAACAATATAAAGTCCTTCCTGTATATAAAGTTGAGTTTAAGGGACTTACTGGCGCATTGGAGAAAATATCTTAGGGTGATTTCCTTGAGCCCCTGAATTCATTGCCTCGTGGTACCGCAGGTGGAATCTGTCTGACCACTTTTTGGATATTGCGCCAAAACTCTGGGCTATCACGTGATTGGTATATCCAATCACAGAGCCTCTCCCTCACTCACTCTATATACAGGAATAACCATTTTACTGACCCAACAACAGTAAGTTTTTAGTTTTATCAAAAAAGTGTCCACCATAATTAGTAATTCCATTAATTATTTTCAAAGTGTCAATCAGATCAGCTCTCATTCTTCTTTCAAGTAAACTAGTTAATCCTAATTTCTATAATCTCTCCCTGTAATTGTAATCTTTTACTCTTTTTATTAATTTTGTCACTCTTCTTTGTATGCCCTTCAATTTTCATGTCTAGACACTGGCTCCCAGGCCTTAGTACAATATTCTGCATGAGGTCATATTGGAGTTTTGTATATTTGCAGGACAGCATTTGCCTCTCTTCAGATGAAATTTCTAACCATTCAGCCAATCATTTCATTTGCCCTCGATATAATAAGACAAAATATGTTTGTCAGCTTTAAAAGTAACATCAAAGCCAACCCTTAGATGAAGTATTGTCAGCGATTATTAATTTTTGACTAGTATTTCTTTCATCTTAATTTCAATTGCTTTTTATCACAACTACTCATACCATCAGTCTATGGCCATCATTAAACAAGTAGTAATATTATCTTTTAGTAGATGAAGCATTGTCAGCCATTTAGTTTTGTTTTAATGGTTTGAATAGTTACAATTGATAGGTTTTTTTTAATGCTTTAGATGAAAGTAATATGAAACTGAACTTTTTGTCTGAACTTGTAAAGCAAGATTTTATTACTATTATACATTTATTCATTTTACAACAATTTCCTTTTCAGTTGTTGGATTTTCCGCCCATTTTCTGTCTAAATTTATAAGATGAGATTTTACTATTATACATTGATTTATTTTTTAAACAAGTTTCATCTTATCTTTATTGCAACGCTTCCTTTTCATAAGGGATATTGTCTTTTGCCAGATTTTTGTATATTTCTTTCCAAACATTTTCTAAATTACTCTGTTCAGCAAAATAAAAGAATTGCTTTTTTGTTTTTAAAAGTGCCAAGATGAAATGAAGAAGTAGAGAACTTTAGAGTGAAAATAATGATTTCATTCTTCTTCTTTTTTTTTCTTTATTTTTTTTTTATCATTATAAGATAATCCTTAGATGTCTTTCTGTTCTTAAATGGCTTAAATGCATGGAAGAATTTTTACAGCCACTATTGGTAATAAAGATAAATATGAATCTTGAAATAGATATGTTATTAAAATGATTATATTCATGTCTACTTTTAAAGATTTTCTTTATCTTTTATTGTTTGTTTTTTTTGCCCACACAAGTTTTTCTTGTCTTGTGCGTGTGTTTAATAAATTTCAGAAATCGACTGTGTTCTCTACAACAATGACAGAAGCAGAAAGGAGAGAAAAGAAAAACAAGCTGGATGTGGCCTGCATATAAAATGCATTATATCTCTACACAGTTATACAGAAGAATTACTGTAGCCTCATTTTGATTCTCTCCTCATCCTTCTTCCCTCAGTATTTCTTTGACACTCTGTCTGCCTCTCCTCCTCCTCCTTCTTATGCATCAACATCTCTCACCAACACCCAGTCCTTCTCTATACATATTGTATTATTATTTTATTCCTTGCAAGTTTTTCACACCAGTTCTAATAGGCGGTTTTTCACTGGAGTCTGAGTGACAGCAAGTCTTCTTGGATCTCCAGTACTCTTCTGAGTATTCCAGTTGATCTCAATAATAATGTGGTCTGTATAGTCTCAATTCTTCCTCTGATCTTTATTTCCTCCAGTTATTTTTTGTCAAACCTTTGGGAATTGTTTGAAGCACACTGGTCTATAAAATCTTAAGGATGTGGGGCTATTTTCATATTTGCCTGGAGAGTTGTCTGCCTGTATAGTGTCGCTGGTTCCCGCTAAGGGCCTGGTATATTTAAGCGGCGGATTTGGACTTCTCTGCCTCTCTTTGCCTGCTGCTTGACCTATGAGACACAATGAGGTAGTCTTATGACTACCCCTTTCTTGTTGGGACTTTGCCCCCCCATTACATTACTGTAAGTGATTTATACAGCATGGACTATTCTTAGTCTCATGTCTGTTGCTTTTATGTTTATCCTTTTTACATGTAACTTTATATTACTTATGTATGTATGTATTATGTACCCTGTTTATTCTGTGCTGTTATATAAAATGTTTTGTCCCCCAACCTGAGTCGGAGTTTGTTTGCGTTCCAACGAGTTATGACTTTGTCATAACCTTTGAATCTTACAAGGAAAATAAATAATTATTATCATTATCATCATTATTATTCCTATTCCTTGTGAGTTTTTAATGGAGTCTGAGTGACAGCAAGTCTCCTAATGTCTCTTCTAAGTATCTTTGCTCGTTGTAACAGTCCTCTGGATGGTCTTGATTCTTCCTATGAACTCCAGTTCACCCAATCTCTTTCCCAGGTACTTACCTATTTTTTTGTTTTATTTTATTTTCACTCTGGAACAGCAAAATCCACTAGATGAAAACTGCTTTAGTTAATTAACATTGGGTCTGTAAGGTTTTAAGTCATAATTGAACATACAACTCCGACACATTTCTGAGACAAAACATTTTATATAATACAGCACATGAATAAACAAAATACATAAACAATGAAAAATAGAATAGTGTACATAAACATACATACATAAAAGTCACTGACAAGATAATATAAAAGTACACATAATATAAAGGTACTGACATGAGACTAAGAATAGTCCATGCTGTATAAATCACTTACAGTGACTAGTAGCCGGCGTTGAGGGCCGAAGCCCCAACGAGAAGAGAATGACAATTGTCTAACCTATGTGGGTACCTATGAGGAGAGGTAGAAAAGAGGAAGAGAAGTTTAAATTAGGCGCTATATACTATAGGCCCTGGTGGCCGGCACGTAAATCCAGTGAGAAGATAACTCTTCCAGGCAAAGGGAAGATAATCTCCACAGGTCTGACCTTCTGGTTATGATTGGGTGATCTGTTTGTCTTAATTTCATGGGTCTTATTTTCTTGGAAAGATTCTGGTTTGTGCATATACCATTTGTCCGCATGGCCAAATTTTAGTCTCTTGTCCTATTCCCAGTGAATCAGTTTTCTGACCCAGTCGTGTTTCTTATATTCCTCTTCAGCCTGTTTGCTGCATTCACTTATTACTATTATTTCATTCCTTGAGAATTTTTCACACCCACCTTAACTGGTGGTCTTTCACTGTAGACTGAGTGACAGCAAGTCTCCTCAGACCTCGAGATTATTATCATTAATATCATTTACTTCTTATATGTTTTTTTGCACCAGCCATAGCTGATGGTTTTCATGGAAGTCTGGGTGACAGCAAGTCTCCTCAGTTTTTCAGAACTCTTCTAAGTATTCCAGTCAATTTCAGCAATACTGTGGGTTGAACCATCTCAATTCTTCCTTTGATCTCCAGTCCCCCTAGTCTTTTCCCAGATTCTTTGGGGTTGTTCTGAGGGCTTAAACAATGAGTAGTATCACAGTCACTTTCATTTTCCATAATTTCTTCAGCTCTTTGACAATATCCAAGTATCAGTCCAGTTTTTTTTTTCTGTCTTTTATTTTTCTTCTGTAGTCTGCTGGAATGGCTAAAACTGCTAGATAACATGTTCTTTGTTTTCTTGTTAATTAAAACTAAGTCTGGTCTTCTGGCCTGGACAGGGTGATCCATTTGTATTTTAAAATCCCAGAGAATTTTGTGTCTCTTGTTTTTTAGCACAGATTCTGGTTTCTGCATATACTATTTGTCATCATGGTTAGACTCTTGCATAATTCCCTGTGAATTACTTTCCCCATCAATTCATGCTTCCTCTTGTACTCCTTTTGTGTCAGTTTGCTACATTTGCTTATTATGTGATTAACTCATCCCTCTGTCTCTCTCCACATAACCTACACCTACTATTCTCTGGCATATTATTATCATTATTATTAACATTTTGCTACTTGTGAGTTTTCCCACTAGCACTAGAACAGGGGGTTCGAAACAAGACGGCGATGGCAAAATCCGCGGATGTCAAGACGGTTGGCCCATTCGCACACGCCGCTGCGTATGAAACGATGACAAGCCCCACCAACGGAGATGGCGGACCGCCCTGCCGAATGCAACAGCCACCACTACTAGCGACAGACAACCGCTATGGCAGGCTCCAGCGGAACGAAAAGAGACGCCTTTTGTAATACCGTGGTGACACCAGTCGCGGTTCCGGCTTAGAGGCTTTCCGCCATTATCGTGTGGAGGCAGCTTGGCACCGCTGCTCGTTCGAGCAAGCACGCGAACCGTTGCTCCGATCCCGTGGTTCCTCTCGTACTGGACGGGATAGCCGTGGCCACGGACGACATAACACACATGCCGATCGGTAGGATAAAACTAACCTGTCTCACGACGGTCTTCATGGAAGTTCAAGTGACAGCAAGTCTTCTCAGTTCTCCAGAACTCTTGTCAGTATTCTAGCCAATCTCAGTAGTGCTGTGATCTGGACATTCTCAATCCTTTCATATATCTCCAATTCCTCTAATCTCTTTTCCACGTTCTTTATGATTGTTCTAAGAACTTCAACTATGATTGGTATCACTGTCACCTTCATGTTCCATGATATTTTTCAGTTCACTAGCAAGGTCCAGGTATTTATCAATTTGTTTACTTTCCTTTAATTTCCCTCTGTGGTCCATTGGATTGGTGAAGTCCACTAGCTGACAAGTTCTTTTATTCTTGTTAACACTAATAAGATCTGGACTTCTGGACTGTTTTTTTTATTCCAGGGGATTTTGTGTCATATATATATATATATATATATATATATATATATATATACATATACATACATATACACATACATATGTAAGTTGAAAATGGAAATGAATCCGACAATATGTTGAAAGGAAAAATAAATAAAGTAAAGAAAATATGGATAAAAGATTTAATGAGTTACTAACACGTGTTTTGGCCAGGAGTTTGTTCATGTACACATGTATTCTATTTATTATTTTTTTTAAATATGAAATAAAATGATAATAGAAAATTATAAAATCTTTAATCATACAAATAATAACAGCCTTCATCAGACTAAAATGTTTGATATTTGAAGTTAAAACAGTCAAAATACTGAGAATTTTTATCTGCACTTATATGATTTGTCTGTTAAAAGTCAGTCATTTGCCTGGAATGAAGTTACAACTCTGTTGCAAATTCCCACAATTTAAGTTTAAGGCCAAATAATACATCAGTCAATCATTCTAATTTAGAAAATATCTACTTAAGTAAAATAATGTGTGGAGTAGGTAATAAAACTTCAATTAACCAAGTACTGTATATTAGTAACCCACATTGCATTGAGCACAAAACTCTGATGACCTAATAGGTTATGGGAGAGGAGATGGGCACTACCAAATAGGTTATGGGAAACATTCATCCATCCATGAGAAATAAACATCAAAATATCAAAATCATTTATAACAAGTTGAAGTACTTGTCTATGCCAGGTCAAAGGTCACAATAAGAGTAACAGACCTGTTAAGGGATCAAGACTTGGATTGGAGTCACAGTGATATTTACAGACATCTACTAAAAGATCAAGACTGATTGGAGTCACAGAGAGACTAAGAGACATCTGGTAAGAGATCAAGACTGATTGGAGTCACAGAGAGACTAAGAGACATCTGGTAAGAGATCAAGAGAGATCAAGACTGATTGGAGTCACAGAGAGACTAACAGACATTTGGTAAGAGATCAAGACTGATTGGAGTCACAGAGAGACTAACAGACATCTGGTAAGAGATCAAGACTGATTGAGTCACAGAGAGACTAACAGACATCTGGTAAGAGATCAAGACTGATTGGAGTCACAGAGAGACTAACAGACATCTGGAGATCAAGACTGATTGGAGTCACAGAGAGACTAACAGACATCTGGTAAGAGATCAAGACTGATTTCACAGAGAGACTAACAGACATCTGGTAAGAGATCAAGACTGATTGGAGTCACAGAGGACTAACAGACATCTGGTAAGAGATTAAGACTGATTGGAGTCACAGAGAGACTAACAGACATCTGGTAAGAGATCAAGACTGATTGGAGTCACAGAGAGACTAACAGACATCTGGTAAGAGATCAAGACTGATTGGAGTCACAGAGAGACTAACAGACATCTGGTAAGAGATCAAGACTGATTGGAGTCACAGAGAGACTAACAGACATCTGGTAAGAGATCAAGACTGATTGGAGTCACAGAGAGACTAACAGACATCTGGTAAGAGATCAAGACTGATTGGAGTCACAGAGAGACTAACAGACATCTGGTAAGAGATCAAGACTGATTGGAGTCACAGAGAGACTAACAGACATCTGGTAAGAGATCAAGACTGATTGGAGTCACAGAGAGACTAACAGACATCTGGTAAGAGATCAAGACTGATTGGAGTCACAGAGAGACTAACAGACATCTGGTAAGAGATCAAGACTGATTGGAGTCACAGAGAGACTAACAGACATCTGGTAAGAGATCAAGACTGATTGGAGTCACAGAGAGACTAACAGACATCTGGTAAGAGATCAAGACTGATTGGAGTCACAGAGAGACTAACAGACATCTGGTAAGAGATCAAGACTGATTGGAGTCACAGAGAGACTAACAGACATCTGGTAAGAGATCAAGACTGATTGGAGCCACAGAGAGACTAACAGACATCTGGTGAGATGCTGCATAATCTATGTATTTCTGCAGGGATGGTTTTTTTCATATCTGGGCGGCACTTTTCATGGAATATTACAGAAAGCCCACAAATCATGTGAAATCACATGAGAACTAGTTAACTCATCAGTTCCAATGAGGATCCTAAGCAAGAAAGATGTTTCTTGTTTAGTTAGTTGCGTGCTGTAGTTAGTAAGAAATGAAAACTTAGTTAAGAATAAAAAGTCTTTAAAAGAAATAACATGGTGTTGTTGGTTGATGCATGTCTTGGCAAAAAGACTGACCAAGAGAGAAATGAATCAAAGATGAAAAACCAATGAAATAGAAGAAACTAGATATCACATGAATGGCCAGAGAAGAAAGTAAGTTATGCATCTATGCACCTCTCTATCTCTCTCCTCTATCTCTATCAAAAGAACTTTATTGTGTATATACCCAACTTGGGTATATGTGTATGAGTATATAATAAAGAGATCAAGACCGATTGGAGTCACAGAAAGACTAACAGACATTTGGTAAGAGATCAAGACTAATTGGAGTCACTGAGAGACTAACAGACATCTGGTAAAGGTAAGTATTGCTCTAATAAAACTCTCATCAGGATGTGCTGTTTTAGCAGGGTCAAATACAGGCATAAAGAGAATTTTATTGATAATACATATTATGGTTTGTGAGTTTTCACCAACTAATCGATTGCAAAGTACTTTTTTGGTTGTTCTCTATTTAGTTCACCAAGTTCTTGTTCTATTGTGTAATGGGATTATTAAGGTAATTGTTTATTCTTAATAACTGCCATAAACAACTCAGGGGGGATCTTTCTAAGTGTGGCTTTATATGTTAAAGAATTCTCTGGGCAATACAAGACCTCATAAATCTAACCTTCTTTGATGTTTCTAACTACAAGGAATAATGCCATTTATTGACCAAAGTGTCAGAAACATCCATGAATTTTTCATTTGGGGTTGAATTCATTCATTAAATGCAATAAACTGTGGCTTTATACTCAAAAGGAATGTTAGCTGGTTGGTTTTATAGCAACACAACCCTTAATGGGCAATTTTATGTTGAAGTCAGTTTAATAATTATGATCTTCAATCATAAGCAAAAAAATATACAAAGCATAACTTCACAATCATTTTGAATGTTAACTCTTCATATTTGGTAGCAATATCAATATTTCAAGAGTCGGTGTATTAATAAATTTCACAATCATTCTAAATAGGTTAACTTTTTACTTAGTTACAATATCAATATTTTAAGAGCCAATTTATTAATTTGCACACAGTCATGGTTTCAAATATTCTTATCTAATACTAATAAGTTGTACACTATTATAGATTTTAAGTATTCCTATCTATACTGATAATTTGCACACAATTATATGGTTTCAAGTATTCCTATCTAATACTGATAATTTGCACACAATTATATGGTTTCAAGTATTCCTATCTAATACTGATAATTTGCACACAATTATATGGTTTCAAGTATTCCTATCTAATACTGATAATTTGCACACAATTATATGGTTTCAAGTATTCCTATCTAATACTGATAATTTGCACACAATTATATGGTTTTAAATATTCCTATCTAATACTAATAGTTTGAAATAAATTATATGGTTTCTATTTCTGTTTAATAATAATCTATTTGTATGCAGTGATATTGTTTCACATATTTCTATCCAATAATATTCATTTTCAAACAGATCCATTGGACCTATAGAGAGGACCCTAACAGATACTAACACTACGGGTCAAAGTGGACATGGGAGTAATGGCAATGAAAGGGGTACTTCATACTCTCCAGAACTTGAGCCTAACCATTGGATGAAGTGAAGTGACACAATAATTTTCAAACAGATCTATTGGACCTATAGATTGGACCCTAACGGATACTTCCACTCTGGGTCAGTAATGGCAACAAAGGGGTGACTCCATATTCCCCAGAGCTTCAGAACTAGAGCCTCACCACCAGATTTAGTTTAGTGTTCTACCCAGAAGAGCTCATGAAGAGCATACAAAATCTTTTATGGAATACCAACAGGCGGATTACCTAAAAAAATGAACAAAAATTAATTGTAGCCTTGTTCATTGATATTTTTACTGATATATACATATATATCCTGACATCGTTCCTTAATATTCCCTGATAATGATTAATATATTCAGTGTGTATAAAAAACAAAATGCTCAAATATAGGCAGATCTATTCATTCATTGATAAATAAACACCTCTTCTGAATATTTGTTTTTTCATATTTTAAACACACACACACACACACACACACACACACACACACATATATATATATTATATATATATTCCAACAAAAGACTTATTTTTAATACTTCCTTAAAAGATGCCTTTAGCAGCCATTAAGCTTGACATAATATTAGATTTAATTGCAAATATTCAATTATTATAATCTTTCTCTTTCCTTCTTTTTATTTTATTTTTCTTCACTTTCCTTTCTTACCTTTTATCACTCCATTTTCCTCTTTTTATTTATTTAAATTTTCCATGCCTATCTTCTTTTTCATCCTTCATATTCTTTTCATGTTTTCTTATCTCTTCTACTTTTTCCTTTTTCTTCTCTCAATCATTTTTAATTCATTTGTTCTTTTTTTTTCTTTTCTCTTCCCCAAACTCCTCATTTTCCCCATCTTTTTTTCTTCTCTCCCTTTTCTATCATTTCTTTTTCTTTTTCTTTCACATTATTCTTTATTTCTGATTTGTTCTATTTTCCTTTTTTTTTTTTTTTACTTCCATTTTTTTTTGCCTTTTCTTTTCTCTCTCTATCTTTATAATTCTTTCTTTTTACCAATTCTTCTTTTCTTTTGTTTCCTTCCTTTCTGTATTTTCTTTTTCTTCTTTTCTTCCTTTTTCTCTTTTATATTATCTCCTTTTTTACTTCTTTCTTTTCCTCTTTCTTCTTTTTTTCTTTTTTTTCTCTCTCTATTTTAATCTCCCTTACTTTCTTTTTTCTCCTTTCTAATTATTTCCTTCATATCTTTGTGGGAACCACAGCAAATAAATTGTTGAAGAGGTTTATATATTTTTTCAACTCTATTTTACCTATCATTCGATAAGCACAGAAATAATAATTATCATCCTTATTTTAAAAAAAAATTCTGCCTATATTTATTCTGGCAATATTCATTTTTTTGCATTATTTATATATATATTATATATATATATATATATATATATATATATATATATTATAATTACTTTATATATATATATATATATATATATCTATATCTATATATATATATATATATATTAATATAAAATTACTTTATATATATATATATATATTATATATATAAATTACTTTATATATATATATATATATATATATATATATATATTAAATGTTTTGATATAACCTAATAATAGCAAGTGAGGTATATATATATATATATATATATATATATATATATATATATATATATACCTCACTTGCTTTTATTAGGTTATATCAAAAACATTTTTTTTTACATTTTGTGTACTTATCTTATAAACTATCTATGACTACACAATACCATCATCATAATCATCATCAACACAATAATAATAATAATAATAATAATAATAATAATAAGCTGTGGAACATGAGGATGGTGGTGATTGTAGTTCATGTGCATGGAATGGATTGAAAGGGCTTAGAAAAAAGACTGGAAGTATTGGAAATCAGAGGAAGAATCAAAACCATCCAGTTCACAATATTGTTAATAATATATAATAATATAATGACCTGAAGAGACTTGCTGTCACTCACACACCAGTGAAAGACCACCAATTAAAACTGGTGTGGAACATTCATAAGGAAAGAAAATATGTGAGGCACCCTAAGTTTAGATTAATTTAGCATAAGGGCAGAAGTATGCAGCACTCAGTGAGAATCAAACTCGCAATGATCTGAAAGCCCCACTTCATAACCACCATACTACATTTGTTACATAATTATTGGAATCCTAATACATTTTTAAGGTAGTGTAGAAATCATTATGGCGATTAGTGCAGCTGATGGCCTTGAGAGTGAGTGACAGCGCTTGACCTCACTCTGACCTTGCTTTCCGGGGATAAATCGTGAGAACTGGAACCCCCGTAGAGACCCTGTTCCGGTTTAAGGAGTAAGCAACTCAGTTAATCAGTTAGAAGTTAGAAGCCGAGCTCGTAACATGTAAGCCTCATCTGCGCAGATTGTCTGGTTTGGGGATTTACAAATAAAGTAACATCAACGTAAATCGAAGTCTTGTGTTAATTACCTAAAAACTAACAATGACACAGGGCTTCTGATAAGGAGTGATCCCTAACAGAAACCAGACCCGGAATCCCCAAATAGAAGACCAGACCTTAGAAGATATACCAGACCAAGATGATAGAAGAGACCAGACCAAGATCGGTGATAGACGATCAGAAGCAAAGCCGGCCAGAAGAAAAGACGACTAGAAGAAGTAAAGAAGTAAGAAAAGGGTATACAACGTTATATAGATTTGGTACTGTGAAAAGACCAGTATGCAACACATTTAGGCACCATAATGATTTACAATGTTTAGCTTAGCATAAGGTCTGAGCTATGGGGCACCCAGTGAGAACTGAACTCACTAGCAATGAATTACTAGCTTCACTTGATAACCACCATACTCTCTTCTTTCTCATTATGTTCAATTAAAACAGATTAGCATTATCGCTTCTGTGCACTCACCCCCTCCTTTTCTTTTTTTCTTGTCATATTTTTTCTGTGTAGCACGTCCTTTTTCTTCCCCTTTCTTTACAATAAAAACTGAACAGTCCATTATTTAGCTGAGGTGATGACACTCATAAGAAATAAGAATTCGGTAGATAGGTAACACCAGATACTCAGGATTTACATTCGTGCATTTCATCTTAGACAATTCGGACGCTCTCATTTTTAAAAAAGAGGGTGTAGTAAGATGATAACGGTGTACTTTTAAGGAACACGAGTATTTAATATATAGATAAGACTGAATTAGTGAACACTCAATCTAGCTTGTTAACCATCACACCCAGACAAGGTGTCTCGAACTGTATATGTGGTTTATGCAAAGTAAAATTAATTAACCCATGATTATTTTGAAATTGACTAAGCTCAACTAATACTTAGTAACCTATCTCGTTCGTGAACCAGTTCTGTATCTACTCTAATAAAATTGCCAATCAATTCTTTTTTACTCTGAAGAATATTGAATTTTTGCTTTATTTTCTTTCTCTTTAATTTTCTTTTCTTTTCTTTTTTCTGCTCTCATTTAAAATAGCTCATTGGTTGTGCATGACATATCAGTGCACAACATTTCAATTAAAGATATGAACCAGTAAACTACTTACATGGGGGATTCTGTTTTGTTGGTTAGTTGGAGTTTACAGCATATCAACCCTTGTTGAGTTATTTTATGCCGAAGACATTTTCTTTTATAAGAGACCATTATATGGTCTTATCTCATGCATCAGAAGAAACCCTTATATGGTTGAATCCCATGCATCATACAAGACCCTTATATGGTCTTAACAAAAAACAAAGGAAGCGCGTGGTGTAATGGTTAAAGTCATGGGAAATGGACTCGTCGCCCCGAGTTCAAATCCTGGATGTGGTAATTGCATTTCACTTAGTGCTAATACCCTTGGGAAAGGTATGAATCCTACTCTCCCTCCAGCTATGGGTAAATAGCAGGGCAGACTGGGTTCTTTAACCATGGCTAGGTAACCAGTCTAGGAGAAGGAAAACTCTGAATTCAAACCTGTTGAACTCCGCTTAAGAAATTGACCTTGTGTCATATCCTGCTCGTGCGGAGGAGTTGGTAAATATATATATGGTCTTAACAAAACACTCAAGAAGTCCCGGGCCTAACTAATAAAACAACAACTTTTTGGCAAAATTCGATTTTATTCATTAACATAGCCTCCTTCTTGGGTGATACACTGATTTCAAACAATTTGATGCCTTTTTGTCTTTGTCTTTTGTCTATTGGTCTTTGGCCTCAAAATACGCCTCAGTTTCCAATATCACATCTTCATTGAAGCCAAATCTCTTTCCCTGGAGTATTCTTTTCAGGTTGGCAAACAGCCAGTAGTCACTGGGGGCCAGATCTGGAGAATAGGATGGGTGTGGAAGCAATTCGAAATGCAATTCATGTAGTTTTGCCACCGTTGCGATCGACTTATGACACAGTGCATTATCTTGGTGAAAGAGCACATTTTCTCCTTCATTTGTGGCCATTTTTGGTGATTTCTTCCTCCAAATGCACCAATAATGCTATATAATATTTGCTATTGATGGTTCTTCCTTTCTCAAGGTAATCAATGAAAAAAATACCTCAATTCTTTTTTAAACATATTTTTTTAAACTCATTTTTTCTATTTAACCCATAGATGGAACCCTAACAGGTACTACCACACCAGGTCAGAGTGGACCTGGAAGTAATGGTGATGAAGGGGTAACACACATTCCCCAGAGATCCAGAATTGGAACTTCACCAATAGAGAGTTTAACCTCATACCCAGGACATTAAGACCCTCAGCCACCACCTTCTAGCACATAAATGATAAAAAGGTTAGTGGCTTGCCATAAAGACAATAACATTAGGACAATCTTATAGGAGCTAGGGCTTGACAAGCCTGTCTAGCTTGAGTAATGACCAAAGTAGAGTGTTGCCTGTCATCAACTGCTCAGCCAACAGGGTTCCATCCTTAAGCATCATGTGTCACCAACTATGGTCAATAGGTGGCATGATGGTGGTGTAGTGGATTTACTCATCTGCAGAGGTGCAGTCATTGTATTCTAAAGCCCCAACTGAAAGTATTTTGTTTTGTATGGTGTTAGACCAGCCACACTGATAACAGTAAAATGGAGCAACAGTATCATTGCTTGGATCTGACATAAAGGTCATAAGTATGAGGCATCTAGCGAGGATTGAACTCACTATTCAGTCATGATGCATCTACGAGACTAGTTTACACCACAATGGGATGCCCTAGTGTATGTATGCATGGAAGAAATATGACATCAAAACAGAAATTTGGGGGCAACAGTATGCTACATATGAATAACACTAAGTTTTTGAATTTCAGAATAAATATATATATATATATATATATATATATATATATGTAGCATATTGAGAAAATGAAAAAAAACACAGGTTTAAATGGGTTAAGTGGTGAGTTTATTGGCCCACGCTGCAGTGTTTCGATCTATTAATTAGATTATCTTCAGGGGATTTGTTGGTATAAGGAAGATAATAAGAAATTTTTTATCACAGAATAACGAGAAAAGCGAGTGGAAGTCCTTGTTATTCAGTCTGTTTAAAAATTTTTTGCATCATTTGTCTATGATAATCAGTTGTTTACATAGTATCAAGTATTCCTATCTAATACTAATAATTTATGTAAGTATTTTTTTTAATTCAATAATGATAATGATATTCATGAAACCACAGGAGGCTCCCTCTTTAACCTTGGTAAGGCAACTGCTCCAGAATTAAGAAAAACTCTGAATTTAAAACCTGTGGAGTGTTACTACTATAATATTAATAATTTATGCATAATCATATGGTTTCAAGTAAGTATTCTTAATGAATAATAATACTACTACTACTAATCTTATTATAATGGAGATTGTGTGTTTTTTCGTCTGTAACCGAAACTATATTACTACTCAAGTCACAATTCCCTTAATTATTTACGTCAAATTCTCCATGATTTCATTCTTTTAAACCTTCAGTTATTAATAAAAATTGTTTTACATTCTTAATACTGTTGACCATATCTACGTACTAATAACATGCAATTGTATTTATATATACAAAACAAAATTAGCGGTTTACAGTTTGAACGAGAAGGCTAATTGCATATTGATATTTAAAATTTTATTTCATAAATATGTGCTTGGTATATTGATTTCTAATTTGTTTCGTTTTATCTTAAGAAAGTATAAACAAAAATTCTCTGTGGAATCTCTCTCTTTTTTTT
>CM042149.1:24322964-24335464 GCA_023376005.1 Doryteuthis pealeii
AAGAGAGAGATCAGGTTGTGAAATCGTACATATAGAGCCGAAATTGTCAGCATCAGACTGGAAGAGAAGCTGAGAACCAGTCTGTGTTAGAATCCACAAATTGAGAAATAAACATGGTCAGTGAAACTGTTTGTTTCAACATACCGAGTTTCTCCAATGAAAAAGAACTTAGTATTATTACTCTCACGCACAAACGACCCTGCAACTCTACGATTTCAACATCTTTCCGAAATAGAAAAATTAAAAAGTTTTCTGTTTATGATTCTCACCGTAACACAAAAGCTGACTGTGTTATTTTTCTAAATATTTGCATAAATCATCGCTCATCATCATCATTGATTGCTATATCAAATGTCATTGTAAGATTTGTTACCTCGTCTAAGTCACTACATGAATTTCTACTGTTGTAGAGTAGGTACCACTTCACGCGAGCGCATGGCTCATAGCCATAAAATAGCATACAATTAAGTAGGTTAACTAGCTGAAATAATATTCAGACTGACTTTGCGCATTGGTTATAAAACTGACACCTCTATTTAGTGTATTTGTTTGTTATTGTTTCGACTTATTTGTTCTATGTTTGTAATGTATCGGTTTGGCACAGATGCTGATGCTTAATAAATGTTTAAGCACACCAATTCTTTGTGTATCTTTCCCCCCTCGTGATACAACGTCCTACACAATCCATCTTTGAAGTAATTGAATTTTTAAAAAATAGCATATAAAGAAAAACAAAAATACAGACATACTATTTCGGCGGAAACCATCAAATTTTTTATTGAGTGGTAAATCTTACCTGAAATTTAAGAAGAAATAAAAATGGATCAAAAGGAAAAAAATATTTTTAATTTGAAGACATTTAAAATTGTCATTTTAGAAATGCGGGTGAACTTTTAAAAGAAGAAAAAATAGCTAATAGAAAATAAATAAAGATTCATAGATTCGTCTGCATAAATAGACAATTCTCCAATTTTGGAATATGACTCATAAAAAGATAGTCATGTGTATCTGGATATCCTACTACATTTAATGCTCTTAAGTACCATTACTCCAGGTCACTCTGATCAGATACACATATAAAGGTCTTATCTTTGCGGTATAGATCACTTGTTGGGGATTTATAACTTAATCCAAAGAAGAGACTCCTTTTTGTCTTTGCAAGGGTTTAAATTCCATTGAGAACATGTTCGCAATTGAGATACCTTCGCATTGTATAACAAGCAACACTTAACTCGCTTTTATCACACGAGGTGTTTTTATTTTTTAAAAACATCGACTAAAATTATAGATCAAAGGGCAAGTAACTCACGAGTAAAAATGGATTAGGGCAGATAACTTCTGACCCTTATTATTATTAGAGTCTGTTAGTGTTAATTTGTACTGACTAAAGGGATTTCAACCATATTTGCAAATATTAGTATTAGTGGATTGTTGGGAAGCTATATAAATGTGTGCAAAGAAAAATATTATCATTGAATCTGGAAGATTAGATTATTAAATTGATGGTATGATTTTTTCTAATCATTCGATGAAAAATATAAAGGAATCACCCAATGTCAAACAAGTTCCTAGTTTGCTAAAATAATACATAATATATAGGGTATTTTAATTGTTTAAATGACCTTTACTCTTAAAAGTATATATCACAAAAACAAGAAGCAATGCAATTAACATATTTTATTGCTTGCGAAACCTAATAGAAAGAATACAAAATGAATATTTGGAAGTTTCTATGTAGAATGTCCTTATATTCACCACAGGTAGGATATGATACAGTAACAAGTATGGGCATCCAGTGAGGATCAAATCACAATTCAGTTGTAATGGATTGGTGAAACTAGTTTACTAACCATTACACTATGATGGGATGTGCAAAATATCCTTATACATATGTATATGTGAAAGGCTTACATATTTGAGAAGAGTTATTTAGTTATTGTTTGTGTGGAATTACCAAATGTTCCTATATGTGGCTTTGGTTTGGTTTAATGGAATATCAATAACAATATATAATGTGTGCAACATAGACTATATACAGCATAACACATCTAATACACATTATACAATATAATAAAATAGATATATATACATACACACATGTTCTGTAAGGGAATAGTTTGTGGTAAAACCTGTGTGTGAGCAAGTAAGCTTAGTGCATTGTTTGGTTTGGTTTGTTTTGTTTTACGGCATATCAACATCAGTGGGTCATTTAATGCCGATAAAGTTTTGAAATAAATCAATTCTTAATGGATAATACAATTTTTTTATAAATACATTTTTCTATTTAACCCATAGATGGGACCTTAACAGGTACTACCACTCCGGGTCAGAGTGGACCAGGGAGCAATGGTGATGAAGGGGTGCTCCACATTCCCCAAACCTCCAATCAGATAGAGTTTAACGTCATTCCCAGGACATGTAGACCCTCAGCCACCGCCTTCTAGCACCCATATGATAAAAAGGGGTTGGAGCTTGCCATAAGGGTTAGTGCATTGTATGCTGTATTCTATTCTGTGTCATGTTTAATGTAACATAAAGTTAACTGGGGATAAAATGTCTCTATCTCCAAGGATGAGTATCAGGCCTTGTCTTAAGGCATCCTTCAAGTAAAAGACAATGAGGTTTTCATGCCTTCTTCTTATATGCTTCTTTGACAACACCATCTAGTGGTCATGAGCAGAAATTCTTTGGCAGACATGGGTGATAATCCCATAAGTAGATAACTACATTTTAGTTTACACAACACTTTTATTCAATTATACTAACTTTACATACATGTATGTACCAGCAAACAACCTTTCCTTTTTTTTTCATACATAGACACCTTTCCACTTTTTGTATCCAAGTTCCTTTTTACCTAACACCTCAGTAAGCACTTGTTACAAACAAGTTGTCTCTGAATTCCTTCTTGAGAAGAAAAAAAACTGTATTTCATGTTCCACATTCACTACAACTATAAATCTTGTGTATAAAAAAAATGATAACTTTGACGTTAAGTTTATTGTAACCACTTGAAGCCTTATAAAAATCCAGCATTATTCTCACTTCAAAAGAGATGCAGATAATGGAGAAAACTGAAAGTTACAGTGAGAGATAAAAAAACGAAGAAAGAGTGAAAAAGAGGAAGTTACTAAGTAGTGTTTTATATATAAAGTTATTTCATATAGAAAAAAAAAGAAGGAAAGTTGGTTGGTTGGTTGGTTTTATGGTATGTCAACTTTTGTTGAGCTATTTAATACCAGAGTTAGTCTTTTTTTTAAAAGAATTTTTTTTGAGCAATCATGATTTATGTAGAAGTCCTATGATATCAGCTGGACAGTGAGGGAGTCTATCCCCTTTTTACTAGCTACTTATAAATATAACTATATTATCAATATTAGTGTATATATATATATATATATATATTTATTTATTTATTTAATTTGCAGAATTTTCACAGATCAATGTTCATTATACACAGCTACCCAGGTTTCATGCCAAGGGGCAATCATCAGGTCGTTGAGTAAGATCCCATGGTGTTTGTTGAAGATCTTTACTCAATCTAATCAATGAGTAAAGATCTTCAACAAACCCCATGGGATCTTACTCAACAGCCTGATGATTGCCCCTTGGCATGAAACCTGGGTAGCTGTGTATAATGAACATTGATCTGTGAAAACTCTGCAAATTAAATAAATATTAGCTTTCACAATTTGTGATTGAGCACTGTATTTTCTTTGATTCATCACAACAAAAAAAATTGTTTTTATATATACCTTATATATATATATATATATATATATATATATATATAATATATATAATCCTTTGATATGATAGTGGTTTGAATTTTGTTTTTTCTATTATTTTGATTTTACAGTAGGCGACACATGTTTCAGATTTCTTAATCCTTATCAAGCTAATACAATTGTGGGTTGTTTTGGGACTTATTTCATTTTGAAATAAGAGCCAACACAATCCAAAATAGTGTTAGCTTCATAAGGATTAAGAAATCTGAAACACATGTCACCTAATGTAAAATCGAAATGAATATAAAAAAATGAAACTCAAACCACTTGTGAACCTTTTCATTATAAGATATTTACTTTTCCCTTATTGGATCTGCAACAGTCTTGATGTATATATATATATATATATATATAATCCAAAGATTGAGTGAAAAAATATTCCTTACGACGTAGTAGTTTTTCAATTGTCATAATTTACAGAACTCAATGTGTGGTCTTATTATCAGAGTCACAGACCGGGTTTTAAATTACCTTAAAGAGTGGTCACAAAGCAAGACCTGGACTAAAAAAAACAAAGAAAAAAACTGGTTTCCAACCTAAATCTTTTTTGTAATTTTTTCCTTATATATATATATATATACACACACACACATTATGTAATCATTTTATGCATCTAAATCTTTTTAAAAATCTGGTTTTAATCGACTTAAGAATAATAAAGAAATCCTCATTTTGCATCAGATGATGGGAACAACTAGATAATTCCTCTAGGTTCCCTGAAATTGTCTATTATGCTTCCGACCTAAATCTCTTTTGTTATTTTCTCCTTATATATATATACACACACACACACACACGTATATATATATATATATATATATATATATATATATATATAATGTAATCATTTTATGCATCTATGTATGAAATCTGTTAATGCTGACTAGTGTATATCTGTGTGTGTCTCTCTCTCTATATATAGTGAGAAAATGAAGAATACAGACACACCTGTCATTCCAATCCTACTTATTGAAACCATTGGAAAAACACAAGGCATTCACTAAACAATCATTTGCAGACTTTCCGGTTCAGTTTTCTCTCAAAGAATCTCTAAAACAACATAAAAATAAAAGCATCCCAATTTCTGAAGAAGCGGAATGGTTTGTATTCTCTAGCTCTTCTGTCATTGCAGAAGAAGAAATATGCCCTAATGCCCTGGGCTTTTGTAGCAAATATATCATCTAAGCACAACTATACACCGAGCATGCAATTGCATTTTGGGATACCATCTGTTATAGCTACAGTTGGTAACCATCGGATCAATATATTGACACTTGGTTTGTATTTAGTGTGGAGAATCAATGCAATCTCGAGTCTTGGTCTAAGAGTGGGTCAGCAGTGAATTGTTCTGGCTTGTGCTGTTTTGCCCTCAGGAAAACGACTCATAGACACAGATAAAAGTTTAACTGGTTTTAAGGGGGTGGGGGATGAGATAAGTGAGACAAAGGGGAGAAATCTAGGGCATGGACGCAAGTGAAGGCAACCACTAAATTTGGTAGTGGGAAAGCTCAGAGCAAGTTATCATCAAAGATAAAAGATACCAATACACATATATAAATACACACGCACACACATAACATACATTTATATCTATTATACATCTATATATATATATATATATATATATATATATATATGTGTGTGTGTGTGTGTGTGTGTGTATAAAAGTACTTTCTATAGCTTTTATGAACATTATGCTATAAAAAATACTGTATTGATTGGACATTTTTATCTCATATCAAAGTATCAGTCACAAACCCCTTGCCTAGTATCAAAGTGTTGACCTCTGACCAGGATCAGTTTCAGTTTAGTATGTGTGCATTCTGCCTAACTTAGTATTTTCAAGTTAATTCAAGTTAATTTTACTATGCTGTTCAAGTACCTACATCACTTGCTGGCTTTCACTTCACACACAATTTCAAATTCTTTAATTAATTCATAGCTAAAATAATGTATATATGGGAACGATACTCCGGCTCAGTATTACAGTCGGTGTGTTGGATGATACCAAATATAACACTATAGTGAGAGATTTCTTCTAATGCTGGTTGTAGCACAGATTATAGTATTGTAAGGGCAGTCTCCCTTTTCTGAGGGTTTTGGTAAATCTCCTGTGTCTGGAGACCCTAGGGTGGTCACGTGACACAGGAACCCAAGGAGGGAACCCTCTTCTTCTGATGCCACTGAACAAGCCTGGACGTGCTCGTCACTTCTCCCCAGCAGACACCTAAATGCATGCCAGACGCCACAGACACGACACTGCTCACAGTAAGTGGTTTCCACCTATTTTGTAAATGAACATTACTGTGTTGTTGGGACTCTTGTGACATTTCATAGTCTGGGAAACTTCGTTCCTATATACATGTTATATTAAAGCTTTTTAAACGTAACTAACGTGTTTGTCGTTTTTCCTAACCGAAGTGTTCAACATTGGGTATTTATCCTTCAGGTAACCCAATGTTTTATAAGAACCCGAGATAATACTCGGTGAACCTCTTATAGTATTATAGTGTCCTGAAGGAGAGCTGGTTTTGTTCCTTTTCCAACTCGGCTGAAATATGATAACCAAAAGCTGTCAACAGGGTCAAACAAAACAAACAGGAACGCCTTCTGATAAGTATACACAAGATATATACATTTGTTGTTTTTTTATACAATGATTAATATTCTTGTATAATGTCAGAAGAGCGAGATCATTTCAAATCTTATTTGTTAAATTATCATTTTATTTTGTGAAAATTTAAAATTCTGATGATATATATCAAATTCCATAATTGAAGGAATTTATGCCTACGTGAGGATTCTTTGTTTAGATAAATTTATATTTTTAATATAAACATTATTATTATTATTATTATTATTATTATTATTGTTTTTCTTATTTTTTACAGTAACTTTTAACAAACTACCATAAAGTTTTCCGTTTTTTTAAATTTTTATAATGATCAGTGTTCCTAATTGCACAACCATGACAACCACATAGTCAGTTGTAATGTTCTCTAACATCTTCTCTCAAATCAATTTCTTTTATGGAGATGCTCATTGTGCAATGGTTATCGTCATAGGAAATGGAGACGGTGACCTGAGTTTAAATTCAGGATGAGGCTGTTTGCATTTCACATAGCACTAATACTATTGGGAAATGTATGAATCCAACTATTCTCCCTTCAAGTGTGAGTAAATAGGACAGACTGGGCGCTTTAACCTTGGTTTGGTTACCAGTCTAGGAGAAGAACTGGTCACTTGGATGGATATTTGAATCAGCACAGAGTTCATTTATTAATTTTATATATCTGTTTGCCAAATAAGATAAGATTTACAGAGAGAGAAAATGAAACATGAAGAACCACCCCCAATTATTGATAAGATCTTTCTTTTACCCTAAAGGAACAATACTTTTTTGTATTAAAACCTTCCCCTGAATCCAGTCCAGTAAGTATGCATACCAGATTTGATATTTCTATATTGAACTGTTTGGTCATCTATAGAGGACAGACAAACTCTTCCTAATTATTAATAAAAAAATGAAGCGCGTGGTGTAATGGTTAAAGTCATAGGAAATGGACACATCGCCCCGAGTTCAAATCCTGGACGAGGTAATTGCATTTCACTTAGCACTAATACCCTTGGGAAAGGTATGAATCCTACTCTCCCTCCAGCTATGGGTAAATAGTAGGGCAGACTGGGCTCTTTAACCCTGGTTAGGCAACCGGTCTAAGAGAAGGAAAACTCTGAATTCAAACCTGTTGAACTCTGCTTAAGAAATTGACCGTGTGTCGCATCCTGCTCGTGCGGAGGGGTTGGTAAATATATAATAAAGTAAAAGTAAAGTTGACAGAGTAGCCTATTTTCAGTATCAGGACAGTAAGGGAGTCTGTCCTCTTTTTGCTAGCACTAGACCAGGGAGATTATTTTTTGCTGAGGTGGAGCGCTACACCTACCATCAGCTCCCCACTTTACCACATAGATCAAATTACTTAATCTATGCTACACATGTACTGAGTTGGTGGAGACTGGTATTGAACCCAGAACATTGTGATTCTGAGGTGGGTGCTCTACCAACTGAGTTAAAAAAAATATTTTCTGTTTTGAAAGTGTCTGATAAAATGGTTGGCTTAGTTTATCAGATGGTTTTATGGTTTATCAACCTTTGCTGGGTTATTTTATGCTGAAGTCTTTTTTAACAAATATACATTCAAATTATATACGGTATAAAAATGTATCTTAATCATTTTAAAAAGTTAAACAAATCAGAAAGTAGGAATAACATGAAACAAGAGAAACAATTATAAAAAAAAGATAGAAGAAAATGGTAGAAATGGGGAGAGTTTTAGGAAGAGAAAATAAAAAGGAAACAGAGAACAAAAGAATGAGAAACGATTGAGAGAATAGAGAAGAATAAGAAATAAAGAGGAAGAAAGCAATGGTAGGGTGGTTGGAGGAAAAGGAGGAAGTAAGGGGAGGAAGAAAGATTACCAGAATGAGGAAAATATGGGTAATGTCAGAAAAAAAGGAGAGATGAGAAATTTTTTTTTTTTTTAAAGAAAGGTATGACAAATTCAAAAACAAAATGAAAAGAATAAAATGGGGGACAGAATTATATAAATGAGAAAATTAAAAAAAAAATTCAAATGCCAAAAAGAAGAAAGGAAAAGAAGTGAATGAAAAGTTAAAAGTGGAGAGGAAAGAAGAAGTGCAAAGGTGGGCAAAGAAGAAGTAAAAAGTAGGAATAAAAGAAGAATATGAGAAATTTAGAGGTCAAGAAGAAAAAGGAAAAGAGCAGGAAAAAACAAAAACAGAAAAATCATAGAACAAAAAGGAAAAGAAGACATGTGAAACTAAAAGTTGAAGATGAAAGAAAAACCAGAAGGAAATTAGAGGAAGAAGAAAAAATTCTAAAGCCAAAAAGATAAAGACATGACATTTTTAAGTTGAAAATAGAATAAATTCAAAGCCAAGAAGTAAAAAGTAAAAGAAAGAAAAAGAAATTCCCAGATCATGAAGTAGAAGAAATACCCTGGTCATGAAGAAGAAGTAGAAGAAGAAGAAATACCCTAGTCATGAATAAGTAGAAGAAGAAGAAATACCCTAGTCATGAATAAGTAGAAGAAGAAGAAATACCCTGGTCATGAATAAGTAGAAGAAGAAGAAATACCCTAGTCATGAATAAGTAGAAGAAGAAGAAATACCCTGGTCATGAATAAAAAGAAGAAGAAATACCCTGGTCATGAAAAAAAAGAAGAAGAAGAAGAAGAAGAAGATGAAGAAGAAGAAGAAGAAGAAGAAGAAGAAGAAGAAGAAGAAGAAGAAATACCCTGGTCATCATAAGAAGAAGAGGCAGAAGAAGAAAAGAAGAAATACCACAGTTATGAGGAAGAAGAAGAAATACCCTGGTCATGAATAAGTAGAAGAAGAAATACCCTGGTCATGAATAAAAAGAAGAAGAAGAAGAAGAAGAAGAAGAAGAAGAAGAAATACCCTGGTCATCAATAAGAAGAAGAAGCAGAAGAAGAAAAAGAAGAAATACCACAGTTATGAGGAAGAAGAAGAAATACCCTGGTCATGAAGAAGAATAATAATAAGAAGAAATACCCTGGTCATGAATAAAAAGAAGAAGAAGAAAATGAAGAAGAAATATCATAGTTATGAAGAAGAAGAAGAAGAAGAAGAAGAAGAAGAAGAAGAAGAAGAAGAAGAAGAAGAAGAAGAAATTCACAGGTCAAGAAGAAGAAATAGTAATGTAAAGATTTTTTTAAAAAATACTACAAAAAGCAAAAAGAAAAATTTTGAAAATAAATGATTAAGTGAAAAGTTTTAAAAAAATGAATAAAAAAAGAAAGTTGCACTCTTTTGAATTAAACCATTATTTCTTTCTTGGTTCTTGTGAGCCAGTGTTGAGAGAAAACGTTCAGATATTGAGGTTATTGTTGGGATCAATACCCAATCAATATTAAGCTTTGAATGTGATAAGGGAGGAAGGCTACAAAGACAGACACACTGGGGAGAGAAGAAAGAAAAAGAAGAAAAAGAATGTTTAAGATAGACAAGCTGATTGACAAGGCGAAGGAACTACTCAGTCTAAGAGAAATGCAGCAAATAAAAGAAAATGTCTGTAAAATTCATTTCCGGAATTTTACCAGAATGCACTTCTCCAGATATTATCATTGCAGAAAACATTTTTTAGAACATTGTATTATTTGTGCTAACTTTTCTGAGATATTTCAATACCTAATATTATTATTGACTAGCAGGACCTGTGGATATATCTGTGGGGATTAATAAAAGTAAAAATAAATAAAACAAAAATAAAACAAAATAAGTAAATAAATAAAAAGACACAAAAATAACAATCTCCCAGAGGGCTTAGGACAGAAAGAGTCCTCCAGGCATGCGCAGGAAAAACCCCAAGTTCTTGGCGTGGAAAAAGGTCTCTAATACGCTTGGATTTTTTGGACTTTGGAGAGGTAACACCTATTGAGTTGTTCGCGAAATATATCCCCTCAATGAAATAGGGTGAATATTATTATTGACTAGCAGGACCTGTGGATATATCTGTGGGAATTAATAAAAGTAAAAATAAATAAAACAAAAATAAAACAAAATAAGTAAATAAATAAAAAGACACAAAAATAGGACAGAAAGAGCCCTCCGGGCATGCGCAGAAAAAACCCCAAGTTCTTGGCGTGGAAAAAGGTCTCTAATACACTTGGACTTTTGGGACTTTGGAGAGGTAACACCTATCGAGTTGTTCGCGAAATATATCCCCTCAATGAAATAGGGTGAATATTATTATTGACTAGCAGGACCTGTGGATATATCTGTGGGAATTAATAAAAATGTGAACTCGATAATAAAGGTCTTACTTTAAAGTCATCCCTGTCTCTGTTCCTTTCCTTCTCTCTGTTGAATTGTATTTCAGCTCACCAGCCCACACGAAGTAAGTAATACTTTCATTGGGGGATAGGATACAAGACGAATGAACCAAGACTTATTCCCATATATCACAGTATGATAATTTGATTATTACAACATTTGGTATTACTTAAGAGCTAATGCGACATAGTTCAATGTGTAAAAAATATAATAATCTTGATTTAACTCTCTCTCACTCTTTTTTTTTTTTCATTTCTTTCCTTCTTTTCATTATGTTCAATTGAAACAGATTTGCATTATAGCTTCTGCATGCTCACCTCCTCTCTCTATTTTCCCTACTCTCTTTCTTTCTTTCTGTCTTTCTTTCTTATTATATTTTTTCTGTGTAGCATGCCCTTTTTAAGAATTCGGCAAATAAGCAATACCAGATAATCAGGATTAACAATTTTGCATCTCAGTCTCATTTTTAACCAGTGTTGCAAGATGATAACAGACAGAAGATTTAGGAACAAACATATTAATATATAGATAATAATAATAATAATAATAATAATAATAATAATAATAACTAGCAGGACCTGTGGATATACCACAGTATGATACAACATTTGATAGGTTTACTCAAGAGCTATTGCAATTAGTTCCATATGTAAAAAGTATAATAATCTTGATTTAACTCTATCTCACTCTTTATTTTTTCATTTCTTTCCTTCTTTTCATTATATTTGATTGAAACAGATTGGTGTTATTGCTTCTGTATGCTCACCCCCTCTCTTTATCTTTCCCCTACTCTTTCTTTCTAATTATATTCTTTCTATTTGGAATGTCATTTTTCTTCCTTTTCTTTAAAAGAATGGTCCATTATTTAGCTGAGCTGATGACACCTAAAAGAAATAAGAATTTGGTTGATAAGTAAGACCAGATAATCAGGATTTACATTTTTGTATTTCATCTTGGACAGTCTCATTCTTAACCAGAGGGTGTTTCAAGATGATAATAGTCATACAATTAAGGAACATGAGTATTAATATATAGATACTAGGTTGTTGCTTGTCATATGAGTGTTTTAATCAAGTTTTGCTATTTGTGGCCATCCTTACTTCAGCTGTTCTGTAAGAGATTCATAGATTTAAGCAGGATTTAATCACACATGGATCAGGTTTTCTAAGCATTGCTTCACAGCAAGTTATTTACAAAGCTTATATCAATTTAAACACAAGACCACAAGTATAGGGTACCCAGAGAGGATTGAACACACTATAGTAGTAATTGTATGTGATTCTGATTCATAACCACTACTTCACGATCCCAGCTATGGATCAAATAGTACTTCTACTATTCTTCTACAAGGATAGTTTTGGTATTAAATAACCCACAGCACCTGTTAGGGTCCCATCTATGGGTTGAATAGAAAAACATGAGTTTATAAACAAAATTATATTATGCATTAAGAATGAATTTATTTCACAACTTTGTGGCATTAATAACCCACTGAGGTTGATATACCGTAAAACAAAAAACCAAACTAAATAACCCACAAACTTTGATATGTCATTAAAGAAAGAAACCTAACCTAACTACTCCCTGATGAGGCTCAGTGATCAAAAATATTTTTTGGTGGAACTTAGAAAATATATATTCTACAGGGAGGTAAGACCCCCTCCCTCCAAAAGAAAGTGTCCTGGGTATAACATTAAACTTCATCTATTGGTGAAACTTCAGTTCTGGAGCTGCAGAGAGTGTGGAGTCATTCCTTTATTGCCATTACTCCCAGATTCACTCTTAATGAAGTTCAAAAGTGAAAGTAAATAAGATTAATGTAACAAATTCTCCCCCACC
>CM042149.1:24340464-24355464 GCA_023376005.1 Doryteuthis pealeii
ACACACAATCTCCATTATAATAAGATTAGTAGTAGTAGTATTATTATTCATTAAGAATACTTACTTGAAACCATATGATTATGCATAAATTATTAATATTATAGTAGTAACACTCCACAGGTTTTAAATTCAGAGTTTTTCTTAATTCTGGAGCAGTTGCCTTACCAAGGTTAAAGAGGGAGCCTCCCTGTGGTTTCATGAATATCATTATCATTATTGAATTAAAAAAATACTTACATAAATTATTAGTATTAGATAGGAATACTTGATACTATGTAAACAACTGATTATCATAGACAAATGATGCAAAAAATTTTTAAACAGACTGAATAACAAGGACTTCCACTCGCTTTTCTCGTTATTCTGTGATAAAAAATTTCTTATTATCTTCCTTATACCAACAAATCCCCTGAAGATAATCTAATTAATAGATCGAAACACTGCAGCGTGGGCCAATAAACTCACCACTTAACCCATTTAAACCTGTGTTTTTTCATTTTTTCTCAATATGCTATATATATATATATATATATATATATATATATTTATTCTGAAATTCAAAAACTTAGTGTTATTCATATGTAGCATACTGTTGCCCCAAATTTCTGTTTTGATGTCATATTTCTTCCATGCATACATACACTAGGGCATCCCATTGTGGTGTAAACTAGTCTCGTAGATGCATCATGACTGAATAGTGAGTTCAATCCTCGCTAGATGCCTCATACTTATGACCTTTATGTCAGATCCAAGCAATGATACTGTTGCTCCATTTTACTGTTATCAGTGTGGCTGGTCTAACACCATACAAAACAAAATACTTTCAGTTGGGGCTTTAGAATACAATGACTGCACCTCTGCAGATGAGTAAATCCACTACACACCATCATGCCACCTATTGACCATAGTTGGTGACACATGATGCTTAAGGATGGAACCCTGTTGGCTGAGCAGTTGATGACAGGCAACACTCTACTTTGGTCATTACTCAAGCTAGACAGGCTTGTCAAGCCCTAGCTCCTATAAGATTGTCCTAATGTTATTGTCTTTATGGCAAGCCACTAACCCTTTTTATCATTTATGTGCTAGAAGGTGGTGGCTGAGGGTCTTAATGTCCTGGGTATGAGGTTAAACTCTCTATTGGTGAAGTTCCAATTCTGGATCTCTGGGGAATGTGTGTTACCCCTTCATCACCATTACTTCCAGGTCCACTCTGACCTGGTGTGGTAGTACCTGTTAGGGTTCCATCTATGGGTTAAATAGAAAAATGAGTTTAAAAAAATATGTTTAAAAAAGATTGAGGTATTTTTTTCATTGATTACCTTGAGAAAGGAAGAACCATCAATAGCAAATATTATATAGCATTATTGGTGCATTTGGAGGAAGAAATCACCAAAAATGGCCACAAATGAAGGAGAAAATGTGCTCTTTCACCAAGATAATGCACTGTGTCATAAGTCGATCGCAACGGTGGCAAAACTACATGAATTGCATTTCGAATTGCTTCCACACCCATCCTATTCTCCAGATCTGGCCCCCAGTGACTACTGGCTGTTTGCCAACCTGAAAAGAATACTCCAGGGAAAGAGATTTGGCTTCAATGAAGATGTGATATTGGAAACTGAGGCGTATTTTGAGGCCAAAGACAAATAGACATCAAAAGAAAAGTGTTTGGAATCAGTGTTTCACCCAAGAAGGAGGCTATGTTAATGAATAAAATCGATTTTGCCTAAAGTTGTTGTTTATTAAGTTAGGTCCGGACTTCTTGAGTGCTTTGTTTAAGACCATATAAGGGTCTTGTATGATGCATGGGATTCAACCATATAAGGGTTTCTTCTGATGCATGAGATAAGACCATATAATGGTCTCTTATAAAAGAAAATGTCTTCGGCATAAAATAATTCAACAAGGGTTGAAATGCTGTAAACCCCAACTAACCAACAAAACTGAATCCCCCATGTAAGTAGTTTACTGGTTCATATCTTTAATTGAAATGTTGTGCACTAATATGTCATGCACAACCAATGAGCTATTTTAAATGAGAGCAGAAAAAAGAAAAGAAAAGAAAATTAAAGAGAAAGAAAATAAAGCAAAAATTCAATATTCTTCAGAGTAAAAAAGAATTGATTGGCAATTTTATTAGAGTAGATACAGAACTGGTTCACGAACGAGATAGGTTACTAAGTATTAGTTGAGCTTAGTCAATTTCAAAATAATCATGGGTTAATTAATTTTACTTTTGCATAAGACACATATACAGTTCGAGACACCTTGTCTGCGTGTGATGGTTAACAAGCTAGATTGAGTGTTCACTAATTCAGGGTCTTATCTATATATTAATACTCGTGTTCCTTAAAGTACAACCGTTATCATCTTACTACACCCTCTTTTTAAAAAAATGAGAGCGTCCGAATTGTCTAAGATGAAATGCACGAATGTAAATCCTGAGAATCTGGTGTTACCTATCTACCGAATTCTTATTTCTTATGAGTGTCGTCACCTCAGCTAAATAATGGACCATTCCATTTTTATTGTAAAGAAAGGGGAAGAAAAAGGACGTGCTACACAGAAAAAAATATGACATGAAAAAAAGAAAAGGAGGGGGTGAGTGCACTGAAGCGATAATGCTAATCTGTTTTAATTGAACATAATGAAAAGAAGAGAGTATGGTGGTTATCAAGTGAAGCTAGTAATTCATTGCTAGTGAGTTCAGTTCTCACTGGGTGCCCCATAGCTCAGGCCTTATGCTAAGCTAAACATTGTAAATCATTATGGTGCCTAAATGTGTTGCATACTGGTCTTTTCTCAGTACCAAATCTATATAACGTTGTATACCCTTTTCTTACTTCTTTACTTCTTCTAGTCGTCTTTTTCTTCTGGTCGGCTTTGCTTCTGATCGTCTATCATCTATCTTGGTCTGGTCTTCTATCATCTTGGTCTGGTATATCTTCTAAGGTCTGGTCTTCTATTTGGGGATTCCGAGTCTGGTTTCTGTTAGGGATCACTCCTTATCAGAAGCCCTGTGTCATTGTTAGTTTTTTAGGTAATTAAATACAAGACTTCGATTTACGTTGATGTTACTTTTATTTGTAAATCCCCAAACCAGACAATCTGCGCAGATGAGGCTTACATGTTACGAGCTCGGCTTCTAACTTCTAACTGACTAACTGAGTTGCTTACTCCTTAAACCGGAACAGGGTCTCTACGGGGGTTCCAGTTCTCACGATTTATCCCCGGAAAGCAAGGTGAGAGTGAGGTCAAGCGCTGTCACTCACTCTCAAGGCCATCAGCTGCACTAATCGCCATAATGATTTTCTACACTACCTTAAAAATGTATTAGGGATCCAATAATATGTAACAAATGTAGTATGGTGGTTATGAAGTGGGGCTTTCAGATCATTGCGAGTTTGATTCTCACTGAGTGCTGCATACCTCTGCCCTTATGCTAAATTAATCTAAACTTAGGGTGCCTCACATATTTGCTTTCCTTATGAATGTTCCATACCAGTTTTAATTGTGGTCTTTCACTGGTGTCTGAGTGACAGCAAGTCTCTTCAGGTCATTATATTATCATATATTATTAACAATACTGTAAACACGATGGTTTTGATTCTTCTCTGATTTCCAATACTTCCAGTCTTTTTCTAAGCCCTTTGGATCCATTCATGCACATGAACTACAATCACCAACATCCTCATGTTCCACAGCTATTATTATTATTATTATTATTATTATTATTATTATTGTGTTGATGATGATTATGATGATGGTATTGTGTAGTCATAGATAGTTTATAAGATAAGTACACAAAATGTAAAAAAAAAAATGTTTTTGATATAACCTAATAAAAGCAAGTGAGGTATATATATATATATATATAATATATATATATATATATACCTCACCTGCTATATTAGGTTATATCAAAAACATTTATATATATATAATAAATATATTATATATATATATATATATATATATTATATATATATATATAAGTAATTTATATATATATATATATATTATATATATAAAGTAATTTATATATATATATATATATATATAATAATATTATATTATATATAGATAGATAGATAGATATAAAGTATTTATATATATATATATATATGTATATATATATATATATATATATATATATATATAATAATGCAAAAAAATGAATATTCCAGAATAAATATAGGCAGAATTTTTTTTTAAAATAAGGATGATAATTATTATTTCTGTGCTTATCGAATGATAGGTAAAATAGAGTTGAAAAAATATATAAACCTCTTCAACTATTTATTTGCTGTGGTTCCCACAAAGATATGAAGGAAATAATTAGAAAGGAGAAAAAAGAAAGTAAGGGAGATTAAAATATAGAGAGAGAAAAAAAAAGAAAAAAGAAAGAAAGAGGGAAAAGAAAGAAGTAAAAAAGGAGATAATATAAAAAGAGAAAAAGGAAGAAAAAAGAAGAAAAAGAAAATACAGAAAGGAAGGAAACAAAAGAAAAGAAGAATTGGTAAAAAGAAAGAATTATAAAGATAGAGAGAAAAAAAAAGGCAAAAAAAATGGAAGTAAAAAAAAAGAAAAGGAAAATAGAACAAATCAGAAATAAAGAATAATGTGAAATAAAAGAAAAAGAAATGATAGAAAAGGGAGAGAAGAAAAAAGATGGGGGAAAATGAGGAGTTTGGGGAAGAGAAAAGAAAAAGAAAAAAAGAACAAATAAATTAGAAATGATTGAGAGAAGAATAAAAAAAGTAGAAGAGATAAGAAAACATGAAAAGAATATGAAGGATGAAAAGAAGAAAGGCATGGAAAATTTAAATAAATAAAAGAGGAAAATGGAGTGATAAAAGGTAAGAAAGGAAAGTGAAGAAAAAATAAAATAAAAGAAGGAAAGAGAAAGATTATAATAATTGAATATTTGCAATTAAATCTAATATTATGTCAAGCTTAATGGCTGCTAAAGGCATCTTTTAAGGAAGTATTAAAAATAAGTCTTTTGTTGGAATATATATATAATATATATGTGTGTGTGTGTGTGTGTGTGTTTAAAATATGAAAAAACAAATATTCAGAAGAGGTGTTTATTTATCAATGAATGAATAGATCTGCCTATATTTGAGCATTTTGTTTTTTATACACACTGAATATATTAATCATTATCAGGGAATATTAAGGAACGATGTCAGGATATATATGTATATATCAGTAAAAATATCAATGAACAAGGCTACAATTAATTTTTGTTCATTTTTTTAGGTAATCCGCCTGTTGGTATTCCATAAAAGATTTTGTATGCTCTTCGTGAGCTCTTCTGGGTAGAACACTAAACTAAATCTGGTGGTGAGGCTCTAGTTCTGAAGCTCTGGGGAATATGGAGTCACCCCTTTGTTGCCATTACTGACCCAGAGTGGAAGTATCCGTTAGGGTCCAATCTATAGGTCCAATAGATCTGTTTGAAAATTATTGTGTCACTTCTCTTCATCCAATGGTTAGGCTCCAGTTCTGGAGAGTATGAAGTACTCCTTTCATTGCCATTACTCCCATGTCCACTTTGACCCGTAGTGTTAGTATCTGTTAGGGTCCTCTCTATAGGTCCAATAGGTCTGTTTGAAAATGAATATCATTGTATAGAAATATGTGAAACAATATCACTGCATACAAATAGATTATTATTAAACAGAAATAGAAACCATATAATTTATTTCAAACTATTAGTATTAGATAGGAATACTTAAAACCATATAATTATGTGCAAATTATCAGTATTAGATAGGAATACTTGAAACCATATAATTGTGTGCAAATTATCAGTATTAGATAGGAATACTTGAAACCATATAATTATGTGCAAATTATCAGTATTAGATAGGAATACTTAAAACCATATAATTATGTGCAAATTATCAGTATTAGATAGGAATACTTGAAACCATATAATTGTGTACAAATTATCAGTATTAGATAGGAATACTTAAAACCATATAATAGTGTACAACTTATTAGTATTAGATAAGAATATTTGAAACCATGACTGTGTGCAAATTAATAAATTGGCTCTTAAAATATTGATATTGTAACTAAGTAAGAAGTTAACCTATTTAGAATGATTGTGAAATTTATTAATACACTAACTCTTGAAATATTGATATTGCTACCAAATATGAAGAGTTAACATTCAAAAGGATTGTGAAGTTATGCTTTGTATATTTTTTTGCTTATAATTGAAGATCATAATTATTAAACTGACTTCAACATAAAATTGCCCATTAAGGGTTGTGTTGCTATAAAACCAACCAGCTAACATTCCTTTTGAGTATAAAGCCACAGTTTTTGCATTTAATGAATGAATTCAACCCAAATGAAAAATTCATGGATGGTTCTGACACTTTGGTCAATAAATGCATTATTCCTTGTAGTTAGAAACATCAAAGAAGGTTAGATTTATGAGGTCTTGTATTGCCCAGAGAATTCTTTAACATATAAAGCCACACTTAGAAAGATCCCCCCTGAGTGTTTATGGCAGTTATTAAGAATAAACAATTACCTTAATAATCCCATTACACAATAGAACAAGAACTTGGTGAACTAAACAGAGAACAACCAAAAAAGTAATTTGCAATCGATTAGTTGGTGAAAACTCACAACCATAATATGTATTATCGATAAAATTCTCTTTATGCCTGTATTTGACCCTGCTAACAGCACATCCTGATGAGAGTTTTATTTAGAGCAATACTTACTTTACCAGAATGTCTGGTTTAGTCCTCTCAGTGATCCAATTAAGTCTTGATCTCTTCCAAGATGGGATTATTAAGTAATTGTTTATTCTTAATAACTGCCATAAACAACTCAGGGGGGGATCTTTTTTTAAGTGTGGCTTTATATGTTAAAGAATTCTCTGGGCAATACAAGACTCCATAAATCTAACCTCTTTGATGTTTCTAACTACAAGGAATAATGCCATTTATTGACCAAAGTGTCAGAAACATCCATGAAATTTTTCATTTGGGGTTGAATTCATTCATTAAATGCAATAAACTGTGGCTTTATACTCAAAAGGAATGTACTGGTTGGTTTTATAGCAACACAACCCTTAATGGGCAATTTATGTTGAAGTCAGTTAATAATTATGATCTCAATTATAAGCAAAAAAATATACAAAGCATAACTCACAATCCTTTTGAATGTAACTCTTCATATTTGGTAGCAATATCAATATTTCCAAGGTTAGTGTATTAATAAATTTCACAATTCATTCTAAATAGGTTAACTTCTTACTTAGTTACAATATCAATATTTTTAAGAGCCAATTTATTAATTTGCACACAGTCATGGTTTCAAATATTCTTATCTAATACTAATAAGTTGTACACTATTATATGGTTTTAAGTATTCCTATCTAATACTGATAATTTGTACACAATTATATGGTTTCAAGTATTCCTATCTATACTGGAATTTGCACATAATTATTGGTTTTAAGTATTCCTATCTAATACTGATAATTTGCACATAATATATGGTTTCAAGTATTCCTATCTAATACTGATAATTGCACACATTATATGTTTCAAGTATCCTATCTAATACTGATAATTTGCACATAATTTAATGGTTTTAAGTATTCCTATCTAATACTAATAGTTTGAAATAAATTATATGGTTTCTATTTCTGTTTAATAAATAATCTATTTGTATGCAGTGATATTGTTTCACATATTTCTATACAATGATATTCATTTCAACAGACTATTGGACCTATAGAGAGGACCCTAACAGATACTAACACTACGGGTCAAAGTGGACATGGGAGTAATGGCAATGAAAGGAGTACTTCATACTCTCCAGAACTGGAGCCTAACCATTGGATGAAGAGAAGTGACACAATAATTTCAAACAGATCTATTGGACCTATAGATTGGACCCTAACGGATACTTCCCACTCTGGGTCAGTAATGGCAACAAAGGGGTGACTCCATATTCCCCAGAGCTTCAGAACTAGAGCCTCACCACCAGATTTAGTTTAGTGTTCTACCCAGAAGAGCTCACGAAGAGCATACAAAATCTTTTATGGAAATCCAACAGGCGGATTACCTAAAAAAAATGAACAAAAATTAATTGTAGCCTTGTTCATTGATATTTTTACTGATATATACATATATATCCTGACATCGTCCTTAATATTCCCTGATAATGATTAATATATTCAGTGTGTATAAAACAAAATGCTCAAATATAGGCAGATCTATTCATTCATTGATAAATAAACACCTCTTCTGAATATTTGTTTTTTCATATTTTAAACACACACACACACACACACACATATATATTATATATATATTCCAACAAAAGACTTATTTTTAATACTTCCTTAAAAGATGCCTTTAGCAGCCATTAAGCTTGACATAATATTAGATTTAATTGCAAATATTCAATTATTATAATCTTTCTCTTTCCTTCTTTTTATTTTATTTTTCTTCACTTTCCTTTCTTACCTTTTATCACTCCATTTTCCTCTTTTTATTTATTTAAATTTTCCATGCCTTTCTTCTTTTTCATCCTTCATATTCTTTTCATGTTTTCTTATCTCTTCTACTTTTTCTTATTTCTTCTCTCAATCATTTCTAATTTATTTGTTCTTTTTTTCTTTTTCTTTTCTCTTCCCAAACTCCTCATTTTCCCATCTTTTTCTTCTCTCCCTTTCTATCATTCTTTTTCTTTTATTCACATTATTCTTTATTCTGATTTGTTCTATTTTCCCTTTCTTTTTTTTACTTCCATTTTTTTTTGCTTTTTTTTTTCTCTCTATCTTTATAATTCTTTCTTTTTACCAATTCTTCTTTTCTTTGTTTCCTTCCTTTCTGTATTTTCTTTTTTTCTTCTTTTCTTCCTTTTCTCTTTTTATATTATCTCCTTTTTACTTCTTTCTTTTCCTCTTTCTTTCTTTTTTCTTTTTTTTTCTCTCTCTATATTTTAATCTCCCTTACTTTCTTTTTCTCCTTTCTAATTATTTCCTTCATATCTTTGTGGGAACCACAGCAAATAAAATAGTTGAAGAGGTTTATATATTTTTCAACTCTATTTTACCTATCATTCGATAAGCACAGAAAATAATAATATCATCCTTATTTTAAAAAAAAATTCTGCCTATAATTATTCTGGCAATATTCATTTTTTTTGCAATTACTTTATATATATATATATATATATATATATATATATTACATATATATATTATATATAAAATTACTTTATAATCTATCTATCTATCTATCTATATATATTATATATATTATATATATATATATAAATACTTTATATATATATATATATATATAATTATAAAATACTTTATATATATATATATTATATAATATATATATATATATATATATAAATTACTTTATATATATAATATATAAATGTTTTTGATATAACCTAATAATAGCAGGTGAGTATATATATATATATATATATATATATATATATATATATACCTCACTTGCTTTTATTAGTTATATCAAAAACATTTTTTTTTTACATTTGTGTACTTATCTTATAAACTATCTATGACTACACAATACCATCATCATAATCATCATCAACACAATAATAATAATAATAATAATAATAATAATAATAATAAGCTGTGGAACATGAGGATGGTGGTGATTGTAGTTCATGTGCATGGAATGGATCCAAAGGGCTTAGAAAAAAGACTGGAAGTATTGGAAATCAGAGGAAGAATCAAAACCATCGTGTTTACAGTATTGTTAATAATATATGATAATATAATGACCTGAAGAGACTTGCTGTCACTCAGACACCAGTGAAAGACCACCAATTAAAACTGGTATGGAACATTCATAAGGAAAGCAAATATGTGAGGCACCCTAAGTTTAGATTAATTTAGCATAAGGGCAGAGGTATGCAGCACTCAGTGAGAATCAAACTCGCAATGATCTGAAAGCCCCACTTCATAACCACCATACTACATTTGTTACATAATTATTGGATCCCTAATACATTTTTAAGGTAGTGTAGAAATCATTATGGCGATTAGTGCAGCTGATGGCCTTGAGAGTGAGTGACAGCGCTTGACCTCACTCTCACCTTGCTTTCCGGGGATAAATCGTGAGAACTGGAACCCCCGTAGAGACCCTGTTCCGGTTTAAGGAGTAAGCAACTCAGTTAGTCAGTTAGAAGTTAGAAGCCGAGCTCGTAACATGTAAGCCTCATCTGCGCAGATTGTCTGGTTTGGGGATTTACAAATAAAGTAACATCAACGTAAATCGAAGTCTTGTATTTATTACCTAAAAACTAACAATGACACAGGGCTTCTGATAAGGAGTGATCCCTAACAGAAACCAGACTCGGAATCCCCAAATAGAAGACCAGACCTTAGAAGATATACCAGACCAAGATGATAGAAGAGACCAGACCAAGATAGATGATAGACGATCAGAAGCAAAGCCGACCAGAAGAAAAGACGACTAGAAGAAGTAAAGAAGTAAGAAAAGGGTATACAACGTTATATAGATTTGGTACTGAGAAAAGACCAGTATGCAACACATTTAGGCACCATAATGATTTACAATGTTTTAGCTTAGCATAAGGCCTGAGCTATGGGGCACCCAGTGAAACTGAACTCACTAGCAATGAATTACTAGCTTCACTTGATAACCACCATACTCTCTTCTTTTCATTATGTTCAATTAAAACAGATTAGCATTATCGCTTCAGTGCACTCACCCCCTCCTTTTCTTTTTTCATGTCATATTTTTTCTGTGTAGCACGTCCTTTTTCTTCCCCTTTCTTTACAATAAAAATGGAATGGTCCATTATTTAGCTGAGGTGACGACACTCATAAGAAATAAGAATTCGGTAGATAGGTAACACCAGATTCTCAGGATTTACATTCGTGCATTTCATCTTAGACAATTCGGACGCTCTCATTTTTAAAAAGAGGGTGTAGTAAGATGATAACGGTTGTACTTTTAAGGAACACGAGTATTAATATATAGATAAGACCTGAATTAGTGAACACTCAATCTAGCTTGTTAACCATCACACGCAGACAAGGTGTCTCGAACTGTATATGTGTCTTATGCAAAGTAAAATTAATTAACCCATGATTATTTTGAAATTGACTAAGCTCAACTAATACTTAGTAACCTATCTCGTTCGTGAACCAGTTCTGTATCTACTCTAATAAAATTGCCAATCAATTCTTTTTTACTCTGAAGAATATTGAATTTTTGCTTTATTTTCTTTCTCTTTAATTTTCTTTTCTTTTCTTTTTTCTGCTCTCATTTAAAATAGCTCATTGGTTGTGCATGACATATTAGTGCACAACATTTCAATTAAAGATATGAACCAGTAAACTACTTACATGGGGGATTCAGTTTTGTTGGTTAGTTGGGGTTTACAGCATTTCAACCCTTGTTGAATTATTTTATGCCGAAGACATTTTCTTTTATAAGAGACCATTATATGGTCTTATCTCATGCATCAGAAGAAACCCTTATATGGTTGAATCCCATGCATCATACAAGACCCTTATATGGTCTTAACAAAGCACTCAAGAAGTCCCGGACCTAACTAATAAAACAACAACTTTTAGGCAAAATCGATTTTATTCATTAACATAGCCTCCTTCTTGGGTGAAACACTGATTCCAACACTTTTCTAACAATTTGATGTCTATTTGTCTTTGGCCTCAAAATACGCCTCAATTTCCAATATCACATCTTCATTGAAGCCAAATCTCTTTCCCTGGAGTATTCTTTTCAGGTTGGCAAACAGCCAGTAGTCACTGGGGGCCAGATCTGGAGAATAGGATGGGTGTGGAAGCAATTCGAAATGCAATTCATGTAGTTTTGCCACCGTTGCGATCGACTTATGACACAGTGCATTATCTTGGTGAAAGAGCACATTTTCTCCTTCATTTGTGGCCATTTTTGGTGATTTCTTCCTCCAAATGCACCAATAATGCTATATAATATTTGCTATTGATGGTTCTTCCTTTCTCAAGGTAATCGATGAAAAAAATACCTCAATTCTTTTTTAAACATATTTTTAAAAACTCATTTTTTCTATTTAACCCATAGATGGGACCCTAACAGGTACTACCACACCAGGTCAGAGTGGACCTGGAAGTAATGGTGATGAAGGGGTAACACACATTCCCCAGAGATCCAGAATTGGAACTTCACCAACAGAGAGTTTAACCTCATACCCAGGACATTAAGACCCTCAGCCACCACCTTCTAGCACATAAATGATAAAAAGGGTTAGTGGCTTACCATAAAGACAATAACATTAGGACAATCTTATAGGAGCTAGGGCTTGACAAGCCTGTCTAGCTTGAGTAATGACCAAAGTAGAGTGTTGCCTGTCATCAACTGCTCAGCCAACAGGGTTCCATCCTTAAGCATCATGTGTCACCAACTATGGTCAATAGGTGGCATGATGGTGTGTAGTGGATTTACTCATCTGCAGAGGTGCAGTCATTGTATTCTAAAGCCCCAACTGAAAGTATTTTGTTTTGTATGGTGTTTAGACCAGCCACACTGATAACAGTAAAATGGAGCAACAGTATCATTGCTTGGATCTGACATAAAGGTCATAAGTATGAGGCATCTAGCGAGGATTGAACTCACTATTCAGTCATGATGCATCTACGAGACTAGTTTACACCACAATGGGATGCCCTAGTGTATGTATGCATGGAATAAATATGACATCAAAACAGAAATTTGGGGCAACAGTATGCTACATATGAATAACACTAAGTTTTTGAATTTCAGAATAAATATATATATATATTATATATATATAATATATAGCATATTGAGAAAAAATGAAAAAACACAGGTTTTAAATGGGTTAAGTGGTGAGTTTATTGGCCCACGCTGCAGTGTTTCGATCTATTAATTAGATTATCTTCAGGGATTTGTTGGTATAAGGAAGATAATAAGAAATTTTTTTATCACAGAATAACGAGAAAAGCGAGTGGAAGTCCTTGTTATTCAGTCTGTTTAAAAATTTTTTGCATCATTTGTCTATGATAATCAGTTGTTTACATAGTATCAAGTATTCCTATCTAATACTAATAATTTATGTAAGTATTTTTAAATTCAATAATGATAATGATATTCATGAAACCACAGGGAGGCTCCCTCTTTAACCTTGGTAAGGCAACTGCTCCAGAATTAAGAAAAACTCTGAATTTAAAACCTGTGGAGTGTTACTACTATAATATTAATTTTATGCATAATCATATGGTTTCAAGTTAGTATTCTTAATGAATAATAATACTACTACTACTAATCTTATTATAATGGAGATTGTGTGTTTTTCTGTCTGTAACCGAAACTATATTACTACTCAAGTCACAATTCCCTTAATTATTTACGTGAAATTCTCCATGATTCATTCTTTTAAACCTTCAGTTATTAATAAAAATTGTTTACATTCTTAATACTGTTGACCATATCTACGTACTAATAACATGCAATTGTATTTATATATACAACAAAATAGCGGTTTACAGTTTGAACGAGACGGCTAATTTGCATATTGATATTTAACATTTTTTTAATAAATATGTGCTTGGTATTATTGATTTCTAATTGTTTGGTTTTATCTTAAGAAATATAACAAAAATCTCGTGTTTAAATCTTAAAAGAAATTTATTTACAAGAAGAAATAACTGTAATATTATCCTTTACTTCCTATTTAACTAAATAGTTAAATTAGGAAAATTTACCAATGAAACAGGGGAGTAATGAAAAATGATGGAATAGTTAGTTTCAAAGTTGTTCTATTTTTTGATTATACCCCCTCTGTTGCAGATCTTTTATCTGCATTCTTAGTCAGTTTCATTAGCCTTTTAATTTAATATGATATTTTATTATAATCAAAACTTAAATACTTGTACCTGGAGGGTGCATATATTTGCTAGTAATTATAATAATCATTTGTTTGAACCCAGTTATATAATTTCAAGTATTTCTATTCAATAAAATATAAGAAAGTTAAAACTTTCAGGTTAATACCCTTGGGAAAGTTATGAAACCTCTCATCCTTCCAGCTATGGCATTAAATAACCGAAGAAAGTTAATATGCCATTAAACAAAGAAACCAAACCAAATCAAACCAATACTAATAATTTTCAAACACATCTATTTCACCCATAGATGAGATCCTAACAAGTACTACCACTCCAGAACTGGAGCCTCGTCACTGAATACAGTTTAGTGTCATACTCAGGATATCCTTTTCATAGGATTCTTACTCCTCCACAGAGGATGAAGTTGCCATATTCTCCAAGATCAGTTGCTTTACCAAGGCTAAAAAGCTCAGTCTGGCCTACTATCAAACCCACAGCTGGTGGGAGAAGAGAGGGAATTAATGAAATGCAAATAGGATTTCAACTTTGGTGACTGGCTTCATTTCCAATTGCAATAACCATTAAGCTCAATTGCACCCTCATTATTTTCTGTTTTAATAGGCCTTCCCATCTTTTTTAACGTATGTATATATATATATATACACACACACATAAAAACATATATATGTACACACATCTTATTCTAAGCAATCTTCTTTTTTTTCAGAGAGTGATATATTTCTTTCCCGCTATTTCTTCACATCCTCTCAGTTTCTTTTTTGCTTTTGTCTTTATTCTTTCCCAATTACACCCTTCTTTCTCTTTCTTTCTTTCTTTCTCTCTTTCTTTCTTTCTTTCTTTCTTTCTCTTCTTTCTTTCTTTCTTCCTTTCTTTCTTCCTCACATTTCTCTTTGATAAGCACCTGCTCTTTCTATTTCTCCTCCCCTTACTCTCTCTCAAATTTCACTCCCTCCAACCACCACATTCATTTCCACTTTTATTTTCAGGTTTTTTTCTTTCTACTCATCACAGTTTCTCTCTCTCTCCCCCCCTCTCTCTCTCTCTCTCTCTCTCTCTCTGTCTTTCTTTCA
>CM042149.1:24357964-24362964 GCA_023376005.1 Doryteuthis pealeii
CTGATTTTTCCAATCTTTTCTTGTAACTGTAATCTTTTACTATTTTTAGTTTTGTCATTTGTTTTGTATACTTTCCAATCAAAATATCACACTACAGTTCCCATGTCTAGCCTGGTCTGAGTACAATATTCTAAATGAGGTTTTATTTGGGTTTTATATATTTAAAAAATATATATATATATGGAAGTGAATCATGGACCATGTACTCCCACCAAAAGCGGCACAAGGGTTGACATGCCATAAAACATTTTGTTTTATTCTTTTTTGATGGGTATTCAAAATCTTTTTAAACACATTATTTTAAACTCTTTTTTCATTCTAATTAAGCCATAGATTAAACCCTAACAGGTACTACCAATCCAGGTCAAAGTGGACCAGGGAGTAATGGTGATGAAGGGATAATCCACACACCCCAGACCTCAAGAATTAGAACTTCACCATGAGATACAGTTTAACGTCATACCCAGAACATCAGTGTCTCTTTGAAAGGTGTTTTTTTTCAGAATACAAGGTGTATCATAAAAATGCCAATTTTGAAGCTGTATTTACCAAGATAGAAATGAACAATTAATGGAACTTTACTTTTTTCAGAATACAAGGTCTGTCAAAAAATACAAAAAAATCTCGATACTTTTTGACACACCTTGTATATATATATATTATTATACTAAATCCGAGCGAATCAAGTTTTGTTTCTCTAAGGCTTTTTTCCTATTTAGTTTAATGACATGAGAATAATACTAAATTGTTCCTTACTTTTAGGATTGAATTATGTTTGAAAAAAATCATTTTAATTGGTCCTAATTAGACGTAATTTGCAGTTAGGTAAAAAAATGACCAATCCCTTATTTCATTTTCTACCTATCACTTTTCCCCTCTATGTGTCTTTTGAGTACCTTTTCGTTATATAATATTAGTTTCTCTGGAGAGGGAGAGAGAGAGAGGGGGGGGAGAATTTGTTACATTAATCTTATTTACTTTCACTTTTGAACTTCATTAAGAGTGAATCTGGGAGTAATGGCAATAAAGGAATGACTCCACACTCTCTGCAGCTCCAGAACTGAAGTTTCACCAATAGATGAAGTTTAATGTTATACCCAGGACACTTTCTTTTGGAGGGAGGGGGTCTTACCTCCCTGTAGAATATATATTTTCTAAGTTCCACCAAAAAATATTTTTGATCACTGAGCCTCATCAGGGAGTAGTTAGGTTAGGTTTCTTTCTTTAATGACATATCAAAGTTTGTGGGTTATTTAGTTTGGTTTGGTTTTGTTTTACGGCATATCAACCTCAGTGGGTTATTTAATGCCGACAAAGTTGTGAAATAAATTCATTCTTAATGCATAATACAATTTTGTTTATAAACTCATGTTTTTCTATTTAACCCATAGATGGGACCCTAACAGGTGTTGTGGGTTATTTAATACCAAATCTATCCTTGTAGAAGAATAGTAGAAGTACTATTCGATTCATAGCTGGGATCGTGAAGTAGTGGTTATGAATCAGAATCACATACAATTACTACTATAGCGTGTTCAATCCTCTCTGGGTACCCTATACTTGTGATCTTGTGTTTAAATTGGTATAAGCTTTGTAAATAACTTGCTGTGAAGCAATGCTTAGAAAACCTGAACTATGTGTGATTAAATCCTGCTTAAATCTATGAATCTCTTACAGAACAGCTGAAGTAAGGATGGCCACAAATAGCAAAACCTGATTAAAACACTCATATGACAAGCAACAACCTAGTATCTATATATTAATACTCATGTTCCTTAATTGTATGACCATTATCATCTTGAAACACCCTTTGGTTAAAAATGAGACTGTCCAAGATGAAATACAAAAATGTAAATCCTGATTATCTGGTGTTACTTATCAACCAAATTCTTATTTCTTTTGGGTGTCATCAGCTCAGCTAAATTTAAAGAAAAGGAAGAAAAATGACATTCTAAATAGAAAGAATATAATTAGAAAGAAAGAATAGGGGAAAGATAAAGAGAGGGGGTGAACATGCAGAAGCAATAATGGCATTATGTTTGATTGAAACAAAGAAATGAAAAAAAAAAGAGTGAGAGAGGGTTAAATCAAGATTATTATACTTTTTACACATTGAACTATGTCGCAATAGCTCTTAAGTAATACCAAATGTTGTAATAATCAAATTATCATACTGTGATATATAGGAATAAGTCTTGGTTCATTCGTCTTGTATCCTATCCCCCAATGAAAGTATTACTTACTTCGTGTGGGCTGGTGAGCTGAAATAGAATTCAACAGAGAGAAGGAAAGGAACAGAGACAGGAATGACTTTAATGTAAGACCTTTATTATCGAGTTCACATTTTTATTAATTCCCACAGATATATCCACAGGTCCTGCTAGTCAATAATAATATTCACCCTATTTCATTGAGGGGATATATTTCGCGAACAACTCGATAGGTGTTACCTCTCCAAAGTCCCAAAAGTCCAAGTGTATTAGAGACCTTTTTCCACGCCAAGAACTTGGGTTTTTTTCTGCGCATGCCCGGAGGGCTCTTTCTGTCCTATTTTGTGTCTTTTTATTATTTACTTATTTTGTTTTATTTTTGTTTCATTTATTTTTACTTTATTAATTCCCACAGATATATCCACAGGTCCTGCTAGTCAATAATAATATTCACCCTATTTCATTGAGGGGATATATTTCGCGAACAACTCAATAGGTGTTACCTCTCCAAAGTCCAAAAAAATCCAAGCGTATTAGAGACCTTTTTCCACGCCAAGAACTTGGGGTTTTTCCTGCGCATGCCTGGAGGACTCTTTCTGTCCTAAGCCCTCTGGGAGATTGTTATTTTTGTGTCTTTTATTTATTTACTTATTTGTTTTATTTTGTTTTATTTTTTACTTTTATTAATCCCACAGATATATCCACAGGTCCTGCTAGTCAATAATAATATTAGGTATTGAAATATCTCAAAAAGTTAGCACAAATAATACAATGTTCTAAAAAATGTTTTCTGCAATGATAATATCTGGAGAAGTGCATTCTGGTAAAATTCCGGAAATGAATTTTACAGACATTTTCTTTTATTTGCTGCATTTCTCTTAGACTGAGTAGTTCCTTCGCCTTGTCAATCAGCTTGTCTATCTTAAACATTCTTTTTCTTCTTTTTCTTTCTTCTCTCCCAGTGTGTCTGTCTTTGTAGCCTTCCTCCCTTATCACATTCAAAGCTTAATATTGATTGGGTATTGATCCCAACAATAACCTCAATATCTGAACGTTTTCTCTCAACACTGGCTCACAAGAACCAAGAAAGAAATAATGGTTTAATTCAAAAGAGTGCAACTTTCTTTTTTTATTCATTTTTTTAAAACTTTTCACTTAATCATTTATTTTCAAAATTTTTCTTTTTGCTTTTTGTAGTATTTAAAAAAAAATCTTTACATTACTATTTCTTCTTCTTGACCTGTGAATTTCTTCTTCTTCTTCTTCTTCTTCTTCTTCTTCTTCTTCTTCTTCTTCTTCTTCTTCTTCTTCTTCTTCTTCTACTTCTTCTTCATAACTATGATATTTCTTCTTCATTTTCTTCTTCTTCTTTTTATTCATGACCAGGGTATTTCTTCTTATTATTATTATTCATGACCAGGGTATTTCTTCTTCTTCCTCATAACTGTGGTATTTCTTCTTTTTCTTCTTCTGCTTCTTCTTATTATTGATGACCAGGGTATTTCTTCTTCTTCTTCTTCTTCTTCTTCTTCTTCTTCTTCTTCTTTTTATTCATGACCAGGGTATTTCTTCTTCTACTTATTCATGACCAGGGTATTTCTTCTTCTTCTACTTATTCATGACCAGGGTATTTCTTCTTCTTCTACTTCTTCTTCATGACCAGTGTATTTCTTCTACTTCATGATCTGTGAATTTCTTTTTCTTTCTTTTACTTTTTACTTCTTGGCTTTGAATTTATTCTATTTTCAACTTAAAAATGTCATGTCTTTATCTTTTTGGCTTTAGAATGTTTTCTTCTTCCTCTAATTTCCTTCTGGTTTTTCTTTCATCTTCAACTTTTAGTTTCACAGATCTTCTTTTCCTTTTTGAATCACAATGTTCTGGGTTCAATACCAGTCCCCACCAACTCAGTACATGAGTAGCATAGATTAAGTAATTTGATCTATGTGGTAAAGTGGGGAGCTGATGGTAGGTGTAGTGCTCCACCTCAGCATAAACAATCTCCCTGGTCTAGTGCTAGCAAAAAGAGGACAGACTCCCTTACTGGCCTGATACTGAAAATAGGCTACTCTGTCAACTTTACTTTTACTTTATTATATATTTACCAACCCCTCCACATGAGCAGGATGCGACACACGGTCAATTTCTTAAGCGGAGTTCAACAGGTTTGAATTCAGAGTTTTCCTTCTCCTAGACCGGTTGCCTAACCAAGGTTAAAGAGCCCAGTCTGCCATACTATTTACCAATAGCTGGAGGGAGAGTAGGATTCATACCTTTCCCAGGGGTATTAGCGCTAAGTGAAATGCAATTACCTTGTCCAGGATTTGAACTCGGGGCGACGTGTCCATTTCCTATAACTTTAACCATTACACCACGCGCTTCATTTTTTTATTAATAATTAGGAAGAGTTTGTCTGTCCTTTATAGATGACCAAACAGTTCAATATAGAAATATCAAATCTGGTATGCATACTTAGTGGACTGGATTCAATGGAAGGTTTTAATACAAAAAAGTATTGTTCCTTTAGGGTAAAAGAAAAATCTTATCAATAATTGGGGGTGGTTCTTCATGTTTCATTTTCTCTCTCTGTAAATGTCATCTCATTTGGCAAACAGATATATAACATTAATAAATAAACTCTGTGCTGATTCAAATATCCATCCAAGTGACCAGTTCTTCTCCTAAACTGGTAACCAAACCAAAGTTAAAGAGCTCAGTCTGTCCTATTTACTCACACCTGAAGGGAGAATAGTTGGATTCATACATTTCCTAATAGTATTAGTGCTATGT
>CM042149.1:24367964-24413597 GCA_023376005.1 Doryteuthis pealeii
AATGCACTAAGCTTACTTTCTCACACACAGGTTTTACCACAAACTATTCCCTTACAAAACAATGTGTATATGTATATATATATCTATTTTATTATATTGTATAATGTGTATTAGATGTGTTATGCTGTATATAGTCTATGTTGCATACATTATATATTGTTATTGATATTCCATTAAACCAAACCAAAGCCACATATAGGAACATTTGGTAATTCCACACAAACAATAACTAAAGAACTCATCTCAAATATGTAAGCCTTTCACGTATATATATGTATAAGGATATTTGCACATCCCATCATGGTGTAATGGTTAGTAAACTAGTTTCACAGATCCATTACAACTGAATTGTGAGTTTGATCCTCACTGGATGCCCCATACTTGTTACTGTGTCATATCCTACCTGTGGTGAATATAAGGACATTTCTACATAGAAACTTCCAATTATTCATTTTGTATTCTTTCTATTAGGTTTGCTCAATAATCGCTCAATAAAATATGTTAATTGCATGTTCTTGTTTTTATATACATCTTTTAAGAGTAAACGTCATTTAAACAATTAAAAATACCCTATATATTATGTATTGTTTTAGCAAACTAGGAAACTTGCTTGACATTGGGTGATTCCTTTATATTTTCATCTGAATGACTTAGAAAAAGATCATACCATCAATTTAAATAATCTAATCTATTCCAATTCAATGATAATATTTTCTTTGCACACATTTATATAGCTTCAAATAATCCCATCTAATACTAATCATTTCCAAATAGTGTTGAAATTCACTTTAGTCAGTACAAATTAACACTAACAGACTCTAATAATAATAAGGGTCAGAAGTTATCTGCCCTAATCCATTTATTATACGGGTGAGTTACTTACCCTTTGATCTATTAATTTCAGTCATTGTTTTTTTAAATAAATAAAACATCTCGTGTTATGAAAAGCAGTCGTAATGTGTTGCCTCGTTAATCTAATGGAAGGTATCTCAATTGGAATATGTCTCAATGAAAAACTGCGCTTGCTAAAGACAAAAAGGTATGTCTCTTTTTTTTTCTGTGGGATTAAGTTATTAAATCCCCAACAAATAGATCTATTTGACCCAACGATAAGACCTTTATATGTAGTATCTGAGTCAGAGTGGACCTGGGAGTAATGATACTTAAAGAGCAACTCTACACACTCCAGTTCAGAATTAGAGCTTCACCATTAAATGTAGTTTAGTGTTTATACCCAGGACACATGATTATCCTTTTTTTATGAGTCGTATTTCCAAGATGGAGACATTGTCTCATTTTATCTACAATCTATTGAATTTTTATTTATTTTCTATTAGCTATTTTTTCTTCTCTTTTTAAAAGTTCACCCAGATTTACTAGAATGATTAATTTTAAATGTTTTCTTTCAAATTAAATATTTTTTTCCTTTTTGATCCATTTTTATTCTTTAAATTTCGGTAAGATTTTACACTCAATAAAAATTGATGGTTTTCCGCATATATTCTATTGTCTGTATTTTTGTTTCTCTTTATATGCAATTTTTTTTTCAAATTCAATTACTTCAAAGATGGATTGTGTAGATGTTGTATCACGAGGTGGAAAGATACACAGAAGAATGGTGTGCTGAACACATTTATTAAGCATCAGCATCTGGTGCCAAACGGATACATACAAACATAGAACAAATAAGTACAAACAATTAACAAGACAAATTTACACTAAATAGAGGAGGGTCAGTTCAGTATAACCAATGCAGCAAAGTCAGTCTGAATATTATTCAGCTAGATAACCTACTTTAATTGTATGCTATTTTATGGCTATGAGCCAGTCCAGAGTGCTGAAGGGGTGGTACCTACTCTACAACAGTAGAAATCTCAGTAGTGACTGGTTAGGACAGGTAACCACATCTTACAATGAATTGATGATAGCAAGTCTATGATGATGATGATGATTATGCAAATATTAGAAAAAATAACACAGATCTTTTGTGTTACGGTGAGGAATTCATAAACAGAAAACTTTTAATTTTCTATTTTCGGAAAGATGTTGAAATCTAAGAGTAGCAGGTTGTTTGCGGTGAGAGTAAATAATGCTAAGTCTTTTGCATTTGGAGAAACTCGGTATGTTGAAAGCAAACAGTTTCACTGACATGTTTATTTTCTCAATATTGTGGATTCTAACACAGACTGTCTCAGCTTCTCTTCCCAGTCTGATGCTGACCAAATTTTCAGGCTTCTATATGTACATTTCACAACCTGAACGAATGGGTCAGTGTTTATATCATGCTGAGACATAGAGCTTTGAAATTCTCCTAAACATGAATACAGCATACCCAAACAACAAGCAAACCTGTCATCAATAAACCCTGCCTACAACCAGTCACCATGTAATGTCACACCTTAAACAGTGTCACCTAGAGGCACATGGTGTAATGGTTATTATCAAAGGAAATGGACACAGTGACCTGAGTTCAAATTCTGGATGAGGTTGTATGCATTTCACATAGTGCTAATACCCTTGAGAAAGGTATGAATCCAGCTATTCTCCCTCTAGCTAAAGACAAAAAGGTATGTCTCTTTTTTTCTGTGGGATTAAGTTATTAAATCCCCAACAAATAGATCTATTTGACCCAAAGATAAGACCTTTATATGTAGTATCTGAGTCAGAGTGGACCTGGGAGTAATGGTACTTAAAGAGCAACTCTACAAACTCCAGTTTCAGAATTAGAGCTTTTTACCCAATAGTAGGGCAGACAGGACTCTTGAGGCAGCCAGTTGAGAAGGAAAACTCAAATTCAAACCTGTTAAACTCTGCTTAAGAAATTGTCCCTATGTCACTTTGGCCCATTATTTAGGCAAGATGGGCGGTTGGAGAGGCCGTTTTGATCAGTCAGCTAATCACGCCAAGCTCTTGCACCTATATGATTGTCCAAACCCTATTGCCCTTATAGTAAGCCCCAACCCTTTTGTGTTAGAAGGTGGTGGCTGAGGGTCTTGCTGAATTGGGTATGATATTAAACTACATCAAATGAAGTTCCAATTCTGGAACTTTGGGGAATTACTCCTAGATTCATTCTGACCTGTAGTGTTAAAAAATGCGTTGAAAAAAATTGAGTTGGGTAAATATATGAATAGTGTGATATGCAAACCAGATGCCTTTAATGCTGATAAATATTATATATATATATATATATATATATATATTATTCCCAATAATAGAATTGATACCTATAGAATATCAAGTTTGCATGAGTATATCTATCTTCATAAAAAGGGATTTATTGAATATCACCAGATTTACCCAATCCTTCATCACAACAGGATGTGACACAATATCAATTCTTAAATGGGGTAAAACTGTTTTTCCTTGTCCTAGACTGGTTGCCTAAACAAGGCCTAAGAACCCATTCTGTCCTACTATTTACTCAGAGTTTGGTGAGTGAATAGATGGATTCATGCCTTTACCAAGAGAATCAGACGTATGTTCCATTACACCAACAATTTCCCCAGAACATCTGCACTGTGAATCCAACACCCTCATAAATGTTTTCATTCCATCTACAACCTTGGACTTAAGACTTTAGAGGGTCTTAACACTCTTGCATGAGTAGTGGTTGGTGTATTCTAGACTTAGATGGTATTTCAAAATAGTTCAAATATCATTCAATCTATGGCTATCAGACAATGCTGTGCTTGTTGAATTATTTGGATATAAGGCATGGGGCAAATGGTCACTCCTAAATATAGACTCGTTGACTACCACGTGACCTGGGGTGGATTTCTATTGTCCAATCACTGGCACTGCTGCTGCTGCTTCTGCTGTATTAATAGAGGCACCATTCTAAACTTATGTCATTGACACTTGGATTCTCTTGGACGTAGGACTTACAAAGAATACTCTAAAACCGGATTCTTATTGGCTTGCTTACTTACTTATTACATCTGGAACTAAGGATGCTGACCAGATACTTAACAGTGCTTACAGTCAAGTTACGTTGGATCACCAGTTCCTGCTAGATCATCAAAGTTAAGCAGTGATGTACATGTTCCTTACTTAGATGGATGACCATTTAAGCAACAGCAGATACTGTAAGTAACCGTATAGCAAAATGACTTGATTCACCATTAAATGACCCAAAAAGGGTTGATATGCCGTAAAACAAAAACAACCTGTTGGAGTTTTTGTGATATAAGGTGTGTGGTAGATACCTACTTCTAAATATAGACTCGTTGACTACCACATGACCACCGAAGGCAATCTATTGTCCAATCACTGGCAGTGCTGCTGCTGCTGTTGTTGTTGTATTTATACTAGTCTGATTCTTAACCTTGGCTCATTGCTATTTGGATAATATTGGACGTCGGACTTACAAAGAATACTATAACACCGGATTCTTATTGGCTAGCTTACTTATTTACTACATCTGGAACCAAGGATGGCGACCAGATACTCAACACAACCAACAGATAATGCTGGTTTAAGATTTTGTAGGCTCCTGTGCTACAAGTAAATGTGAGGGCCCTCTTTAATACTTTTAAAAGGAAAAGAGTGAGGGAAAAATGATACTTATGTTTACAAGGATGAAAATAATTCAAATTCAAACATTTGCTTTCTGGGAAACACATTTTTTCAAAACATCCATAACATTTTTTAGAAAATTGTTTTACATTTCCAAAAGAGGAAATGTTTTTGTTCTTATGTTTCATTGATATGTATATATATCTATAATGTTTCCTCTTAGTGAAACTCCTCTTTCCAATCACTTTAGTTACCAAACACAAGTTAAGCCACAGAGCTATTTCAATATTAGGGAATGAAGAAATTAATCTAGAAGATGAATTCTTAATCTTTAGAGGCCCTTTAGCTAACAGAGGCCCCGGGGCTGCAGCTCTTAAAGCCAATGCTTTAATCCAATGCCGCTATCAAAATATAGCCATTTTTCAGTAGTTTAATACTGGATCTATTTTTTAATCTCTGTAGCTTTCTTGCTTACGGCCTTTTGCTTATTACATTCCCAATTTGACTGCACAGTTGAAATTAGTTTTTATTTATTTTTTCTGGAAACTTTTACATGCACCGAATAAGTAATTCATGTTATACACTAAGTGAAATTGAATTCAAATCCATAACATGGCTGTTTGCATTTTACATAGCGCTAATACCCATTCTCCTTCCATCTATGGGTAAATAGTATAGAAGACTGGGCTCTTTAACCTTAGTATTGCAACAGGTCTAGAAGAATAAAAACACTGAATCCAAACCTGTTAAACTGGTTAAAAATTGACCTTGTGTTACATGGTGGGGGGTTGGGAAAATACATATAAGTATAAGTAAAATCTCAACCTGGCCACACAATATTAGCACCCTCCCCTCACATATCAGTGACAGCTAACACACTGACAGGCCACAAACACACATTTGGACACTCTACCAAACCATTTAGCAAACTCCTCACACAGCACCACCATTTAGTATGCACAACAATTCTTGATTTTGTGGCTTATTCACAGATAGAAATCTACATAACAGTCCTGACCACATAAATGTGCAACACAGTGACTCCATAGACTTCTTACCATCTGCAGTAAATGCACGCTAAAGATCACTCTTAAACAGTCATGTCCCAGTAGATAAACCCACCCCTGTGGTGGGGGTCCAGTGGCTTCGGCCCTGGATCTTTACAAGTTAATAGCGTCGATCCCAGGGGGCTATTACCCCAGGCAACACCTGCCCCCTTGATTTAAAGGGACAGGGCTGGGTTTATTGCCCAGCGCCTGAGGCGCCCCCCTTGAGTGGGAATGCCACGGGATTGACGCAATTTTTCACCCGCCACCCATGAGCTTCGGTTTGTGGGTGGTCCCACATTAATAGGGCCTTGTGCCTAACCCGTACAAGTGGGGTACGAGGTAAATACAATGTCCCATTACAGTTCCCACTCGTTAACTTTGTGCAATCTATACTGAGCCTCAATTATGGTTCTCTTTCTATATATACACATTACACATATGAAATCCTTTCACAGTCATATCTACACTCAAGTGTGCTGCATATCCCCTCCCCGTTATGGCTCTATCAGCGACAAGCCCAAAAGAGCTACCCGACAAATTACAACATCACCAAAAACTACTATAAACTATGCTCCAAAGCCAACCTTCCTTTTTTCACTACTGCAGCAAACATGAACACAAGAAAATCTATGTCTTGAGTGTTGCATAGCGGGGTTTTCACGGTACCCAAAGTGATGTATGTATGTTAGTCGCTTAATGAAATCTACAACACATGGGTATAGTAGGAGTTGACTTTATTTCTCTCTTGACTGTACGTGGTGGGCGGTGAGCGTTGACAATGACTACTACTGCTGCTGGGATGACTAGCATTGGTGAGGTGGAGGGTGGCAGGTGGGTCCCACAGTCGTTGCCTGCCATGGACCGTGAGCGTCTGTCGCTCACTTGTTCTCCGTCCGCTGTCTCCTGTCTGACTGACTGCTGTCCGCTCGACCCTCTGGCTTTTGTATTGACAACACGCCTATGCATCTTTATCTTTTGATCTGATAACGGACGTTTGTTTTATCTTCTCTCTGCTTCCTTGACCGGAAAGCCTCACCATCATTTTCCCATTTTTTTTAATATATATTTTTATATTTTTCTTTGTCTTTTTGCCAGAAGCTTTGTTTTCCAGCCGAGGGCAATACAACATTGAGCACCAATCTTCCCTTTCCTTCTGTTACTGTCTTTCATGAAAACTTAAGAATCAACCAAACAGAACTTTTCACTGAACAGACTTTTTGACTAATTTTGATGTTTCAGACTGTTGTCCTCATCTTTTTTGTGGTATGTATAAACACAATGTTTCGGATGCTGTATCCTCTGGCCTTCCTCAGGTGTTCCCTGTGTATCCAAGTATAGTAATGACAGGAACACCTGAGGAAGGCCAGAGGATACAGCGACCAAAACATTGTGTTTATACATACCACAATAATGATGAGGACAACAGTTCAAAACATCAAAATTATTCACATCAAGCCTCATCTCAAAAATGCAGACAAATTAGTCTTTTTGACTATATGGATTGTTTGTTTTATAGAATTATAAATACATCTTTCCTTTTCTGTTAAACCTCGTTTGTCATTCAGTTTGTAACCTCTACACCACAAATGACAAGTGATTGTAATCAAGGGGAACAAATCCTGATTGACTAAAAGGTTAGGTAGTAAAAAGATTGTGAATGTTTTGTAAACAAACTGTGTGTGAGGATGCCTTTATCTAAGGTCCAGAAAAAATTGTAATACCAATTGATAAAAAGGTAATAAACATTATTCTGTCATTTTTACAGTCAGGACAGCCTTCTCTTCTCTCTTGAATTACCATACACAAATATAACATAACTTTCTTGATGTGTATTGTCATTTGATACAATGTATTAATGTTGCCACTCTGTGATGGATGATAGAAGAAATTGATACTCACATTTGTATTTTTATAAGTAAAGTCTGTGGAGTAGCCTATTGTTAGTATCAGCCAAACAGCAAGGGAGTCTATTCTCTTTTCACTACCACTAAACCAGAGTGTTTATTTTTTCTTTTGTTTTTTTTTGCTGGGGTGGAGCATTACACCTACCTTCAGATGTTTTACCACATAGATCAGATTACCCAAGCTGTGCTACTCATGCTCTGAAGAAAAGTTCCCTACTCACCTTAAAAGTTCCCTACTCACCAGGGCTGGGTATATTGCCCAGCGCTTGAGGGGGAATGCCGAAGGGATCGACGCAATTTTTGTTTTTCCCACTCATCAGCTTCGGCTTGTGGGTGGGCCCACATTAAAACGAGGCCTTGTGCCCAGCCCATACAAGTGGGGTATGAGGCAAATATCCCCTACTCACCTTTTTGGCAGCCGTTGGAGGATTAAGTCCAACTCCAACTCTTAAAATTCAGACTTGCCCTTTTTCCCCTGATGTGACAATACAACCACTCAATCAGACATTCGCTCACAATTCTAAATCTTGATTTCCACACTTCTTCATCCGCACCTATAACCTTTGGTTGTCACTCACCAAGCAGGTGGTTTGACCCGAGGGCCAAAATCGTGCAACATTTTACACAATAACTCAGCGTTGATCTCTGGTTGGGTCAGTAGCCACAAGAAAAAGAAAAATCATTGATACAAAACACATACTAAAAAAATATTAGCAGTTTGGATAAAACATTCTATAAAAAATAGTTAGTGTTGTACTTTGTAACTTAAGTAATACTATAGTAGTAGGTGTACATAGTAACTTACACAAGGTTCCTAGTTCGATACCGACCCTCTCCAACTCAGCATATGAGTAGCACAGGGATCTGTATGGTAAAGTAAGGAGCTGACGGTAGGTGTGGCGCTCCACCTCAGACGCAAAAACAATCTCCTTGGTCTAGCATTAGTGAAAAGGGGATAGACTCCCTCGCTGTCTGGCTGATACCGACATTAGGCCGCCTCGATGACTTTACTTACTTACTTTACTTTATATGTATGTATGTATGTACATGTTTATATCAGTAAAATATCCCTTCTGTATGTGGGTTGTGGGGATGGCCCGATCGGTAGAGATTCTGACTGACGAAAAACCAATCGAGTTAGTGCCTACTTCTATTTTCTATTTAGTACCCTCAAGATTATCTACAAAGACTCTTTCCTTAGGACCTTCATACTAGCTGTTTTGTATTTCTATTGTTGTTAAATGTGCTCAGACAATAAAGACTGTATTTTGTTATGTACCTCTTTGTTGGAAGTTGTTGTGTATATTCACCCATGTTAGGAAGCTTTTCTGGGTCTCCTTGTTAAGTATCTGGCCGCCATTCTTGGCCAGTTGTAAAGAACTTAAAGTAAATAAGTAAGTCCTGTGGTATAGAATCCTTTGGCAAGTGAATAAGTCCTGTGGTATAGAATCCTATGGTCCGTCATCCAAGAAGATCCAAGTAGTAATGAGTAGCTAAGATTAGAATCAGCCAGTATAAATAATAATATCAGCAGCAGAATACTGCCAGTGGTTGGTCAATAGGTTGGTCACATAGTTTACGGTGAGTCTATAATTAGAATTGAATATCTGGCACACGCCTTATAACCAAAAATTCCAACACTCCTAACATACCATAAGTGGTTTTGAGACAGCTGCACTGATTAGCCATGAAATTGCAAAACATTACTGAATGTGGATTAATATATATATATATATTTACCAACTCTTCCGCACGAGCAGGATATGACACAAGGTCAATTTCTTAAGCGGAGTTCAACAGGTTTGAATTCAGAGTTTTCCTTCTCCTAGACTGGTTATCTAGCCATGGTTAAAGAACCCAGTCTGCCCTGCTATTTACCCATAGCTGGAAGGAGAGTCGGATTCATACCTTTCCCAAGGGTATTAGCGCTAAGTGAAATGATAAGTGATTAATATATATATATATATATATATATATATATATATATATATATATGTGTGAAATAAAATGGAACTTAATCCGACAGTGTGAATATGATATATTGACAAAAACAAAGGATGTTTACAAAATGCATGGGCTCATCAGGAGAGAATGTGCAAACCGTTTCGGGGCCTTCCTATATATATATATATATATATATAAACATCATCAGGTTGTGTCTATGGCACAGACTCTCTCTTGACATCTGTCCCTATCAGATATCACATCAGGTAGGTCCTCTATTCCCTAGTCCACTTTGACCCGGAGTGGTAGTAGCTGTTAGACTCCCATCTATGGGTTAAATAGAAAAAAATGAGTTTAAAAATTTTTTTTTTTAAAAGTACCCATCAAGAATGTATAAAACAAAATATCTTCAGCATAAAATAATCCAACAAGGGTTGAAATGCTGTAAAACAAACAAACCAACCAGCCAACCAATCTATGCCTTGTTATTCCTAAGTATCATTATTCTTAGATCTTGTTATTTCTAAGAACTGTTATTCTTAAGTCTTCTTATTTCAAAGTTTCTTTATTCCTATGCCTTGTTATTCCTAAGTATCATTATTCTTAGATCTTGTTATTTCTAAGAACTGTTATTCCTAAGTCTTCTCATTTCAGAGTTTCTTTATTCCTATGCCTTGTTATTCCTAAGTATCATTATTCTTAGATCTTGTTATTTCTAAGTACTGTTATTCCTAAGTATTCTTATTTCAAAGTTTCTTTATTCCTGTGCCTTGTTATTCCTAAGTATCATTATTCTTAGATCTTGTTATTTCTAAGAACTGTTATTCCTAAGTCTTCTTATTTCAAAGTTTCTTTATTCCTATGCCTTGTTATTCCTAAGTATTATCTTTTATAGATATTGTTATTTCTAACTATTTTTCAACATGATTTAAATTTTCAGGAAGCTATTTGTGCAAACTTTGTCTTTATTGACAGGGGAAACTTTTATCTCATTTTCTGCAAAGTCATAAAAAAATTCAAACACAAGAACAAAAATTAATGAGAGTTCTACTCTGAAAGTATCATAACAATTCTGTTTTTTGTTGCAAAACAAAAAAAGGTATAAATAAAAAATTCAGTTTCCTGTTTCTTCATTTGCTGACATTTTGGTGGGAAAAGCGGGTAAAAGAAAAAAAAGCGGGTAAAAGAAAAAAAGTTGAAATAATTATCATGTCTGTGAGTTTCAAGAAGTCATTTATTGGTTTTGTGATAAGCTGAAAACAATTCAATACAATCCCTGGGTAGATTCTTTGGAAGGACAGAACGCAAGTGGAAATAAAATTGGTCTGAAATGCATGGCACCATAATTCAATTTTAGGAAGGAATGAAAGAGGGAAATCAAAATTAGTGGTGCTTGTTTCTTTTAAATTCCCAAAGTAAGGATAAACCAAAAAACTAAAGGGGTATGAAGAAATTGAGATAGAAAGAAAGAAAGAAATGAACAGAATTAGATAGAGAGATATGTACAAACTGAGATAGATAGATGGATAAATCGATAGCAACAGAATGAGATGGATAGATAGATGGATAAATAGATAGCAACAGAATGAGATGGATAGATAGATGGATAAATAGATAGCAGCAGAATGAGATGGATAGATACATGGATAAATAGATAGCACCATAGATAGATGGATAAAGATAGCAACAGAATGAGATGGATAGATAGATGGATAAATAGATAGCAACAGAATGAGATGGATAGATGGATAAATCGATAGCAACAGAATGAGATGGTTAGATAGATGGATAAATAGATAGCAACAGAATGAGATGGTTAGATAGATGGATAAATAGATAGCAACAGAATGAGATGGATAGATAGATGGATAAATAGATAGCAACAGAATGAGATGGATAGATAGATGGATAAATAGATAGCAACAGAATGAGATAGATGGATAAATAGATAGCAACAGAATGAGATGGTAGATAGATGGATAAATAGATAGCAACAGAATGAGATGGTTAGATAGATGGATAAATAGTAGCAACAGAATGAGATGGATATAGATGGATAAATAGATAGCAACAGAATGAGATGGTTAGATAGATGGATGAATAGGTAGCAACAGAATGAGATGGATAGATAGATGGATAAATAGATAGCAACAGAATGAGATGTTAGATAGATGGATAAATTAGCAACAGAATGAGATGGATAGATAGATGAATAAATAGATAGCAACAGAATGAGATGGTAGATAGATGGATAATTGATAGCAACAGAATGAGATGGATAGATAGATGGATAAATCGATAGCAACAGAATGAGATGATAGATAGATGGATAAATCGATAGCAACAGAATGAGATGGTTAGATAGATGGATAAATCGATAGCAACAGAATGAGATGGATAGATAGATGGATAAATAGATAGCAACAGAATGAGATGGATATAGATGATAGATAGATGGATAAATAGATAGCAACAGAATGAGATGGATAGATAGATGGATAAATAGATAGCAACAGATGAGATGGATAGATAGATGGATAAATATATAGCAACAGATAGATGGATAGATAGATGGATAAATAGATAGCAACAGAATGAGATAGATAGATATAGATGGATAAAGATAGACAGAATGAGATGGATAGATAGATGGATAAATCGATAGCAACAGATGAGATGGATAGATAGAGGATAAATAGATAGCAACAGAATGAGATAGATAGATATGAATAGATAGATGGATAGATAGATGGATAAATAGATAGCAACAGAATGAGATAGATAGATGATAGATATAAATAGATAGCAACAGAATGAGATGGATAGATAGATGGATAAATAGATAGCAACAGAATGAGATGGATAGATAGATGGGTATGAACAAACTGAGATAGATAGATCAATATAAACAGAATGAAATGCCTAGATACATTGATATGAACAGAGATTGATGGATAGATAAAAAAAAAACATATTGGAGAAAAAAAATATGAAAATAAATTTCACTAAATAAAAAGTGAAAAATCTTTGTTTGCAAGAATCAAAAATGACAGGTGGGCAAGGGATCAAAAAGAAAATTCATGAAAGATTTCTTTAAAAGAACAATTTTTCATATTGTAGGCTAAAGTAGAACTAAGTAGATATTTATACTTACCAAAATAAACTTATTCTATCACAGAAACACCTGGTTAGGATAAAAAGTGACTATCAACCTCAAACAAAAAATAAATATGTAGTTATAAACAAGTATATGAAAATGTGATACACAAACAATAAATAAAGTAAGTGGGTAGGTATTGTATTAATATTAATGAAAAATGTGATCTATTGAAGTCAGTAAGTCTACTGTTGGTTTGAATAACAGCAGCTAACTAAGTACCACACAAGCAGTGTCCAAGACAGTTGGTATATATAGAAATCAAGAATGATCCATTCATGAATTTGGGTGATTCCATTCCTTGAGTTCTGATTGGCTGCTTGACTGCTTGACTTGAATGACATTGTGGAGTTTATAAATATCCTGTCATTCTGCAGTAGACTTTGTGACTATTCAGGTTTGTATTTAAGTTACAACCGTTTGTTGCCTTGTCTTCCCAGTTCAACGGTAATTGGAACTTTAATTTTACTTTATCATGATTAATGTTATTATTATTAACACTTATGTACCAAGCTTTCAACATTCTCAAGCAGGATTCTGGTATTTTCATAATTTTTTTGCTTGCCTTCACCCTGTGGTCTGCTGACACAGCCATGTCTATGATCTGGAATGTCCTCTTTCCTTGTTTATGAGAATCATTTTTGGGCTGGTTTAGCTCAGTCATTGGAGCACCTGCCTTGGCATTGCAAGGTTCCAGGTTTGATATTCAGCACATGAGTAGCACAGATTGGGTAATCTGATTTGTGCATGAAAGTGAGGAGCTGAAGGTAGGTGTGGTGCTCCACCCAGCACAATACCAACTTCCAAAAGACTACCTGTTTGTTCTGTCACTCATGCTCTTTTATTCTGTGGCTGGTCTCAGGGAAATTTGCACATGCCTGGACCTAATCTTGATGATTTTCTCGGCTCTTAAATTATGTCTTTGGAGCAACCATGTTTCTTTTTATCTTCTGAGCTTTGCATACCAGGCATATGCAGATGCACTTTGTTCCCACTTCTCTTCTACACCGACCACTCTTTCTTGACTAGGATATGACACAGTCAATTTTTAAGTGAAGTTCAGCAGATTTGAATATAGATTTTTCCTTCTCCTAGACTAGTAGCCATACCAAGGCTAAAGAACCCAGTCTTCCCTACTATTTACTAATAGCTGAGTTTCATTGGTTTAGGGCATGTCAATCCACAAAGGGTTATTTAATGCTGAATTAAATCATTCTCTTTTGCTATTATATGGTTTCAAGTATTTTATGATGATAATCATTGGTAAACAATAACTTCTTAAGTAAGTATTCTTAATACAACTTTGCAAGCAGTTTTACGGTTTCAATACAAAGCATTTTACAAAATGAGACTTTAAAAGATCAGAGTGAACCTGGGAGTAATTGTAATGAAGGTGTATTCCACACTCTCCAGAAGTGAAGCTTCACCACCAGATACAATTTAGTGTCATACCCAAGACATCCATAGTTGAAGTGAGAAGATATGGACTCATGCCTTTCCTAAGAACATTAGAGTGAAGCAAAACACAAACAGCCTCATCCAGGATTTGGAATTGTCTTGTAGAGTTCATTTCCTATGACACCACATTATCTATTGTTTGTTATCATAAATTCAGTGTTCATCAATTTATATAGATCAATATAAGCGTACGTATCATAATTTTTAAAAAGACAGAGAATTATAGATAGAAATCATTATTAATTAATATAATAATAATAATTATTAATACTTAATAAAGTAATCATTATAAATTTCTCATTATTGCATAATTCAATATAATATCAGAAAATCTTGTATTAGTGTTTTCTTTTTTCCTTTTTTTTTTACACCTTGTGCAAATTAATTGAAACAAAAAAATAATTCCATTATTATTATAATATCCATGATCTCTCATCAAGGCTTTCTAGTGTGTTTGTGCAGCAATATAATTTTCATACACTTCCTTATGTTACATAATCTATGCGGTTGCATAAGATTATTGTCAATCCCCTGTAATTCTGAGGGGATGAACCCTTTCATACCATGGCCGGGTCCTTCTATGGAAAATTACAGAAGCCCGCCAAATATGTGAAGTCACGTGGGACCTTTTTCAGAGTCCCCAGTTGGCAGTTAGACGTCAGACAGAGCAGTCGGCCTGATGCTCTGTCTAAAACTGTAACTCTGCATACGCGCACTATGTTATGTCTGGTTGGGGATTTACAGATAAAGTAACATCAAGCAAATCGGAGTCTTGTGTTTATTATCTAAAAACTAACAATGACACAGGGCTTCTGATAAGGAGAAATCCCTAGCATGGAAACCAGACCCGAAATCCCCATAGAAGACCAGACCAGACCTTAGAAGATCCAGACCCAGATGCAAGATAGATGATAGATGATCAGAAGCAAAGCCGGCCAGAAGAAAATACGACCAGAAGTAAGAAGTAAGAAAAGAGTATACAACATTATATCGATTGGTACTGTGAAAACGTCAGTACGTAACACTTAGAGTAATATCCATCACAGACAATGGCTCTATGACAACAAATCGACAGTCAAGACAATAGTGTCAGGGTGTGATAAAAGTCTGATGCAATATTTTTCAAAGTCAAAAAATTTCATTATACACATCGAAAATAGATTCATATTACTATACACCATTGAAAATGATCTAATCTGGGGGAAAAAAACAGAAATTGATTTCTGTCACTACAGTGGGTCTAAAACATACAGTATGGTGAAAGAAAGAAAACTAAAGCAGTTGTTTCAATCAATTTGCACAATAACTATCATATAATACTTATTAATTATCTTTGTTTTATTTATATGAGTATTGAGAATTGTGCCAGGTTTCAACAAATGATACAGCTGAGTAATCAAAGATTTGTCACGGCAACCAGAAGATGCACAAATGGCAAAATCAGAAAACTACAAAACAAGAAGCAAAAATGATTTTATAAACTACACTTATCAGTAGAATTACAATCAAATGAATAAACATCTGTACATTGGGAGATATTCAGAACCCTTCCTAAACTAGACAAGAAATGAGAAATTTGGATCAAAGAACAAGGAAGCAGATGAACATGCATTAAGTTTAGCACCCAAGAAATGACATGGAAAAAGGAAGGAAGTAAGAGAAGAATCCCCCAAAATGGAGGAGTGTGCTGATTCTGTGATCACCTCAGAAATAACACTGATAGACTAACCCCTTGAGATATTTGTTTTTTGTTTCCTAAATTTTAATTCTTCTCAAGGGTAAGATTTCAGGGCATGGAAAACAAATACTATGGTGCAGTGTCATACCCAAGACATCCATAGTTGAAGTGAGAAGATATGGAGTCATGCCTTTCCTAAGAACATTAGAGTGAAGCAAAACACAAACAGCCTCATCCAGGATTTGGAATTGTCTTGTAGAGTTCATTTCCTATGACACCACATTATCTATTGTCTGTTATCATAAATACAGTGTACATCAATTTATATAGATCAATATAAGTGTACGTATCTATAATAAAAAAAAAGGGTATTTCATGGGTGCTGAAAAAAAAAGGGAAAGATAAAAATCATGTCATGAATAATTTTAAAAAAGTGAATTAAAGAGATGATATAGACATGGCTATGAAGAGGACACTTGAAGAGAGAAAATGAATTCCTATTAATGACTATACAGAACAATTATTTAAGAATAAACTATATTAAAATCAAGATAGAAAAATAATGCAATTTGTAGAAATACAGATGAAACTGTTAGGAAATCTAATATAATTTTTTTCTGTGTTCAAATGTAACTTGAATAAAATTTAATATACATATTTACCAATTCCCCCACGTGAGTTGGATGTGACACAAGGTCAATTACTTATGTGGAGTTTAACAGGTTGGAATTCAGAGTTTTCCTTCACCGGGCCAAGGTTAAAGAGCCCAGTCTGCCTTCCATAGCTGGAGGGACAGTAGTTGGATGCATACCTTCCCAAAAAATTTACCACTATGTAAAATGCAAACAGCCTCATCTAGGATTTTAACTCTGGTTGACGAATCCATGCAAAACAGCCTCATCCTTCTCCTAGACTGGTTGCTATACCAAGGTTAAAGATTCCAGTCTGCCCTACCATTTACCCATAACTGGAAGGAGAATAGTTGTATTCATACCTTTCCCAAGGATATTAGTTCTGTGAAATGCAAATGGCCTTGTCCAGTATTTGAACTCGGGTTGCCAAGTCCATTTTCTATGATGATACCATTACAATACAAGCACCCAATCTCTAATTATACCAAAGTAGTAATCACTTGTTCTCAGCTATGTATCACAATGTCTGCAGCACCAGTTTCATAATAAATCACTCCTACTCCCTCCGCTCTTTCCATTTGTGCAAGGAAGGCTTTTTTTTCCTGGCTGACTATTGTTCAGCACACAAACCGATACACACTTGTAAATGAGAGCACTTGCAGTTAAATTGATGTTTTTTTAATCAAGGACAATGTTTTAGACGAATCATGAAGACTAATCAAATAATTTGTTTTCTTTTTTTTTCTTTCTTGTTTTTTGTTTGTTTTTTTTTAGTTAATGGACATTGAACAAAAATTCTATTATAAAGTTCAAAATAATTAGGGTGTGTCTTTTTTTTGTTTTTTTTTAGTTTTTCTTTCCTTTTGTAAAAAAAAAAATAAAATTAGAACAAAGATACAGGTTTGTTGTTAAGTGATTCATTAGAAAAAGATGATGAACAAAAAAACTAATGAAAACAGATTGCAATAAACTGCTTAATCATGTCTGTTCCTCTGGTTTTAATTTTGGTCCAAATTATTTTGGTACCCATGTGTACATTGACTCTCACAATAATCTCATAAATTATGGTCAAGTCACTGGTTCTTGCTAGATTACCAAAGTTAAGCAACAAATGAGCCTGTTCAATAATTTAGTTTACATACATGATATATTGTTGATTAGATTATGATATGTTTGCATATGTATATATGTGTGTATATATGTTCCATGTTTCATAGTTATTTACCCAACCCCTCTGATAAAGACTGAATGCGATAAAAGGTCAAGTTTTAAACAGACACATACCACTGTGAATATATCGGTAACTAAACTGTCTTCAATTACTTAGTGCCGAAATGGTGAATGGTGACACATATTTAGCTAACCAATCCCCACAATCTAACACCTGTGGTACCACCATTCACCATTTCGGCACTCCCCATTCCAGAGAGAAGAAGAATCCACTAACCACCCCCAACTACACTTCCCCCTACTGACGACCTTCCGCTTTCAGCATTTTGAGAATTTCCATCATTGGAGTAAGAACTATATTCAAGTCCTGAAGATGGTCTAATAAGAGACCGAAACGTTGCACCGTCGACAATAAACATCAAGTTTCCACAACATCTCGTGTTTGTCTACTTTTCTCCACATACTGTCGGATTAACCTCCTCACATTTCTACCATATATATATATATATATATATATATATATATCAGAATACTGAATTACACTTGCCGGAAAAAGATACTGTAAGCAACCTGAGTCCTTTGTTTTTTTAAATGACTTGATCTGGCATTAAATGACCCAAAAAGTGTTGATATGCCATAAAACAAACTGAACCTCACTGATAATTCAAAGTATTAGTTGATTTTATTTATTTGTTTAATGGCATATTAATTCTTCCCTTTACCACACAGATCCAAGCTGTGCTACCCATGCACCGAGTTGGTGAGGGCTGGTATTGAACCAGAAAACTTGTGGTTCCTAGGCAGATGCTCTACTGACTCCAATTGTAAACAATAAATGAGGGTCAGCAGTGAGTGATTCATTTCCTCCCACATTATGCATGTTATCAAGAAGACATTTCGTGTTTTCTCGAGTGTGATACTAGCCCAGCCTTGCTGTGAGCTACGAGACCACACAGATAAATGAAATTTTCTAAAGCAGGAGTCAGATGTTTTGCTTTAAAGTTTGACGGAGCTGATCACAATGTTTATAGATACTAGCAAATATATGCACCCTCCGGGTGCAAGTATCTAAGTTTTAATGTAATAAAATATTGTATTGTAGAAAGGCTAATGAAACTAAATAAGAATGCAGATAAAATGATTTGAAACAGAGGGGAGTATAATCGAAAAATAGAATAACTGAAACTTACTCTTCCATCACTCTCGTCTTTCATTGTTATTTTTTCTAATTTTAGTATTTAGTTAAAAGAGGAAGTAAAAAATGAAATGACAGTTATTTTTTCTTGTTAATGGATTTCATTTAAGATTCATTGAAGAAATTTTTGCTTATATTCATTAAAATAAAACCAAACAATTAGAAATCAATAATACTAAACACATATTTATTAAAATCAAATTTTTAATATCAATATGCAAATTAGCCTTCCCATTCACACTGTAAACCGCTATTTTGTTGTATATATAAATACAATTGCATAGTATGTAGATATGGTCAACAGTATTAATGATGTAAAATAATTGAGGTTTAAATAAAAATTAAATCATGGAGAATGTGACGTAAATAACTAAGGGAATTGTGACTTGTATAGTAATATAGTTTTGGTTACAGATAGAAAAACCCACAATCTCCATTATAATAGGATATATATATATATATATATAGTCTTTAAGATAGTCTTCTGGTTTCAATAATGGCATAAATCTCATACTAAAATTGTAAATCAAATGAAAGGATCAAGAGTAAGGAGTTACCCACAGCACACAGGGTTCCTATGGTTACCAATTCAAAATATAGAACATTATATTCACTTTCCAATGAATTTGAAATTTTCATTTAGTCATATGATTCAAATTAACATTATTGAAATAACAATTCATTAATGAGATTATATACAGTGAATTCACACATGAATTTCATGGAAATTCCATTATTTGTTCATTCTAATGACATGTCATCTTGTCACTTAATTCAAATTTTGCATCAGGGAATTAATACTTGGTTGCTGGAAAGTTATGAATTCAACAAAGGGTAAACCTCAAGAGAAAGACTGGATCTCTCATAATTGCAGCATAAGACAATGTCATAAGAACAAACTATATTGAAGCAAAAATTGATAAGATGCAACTGAATAGCAAGTGTAGAATGTGTGGAGACAAAAATGAAACAGTTAATCATACTATAAGTGAATGCAGCAACTTTATCTGGCATTTCCATGATGTGACAGAAAACCAACAAAATCTTGAGGTTTTCTTGTCATATATATATATATATATATATATACCGGACCCCTTCACACGAGCAGGATGTGACACAAGGTCAATTTCTTAAGCAGAGTTTAACAGGTTTGAATTCAGAGTTTTCTTTCGCCTAGACTGGTTACCTAGACATGGTTAAAGATCCCTGTCTGCCCTGATATTTACCCATAGCTGGAGGGAGAGTAGGATTCATACTTTTCCCAAGGGTATTAGCGCCTTGCAAAGTGCATACAGCTTCGTCGAAGAATTGAACTCGGGTCGACGAGTCCATTTCCTACAACTCTAACCATTAGACCACGCGCCTCCATTTTCTTGTCATATAAGATATTGCTGGAGTGTTCTCTTATTTTCTCTTAGTTGAGGTTGGTTAATGATTCCACAGCATGGTTTGGTTTGGTTTGTTTTACGGCATATCAACCTCAGTGGGTCATTTAATGCTGATAAAATTTTGAAATAAATCAATTCTTAATGGATAATACAATTTTTTTATGAATACATTTTTCTATTTAACCCATAGATGGGACCCTAACAGGTACTACCACTCCGGGTCAGAGTAGACCAGGGAGCAATGGTGATGAAGGGGTGCTCCACATTCCCCAAACCTCCAAAGCTGGAACCTCACCATCAGATAGAGTTTAACGTCATTCCCAGGACATGTAGACCCGCAGCCACCGCCTTCTAGCACCCATATTATAAAAAGGGGTTGGGGCTTGCCATAAGGTCAATAGGTTTGGGAAAATCATATAGGTGCTAGGGCTTGACGTGACCAGCCGATTGATCGGAGGGGGCCTCTCTGACCGCCCGTCTAGCCCAACATAGGGCTAAAGTGGAGTATTGCATGTTATGAATTGCTCATCTACCTGGGCTCTATCCTTAAGCATCACGGGTCGCCACCCACGGCCAACAGGTGGCCCCATTGGGGGAGTCTTACCCCTCTGCAGAGGTGCAGTCGATGTATTCTTATGCCCCAGGCGACAGGGCGGTGCATATTTTGGTTGTCATAACCAATCTTTGATTATTCAACTGTGTGTCATTCATAGAAAAATAATTTGGACCAATTCTCAATACAAAAGATGCAGAGTATTGATAAAAAATAACTAATATTATATTGTAGGTTTGTGTTAGGGTTAGCCTAAAAGAAAGCAAGAGTTGCTTCCCTTTGACATTAAGGTCAGGAGTGACTCCCCCCCCCCCCCATTAGTGCACAGTACATTATGGGAACATAAAGGCAAGGTAGAAGAAAGGTTGCCATGACACATGATTAGATGTACAATTTATCTGATCCCACACAGTTTGAAGTTTAAGTGTTGGTTCTGGTAGAAGCCATTATCTCTACCCTGCATTAGATAAATCATTTGTTCTACTTGCAAGTCTACCTTTTGTCCATTATTCATATTCTTAGTACATTAAAAACATGACAGATTGTTATCATATTTCAATAGAAAAAAAGACAATGAATACAGCATAGTAATTGTGTGATTCTGTAAACTTAATAAGCCAAACATATATTGTAAGCTCCTATGTATTATTCAATACATTTTTCATATCTTCCTCTTTTTTGTGCGTGTGTTTAAATAGGTTAATGTTGTAAAATTTCCAGAACTAGTTCTAGAAGGCAAAGGTGACATAATTGAGTCAAACAACACAATGTAATATCCCATATTGTATTTGATGTTATGGAGAAGTATCCATGGCATAGTGGCTAATGTAGCATTGTAGTAAAGGGGTCAAACTCTAGTTTTGCTATTGCATTCACTTTCAGGCTAATACTCTTGGGAAGGGTATGAACATCCTCATCCACCAAGCTATGAGCTAAATAATATCACTACTCTTCCACAAGAATGGCTTTGGCATTGAATAAGGTTGATAAGCCATTAAACAAAGAAACCAACCCTTCACAAAGATTCTCCAAATCCAAACAAACTTTGTATGCTCCTTGATACATCTTTAATATCTTCCTCTTTTTTATGGGGAGGTTTGGTTGTATGTGTGTATATTTAAAAAGTTTAATTCTGTAATATTCATAGAATGTCATGAAAGGCAAAGGTTTAAAATCCAATAAAACAACACAACCTATTTGTAATATCACATATCGTATTTGATGTTATATAAGACTCCCCCAAAATGGTGTTATATCCCCTGGGTCACATATACAAAGTTGAGGTATCTTGTAGGTTAATGTCTACCTAGATACTGTAGACTACCATTCCTTGTATCTCTCACAACACTATAATACTGTAATATCAAATGAATATTATATCATTGTGCAATAATAGTTATTATATTACTGCATAATAACAGTTAATACATCATTGTCCAACAATATCTTATTGCACAATAAAATTATATCATCACATGACAATGTTTATTATATAATTACAAATTAACTGTTACTTACACTAGAATCAGACATGCATTTGTTCAAATGTTAAATCTCGTTATTACCTCAGATAAATAATGGACTATTACATTTTGATTGTGAGAAAAGAAAGGGAAGAAAAAGAATGCATTACATGTCAGTGAGAAAAAGAAAGAAAGAAAAGGAAGAGAAAGGAAGCAATAATGCTATACATCAGATGATTATCTGTTTCATTGGAATGGAAGGAAAGAAGAAAGAAAAAAGAATTAAAAAAAGGGAGGGAAGTCAAAAGAGAAGAAGAAACAAAAGAGATAGAGAGAAATGAATAAATAAAAGAAATGATGAACACTTATTTTGAAAGTTTATTTTTATATTGTTACATAATTATTAGATTCCTAATATTTATGTACAGTAGTGCAGAAACCAAAATGGCTGTTATAAGTTCAGTCGGCAGCCTTGAAGGATTTGAATGACAAGGCTTGACCTCATCCTGAGCCTTCCGGTGAATACCGTGAGAATCGGTGGAGAAGACCCTCTTCCGGTTTAGAATAGAAATAGATTTTAGTGAGATCGGCCAAAAACCACGACGGTGGTAAGTCATGTTATGCACAGTGCCGACTCAATCTGCGCAGGTAGTCTGGTGGGGATTTCGAAATAAAATATGATCTAAGTTAAATCGAAGTCTTGTTATATTATCTAAAAACTACCAATGATACAGGGCTTCTGATAAAGAGAAATCCCCAATGGAAGACCAGACACAAAGTCCCCAAGATGAAGTCCAGACACTAAAAGAGACGCTAGAAGAATAGAAGTAAGAAAGTAAGGAAAGAGAGTATACAACAATATTTGTCTTTATTTTCAAGATGAAGCTTGGTGTGGATTATTTTGATTTTTCAAACTATTGTCCTCGTCTTTATTGTAGTCTCCTGAAGATGGATGAAGAATTACTTGACTGAAATGTTATAAAAAAATTAAAAAGAAGAAAGAAAATAAGGACAGTCAAAAAAGTTACATATCTAAATCCCCCTTAATTACATACTCAAATAAAACAGAGTTCATGTGTTTTCATCAAGATGGTGACATTTTTCATTTCAATAGCAAGCCTATGAAATTGGTAGAACAGTTCATATACCATGGTAGCAATATCTCATCAACTGATAGCGATGTAAAAATATGTATAGGTAAAGTATGGACTTCTGTTGATAGGTTATCAACCATATGGAATTCTGATGGGCTGGTTTAGCTTTGATGGTAGAGTGTTCGCCTAGAAACCACAAGGTTCCTGGTTTGATACTGGCCCTTGCAAATTCAGTGCATTTTTGATAGAAGGTGGTGTTATTATCATTATCATTATTATTATTATTATGTATTATTTTTCCATAGACTGCTAAACTCATTATAAAACTATAAACAATTTTATCATTAAACAATAATAATATTTTTCTTAAAAACCTCAAAACGCTATGAATTTATATGTTAAATATAAAGTAAGTAAAGTAAAGTCGTCGGGGCGGCCTAAAGTCAGTATCAGCCAGTCAGCGAGGGAATCTATCCCCTTTACAATAGCTCTAGACCAAGTAGATTGTTTTGGCTTCTGAGGTGGAGCGCCACACCAACCATCAGCTCCTTACTTTACAGCACAGATCCCTGTGCTACTCATACGCTGAGTTGGCGAGGACTGGTATCGAACTAGGAACCTTGTGGTTTCTAGCCGAACACTCTACCGAAATGTTAAATATAAAATTACCTAAATATACACATATTTTAATACACCACCTCCTATCAAAAAATGAGGCTTAGTAATTTAAAATTTTAATATCAATGAACAAGTAGACAAAATATCAAATAAACATATGCTTTAACAATAACAAGAATTTATATTAAAATCAAATAAAATTACAATAATGATAATACATAACTTTCTGTTTCAGGATTGTAGATTAATAATACTAGCAAATATATGCACCCTTCGGGTGCAAGTATTTAAGTTTTAATGTAATGAAATATCGTATTAAATTAGAAAGTCTAATAAGAATGCAGATAAAAAGATTTGAAACAGAGTGGGGTATAATAGAAAAATAGAAATGAAACTTACTCTTCCATCACTGACGTCTTTCATTGCTGAATTTTACTTATTTAACTATTTAGTTAAATTAGGAAATAAAGAATAAAATTACACTTATTTTTTCTTGTTAATGGATTTCATTTAAGATTCATTGGAGAGATTTTTGCTTATATTCATTAAAATAAAACCAAACAGTTAGAAATCAATAATACTAAGCACATATTTAATAAAATCACATTTTTAATATCAATATGCAAATTAGCCTTCCTGTTCACACTGCAAACCGCTATTTTTTGTATATATAAATACAATTGCATGTTATTAGTATGTATATATGTTTAACAGTATAAATAATGTAAAACAATTTTATTAATAATTGAGGTTAAAATAAGGATAAATTCATGGTGAATGTGGTGTCAATTACTAAGGGGATTGTGACTTGAGTAGTGATTTAGTTTCGGGTACAGTCAGAAAAACACACAATCTCCATTATAATAAGATACATACAAAAATTTAAATTCATGTTTCAATTGTCACATGTAACTGAATATTACCCATAAACGTTTAAACTGTCAGCATTACTCAAACATTTTTTGAAAAAAAAATTTTTTTCGAACACTGTCAAAATTCTCTGTATTATTACCATTTTAATTTCAAATATCGAATATCTTGATGATGATGGCCGTTTTTCTGTATGCTTAAAAAAACTTTTTATATATTTTCTATTATTATTATCTTATTTTATTTTGTATTTGAAATAATAATAAATAGAATACAATGGGTACAAGAACATGCTCTTGGCCGAAACACGTGTCGGTATTTCATTAAACATTTTTATCCATTCAAACATTTTCTTTCCTTTTTTTATTTTTTCAACATACAGTTGGATTCACTTCTATTGTTTTCAACTTGCATATATATATATATATATATGTATATATATATATATATATATATATATACACAAGGTTATATATGTGTATATATATAGATACACACACACACACACATATATATATACACACACAAGGTTATATATGTGTATATATATATATATATATATATACACACAGACACATAAGGTGATATATGTGTATATATATATACACACACAGACACATAAGGTGATATATATATATATATATATATATACATACACATGAGGTGATAATATATATATATATATATATATATATATATATACACACATAAGGTGATATATATATGTACATATAAATACACATATAAGGTGATATATATAGATATATGCATATATACACACACATAAGGTGATATATATATATATATATATATATATATAAAAAAGTAAGTAAAGTCGACGGGGCGGCCTAAAGTCGGTATCAACCAGTCAGCGAGGGAGTCTATCCCCTTTTCAATAGTGCTAGACCAAGGAGATTGTTTTTTTTAGCATCTGAGGTGGAGCGCCACACCTACCATCAGCTCCTTACTTTACGGCACAGATCCCTGTGCTACTCATATGCTGAGTTGGCGAGGACCGGTATCGAACTAGGAACCTTGTGGTTTCTAGCCGAACGCTCTACCGACTGAGCTAACCCGGCCCTATATATATATATGCAAATACACACACCCATAAGGTGATACATATATATATATATATATATATATATATGCAAATACACACACCCATAAGGTGATATATATATATATATGCACACACACACATAAGGTGATACATATATATATATATATATATATATATATATATACATATATATATATATATGCACATAAGGTGATATATATGCATATATATATTTATATATATATATGCACATAAGGTATATATATATATATATATATATATATATATATATATATATATATATATACAGAGATAAGGTGATATACATGCATATATGTACACATATAAGGTGAATATATATATATATATATATATATGTGTGTGTGTGTGTGTGTGTGTGTGTTTGATGAGTTTACAACAATAATGTGATTTGTTTATAATAACACCATTTTTTTTTAAAACATTAACATTTTTTTTTCTCTCTTGTGATTATTTTATTAAGTGTTTATATAGAATATGAACAAAGAGATAGCTACAACTTACCAAATAAGTGAGGTTATGTAAATCCTTCAGACTGAGTGGAAAAACTTCAAAAGTTGTAAAGGATTGGTCAAGCATAAGAATTTGCTAGAACCAATAAATCAACAAGTTTTATTGGTAAGAGAAGAAGAGAGCAGACAACAACTTCGACAAATATTTATAAAAGAAAGTTTTTTTTTTATATCAACAAAGAAGAACGGAAATAACTTTTGTGTGAACAAATATATTTTTTGTTTGAATCTTCCTCCTGTAATATCAATTCCAAAAAGCAAGGCTATGTCAGGAAGAAAGTAAATAAAGTAATATTAAAAATATCTTTGTTATTATATACTTCCAAACAACTGGACTTAGGAATAAACTTCAAGAAGTTATAGTGTGGCTAAGCAGGTGAGATCATATATATATATATATATATATATATATATATATATATATATATATATATATAAACTAAATGGACTAGACAAAGAAGTGTTTAATCAAATGTTTTTTCAAATGATTGTTTATTTTCATATATTTACTATATGTATGTATAAACGTAATAAAGATGACATGGCCTACATATGGAAATAATTGTAATAACCCAAAGAAACTATTGAAAAAATGAAATATATATATATATAATCTAAAACTGGTTTCAGATGTTGTTATTTTAGTATATACATATATATATATATTTGGGAGAATATGTGCTTAATTGAAGTCGTACCTAATTTTGAAAATTAATTAATTAATAATTAATGAATTAGACGGGCATACCTATTCAAATGTAAGGCTAAACAAATCGAGAAAAATCAATCTCTGTATGTACATTTCAGCCTATTGGGCCTCATCAGCAGAGCTATAGACAGGAAGACTGCTTTGTGTATGATTCGAACCCTGACTGTCAAGCTGACAGGTAGGGACTCTAACCATCTCTGCGCCTAATTCATTAATTATTCATTAATTAATTTTCAAAATTAGGTACGACTTCAGTTAAGCACATATTCTCCCAAAAATTGTCCGCTAAAAAGCCATATCGAACACATTGTTTGTTTGTTTACTTCTCATATATATATATATATATGTATATATGTATATTGTAAAATAACAACATCTGAACCAATTTTAGATGATTTTTAGAAAGGTTTAAGAAACAATTTTAACCATGATATGGATATAATATCAAAAATATCTTTGTTATATATATATATACTTCAAATTTTATTATATTATTCTATATTATTATTTTTTTTGTTATATATTTTTTAGTTTTATTAATATTCTTTATTTTTATTTTTTTTGTATTTTTATTGTGTATTTTATTATATTTTATTATTTTAAATATTTTTTGTATTTTTAATTTAATCTGCATTTTTTAGTGTAATTTACATTTTTATTATTTTTTATTATTATATATTCTATTTATATAATTTTTCTGCTAGATTCTTAATTTAATTATTAATTTTCATTTATTATTATCTATTTATTTTTGATTGTTTATTTTATAATAATTTATTTATATTATTATATGTGTTTAATTGTATTAGTCGTATTTTGAATATGCATTTTATTTTTTATTACCTTATTTATGTTATTTTATAATATTTTTTTTATATCTATTTTTTATTTATATTTTAGTTATGTATTAACGTTATATATTTAACCTTAATTAAATAGTTTTTATGCATTTTTATTATGTTTAATATTTTACATTATATACTCTAATATTCTCATTTTTTCTTTTTTTTTATGATCTCTTTATTTTGTATTATTTATTTTATTTTGTTATATTTTCTTTTATTTTTCCATTTTGATTGATATTATTATTTAATTTATTTTTTTTTTTTTTTTTTTTTTCATTATTGATTTTTGTGTTTTTTTTTATTCTAATTATATTTCACTATATATTTATATTTATATATTATTTATATCAATTTATTCTTACTTTTTTTTATTTATATGTTATTATTTTATAATATATTATTATATATGATTTTTATCTAATTAGATTTTTTTTATATTTTTTTATCAAGAATAATATTATATTTCATTTATTGTTATATTTTTAGTTAATCTTCGATATTATTTTATAATGATTCAACGTTTTATTTTTTTATTCTAATTGTTTTGTTTTTTTTTTTTATATTTTTTTTGTATTTTTTTTTCATTTTATTATAACTTTTAATTAGTGAATTTTGTTAATTCTATTTTTTGGTCCTATCATTAGGTCTTTATTTTATTATATTCTATTTATTTAAATATCAATATTTATTTTATTATTTTTTCTGTATATTTATGAGATTTCTTTATATATTTTTTATGTTTTTATATTTATTATTATTTTTTGTTATTTATATATATATACTATATTTTTTTTTATTATTATTGCTTTTTTCATTTTATTTTATGTCATAATTTTTATAGATTTCTTTTTTAAATAATATTATTTTTTATTTATTGTTTTTCAGTTTCATATTATTATTATTTTATTATATATATTATATAGTAACTATATTTATATTTTTTTTTATTTTTATTTAATATTTGTTTATATTATATATTATATAATGTGTTAGCTAATATAGTTATTGTGTTTTTTCTTGTGTTGAATATTTGTAATTAATTGTTATGATAATAATGTCTATTAATTTATTTAACATTTTATTTTTTATGAAATGAAAAAGGATATAAGTATGATTTATTAATATTGGGTTAATTAGTATATAAGATCTCTAATTGGTTAATTGTTTATATATTAGAGCCATTTCTTTATTTGTTTTCTTTATATTCATACTTAATGATTTAGTACTTATTATTTTTTTAATGTTGTTTTTTTTTCTACAGTGTTAATTCATGGTTGTTAGGGAAATAAGTATTATGTAAAGGGGACTTTACTTAGGATGTTTTAGTGGATGTATGAGTAATTGATTTTTCAGTAGCTTTATTATTTATTCTTAATAATATTTTTTAATTATGTAATATGATTGTTCTATTATATTTTATTTAAATATATTTAATAGTGTGTTAGATTAAGATTTTGTATAAATGTTCGTGTTTTTTGATATAACTTATCATATACTTCCAAATACTGGACTAGTAACAAACTCATAGATGGACATAAAATAGATCACAAAGATTGATATCCACTTTAAAACAATATAAGCCAAAACATTTTAGATGATTTTTAAAATATATTTAGTTATAAAAAGCAAATAGAAAAAAAAAAAATATTATATGATTTATATCTTCAAAAATTAATATTACTAATATATAATATATACTTTCAAATTATAATACTTAATATATACTTAATTATATATTATATACTTACTATAAGTATAATTATTACTTTATATACTCTACTTATATTATTAATATACTATATAATTATACTTTTATATTTACTTACTTATTGTACTCATATATTATACCTTATTCTATAATTGAGATATACTTATAATATAAGTATACTATAATATATGTTATACTTTAGTATAGTATATAATACTTTCACAATTTATTATACTTATCAGTATACTTCCAAATAACTGGACTTAGAACAAACTTCAAAGTTGCGACCATTAAATAATCCACAAAGATTGATATTGCCATTAAACAAAATAAGCCAAAACAGTTTTAGATGATTTTAGAAATATCTTATTAAAAAAACAAAAGAAAAAAAAAATTTAATATACTTCAAAATTTATATTACTAGCATATATACTATACTTTCAAATTTATATATACTTAATCTTATATACTTAATTATTTTATTATATTACATATACATAGTATATAGATTATATATACTTATTATACATACGGACTATATAGTATATACTAATATATATATACTTTGAATTATAACGTTACTGATTAATATAGTATATACTTCAAAATTTAGTATACTTAAATGTAATATATACATGCTATAATATATAGTGATATACTTATATATATATATAACTTAATCAAAGTATATAATACCTTATCAGATAAAAACTTTTTTTCCCCCCAAAGTTTACGGACTTAGTAACAAACTTCAAGTTGGACATTAAATTAATCCACAAGATTGATATGCCATTAAACAAATAAGCCAAAACAGTTTTAGATATTTTTAGACAATATTTATTAAAAAAACAAAAAAAAAAAACAATTCCATCAATATGTGGATATACTTATTGTCTCAGATATTTATTTTAGCCTGATTAGTCATCCTCACCATTACAGATAGTTGTCTGGTTTCCTAACAAGCAAATTCTATAATACCAAATAGTATTTACTATAGAAGGAGACTTAAAAATTTTAGCAACCCTGTCTGCCAGAGGGCCTTTGAACATGATAGGATGACTGCATCCACTGTAGAGGTGTAAGATCCTCTCTCTAAAAATGGTTTCTGGTAGGTATTAACCAGGCCATTCATCCACGTGATAGGATATCTCTTCTTATCTTTTTTTTTCTTCTATACAAGCACTTCATCATAGAAATGTATTTAGCTGTAAAGGAGACACATTACTGACTGCATCCCTGATAGGAGTACACAAGTCGAAAACATGGCATCCATAAAGGGTGTCCTAGTAGACACTAAAAATATATCTGGTGAGTGGGTGGCTTCCAGCTCTGGACCCTGTGATTGCTGAATTCAGCCTTCCTGTTGCCATTACTCCCAGTCCACTACTAATTCTTGAAGCTGAGTACCTGTTATGTATCACATCTATGAATGCAAAACAGATTTTAGTTGAATGATCTTTTAGACTACAATTAATACATTGTGAATATTGTAAAATGAAACAAATGTAAGATTGTATGTTAGCGTTTTGTTTTCATCTAAGTTGCGAAGTCCAGACCCTATGTCAATAACAGAGAACTGACAGTGAAGGTATTACTGTCTCTCTTTTCACTTCTCACACTAGATCGGGGTAGATTTTTTTTCCCTGAGGTGGAGCACCACACCTACTAGCTAGCTCCCATGCTTAACCACAGATCCAAATTACCCAATTTTGCTACTCAAGGCGCCACGAGTAGAAGACCAGTATCAAACCAGGAACCGTGTGATTCCTAGATGTAATACTCTAAACTGTACTGCAGCCAAACTAAATATAAAGTTAATAAAAAATTATAATATAGATTCTAATAATATATAATGTATAGTATAGTATATTATTAGATACCTATAAAAAATTATATCGTTATTATTTATGTATGGATTGGGCTCTTCTGACAAGGATCTAGGAGTGTAGTATCTGCACCTGTGGAAATTAACTTGTTCTTGTTTATATAGTGTGTTAAAATATTGAAAATTATATATATGTATAACAGTTATTTCCCAAAATATAAATTGATATTTCTTAAAAATAAATACAAAAGAAAAACTTAATATGAATATAGTAAAGAATATAACGCACTGCGCAATGTCCAGATTATTTATTTCAGTTTAATAATTGCTTTCTAACTATATTTCACTCTGAAATTTGCATGGAACAGTCCAAAAAAATAAATTTTCCCTTATAGAAGTAAAAAGGTGAAGGGAAAACTCCCAAAAAAGAATATTGTTTTCGTTTATTTCTTCTTGTAGATCAATAGTCTGGTACTCTGAACAGGGATTGGTTTATGTCAGGTCTGTATCGCAAAGAAGTTTTGTGACAGTAATATACTTTGTCGGTTATGTTGCACTAACTCTCCTAGTTTCCGTATGTATATTAGTATGCTTCTATGTTCTTAAAAGGTACGTACCAGGTATCATCTGTGCCAACACCCTCGGCTTAAAATCATCCAAGATGAAATGCCAATAAAATCCTGAAATGAACCTGCAATTATTGCATGGTGGTTCCTTTATCCGCAGATTTAGCGTATATTCTTAAAAATGTGACTGCACACTCAGCCTAAATAATGGACCAGCTTTATTTTCATATGATAGAAATGGGAAAAAGGGTAGACACGCTTACACAGAAAAAAATATGAAGAAAGCAAAAAAAAAGATAGATAAGAGCCGTTATGCAGCACGAATACAATGAGAACACTGATCTGTTTCAAGTAAACAATGAGAGAGAGATTGAAAAAAAGGAAAGAAAAAAAAAAAGAGTGAGAGAGGATTTAAATCAAGATTAATTATACTTTTTTAACATATTGAAGTATAATAAAATAGCTCTGATACTGAAACATATAAAAATGTAAAATAAGTTTATTATCATATATAGTATATCCTACAGGTCCAGCAGTTATTATGTGATATATTATCATTATTTGATTGTCATTTGTTATTATTTGGTTATGTAGATTGTGTACAATATACATCTTGTTATATAGGTACTAAAGAATGAAATAGGAAGATCATCTGTTTTTCTATAAATTATACGTCAATCTGACAAACTCAGAGAGAAAAAACAAATTTCACAGGACTTTTTATTCCACCTAGCACAATTTGCTAACTTACCTGTTCACCTTCTACACTTGCTCATAAAAATCTTTTTTTTCTTAATCATGTATACTCCGTTTTGTTCTTGCACTATTATTTCTCTGTTAACTCTGATATTCAAGTTTCAACCAGATAGCGCATAAAAATTACGCCACCACAGCAGGTTCACATTGCAAACTCTTATTTGAGCCAGTCTGTCAATAAATTGAGTGCATAAAATATAGAATGCAAGTTCAATGCCTACTCAAAGCCATTTCTTTATTTCTAATTTTATGAAGTTAGTTTTAAAAAAAGGAAATATCTCCTGAAAAAGCAAAACATAATGAAGCGCAAAGAAAAAATCAGCGGATATTTGCAATGATCAGTTCAGTAATCATAAAGTCATTTTCATTTTAATTACAAGTGATAGAATAATTAATGTAGCATTGACCTCAAAGGATCAAAACTATTCAAGCAAACTTTCCCTCAGATGCATAAAGCAACAGTACAAAATATATACAAAATTATTTGTCTGTATTTTTGAGATGATTGTAAAATAATTTATGTTTCAGCATGTTGTCCCATCTTTATTGTGGTATATGTATAACAGAATTTCAGCTGCTGTAATCCTCTGGCCTTCCTTAGTGCTTATCCAAGCATAGTAATATATTTTTGCAATATTGAATAAAACTACAAAGTTTTTTTTACACCTGTTGCATCAACAATTAGACCTATTTAAAAATGATTTCCTAGTTATATGTATTTATGCACCGGCTGGTATCATGTCGCTTTACTCTGTCTTTTTTCTCTGGTTACCATTAGTTTCGTATCTACAGCATTACTGGTAGCGATTCTCCTTAGATCGACTATTTGTATGGGTTATAAATTTAATGTAGTGCTAAGTTGCTGCACTTAGATCTTTAAAACCTACAATAATCCTGCAAGGTAGTTGTGGATTTCCAGAATAATATTGTTGATTTAAGTTTAAATCAAAGTCTTTTTATTATTTAAAATAATGAAGGGTTCTGAAATAAGAGAGATATGGGAATGAATGTGCGAGTAGATTGGGTTGGAGAGGGGTGTTAGGTTGGGTCAGTTACTATGACTGGATATACAGAAAAAACACCTGCAGGAATGCTATGTATTTATACATCCACAACCAGTCCAAACATTAAAACTATTACTAAATGCTAAAATAAATCATATTGAGATCACCATAAACTTAGCAGCTATTTTGACATGGAGGACCAGAACTTCTAGTAATAGTATCCTTTAATTATTTCAAATATGAAACTTAAATTTAGTCCTACTAAATAAAAAAAATTCGAGATGTAAATGAATTCATAAATTGATTTTATACTATATAGATAGAGTTCCAAAGGAAAATGTTATGATTTTTATTTCCAGTTATAAGATTATAGGGTCAAGTCACATTGATAAGCACCCATTGAGATAAATAGTAGGAACAAATATAAGGCCTGGCTCTAACTAAGCCTTAGTTAGCAACCAGTCTTGAAGAAGACAATTTTGATAAAACCAAGAGCTGCGATCCCTATAAGACAGTCCATTGGTCTCATTTAAATGTTGTTTTGTCAACTCTTATTGACAACACTGATCGAGAGAGAACTTGTTGCATGGTCAATCTCTGATCTTCCATACAACCTTGCCCAGGAAACAAAAAAAAAAAAAACCTGAAAAAGAGTCTGATTGTTTCAAAGTAATATTAGAATTTTTATTACAAAAAGAAGAAAAAAAACACTGATGTGCAGAAAATAGTACCGACATTGCCAGATTAAGAAATCAGGGTGAATCAGTTAGGTGATGTGTTGGCACAGTAGTGGTCATACTTAAAATCAAGCTGACAGCTGATATATAAATACAGAATATAAAAATATTCTTTGCCAAAGGATGTTTACTTTTTCAACAATTAAAATACACCCTCCTACATCACGAAGTTAAGCAGCAATGAGGCTGTTCAATACTTAATGGGTGACCACATAAGCAACAGTAACCTGAGTCCTTTGTTTATTAAAATGACTTGGATTCAGCATTAAATGACCTGGAAAAGGTTGATATGCAGTAAAACAAAAACAACCAACCAACAAATTATCAATTATATTGGACTGTAAGAATAGCCTTTACAACTTTTTTTTCAAACTTGTTTATATGACAAAGTGATATAATTTTTCAACTTGCATGGTAATCAATTTTTTCAATAATAAAACTAATAATAAAATTATAATATTACAGGTTTTATAAAAGAATCCCGTGTATGTTTTTAGTAGGGCTCCTCGAGAAAATTTCCCCCTTATAAATAGCCGCCCTGAACACTCTCTTGCATATAAACAAATACAGATCACATATACAATATTAGCTGAATCTTTATCTGCAACTTTTTACTGTATAATGTTTAATATCTCTCCACTGAATTAAGTACATTGACAAAGAAAGAGATTATGTTGAAAAAAAATATTTTTTTCTAAGAAATAAATGCTTTTGCATCACAGACCTTATAAAGACACACATAGCATGTGTGGTGTAATGGTTATCGTTGTAGGAAAATGACACAAGACACAAGTTCAAACCATGGATGAGGCGTTTTGCATTTTATAGTGCTAATACCCTTGGGAAAGATATGAGTCCAAGTATCTCCCTCCAGCTATAGGTAAATTAGTAGGCAAGATGAGGCACTTTAGCTTTGGCAACCGGTCTAAGAGAAGGAAAACTTTGAATTCAAACCTGTTAAAGTCTGCTTAAAAATTGACCTTGTGTCACACTTTGCTCATGTGGAAGGGTTTGTAAATATATATAAAGACACATACATTTATACAGAAACACAAATCCACTGGGTAGTACCTGTTAGTGTCACATTTTTAGATCTAACAGATATGTTTGAGATCATTTTTTAAATGATTCTGAACTGCATTCATAGATTGATTGTTAAAACATTGATATTGCAAATAAGTATAAAGCATTTACCTATTTAAATAATTGTGAAGATATATTTTTGTACGATATATAACAGAAGACCATACTGTTTAAATTGTATTTGGCATAAAATAACCCAATAAGGATTGACATGCCACAAAACCAACCAACACATTCACATATATCCATACATACATAAAATCATAAGCACACATGATTACAGTCAAGCCATGCTGAAAGCATCACTTCTCACAAGATCACCAAAGTTAAGCATCAATGCCAGTTCATTACTTAGTTGGGTGACCAATTAAGCAACAGCTGGTCCTCTAAACAATCTGATACCTGTGTGCCATATTTAAGCAAAGTTTAGTAAACAACAATATATAAGTACAAACATATATTTTTACTGTATATAATTGGAGGCCAAAACTGCTAAATTAACTTCAGCATAAAATAACCCAATAAGGATTGACATGCCATAAAACTAGCAGACTGACTAACCAAACAATATGAACATATAAAACACACTCAAGGGAACTATATATGTTGTGGAAAACCTGGGACTTTCTGTTATTCTATTTCTAAACTGGTTTTTAAAACCTTTTTTTTAAGTAATGGTTCACAAATAATTCAAATAATTTTTTTCTCATTCTTTTTTTTAAAAATCTTTCAGGAGTGACTAATGGGGAATTCATGGAAGCTTTTAACAAAAAAAATTGCACTTAACTTATTTCTGGCTTCCAATGTTGGAAAAGTCACATGAACATGCTTAGTGGCTGTATAGCCATTCTTGCTTTTCATTGAATATACAGTCTTCTTTAGTGGATAAAATAGTTGCTTCCTCCCCCAGCCCAGTTGTCTATGTTTGGTGTTCGATTCCAGATAAAAGCCACATTATGAAATTTATTCACTTATGTATCTATTTGTTATGCCTCCTTGGGCATCTTCCCTTTTTTTTTATCTTCTCTGTCAACCTTAAAAAAAAAAAAAAATAAAAAATAAAAAAAGGGAAAGAATCTTTGCACAGAAGATATATACACTGCTAATTTAATATCTATCTAGAAATCAAATTTTCTTAAGTAATTCACCAGTAGTTCCCCAAAATACCCTCTTATATTCTTCATACTATTATTTCTAAAATCATCCAATTTAATCTTAAATTCATTTTTTTTAACACCTTTTTGCTGTTTTCGATCTGATTAGGCAATTTATTCCAAAAATATATTCCTCTATTAGCAAAAAAAAAAAAAAAATCCAATTTGTTAATAGACTTAGTTTTTGAAATCTGCCTAGACAGTAAGTTTCCAGTTCGAGGAGAAATGTTCAGCTTCAAGCCAACAAGACACCTCCACCCTATTAACATATATTACATTTTTCCTATCCTCATATTATTTTTGTCAATTTGGTCATGTCTCATAAAAAGTTTAGAAAATAGTTAAATGAATAGATTAAATGAATTTGTGGTTTGTTGATTGATTTTATGGCATGTCAACCCTTTCTTGGATTATTTAATGCTAAAGACAGTATTTTATTTTTTTTAAAGTAATTATACGAGCCAATTTAGCAAGTTGGTAGAACATCCCCTTGAGCCACAAAGTGCTGGTTTTGATACTGGCCTTCGCCAACTCAGCATATGAGTAACACAGCTTGGATCTATGCTGTAAAGTGGGAGCTGATGGTACGTATGCCACTTGACCTCAGATGCAAAACAATCTTTCTGGTCTAGTTACTAATAAAAAGGAGATAGATTTCCTCATTGTCTGTCTAATACCAACAATAGACCACTCTATTTTTCTTTTTTATATGGTTTTAAGTAACCAATGATAGGTATCATCTATAAACATTACAACTTTAAGTAACTATTCTTAACACTAATAATTTTTATACGAATTATAATAATGCATAATTCAAGTAACTATTCTTAAGACTAATAATTTGCATACAGTTATATGGATTATCGTTACTATAATCATTTGTTTGATCACGGGTTATATAGTTTCAAGTATTCTTATCTATTACTAATAATTGGCATACAGATATATGTTTCAAGTATGTATTTACACAAACCCTACACATGAGCAGGATGTCACAAGTTCAATTTTTAAGTAGAGTTTAACAGGTTTGGATTCAGAATTTCTTTCCCCTGATCAGTTGCCATACCAAGGTTAAAGGTCCCAGTCTACCCATAGCTCGAGGAAGGATAGATGAATGTATATCTTTCCCAAGGATATTAGTGCCATGTGAAATGCAAGAAGCCTCGTCCAGGATTTGAATTCATATTGCCATATCCATTATATGGTTTCAAGTAAATAATGATATCAATCCTTTGTAAACAATTATAGCTTCAATAAGTATTCTTAATACAAATAATTTGCACACAGCTATATGTTTCAAATATTCTTATCTAATACTCTTAGTTTACACACAATTATATGGTTTCAAATTTTCCTAATACTATTTGGTGGAGAGGGGTGGTTTGGCTCAGTCAGTAAGGGAATTCACCTAGGAATCACAGATTCTGAGTTGATTGCTTGGTCCTTCACCAACTCAGACACATGAGTAATCTGATCTGTGTTGGGTAAAGCATTTGGAAGCTGATGGTAGGTCAAAATGATTTCCCTGGTCTAGCATTAGCGAAAAGGGGATAGACACCCTCACTGTTCAGCTAATACCGGACATAAGCCAATCTACAGGACTTTACTTATCAGTAAAATTTGCTCACATTATATGGTTTTAAGTATTTGAACTTGCTTAATATTGATTCACAGTCCAGTATATATTATTATATATATTTACCAACCCTCCACATGAGCAGGATTGTGACACAAGGTCAATTTCTTAAGCGGAGTTAACAGGTTTGAATTCAGAGTTTTTCCTTCTCCTAGACCGGTTGCCTAACCAGGTTAAAGAGCCCAGTCTGCCCTACTATTTACCCATAGCTGAGCGAGAGTAGGATTCATACCTTTCCAAGGATATTAGCGTAAATGAAATGCAATTTACACGTCCAGGATTTGAACTCGGGCGACGAGTCATTTCCCATGACTTTAACCATTTACACACACGCTTCCTATATACACAGTCCAGTATATAACCTTATGCATGGGAACCACCCCTTTATTTTTTCCTATCATTTTGTATATAAAGTTGGTTATTAAAATGGTTCATTCAATCTTTTCACTTGATTTGCATCATATTTCTTTTGTTTGCTGTAAAAATGTAGAAAGTACAGTACTTTTCTTTTTCTTTCTGTTTTTTGTCTATTAAATCTTGTTGTGAATAAATAAAAAAAGAGAGAAGGTGCCACTGACAATCCCCTGCAACTAGTACCACCACTAATAAAAAAAAAGAATAATAACAAAAAAGAATACCTCAGGAGAACAAGACAACTCCCAGAAATCAAGCTCTAGAGCAGAAATCTCATCAAATGAATAAATAACTGGGCCATCCCCATATAAGATGCTCTGGCCATTCTTAAAATGGACAAAAGAGGAAACTCACAGATTTGACCAAAAGACTAGGAAAATTAATGACAATGCACAAGCTTTACACCCTAGAGTGAAGAGATAGGTATATGTATCAAGAAAGGAAGGTAGAAGAGGTTTTTGTCAAAATAGAGGATTGCGTAGACGCCACAATCCAAGGACTCAAGGAGTACACAAAAAAGAGCAAAGAAATATTATTTATGGCAGCCAATAACAGCAGCTGAACATATGGATAAGCAGAAAAGCAACAAAAACAAGGAAACAAAAATGGAAAAAAAAAAACAATTATATGGATACTTCAAATGTCCAAATTGGGGAGGTTGGCAATGAAAAGACCTGGACATGGTTAAGAAGAGGAAACCTAAAGAGGAGAACAGTCACTCATATAATTTAAACTAGCACAACAAGAATACAAAGCTATGCAAACTGGGTTGGAAAGATCATCCATTACGAATTATGCAAAAAACTAAATTTTGACCATACAAACAAATGGTATATGCATAAAACCAGAATCTGTTTTTCTTGATAATGAAACACATTAAAATTCCCTGGGACTTTGAGATAAAGATGGATTGCCTATATCAGCAGTAGGCTTAGACTGTATTGATTAACAAAAAAGAGAGGAACTTGTTCATCTAGTTAGATTTCTCCCAGTTCAGGCAGATCACACGGTCCAGATGAAACAGTATGTGGTACGACATGAACTGTGGTATTAGTGTAACACAAAAGAAACCAAGTAAAGAAAGTATTAAGTACAAATAAGCTTACATTTCACTGCTGCGTCGAGAGTGGTAGTGATGACCGTGATGACCACACTTAATGGTTCATATTGGTCTCAGCTGTGCGATAATCTGTAGATCACTACAACGACTCGTGGACACAGGACTAGATGGACGTGTGTCTGGTGAGATAATATCTAATTATCAATGTTCAGACTCACATATCGAGTTTTAGTTGGAGACCATCCAGACAACCAGATTGTTGAGATCGGCTTAGAATACTCAGTCCTGAAGATCTTCGTGTTACTGTGGCCAGGGCGGAGTAGATCAGTTGTTTGTTCTCACACTATGCAGCGATGCTGATTCCAGTGTGTTCCCGAGTATCGATTTCTCGCATCGGAGAAAATCGTGAATCGCTTTGGTTGGTGTAAATATAATCACAAGCTGATGAGAGCTTAATTTATGATTAATCCTATGGTGATTCTTTTTTGTCATCTCTTCATTAACTTAGCTCTCGTATCGTACTTGTATATCTACCAACTCATCCTCGCGCTATTTCCTATATGCTGGATATTACACACATGATATGTTAAGTTTACATATATTATATTAACAAAAGTAATCCAGAAGTGTGGTTATTTACTTTCTGGCGATGATACAATTGTTCAATGCTAAGTCTCGCACGTTCACAGTAAAATATATTAGTAATAATACATTAATTTATATTCAGTATTTACACTCCTGCATTCTTGCTGCTGAACGACAAATTTTTAAAGTGGAATTCAAATACTAAGTTAAACAAAATGTACAAATTACTACATTGATCTTAGACAGAGGATTAGTCTATCGACATTTTGCATCAAACATAAATAACCATATTAATTTTTAACAGATATAATGGTCTTTTGAAACATCTAATAGTTTCTCTCCCAGGGTCACAGCCAAAAGCACTCCAATTCCCCCAGCTGGCCCATTCCAGCATAATTTATATATATATATAATATTATATATACACTAAACCATAACTTCCCATCATAAAATCGATTACATTATATAGAATGAAAAGAAAAAAAGGACTATTATATCTGTTAAAAATAATAGGGGTTATTTATTGTTTAGATCAAAATGTCGATAACTAATCCTCTTCTAGATCAGAGTATTTGTACATTTTGTTAACTTTAAAGTTTTTTTTGTTTATTTTTTGATATTATTATGATATATTATTTATATTATTTGATTTGTGTATCTTCTCTGGAGCTCGTACTTCTTATTCTGATCTCCATTTAGCGTGTAAATCGGCATTGCTTATATATTTTATTTTTGAAATTCCAATTTGAAATTGTCGTTCAAGCAGCAGGAATTGCAGGCAGTTAAATATTATTATGATCTTCTGGCTGGATGATTAAATCCAGAAGAATCCCTTGCTTTTGATTTTACATATCTGGTTTATTTTTAATGTGACAGAGTTCAAGACAGAGAACAAAGAAACATAACAAAAAGAATCACATGGATTATTTCATTCCTTTGTGAGTTGTTCACACAGCGTTAGCTATGGACTTTAACTGGAATCTGAGTTACAAAGGGTCTCCTCAGATCTTCAGGACTGAGTATTTCTAGCCGATCTCAACAATGCTGTTGTTCTGGATGTCTCAATTCTATCCTTGATTTCCAGCTCTCCAGTCTGGTTTTCCAAGCTTTTTTGGGACTGTTCCAGTGGACCAATTACAATTGTACACTTTACACCCTCTAGCAAGGTGTAGCTATTTGTCAATTCTTTCTTTTTCTTTTCATTTCATTCTCACCCTGTGATCTGCTGGAACCTGCAAAAATCTACTAGATGACAAGTTCCTCTCTTTTTTGTTAATCAATACTAGGTCTAGCCTACTGGCTTGATATAAAGGCAATCCAATCTTTATCTAAAGTCCCAGGAAAAAAAAAAATTTTATGTGTTTCATTATCAGAACAGATTTCTGGTTTATGCAATACCATTTTGTTTGTATGGTCAAAATTTAGTTTTTTTGATAATTCCTAATGGAATCTTTCAACCCCAGTTGTGCATAGCTTGTATTCTGTTGTGCTAGTTTATTATTATGAGTGACTGTTTCTCTCTTTAGGTTGCCCTCTCTAACCATGTCCAGGTCTTTTCATTGGCCAACCCCCCAATTGACATTTGAAGTATCCATTAATTGTTTTTTTTTTCCATTTTTGTTTCCTTGTTTTTGTTGCTTTTCTGTTATCCATATGTTGCAGCTGCTGTTATTGGCTGCCATAAATAATATTTCTTTGCTCTTTTTTTGTGTACTCCTGAGTCTTGGATTGTTGGCGGTCTACGCAATCCTTCTATTTTGACAAAAACTTCTTCTACCTTCCTTTTCTGATTAACATATTAGGCCTATCTCTATCATCTCTTAGGGTTTGTAAAGGCTCTTTGTGCATGTCATAATTTTCTAGTCTTTTGGTCAATCTGTGAGTTCCTCTGTTCCATTTAAGAATGGCCAGAGCATCTTATAATGGGGATGGCCCAGGTATTTATTTCCTTTTGATCAGATTTCTGCTCTAGAGGCTTGATTTCTGGAGTTGTTTTGTTCTCCTGAGGTATTCTATTTTTGTTATTATTTCTTTTTTTTTTATTAGTGGTCGGTACTAGTTGCAGTGGAGGATTGTCAGTGGCACCTTCTTCTTCTGTTTATTTTATTCACAACAAGATTATAGACAAAAAAACAAAGAAAGAAAAAGAAAAGTACTGTACTTTCTACATTTTACACAAACAAAAAGAATATGCATGCAAATAGTTGGAAAAGATGGCATGACCATTTTAAATAACCAACTTATATACAAAATGATAGAGAGAAAATTAAAGGGGTGATTCCATGGCATAATGTCGCTTATATACTGGACTGTGTATATTAGGAAGGTTTGGTGGTGTAATGGTTAAAGATGGGAAATTGAACTCGTCGCCCCGAGTTCAAATTCCTGCGACGTGGTAATTGCATTTCATTTAGCGGCTTAATATTCCTTGGGAAAGGTATGAATCCTACTCTCCCTCCAGCTTATGGGTAAATAGTAGGGCAGACTGGGCTTCTTTAACCTTGGTTAGGCAACCGGTCTAGGAGAAGGAAACTCTGAATTCAAACTGGTTTAACTCGCTTAAGAAATTTGACCTTGTGTCACATCCTGCTCATGTGAGGGTTTGGTAAATATATATATATATATACTGGACTGTGAAATTTCATATTTAAGCAAGTTCAAATACTTAAAAACCATATAACTGTGAGCAAATTTTTACTGTAAAGTAAAAGTCTGTAGATTGGCTTATTTGTCGGTATTAGCTGAACAGTGGGGTGTCTATCCCTTTCTGCTAATGCTAGACCAGGGAAATCATTTTTGGACCTTACCATCAGCTCCAAATGCTTTACCCAAAAACCACACAAAAAAAGATCAAAGGGGGGAAATTACTTTTTTTTTTTTTTTTTTTTTTTTTTTTTTTTTTTTCATTGTGCTAGGGTCTGGTGAGACCAGCATCAAAAACTCAGAATCTTGGATTTCCTAGGTAATTCCCTACTGACTGAGCTTAAACCACCTCTCCCCAATATTAGTATTAGGAAAATTTGAAACACATGATAATGTGTGGCTAAACTAGAAGTATTTAGATAAGAATATTTTGAAAAAACCATATAGCTGTGTGCAAATTATTTGTATTAAGAATACTTATTGAAGCTTATAATGTTTACTCAAAGGATTGATCCATCAAACTCCCATATGTTACTTGAAACCATTATAATGGATAGTGGCAATATGAATTCAAATCCTGGTGACGAGGCCTCTTGCATTTCTCGACATTTGGCACTAATATCCTTGGGAAAGATATACATTCTCATCTACTTCAGCTATGGGTTAGACTGGGACCTTTCAACCTTGGTATGGCAAACTGATCAGGGGAAGAAAATTCTGAATCCAAACCTGTTTTAAACTCTACTTAAAATGAACTTGTGTACATCTGCTCTATGTGTAGGTTTGTCGTAAAATACATACTGAAACCATAACTAGTTATGCGCAATTATTTAGTAATAGATAAGAATTACTTGAAACTATTATAAACCCGTGATCAAACAAATGATTATCGTAACGATAATCTCCATTTAACTGTATGCAAATTAATTAGTTCTTAAGAATAGTTACTTGAATTATCATTATTATAATTCGTATAAAAATTATTTGTGTCTAAGAATACGTTACTTAAAGTTGTAATTGTTATAGAATGATACCTATCATTGGTTACTTAAAACCATATATAGAAACAATTAGAGTGGTTAAATTGTTCGGTATTAGAACAGACAATGAGGGGAAATCTATCTCCTTTTTATTAGTTACTAGACACAGAAAGATGTTTTGCATCTGAGGTCAAGAGTCGTGCATGTACGTACAGCAATCAGCTCCCACTTTTACAGCATAGATCTCAAAGCTGTGTTACTTCATATGTGAGTTGGCGAAGGCCAGCTATCAAAAACCAGTCACTTGTAGGCTCCAAGGGCGGATGTTCTTTACCGCAACTGAGCTAAATTCGGCTCGTATAATTACTTTAAAAAAAATAAAATACTGTCTTTAGCATAAATAATTCCAAGAAGGGTTGACATGCCATAAAAATCAATCAAACAAACCACATGCAATTCATTTACATCTATTCATTTAACTATTTTCTGAAAACTCTTGTATGAGACCATGACCAATTGACAAAATAATATTGAGGATAGGAAAAATGTAAATATGTTAAATAGGGTGGAGGTGTTTTGTTGGCTTGAAAAAGCTGAACATTCTTCCTCGAACTTGAAAACTTACTGTCTAGGCAGATTTTCAAAAAAACTAAGTCTATTAACAAATTTGGATTTTTTTTTTTTTTTTGCTAATAGAGGAATATATTTTTGGAATAAATTGCCTAATCAGATCGAAAACAGCAAAAAGGGCTTAAAAAAAATGGAATTTAAGATTAAATTGGATTGATTTTAGAAATAATAGTATGAAGAATAGGGCGTATTTGTGGGAACTACGGGTGTGAAATTACTTAAGAAAAATTTGATTTCTAGATAGATATTAAATTTAGCAGTGTATATATCTTCTGCTGCAAAATTCTTTCCCTTTTTTTATTTTTTATTTTTTATTTTTAAGGTTCGACATGAGAAGATTAAAAAAAAGGGCAAGATGCCCAAGGAGGGCCATAACAAAAATTAGATACATAAGTGAATAAATTCATATGTGGCTTTTATCTGGAATCGAACACCAAACATAGACAACTGGGCTTGGGGAGAAGCAACTATTTTATCCACTAAGAAGACTGTATATTCAATTGAAAAGCAAGAATGGCTATACAGCCACAAGCATGTTTCATGTGACTTTTTCCAACATTGGAAGCCAGAAATAAGTTAAGTGCAATTTTTTTTGTAAAAGCTTCCATGAAAATTCCCCATTAGTCACTCCTGAAAGATTTTTTTAAAAAAAGGAATGAGAAAAAAAATTAATTTGAAATTATTGTGAACCATTACTTTAAAAAAAGGTTAAAAACCAGTTTAGGAAATAGAATAACAGAAAGTCCCAGGTTTTCCAAACATATATAGTTCCCTTGAGTGTGTTTTATATGTTCATATTGTTTGCGTTAGTCCAGTCTCTAGTTTTTATGGCATGTCAATCCTTATTGGGTTATTTTATGCTGAAGTTAATTTAGCAGTTTTGGGCCTCCAATTATATACAGTTAAAAATTATATGTTTGACTTATATATACAATTGTTCTAAAGATAAACAAACATCCAAAAAATCTTGTTTACATAAAACTTTGTATATAC
>CM042149.1:24413697-24421197 GCA_023376005.1 Doryteuthis pealeii
GCAAGACTCCCCTTTTTTTAGTGTTGGGATTCTTTTCCTTCTTCAATATATAGAATCAGCCCTGCTAACAGGTCAAGGCCTGATTCAGACATTGTATTTGCAAATATAAACAAAAAACAATTAACTGAATCTCCAAGCTACAAGATTATGTTGCAGCCTGGTATAAATATGCATAAATCTTGTGCTGCACTTAGAGGTGGCCGCATTCCAGCATATGTCCCACTTTCAAAGAACACAAAACTCTTGGCATTCAAAGTCAGATTTAAAAAGACTGTCATTCACCATCACTTTGGCATGTAAACAAAAATACAAGGTTGTCTACTTGGCATACTATAGTTAGTGACACAGGGTCAGAAGGTAGGTCACTCAGTGAGAATCAAACTCATAAACAATGCGTTTGCCACTAATCTAACTTATTAAACATTACTCAGTTTTAGGTGCCCTCACAGAAGTACAAGGTGTTATTTTACTAAGCATAGCCTTAGATGTGGCACAAGGTCAGAAGTATATGTCCACCCAGTGAGAATCAGACAAACTATGACCATTACACCAATGTTGAGCTGCCATTTTTTATTTAAAAAGTATTTTTGAAATAATCTCCTGTTAATAATGTAAAATGATTTTTCACCATATATATATATCAACACAGTATTTCTCTAAATACCATTTATTCTTCGTTCTTCATAGAAATAAACTTGAAAGGTAAAAAGAGGACAAAAAATATCAACAATAAAATGTTTCAAAGTTTAATTAAATACTATTTGAGCATTTCCTCGAAGAATCAAACATAATTTTGTTTTTTTAGATAAGTTGAAATAATTCTTCTTAAATTGATTTAAGACAAAATAGTAATTTAATAATATGTTTGTTTTTTTTTTATGGTTTAATTAGAATGTTCAAAATGTGTAAATTACAAATTTCCCTTCAACAAGTAAAAAAATATTAAAAAATAAAAAAAAACCTTAATTTTGATGTATAAAAAAAATGATTCAGTTAATTGATTTCCCAACTGCAAAAATCTGTTGACAAAGTCTTTTCCACTTGCCAAATAAATATTATAAACAATCTTCACATTCCAAAGCATCTAGCTGCAAATAATCGCGAATGGTCTCTCACCATCTCTGAATTTTCTCTCTCCTTACCTTCACTGCATACCCTGTTAATAATCAGGTAGTTTATACTCCATCCGGTGCCTCAATTCATTAGCTTCAACTCATTACCCTCCTCATGCCATGACAAAAAACAACTCCACCCACACAAAACTTAACACGCGCAGAATAACTCTGGAACATCTCACAAATAGCAGTCAGAACACGCAGGCAATGCTGTTGCCTTTAAATGGGGGCGAATGTCTATCATCACACTTTCCCAAATGCAGGAAGTTTAGATTAGGACTTACTTATTTGCTTCAAAGACCACCAGCTGCAGAATCAAACTCATGAAAAATGTTCTGCCTAAAATGTAACAAGATTTATTATTATAAAAACTTTGATTATCAACAACAATGTACAATCAACTTTATCTTCTTAAAATATGTTCCCTTAGAAAACCAAACACAATGAAGATGTTCTAACTTCTGAAAATAATACTGAAAGTCTTCAACTGACACTGCCTTTCAATTAATTCATCATGAACTGCTGCATATTCTCCATAATCAAGGACAACCATGGAACTGTTCTGATTTTGTGCACTTAGGGAGTAGGGGCGCTTTGATAGCACAGGCAGGAATATTCTTTTCGACTGAAAATTCATTAACAGGCTGACGTTTTTTATTACACACACACACATAATTATATATATATTATATAGTATATATATATATATATATATTATTATAATGAGAATTTTAATGATATGATGGCTGTATTCACAAACATTGAGCCCTACAAACTTTGCTTTTGTTAACAATCCATGAAATGAAAAATACCGCCAATTATATTGAAATGGAAATTGCCCACCTAGTTCAATCCACTCACTAAACTTAAATGAAATGCTATTCCAAAAAAGAAAAAAGAGCCAGTCTATTAGGATGTTATTGAAACTGTAGGCTTATATCAATGTTCTTGTTGAACAGATGGTTTTTAAAAAAAGCTAGGGTCCATAAATTTCCAGTGGCACTTATACCAGATGTCTATTCTTCTAGATGGATGAATTATCAAAATCTTTGGTATCTCACCCACAGCATAAATGCTACTAGACAGCTGTTGATCTGAAAGAAGGTTCATTACCCTCTCTTTGTCAAGAATATGCAAATATTTCAATTATGTTACTAACTGTTGTTAGTCTTTAAAAATATATTTAATCTTTCTTAACTCTTTACACTAAGACTATACAGGGGAATCCATTTTTTTATTTTTTTATTTTTTTTTTTTTAAATTTTTTTTATTTTTTTTATATTTTTTATACAAAATCTAATCCGGTCTTTGTATGTGTGTGTGTGTGTGTGTGTGTGTGTGTGTGTGTGTGTATATATATATATATATATATATATATGAAAGTATTGTAAATAAAACATTGTGTTTATTTGATATGGCTTTTAGCCGACAATTTTTTGGAGCGATATGTGCTTAATTGAAGTCATACCTAATTTGAAAATAATTAGTTAATAATAATGAATTTAGGCAGGCCATATATGTTCAAATGCTAGGCCTAAAAACTAGATCGAGAAAATTGTCAATCCCTGAATGTACATTTCGACCTTATAGGTCTCATCAGCCCAAGGTTATAGACATGGGAGACTGCTCCGTGGTGACTCGAAACCTCGACTGCCCCAAGTTGACAGGCGGAGATTCTAACCACTACACCAGCGGATTGCCCCAAATATATATTATATATATATATATATTTATATATATATATATATATATTATATATATATGTGTGTGTGTGTGTGTGTGTGGTGTGCTGTGTGTGTCCCTTAATTTTTTGAACACACACTCACACTGAATGCATATAGATTAATGATTATTGACAGTGGAAATGGACTCAAGAGAGAGTTCAAATACCAGGTCAAGGCTGTTTTGATATTTCCTTTTACACTAATGTCCTTAGGTAAGCATTGAATCCATTTCTCCCCTTCAGGATTTTTGGGGCATGAGTCAGAAGAAGGAAAATAATCTTTGATTTAAACTAGCTATACTTCACTTAGAAATTTACCTTGTGTCACATAGTGCCCATGGTGACAGGATTAAATAACACAAATAGACATATAACACAGACCTTTTCACTCTTGCCAACAACATATTCCCGCATACACACCACAGACACACACACACCAACACACACACACATGCAAACTCTTTCAATCTGCACACAAACATACTTTTTACACACACACACACACACACACACACACACATATATATATATATATATATATACTTTCCTCTTTGGATACACTATCAGACCATACATACAGACACACACACACACAAACATTTACCTCATCCCCCATCTATGCGGCTAAATAGTTCTACTACCATTCTTTCTATAAAGATGCGTTTAACATTAAAAAACCCATGAAGGTTGATAAATGGCTAAACAAAGAAACCAAATAACCAACCCCTCATTTTCTCAGTCTTGCACACACACACACACACACACACGCACACACGCACACTCACCTTCACTCTGCCACATGAGCCTAATCTTACACACATACCACACTCTTCAGCGAAATGCTTGTGTTAATGCCGTTATTGTCATAGAAATGAAACTCTGTGACTTGAGTTGAATTTAAATGAGACTTGTTGCATCTCACATAGATCAATACCATTGGGAAAAGTATGAATCCAATTATTCCCCAGGTAAATACGTAGGGTAAATAGTTGCGGCCAGACTTTTACATTATATGGTTAAATAGTCTCGGTAAAGAAAAACTCGAATTCAGACCAATTGTCACTCTCTATGCTTTAAAAATTGCACCTTGTCTCACATTCCTCCTTGTGGCATCCGCGTGTGGAGGGTAATCATATTCATACACTTTATTCCACCTCGCTGCTTGCCATACACTTTATGCAGACTCTGCGTGTATACAGATCACACAAATACATTTTCTCATTCTTTCACACCACATGCTCTTTCTCATATATGCACACTCCTCTTTGTGCACAAGCATTTTCTCACATATACACATGTATATACACAAATACGCACACACACAGGTATACCCACAAATACACACTCACTCATACACATAAGCATATTCTCACATATACACATGTATATTACACAAATACGCACACACACAGGTATACCACAAATACACACTCACTCATACACATAAGCACTATTCCCACATATACACATGATATACACAAATACGCACACACAACAGGTATACCCAACAAATACACACTCACTTCATACCATAAGCATATTCTCACATATACAGCATGTATATACACAAATACACACACACAGGTATACCCACAAAATACACACTCACTCAATAAACATAGCATATTCTCACATATACACATGTATATCCCACCAAAATATGCACACACTTTGCACACAAGCATACACACACATGCTTACACACAAGCATGGAATACACTACGCACATAATACACAGATATACTCCCAAAATACACTCCCTCTTGCACACAAGTATATTACTCACATCTCAGGACACATATTCTCACATATACACATGTATATACACAAATACACACACACAGGAGGTATATTCAACAAATACACACTCACTTCATACAACATAAGCATATTCTCACATATACGCATGTATTATCCACAAATACATGCCACACACTTGCACATCTGCTTACACACAAGCATGAATACACATATACGCACATATATACACAGATTACTCCCAATATACACTCCCTCTTGCACACAAGTATATTCTCACATCTTCAGAGACACATGTGCATGCACAGACATATACTATCACTTTCCAATTCTTAATACACACCCATATGTATAAAGCAATCAAAAGGACTATAAAATAAAGCTTCTTTACTATTTACCTTTTGTCGAGGATAAAGTTGACATTGGCGATGGGGCTCAGCATCTAATCTTAAGATAACATTTGTATTCCCTATTTGTAAGTTTCTGAAATGTGTCAAATTGTGCTTTTACTGGCTTAAGCTAAAATATACCAGCTTCACTTGATGCAGCATTGATTTGAAATTAATTCTCTTAACTGCTGTACTTTGCAAGATCGATGAAAAAATTGCAAATTCAGAAAGTAAAAAAAAAAAAAGATAGAGCTTTTGAGGTACAGCTAAAATATGAAGGAATTTTCAATATCCTGGTTTAATTTCTAGCTAAACATGTGACAAGAAGCCTCGCCAATCCAATCCAAGAACACGAGTGGAACCCTGGTTCTTGTCAACCTCAAAAGTCTGTGGTGTTGTTAGTACCTGTTAGGATCCCATCTATGCGTTAAATTAGAAAAAATGATGTTATATAGAAAAATGAGTATCCATTAAGAATGAATTTTATTTCAAAACTTTGTCAGCATTAAATGACCCACTGAGGTTGATATGCCATAAATAAAACAAACCAAATCAAAAGTCTGTTCCATTTCTGTGTCTCACCCTGTTATTCATAAATTCTTAATGTGACTTTTTAGTTAATGTAAAATATTTTTATCAATATATAATGATAAATCTCACCAATCCGTTCCTCACGGTAGAAACTCTATCCTATCAACCGCCAAATTCTCTTTTTTCGCCAAACTCTCCTGAAAAAACTCATTTTCAGTATGTAAAAAGTAAAGCGTAAAGCGTCGTGCCGGATGCGCCTATGTCGCGTATGAGCCATACAGCAAGGGAGTCTATCTCACTTTTCACTAGCGCTAGACCAAGGTGGTTGATTGTTTTTTGCCCATCTGCAGTGGGAGCACCACACCTACCATTCAGCTCCTTACTTTACCGCACAGATCCCTGTGCTACCATAACACTGAGTTTGGCCGAGCGACCGAGCTATCGAACAGGAACCTGGTTTCTATTCCGAACGCCTCTACCGACTGAGTGCATGTCCTGTAAGGGCACAGAGGCAAATAAAGTCAAGAAGGGTTTCTGGGCAATGTCATTGTTTACCCCCCCCCCTCTATTGAGCCCTTTTACAGGACATGCAACTCAGTCGCGTTTAGAGCGTTCGGCTAGAAAACACAAGGTTCCTAGTCGATACCGGTCCTCGCACAACTCAGTGTTTATGAGTAGCCACAGCGGATCTGTGCCGGTAAAGTAGGAGCTGATGGTAGGTGTGGTGTCCATCTCAGATGCCAAAAAAACCAATTCAACAACCTTGCGTCTAGCGTAGTGAAAAGCGAGATAGACTCCCTTGCTGTATGGCTCATACCGACATTAGGCCATCTCGGCGACGACGACTTTACTTTACTTTACATTACTGAAAATGACGTTTTTATCAGGAGAAGTTTGCGAAAGAGAATTAATTGCCGGTTGATAGGATTTAGAGTTTCTACCTGAGAACTGGATTGTGAGAGATTACTCATTATATATGAAAAAATTTTTACATTAACTAAAAAAAGTCACTATTAAGAATTTAATGAATAACAGGGTGAGATCTACAGAAATGGAACAGACTTTTGATTTGGTTTGTTTTATTTTATGGCATATCAACCTCAGCTGGGTCATTTAATGCCTGACAAAGTTTTGAAATAAATTCATTCTTAATGGATACTCAATTTTTTCTATAAACTCTGTTTTTCTATTTAACCATAGATAGGGATCCTAACAGGTACTACCACACCACAGACTTTTGGAGGTTGACAGAAACCAGGGTTCCACTCGTGTTCTTGGATTTGGATTTGGCGAGGCTTCTTGTCACAGTTTAGCTAGAAAATTTAATCACCAGGATATTGAAAAATTCCATTCTTATTTTACTGCTTACCTCAAAGCTCTATCTTTTTTTTTTTTACTTTTCTGCATTTGCAATTTTTCATCTGATCTTGCCAAAGTACAGCAGTTAAGAGAATTAATTCAAATCATCTTCAATCAAGTTCGAAGCTGGGAAAGCTGTTAAATATTTACTTAAGCAGTAAAACACATTTAGAAACATTTCAGAACTTACATAGCAATACAAATGTTATATCTTAAGATATAGATGCTTGAGCCCCATCGCCAATGTCAACTTTATTTCCTCGACAAAAAGGTAAATAGTTAGAAATGTCTTTATTTTATATCCTTTGATTGCTTTATTACATATGGGTGTGCTATTAAGAATTGGAAATTGATAGTATATGATCGCTGCAGCACATGTGTCTCTGAGATGTGAGAATAACTTTGTGTTTGCCAATGAGGGGTTATATTTGGGAGTATATCTGTGTATATATGTGCCGTATATGTGTATTCATGCTTGTGTGTAACACATGCTGCCAAGTGTGTGCATGTATTTGTGGATATACATTGCGTATATGTGAGAATATGTTATGTGCTATGAGTGATGTGTGTATTTGTGAATTAATACCTCTGTGTGTGTGTATTTTGTATATACATGTGTATATGT
>CM042149.1:24426197-24451437 GCA_023376005.1 Doryteuthis pealeii
TGTTTTAAATGATTTTGAAGATATATAAATATATTGGCTCTTAAAACATTGAAATTGCAACTAAGTCTGAAGTATTTACTTGTCTTACTTAATACATTTGCTCTAAAAACATTGATATTGCTACTGTTAAATGTCTACCAGTTTAAAATGATGGTGAACTTTATTAATCAATTTGAGATAATGTTTAAAATGATTTCAAATTGTATTATTAATACATTGGCTCTTAAAATCTTCATATTGCAACTAACTCTGAGTGTTTACCAGTTTAAAATGATTTTGAATCAGATTGATATTGTTCTTGAAAGTTTGACATTGAAGTGTTTACCTCAGTAAAAGGATTTTGAAGATCCATCTTTGTACTGTATATAATTTGAGAGCATAATTGTTTGATTGATTTTGGCATAAAATTATCCTGCAAGGGTTGACATGTAGTAAAACCAACTAATCAAAATCATCAAAACCATAAATTTATCTGATTTGACCAAATAGCATTTCTTAGAGTTGAGGAATTTTCATGTGCTAGAAAGTCAAAATATATAAATAAGAGAATACAAATTTTGGTCAAGATTTGTCGAAAATTCAAAACTGGAAGAGAAACACTAAATGTATGAATCACAACATGAAAGAGACATTAAGAAAGGACAATAAGGAACTTGAACCCCAGATCCTCAGATTATTTAGAATGCTTTCGTATCCTTAAAAGTCTGATGCATGAAGGCTTGAATCCCAGACACCTGAATTTTGGCACCCTAAAAAATATGAAGCTCTACTGACTGAGCTATGTGGTCAATCATTTTACAATCACTATCCAATAAATTTTAAGAAATATATCCTGAAATAAATAAAATTATATCTAAAAGGTAGAAGCCCACATGGGAACTTGAACCCAGATCCACATATTACTTAGAATGCTTAGATTTTGATATTCTTAAAAGTACGATGCTCTACCAACTAAGCTATGTGAGCTGTTATGTCACAATCATTACTAAATCAATTTAGGAAATATATCCTGAAATGAATAAAAGGTAGCCAGATTCATGGAGACTTGAACCCCTGACCCTCAGATTACTTAGAATGCTTAGATTTTGGTATCCTTAAAAATGTAATGCTTATCTGAAAGTGTGAAATTGTTTTTCTTCTATCAGATCACAAACGAGGAGGGATGGAAAGAAGAGCAGCACTGGAGACAAACAAAACAAAGCAGAAAAAAAAAAAAAAGAGATTCATCCATGTCAGAAATGACAAAGAAATCCAAACAAGAACAATACAAACGAGGTGTGAATATAACTGAGATGCAGAAAGCACAAGTGAGACACAAATAAAAACGAAATCAGAATTACAATTTCCCATGTGCTAGTAATACTGGCAGTGACTAATGCTCAAAGCTGAATTCGTCTGTTTGTATCAAGACCAGAAACATTGGTAATTTCACTATGCAAAACAAATCATTTGAATAAGTAAATTCTAGGCACCACTCAGCCCACTGCCGCAACAATTTTTTTTTTTTTTTTTGCAAGTAGACATTCTTAGGTCCGTGCCAGCCATCCTTTCCTGCATATGCAGCACAACAATCATTGTCTTGATAAACAGGGACAGATAGCCTCATCAAAGGTAGCTGGTAGTTCTTCCTGCCTTTCACTTCTGCTAAAAAGTGTCTAAATTGTATATCAGAAAATAAAAATGAAACAAATTCCTAAGAATTCAGAGGGATGCAGGATTCAAAACAAAAAGGAAAAAATATTCTATTTATATGATAACTTCATAAATTCAGTCCCTCTCCCCACAAAAGGCTAATAAATTAATATAAATTTATTGGAAAATGCCATTTATGTACCTAAATAGGGAAAAGGACTGTGTTGCTTATATTAGCTGGTATGACTAAAATTTCACAAGTTTTTTTTTTTAACTCTATGCATTAAAATGCAACAATTTTTTTTTTTAAATGTATTTGTTTTACAGTCTTTAAAACAAGAAAATTTTATAATTTAAAATTTGTATCTGTGAAAATAACACATTTTTTCTAGGGTTTTTTCCTTTTGAAAATGTGCTCTTTTTAACATGATCTATTTCATTGAAATTCATAAAGATATATAACTTTATGTGCTGTTCTTAAGGATCCTCCTTATCTACCCAAGTGGAGCTTGAATGTTGTTGCTTTCATTAGAAAACACTCCCTATCTATCCAAAAAGGACTAAGAATATTGTTGCTTATATTAAAGGACAATGCCTATATAATCAAACAGGACCAATAATGTTGTTGCGTACATTAGAAAACATTCCCTATCTATCCAAAAAGGAATAAGAATATTGTTGCTTAGAGAAAAGTCCCTATCTATCCAAAAAGGAATAAGAATATTATTGCTTATAGTAAAGCACACTCCCTATATAACCAAATAGGGCCAATAACATTGTTGATTATATTAGAGGACCCTCCCTATATAACCAAACAGGGCCAAAAATCTTGTTGACAAGAATTAAGAACACTGTCCACCTTAGCAAGGCCAACAATCCTTTTCTGATAATCCTGGTGGTCATAATTTCTCTGTCTTATCCTGGGAGACTGTACGACTGCTTTTGTAATCATAAACATTTTCTAATTTCTATTTCTAATAAGAAAATCAAAGCAACAAATGCAGACTGAAAAAAAAAGAGTTAGCTTAGATGAATGATGACTTTAGGATTATTCTCCAATAACAAACGTCAATTTTGGTTGTAAAAACATCAAGTATATGTTATCACAAATTAATATCTCTCAAAGAACATTTCTTGCCATCTATTGCAAGCAACACATTCTTAAATACTTACATAAATACATGATATGACACACACACACACACACACACACATAATTATATATATATATATATATATATATATATATATTCATAGAAAGGAAGGAAGAACTCAACACCGTAATTCCATAATAAATTTATTTCGACCAAAATTGGGGCCTATATAAATCTATTTTGGTCGAAATAAATTTATTATGGAATTACGGTGTTGAGTTCTTCCTTCCTTTCTATGATAAATATTGCTCTGTATATAATCTAAAAAGTTTATTATACATTGAGCTCTTTTTAGTGATTTAAAAATTCGCTGTATTTATACATACTGGATCATACGATATTAATACAGTGTATCTTAGAAATCACATATAGAATCATCCCTTACTACCAAGTTTTAGATAAATTTCTTATATATATATATATATATATATATATGGGAGAATATGTGTTTAATTGAAGTCGAACCTAATTTATGAAAGTTAATTAATTAATAATTAATTAATTAGGCGGGATTACCTATTTAAATTTAAGGCTAAACAAATCGAGAAAAATCAGAAATTTGTTTTAGCCTTAAATTTAAATAGGTAATCCCGCCTAATTAATTAATTATTAATTAATTAACTTTCATAAATTAGGTTCGATTTCAATTAAACACATATTCTCCCAAATATTGTCGGCTGAAAATAGCCATATCACAAACATCGTCTGTTTGTTTACTTCTCATATATATATATATATATATATATATATATACATATATATATGTGTGTATGTGTGTGTGTGTGCATATATACATATGTGTGTGTATTTGTGTGTGCATATATACATATGTGTGCATATTTGTGTGTGTATATGGGTGTGTGTGTGTGTATGTGTTCAAAAACATGTTTATATCTATATATGGCAGTATAAAAATAGAATGTGTATCTTATGGTAGTTGAACTGAATCTCTCATCTCTGGAGTTTTTTTAATACAATGCTTCTCTTGGCAACCCTTTCTGTTTATCTTCAAGTGTCATCTTGTAGGATTATAAGCTTTTACCACTTACTGATAAGAATATTTCATTAAAAGATGAAAAAAAAAAATGAATATCTGTTTTCAATACCATTCTATTCAATAACAGACATGCATGTGTGTGTGTGTATATATAGAGAGAGACATGCACATAGGAGACCATTTTTATTATATATGAGTCTAACTATGTATAAATGTAAACAAGGATATTTTGAATTCAGAGTTTTCCTTCTAGACTGGTTGCCTAACCAAGGCTAAAGAACCGAGTCTGCCCTACTATTTACCAATAGCTGGGAGGAGAACATATAGATACATGCCTTTCCTAAGGACATTAGTGTGAAGTGAAATAGCCTTGTCCAGGATTTGAACTCAGGTCTCCAATTCCATTTCTTTCAATGATAACTGTTATGCTAAGTGTGCCTATATATAATAATGGACTCTCCCGTCGATTTTCGACATATGAGGGTTCATACACACAATGAACTCCCACACAGGGATTTGTTTATAGTGGTGAAGGCTTGTGTTGGACCATCTACACTTTTTGGCACAGACGATAGGAAAGAATTGGTGCATCAAAGGTTGCCACAAACCCAATCAACGACTGTCCTCAGGAATTTTGAATTCAGTTATCCCTCTCCTAGACTGGTTACCAAGGCTGAAGAGCTCAGTCTGCCCTACTATTTAACCCATAGCTGGAGGGAGAATATATGGATTCATACCTTTCCCAAGGGTATTAGCGCTATGTGAAATGCCAACAGCTTCATCTAGGAATTGAACTCGAATATATATATATAAATATATATATATATTTGCTAAAATCTTAAAATCTTGTTAAAATTGTTGATAAAGATGAATTAAAAAAGGATTTCCTACACAAACAAATTCTTCACCAAACTGCCAGTTTTATAAGACATTCTTAATCCTCAGACATAAAATGTATTAGACATATTAGACATCTCATTATTGAGAACAGAAGAAAATGTGTAGAAAGCATTTGTGTATAAAATCCTTTTTTAATTTGTTTTATAGACAGTTTTAATGGGATCTTAAGATTTTAATATGTATACATGGCTTCATCTGTTGATGTTGAGCACAATGCTTATTTTTTCCTTACTCCTATATATATATATATATATATATATATATATATATATATATGGAGAAATGTGAGGAGATTAATCCGACAATATGTGGAGAAAAGTAGACAAACACGGGATGTTATGGAAACTGGATGTTTATTGTCAACGATGCAACGTTTCGGCCATTTTGGCCATCATCAGGACAAAAGCCCAGTTCTTGTTTCAATGAAGGACATTTTCAGAATGGTGAAAAACAGTAGGTTGTCAGTAGGGGCAGGGGTGGCTGGGGGGATGGGTAGTGGATTTTCTTCCCTCTAAATGGGGAGTGTTTATGTGGAGATGCAGGTGTTTGGTCAGAATGTTGGATGATAAGGATGGGTCAAAATGGATGAGTATGTGTATGTGTGTTTGGGAGCTGGATTTGTCATTAGTTGTGTATGTGTGAGTTTTATTTTTTAAATCTTTCTGTCCATCTATTTGTCTATTTTTTTTATTTTTTTACAGTAGTATCCATACTTTCTGCATGTTTATCTATATATTAAATATACTAGCAAATATATGCACCCTCCGGGTGCAAGTATTTAAGTTTTAATATAATAAAATATCATATCAAATTAGAAAGGCTAATGAAACTGAATAAGAATGCAGATAAAAAGATTTGGAACAGAGGGGGTATGATCGAAAAATAGAACAACTTTGAAATTAACTCTTCCATCATTTTCCATTACTCCCGTCTTTCATTGGTAAATTTTCCTAATTTAACTATTTAGTTAAAATTGGAAGTAAATAATAATATTTCAGTTTTTTCTTCTTGTTAATGAATTTTTTTCAAGATTTATCCCCGAGATTGTTGCTCATATTCAATAAGAAAAAAAAAACAAACAATTAGAAATCAATAATACTAAGCATATATTTATTAAAATCAAATTTTTAAGATCAATATGCAAATTAGCCTTCCCATTCATACTGTAAACCACTCTTTTGTTGTATATCTAAATACAATTGCATGTTATTAGTATGTAGATATGGTAAACAGTCTTAATGATGTAATACAATTTTATTAATAATCAAGGTTTAAATAAGAATAAAATCGTGGAGAATGTGAAGTAAATAACAAAAGGAATTGTGATTTGTATAGTAATATAGTTTCGGTTACAGACAAAAAAACACACAATCTCCATTATAATAAGATATATATATATATAGGGGGAGAGAGAAACAGACAGACAGACAGACAGAGAAATTGGTATTATGCATTTATTGTGTCATGTTCTGTCTGTGCTGGTGGTGTTGCATAAATATATGCTCAAACTTTGATATGATAATTGTAATAGCTTTGAATAACAATTGTTCTGCTATAAGCAATTTGCAACAAAAATAATCATTACTGTTTAGTACTGGCATCATTCAGCACCTTACTCTCAACATAAACCTGTGCAAGATTGTCACAGGGTAACATCTTGCTAGTGCATGAGAACACCTTCAGGGGATTTTGAGACATTGAAGGACTTGATTTTTATTGACAAAAAAAATCTATTAATGATTTTGATGTTTCAGACTGTTGTCCTCATTTTTATTGTGGTATGTATAAACACAATGTTCAGGCCACTGGAACCTTGGGCTCTGTTTAGATGCTTTTTTAATTACCTTAAAATAAGTCATCATCAGACAATAACCTTGTGTTGTATACTCTTCTTTTTACTTTCTTACTTCTATTTTTCTTCTGTTCATCTTTAGTATCTGACATTCTTCTGCTAGCGTCTCTTCTAATGTCTCTTCTAGTGTCTGGACTTCGTCTTGGGGACTTTGTGTCTGATCTTCCATTGGGGATTTCTCTTTATCAGAAGCCCTGTGTCATTGGTAGTTTTTAGATAATAACACAAGACTTCGATTTACTTAGATCATATTTTATTCTGAAATCCCCACCAGACTACCTGCGCAGATTGAGTCGGCAGCGTGCATAACACGACTTACCACCGTTGTGGTTTTGGCCAATCTAACTAAAATCTCTTTCTAATCTAAACCGGAAAAGGGTCTTCTTCACCGATTCTCACGGTATCCACCAGAAGGAGGATCAGGACTGAGGTCAAGCCTTGTCATTCAATCCTTCAAGGCCGCCGGCTGAACTTATAACAGCCATTTTGGTTTCTACACTACTGTACATAAGTATTAGGAATCTAATAATTATGTTACACTTGAATTCAAGGTTATTGTCTGATGAAGATTTATACCATAATAAAGATGAGGACAACAGTCTGAAAAATCAAAATTATTCATATCAAGCCTCGTCTCATAAATGCAAACAAAAAGATCTATGAAATTTAACATGATTGGAATTTAAAGATAAGAAGAATAGTTCCAAGATAATGATTAGAAATAGATAAACTGATATTTTAATGAGAATTTAAATGAAGATTGATTTTAGTATTCAAATGTTTTGAACAGACTGTTTTATAATCTCTACATATTATATGATGCTTGGACCATAAATGGAAAGGGTAATCATTGAAGTGAAGTTTGGCCTTCATTTCAAATCAGCCTTTACTGTTTTAATTGAATATCTGACATTGACCTTTGTTTATTTAGATGTTTATGTGGCAACCCATCTGTCCATTCTATTTTAAAGTGTTGTTTTTAATGTTAAAAATACATATATATCTTTAACATTAGAAACAACACTTTGAAATAGAATGGACAGATGGATTGCTATATAAACATCTAAATAAACAAAGGTCAAAGTCAGATATTCAATTAAAACAGTTAATTATATATAAGTTAGGGTAGCCTACCCAAACTTATATATATGCTCTATCAATAATATTGCTTAGGGCCAGCTTAGCTCAGTTGGTAGAGTATCAGACGAGAAACCATAAGGTTCCTGGTTGGATACCGACCCTTGCCAACTCAGCATATGAGTAGCACGGGGATCTGTGCGGTAAAGTAAGGAGCTGATGGTAGGTGTGGCGCTCCACCTCAGACACAAAAACAATCTCCTTGGTTTAGCACTAGTGAAAAGGGGATAGACTCCCTTGCTGTCTGGCTGATACTGACTTTAGGCCACCCCGACGACTTTACTTACTTTTTACTTATATTATCAATATATATACGTGTGTGTGTGTGTGTGTGTGTGTGTGTGTGTGTGAGAGAGAGAGAGAGAGAGAGAGAGAGAGAGAAAGAGAGAGAGAGACATTAATAATATAGTTATATTGTTTGCTATAATTATAAATAAAGAGTGCTCAATATTGGTGATAGAGCATATGTAGATCTAAGTTTGAATAGAGTCAACAGTATTTGGTGACTGTCAGTTCCTCATCTATACAATGCCATTTTTGATTTTCAAATAGGTGACAGTTTTCCTTTCCCTTTTTTGAACTCTTCTTAGATATTTAAAAAAAATATAATTACAGCTCTATTTCATAATGAGTACTCTAAAAGATACATGAGATAAAAAAAAATATATTATTAGGGACATGCAAAAATTCCCAGCACTTCTTTCTTTTTAATTTATTTTTCTCCTGTATATTCAGCCAATGGTTTAAAAATCAATCTGGTACTGGGAATTTTTGTTTGTTTGTTTGTTTGTTTGTTTGTTTTGTTTTACGGCATATCAACCTCAGTGGGTCATTTAATGCCAATAAAGTTTTGAAATAAATCAATTCTTAATGGATAATACAATTTTGTTTATAAATACATGTTTCTATTTAACCCATAGATGGGACCCTAACAGGTACTACCACTCTGGGTCAGAGTGGACCAGGGAGCAATGGTGATGAATGGGGTGCTCCACATTCCCCAAACCTCCAAAACTGGAACCTCACCATCAGATAGAGTTTAACGTCATTCCCAGGACATGTAGACCCGCAGCCACCGCCTTCTAGCACCCATATGATAAAAAGGGGTTGGGACTTGCCATAAGGGCAATAGGGTTGGGAAAATCATATAGGTGCTAGGGCTTGACGTGACCAGCTGATTGATCAGAGGGGGCCTCTCTGACCGCCCGTCTAGCCCAAGATAGGGCCAAAGTGGAGTATTGCATGTCATGAACTGCTCATCCACCTGGGCTCTATCCTTAAGCATCACGGGTCACCACCCACGGCCAACAGGTGACCCCATTGGGGGAGTCTTACCCCTCTGCAGAAGTGCAGTCGGTGCCTTCTAACGCCCCAGCTGACAGGGTGGTGGGAAATTTTGCACACACTTAACATACAATGTAGTGCAAAATCATGTATCTAACCAACCCTTCTTCAATGAATAGGATGCAACATAGGATCAATTTTTAAGCAGAGTTTAACAAGTTTGAATTCAGAATTCTCCTTCTCTGAGCCCAGTTGCCATACCAAGGTTAAAGAGCCCAGTCTGCCCTATTATTTACCCATAGCTGGAGGAAGAATAGTTGGATATAAAAGAATACAAAGTTTTTTTTTAAAGGTAATAGAAAGCCAGGAAAAATACTTTCATGGCTGAGTAATGACACAATCAAATTATATGAACAAAAATATTGTCAAAAACATTCTGAAGATCTTTTAACTATCCTCCTGACTGAAAAGAGGAATAATGTCATAAGAAGTGAAATACTTTGGTGACTGAATAAAGGTGCCATGAATTTATGTATTTACCAACCCCTCCACACAAGAAGGATGTGAGACAAGGTCAATTTTTAAGCAGTTTCCCTTCTTCTATACCAGCTGCCATACTAAGGTTAAACTGCTCTACTATTTAGTCATAGCTGGAGGGAGAATAATTGGATTCATACCTTTACCTAGGATACTACTTTAGTGACTAAATAAAGATGCCATGAATTTATATATTTACCAACCCCTCCACACAAGCAGGATTCAACAGAGGATCAATTATTTAAGCGTTAAGAGTACAACTGGTTTGAATTCAGGGTTTTCCTTCTAGATGAGTCATATCAGGTGATAGAAGGTAGTGGCTAAGGGTTAACCAACAGTTTATCAATACACATGAAATTATTTCTTTTAATTTATTGATACATATGAAGTTAGTGAAAATTATATCTACCAACTATTTCTACCACATGAAATTATTTCTTCAAATTTATCAATACACATGAAATTATTTCTTTTAATTTATTGATACATATGAAGTTAGTGAAAATTATATCTATCAACTATTTCTACCACATGAAATTATTTCTTCAAAGTTATAGAGCCCAGTTTGATTTTAAAAACAAGTTTTAATAGATACATCCCCAGTATCATATATTTATGTATAGTTTGTTTTATTTTAATAGATATTCAAAGTTAATAGAACTTGGTTTCGATTTCAAATTATTCTATTTTTTTTACTCCTTTAATAAATTTGATGATTTCATGATTTATGGTTCAAACTCTCCGACATTTAATTTTTAACTTCCACCTCTCCAAGCAATATCTTTCAAAAATGTATTTTTACATCACCCAGAGGGTGTTTTTTATTTTGCTAGTTGAAATAATCATGACAACCAAACCTAATGAGACCTAATAATGTTGAAACAGCTGTACAGTGTTCCACACGTCGCACGCGGTATTCGCCGAGTTTGCTTGTCGTTATTATTACAATTATAATTAACAAATTCTCTCTATGAATATGTTATAGATACAGCTATAAGTTATACGCATTGTAATTGCCTTTAAAATATAAATAATAATATACCTTACTTAACATAGCTGGGAGAAAATGTATGAGTTCATACCTTGACCAAGAGTATCAATGCTATATTAAATGCAAATAGCCTCATCCTGGATTTGAACTCAATTTGCTGATTTCAATTCCAACAATAATAATAACAGTTCCATCACATGTGCCTTCCCATCACATGTAACTGGAAGTTTAGATATAATTTTCAATAATGAAGGAATACACAATATAGCTCTAAAGATGGTGTAAGATCATGAAAACAATAGGAGTTACCAAGTTCATTTCTTACGATGATAACATTTACACCACAAGAACCTCAAGTAGTAAATAATGATATTTTTTATTGACTGCACCATTACTTTTGGCCCACACTGTATATTAAATTGTTCCCATTTGCATTACCTTCATGGTTAGATTGTTATCAAAAATAGCTAAGAAATAAAGAGAAGGTCCAGCAAGGAAAATAAAAAATAAAACACCCTCATGAAAAAAAAAAAAAGAACAAAAAAAAAAAAGAACAAAGAATAAGAAACAAACAATACTGGAAGAATTTCTTGGCATTTTCCCAATTTCTCATCGAGATAAATTGTCATTTTATTTTTCTTCTTTCCCTTTTTTTTTTTATTGATTATTGGTGTTTCTTTATTTTTGTCACGGTTCCTCTATAATCTTCGGTCTCATCATTTTGACGGAAAGGTGTTTTATAGCAAAAATAAATCAACAAATTAAGGAATCAAGTGTCTTAGATAAGTCACAGTTATTGTCATTATCTGATTTTTGGCCATAATAACAAATTATTATTTTATTTTTTATTTTCATCATTCTTGAGAATCGATTAGCCAAACCTTGTTGTTACTCCCAACAAATTCTTCAAAATGTTACTATAAAAAGAAGCATGTTATTCTGTCACTTTGAAAACGAAGTTGTTTTTTCTGATGCCAGAAGAGGAGGGACAGAACAAACAGCAGCACCCCCACCCCCCAAATAAAATAAAACAGAGACACATCTATGGTAGAGATGAAGAAGATTTCGACACAGGAACTGTGCAAAGTGAAGGTCAAACATTGTAGAAATTCGTATCAGTATTCAGCTGTGTTGCAAGTTGAATATGTTCTGAGAATCCTGAGTTGGTAGGTGGTTTATATAGCAGGTTGGGCTATTCCACTGTGTTCCTTGGCCAAGCTTATTCCCAAGATTCTGACTGGCTGCTGGTTTTGGTGTGGATACTTTGATCCATATATACCCAACACATGACTGTGTTCTGGTAGTTAGTACAGGGCCTGTATTCAGTTACAGTCCCCCTTTTCTTATGTCTGGTAACTGGGTGCTAATTACAGCCTTTCTTGTAAAGGTGATTGTATGTTGATTCTACAAACATAATCAAGACACAGAAAACAAAAGTGAGAATGAACACTAGGGAAATCAGAATCCCAACATTTCATAGCTACTAATACTGGCAACTGACAACTGACAAATAAAGAAGAAATCCATCTTTTTTTTTATTTTGAGCCCAGAAACATCAGTAATTTTGATATGCAAGGCATGAATCATTTGCCTAAGCAAATTCTAAGCACTCCTCAGCCTAACGCCGCAACCGTATTTTTTGCTAGCGGACGTTCTTGGGTTCACACCAGCCATCCTCTCCTGCATATGCAACACACCAAGTGTTGTTTTTCTGATCGATGGGGACAGGATAGCCTCATTGAAGATAGGATAAACTGCCTGCTATCTTTCACTTCCACTAAAGAAAATCTATGTGATAATTCAATATAGAAAAAGGAGTCTCCATGGTTCAATGGCTAACGTGCTTGGCTGCGACATTGTGTTAAGCAAGTTCAAACTCCATCCACACTATTGCATTCACATTTAGACAAATACACTTGGGAAAGGTATGACCCCCTCCTCATCCCCCAAGCTATGTGTTAAATAGTACCACTACTATTCTTCTTCAAGGATGGTTTTGGCATTAAATAACTCACAAAGTTTGATATGCCATTGAACAAAGCAACCAAACCAATATACTATTTCTCTGAAAGTTTGAGATGAGGCTTGAAGATTAGTATTATCTGCGTTATTCGGACTATTGTCCCTATTTTCATTGTTATTTGTACAACGTTTCGGATGATATACCCTCCGGCCTTCTTCAGGTTAGGTTCAAAATTCCGTGATGGCTCCCGAATACGACAAGAAAGTTCCCGAGTTCGAAAAGAAGGTTCCTGAGTCCGAGAAGGTTCCCGAGTCTGAGAAGGTTCCCGAGTCGGACAAGAAATACCTGAAGAAGGCCAGAGGGTATATCGGTCGAAACATTGTACAAATAACAATGAAGATGGGGACAATAGTCTGAATAACGCAGATAATACCAAACAAATATAGAAATGGCTTTATCTTCAAAACCATGTCATATTAAAATCCCAAAAGTCATTGACTTTAAAAATCAAAAAAATAAATAATGATAGCTCAAGTAAGTAAATTACATTCAATTGAAATAATTTGAACTAATATTATCCTTCATCTTCCTAATTCTAATTGCTTTGTCAGTCATTATTATTAATAATCTTGACTAGTATTATCCTTCAATTTCCTAATTCCAATTACTTTTTATCTCTTCTTACTCAGGTTGACACTTTTAGAACATTAAGAAACACTGTATATCTCTGATTTGTCAACACTAAATTTGTTGTAATTGTTTTATACACTAGAGGTGTTAAGGGTACATTTTTATTGGTTTTTAAATTAAAAATTGTCAACCATCATTATTAATAATTTTGATAAGTATTATCCTTCATGTTTCTAATTCAAATTGCTTTGTCAATCATTATTATTAATAATTTTCACTAGTATTATCCTTCATCTTCCTAATTTTAGTCGCTTTGTCAATCATTATTATCAATAATTTTTACAAGTATTATTCTTCATCTTTCTAATTCTACTTTCTTTGTCAATCATTATTATTAATAATTCTGACTTGTATTATCCTTCATCTTCCTAATTCTACTTTCTTTGTCAATCATTATTATTAATAATTTTGACTTGTATTATCCTTCATCTTCCTAATTCTACTTTCTTTGTAAATCATTATTATTAACAATTTTCACTAGTATTATCCTTAATCTTCCTAATTCTACTTTCTTTGTCAATCATTATTATTAACAATTTTCACTAGTATTATCCTTCATCTTCCTAATTCTACTTTCTTTGTCAATCATTATTATTAATAATTTTGATTAGTATTATCCTTAATCTTCCTAATTCTACTTTCTTTGTCAATCATTATTATTAATAATTTTGACTTGTATTATCCTTCATCTTCCTAATTCTACTTTCTTTGTCAATCATTATTATTAATAATTTTGATTAGTATTATCCTTCATCTTCCTAATTCTACTTTCTTTCTCAATCATTATTATTAATAATTTTGATTAGTATTATCCTTAATCTTCCTAATTCTACTTTCTTTGTCAATCATTATTATTAATAATTTTGACTTGTATTATCCTTCATCTTCCTAATTCTACTTTCTTTGTCAATCATTATTATTAATAATTTTGATTAGTATTATCCTTCATCTTCCTAATTCTACTTTCTTTCTCAATCATTATTATTAATAATTTTGATTAGTATTATCCTTAATCTTCCTAATTCTACTTTCTTTGTCAATCATTATTATTAATAATTTTGACTTGTATTATCCTTCATCTTCCTAATTCTACTTTCTTTGTCAATCATTATTATTAATAATTTTGATTAGTATTATCCTTCATCTACCTAATTCTAATTACTTTGTCAAACATTATTAATAATTTTGATTAGTGTTATCCTTCATCTACCTAATTCTAATTACTTTGTCAAATATTATTAATAATTTTGATTAGTATTATCTTTTATCTTCCTAATTCTAATTTCTTTGTCAGTCATTATTATTAATAATCTTGACTAGTATGATTCTAATTCTAGTTGCATTTAATTATCCAATGCCCATAAATCAATTTAGAACTCCTGTCTCTGATCGGTTGGGGCCATATTTTTTTGTTATTATTTTATACATTAGCAGAGTTGACTATATACATATATATATAAGAATTGATTTCACTAATTCTAGCTGCTTTTTTAACACAATATCTCTCAATACTACAAAGTGTATAAAAGAAAAAAAAACAAATATATCACCAACCAATTGGAGACAGGGATATTGAGTGGCTTTATTTGCAGTCCTGTGATGCTTCTGTATTTCTTTTGGTTATAATGGCTAGTCTGAGATGAAATGCATGGTGCTTGGATAATCAATGATTTCCATACACAATTTTGTCTGTGATTCAGTGACTCTGTTCTTCTTGTCGGTAAATGTCTTCATCTTTATGGACTTCCATAAATAAATGAGACATGAGTGTATATGAGTGTACATTTATTCATGTAAATGAAAGTATATATACAAGGTGTGTCAAAAAAAGTATCGAGATTTTTTGTACTTTTTGACACACACGTTCCACTCATTGTTCCTTTCTATCTTTGTAAATACAGCTTCAAACTTGGCACTTTTATGACACACCTTGTATTCTGAAAAATTAATGTTCCATTCATTGTTCCTTTCTATCTTTGTAAATACAGTTTCAAACTTGGCACTTTTATGACACACCTTGTATTCTGAAAAATTAATATTCCATTCATTGTTCCTTTTTATCTTTGTAAATACAGCTTCAAACTTGGCACTTTTATGACACACCTTGTATTCTGAAAAATTAATGTTCCATTCATTGTTCCTTTCTATCTTTGTAAATACAGTTTCAAACTTGGCACTTTTATGACACACCTTGTATTCTGAAAAATTAATGTTCCATTCATTGTTCCTTTCTATCTTTGTAAATACAGCTTCAAACTTGGCACTTTTATGACACACCTTATATTCTGAAAAATTAATGTTCCATTCATTGTTCATTTCTTTCTTGGTAAATACAGCTTCAATCTCAATAATTGTATGACACACCTTGTATGTGTGTGTGTTTTACTTTAAGTTAATACAATTACCTACTGTTGGCTTTACTGTTTTTAACAAACAGTAAAGCCAGCAGTAGGAAATAAAATAATGCTCAACACAAAAATATTGTAAAATCAATATAACATATAATATTATGATATACAATTATATAGTATAATATTAATATCCTTATTCATATCATAAATTGTTGATAATATTATTAAAAAAGAAAAAAAGAATAAAATCACACAACTCACAATTTTAAGTTTTACAATTTGATCAAGAAATTGTGAAACAAAGCTGGGATTTTTTTGTCATGCTTCCTAGAGCATACTCCTTTTCTCTATCTTCCCCCATTAACCTTAAGTTGAGTGAATTTCTTTCTTTTTTATATTATTTCTCTATATATATGTATATATGTGTGTGTGGGGGGGATATGTATGATTTCTCATATGCATTACTATGCGTATGGGTGAATATAAAGACATTGATATATATTATAATTTCTTGTACATACACATGTGTATGAATATGATCAGATAATAGTTTATTGCATGTATATGTTCATGAATATGCATGGAAATATAAACATATATATTGTTCCTTGCATGCAAGTGTGTGTCTGTGTATGTGTGTGCGTGTGTGTATGTGTTTGTGTGTGTGTGTACAAATATTAACCTGGGAATGTACTTGTCCTAAGGAATGCTATTTTTCTTTCCTGTTTCCCAATATCTAGATCTGGATGTTATCAAGTGATTCTTAAATAGTAACCAACCATCTGTCTGACCTATCAGTCCAAGATCATCAAATGTTTAAAAAACAAATATAAATTCTTAAGCTATTTGCAGAAGTTGCAAACTCTTAAGTTAATTTGGAAACCAATCTCCACCTGCTAGCTCAAAATTCTCAGCTTATGATCAAGTCATGTTAAAAGCACCGGTTTCTGCTAGATTACTGAAGTGAAGCAGCGATGAGCTTGTTCAATACCTTGATGGGTTACCATTTAAGCAACAGCTGGTAGTGTAAGAAATTGAATATCAAAATGACTTTATTTGGTATCAAATGACCCAAAAATGTTTGATATGCCATAAAACAAACCAACCAACCAACCAACCAACCAACCAATCAAAATGCTTTATGTCTCTAAAATTTTAGGCAAAACAAACCAGTTCTTTTGTTTGTTCAAAGACTTATGAACAGTATTTCCTATAGCCTTTATGAGCATTAGGCCAGTTTAGTTGTTGGTAGAGTGTCCGAGTAGGAACAACAAATTTCCTGGTTCAATACCAGCCCTCACCAACTCAGCGTATGAATAGCACAGGGATCTGTGTGGTAAAGTAAGGATTGATGGTAGGTGTGACACTCCACCTCAGATGCAAAAACAAATCTCCTTGGTCTAGCACTACTGAAAAGGGAATAGATTCCCTCACTGTCTGGCTCATACTGACTTTAGTCCACCCCAAAGACTTAACTTTTTTATTATGACCATAACACTTATTAAACCAAATCTGTAAACAGAAGAAATGTATAATAGATTTAATTTTTCTGTTATCTTTAATGAAACATGTCTGCCTAGGTATACTCACAATATGTATATATACACATATATATAATAGTATATGGGTATCACTAGCTTTTTTGGTGAGTAAGTGTTAGACCAGAACTCGCTGACAAGCTAAAGCGACAATTCTTTCAGGCTGTGGTTATATCAGTACTGCTGTATGGCTGCACCACTTGGACCCTAACGAAACGCCTCAAGAATAAGTTGGATGGGACCTGCACAAGAATGCTGCGTGCAGTCTTGAACAAGTCATGGAAACAGCACCCAACAAGGAAATAGCTGTATGGCCACATGCCTCCATCTCACAAACCATCCAAGTAAGACGGATCAGGCATGCGGGGCACTGCTGGAGGAGCAAGGATGAGCTCATAAGCAATGTTCTCCTGTGGAAGCCAACACATGGGCATGCTAGTGTGGGCCACCCAGCAAGGATCTACATTGACCAACTATGTGAGGATGCTGGTTGCTGCACAGAAGAGCTTCCAGAAGCAATGAATGATAGGGAAGGTTGGCAAGAGACTGTCATGGATATCCATGCTGCTTGCGCGACATGATGATAATGATTAGTAGAGTGCTCAATATTAGTGATAGAGTTGACATATTTTATATATATATATATATATTACATGGGAATTTTTGTGACCTTGGATTTCATGCTATAACACATTCGTCAGACAGAATGTGCTAAAGCATGAAACCCAGGGTCCCAAACATCCACATTGTAATATATATATATCATATATATATATATATATATATATATATATATATATTCTTGCATCTATGTATATTCGCATATAAACAAGAGTGTGCATGCACATGAATATGAGAATGCATGCATGTGAATATGAACACATAAACACACACACATTATTATCATTATTTCTTATATCCGTGTATGTATATGCACTTTATATGAGTGCATGTGTGTGCAAATATGTACCTCTATCTAAGAGGATACTCGTAAACAGGAATTCTATTTATTTTTGCCTATTTTCCCAATATGAAGATCTTGATGTTATCAACTATCTCTTAACCGATTGAAATTCATGAAATTCAAATGTTATGTGAATTTTATGTTATGTGAATTTTATGTTATGTGAATTTTAACATTTAATATTAGCTACATACATGAATGTCTCTCTTTCTATATATATCTATATCTGTCTATCAGTCTGTCTCTCTCTATATATCTATCTATCTATCTATATCTATATATATATATATATATACCTAAAAGAAAAATTGTTGCTGAAGTATACACACGTACACACACACACTCACTCTCTCTCTCTCTCTCTCTCTCTCTCTCTCTCTCTACCACTGTCCCTCTCTCTTTATATATATAATGTAATCCTGCATGTATGTATATATGTATGTAAACATGTTCATGCATTTGAGTATGAACACACATACTTATACATATGTCATCATTATCATTATTTCTTGTATTCATGAATGTAGGTGCACTTTGTACATGTGTGTGTATGTGCAAATATATACCCATATATAAGAGTGTACTCCCAATAAGGAAGACTATGTTTTCCTCCTATTTTCCCAAAATGAAGAATCTTGATGTTATACCCATATATAAGAGTGTACTCCCAATAAGGAAGGCTATGTTTTCCTCTTATTTTCCCAATATGAAGAATCTTGATGTTATCAACTTTCTCTTAACCGATTCTTAAAAAGTAATCAACCATCCGCCCAACCTATCAGTCCAAAATCATCAAATGTCTAAAAAAACAAAAACAAATATACATTCTTTTGTTGCCAACATTTTGGATCAGTGCCAAAAATATTCATTCATCCTTCATCACTGCATCAACATTTAAAAAAAAAAAAATATTTAATAAAAAAAATATTTAGAAAGTAAAAACCTTATCAGTTATTGTTATCAACTTGTATTCCATCAACACTGAATTTTATTTCCACCGTTTTTTTTTTTTATCAAGTTTTACCAAGTGTGTCTTTAACAGAATCATTCAAGTCATTTCCTTTTCCTTATTTTGAGTCATTCCAATTAGATATAAACAAATATACAAGTTTTTCTTCTTCTTGAAAAGTTCAAGGAGTTTAAAAAGATAAATCAATCTGTTCATCTATCAAGTTACATTTCCTCTATCTCAATGGTTATTTCACACAGTTCTCAAAATTAAAAATTTATCATGATTTTTTGTCAATTTTTTTTTCTTTCAGAAAACTAGTTCATGTGTTAACTTCCTAACACTTTTTTGGCATGACCACACACACACACACACACACACACACACACACATATATATATATATATAATAGGGACTTTATTGCAGATTCACTGTTATGGCGTCTAGCTAACCCTCGCGTTTGTTTACAAACGTTTGAGGACTCTAGTGAATTTCATTTCCGCTTAGAAATGTAGCGATTAATTATTCTCCTATATTTGACAGCTGCCTCTGGCCATATGGGTTAAAGGTTTGGTGAACGAAAGTTCATTCGGGTCTCGAACCCGGCCAGAGGTAGCTGTTACGGTATAGCCACACTGATGAAAGGTGATACCTTGAAACACGTGTCTGTGGATTACTTATTTATTATATATATATATATATATATATATATATATATATATATATATAATAAATATTTTATTTCTTGCATCTTCCTTTTGAATCACACTCATTGTACATTATATATATCATCATCATTATGGAGGTATGTGGTGTAATTGTTAGAGTCATGGGAAATGAACTCATTGACCAGAGTTCAAATCCTGGACAAGGCTGTTTGCATTTCACAGTGCTAAACCCTTGGGAAAGGTATGCATCCAACTACTCTCCCTCCAGCTATGGGTAAATAGTAGGGTAGACTGGGCTCTTTAACCTTGGTTAGGTAACCAGTCTAGGAGAAGGAAAACTCTTAATTCAAACCTGTTAAACTCTGCTTAAGAAATTGATCTTGTGACACATCCTGATTGTGGAGGGGTTGGTAAATATATATATCATCATTATCATCATCATGCCAGAAGCATGGATCTCCATGACTCTTCCTCACTATCCATCCCTATCGACAATCACACCTGATAAGTTTTCTGCACAGAATCTATCAGTGCAGAGTTAATTGATGTAGTTTTTGCTGGTCAACCCACGCTGATGTGTCCATGTATAGGTGCCCATAGGAGAATGTCCCATATGAGCTTGTCCTTGCTTGTCCAGTATGTCTTGTTCATCTTACCTGATTGGTTTGTGTGATAAGAGGCAAGTGGCTGAGGTGCTGCTTCCAGGATTTATACAAAATAGCATGCAGTATCCTTGTACAGTTCCCATTTAGCTTTTTCTCCAAGCATTTCATTAAAGTCAAAGTGGTGAAGCCATACAGTAGTATTAACATGGCTACAGATTGGAAGGTTTATTGCTTTATCTTATCAGAGAGATAAGATTTTCATATGATCGATAATCTGTCAATAGTAGTCCATGTCTTTCGTATGTGTATTCTTGTAATAATGTTCTCCCAACTATGCTGCACTCTGCTCACCAACAATCAAACAATCTCTAGTAATGCCCCGTCCACCCGTCGCAAGAGCCAAAATGCTACTGCCAGCTTTTTTCGTAGTCATCGTACATAATCATTTGACACTGCCTCTAGCCGTCGCCGTATGCTTATATGCACGCCCGATCTCAAGAGAATTTGCATACGTGCAATCCCATTCTCGCTTGTTCAAGATCGCCCATCGTTAAATATAGTGCTTACAGCAGCCATATTTCTTTCCCGCGATGACCCTGCAAGCCAGACTTGTCTGCGCACGCTTTGAGTTTTGAGGTATGTTATTTTCATTACATCCACATGTATATTGACATTGCTCTCTGTAGATGTGATATTACTACCTTGGTATGGGAACTGATCTACTAATTTCAAAGGAGAGATGTCTCTATCTTGTTTAAAACACATGAACTCCATTTTATCTGAGTTCACATAGAGGCCAATACTTTTTGTTACCTTCACTAGGGTTTACAGCAGGGATTCAGCTTGTGTAGGTATATTTGCAAGAATCGCTAGATCATCAGCGTAGACCATATCTGTGATAAGTTCTGTACGATATCGTTGGCGTCTTGCCCTTTTGTTTTTAGTCTGAAGCCTTTTTCTTTCATTAGATCTAATTACAAAGAACAAAGAAAATCATGCAATATCAATGGCATTTTTCTTTCTTTGTTATGCAATATCAGTGATGCTGATAGCTTTTTGATTTAGTGTGTCCTGGGACACAAATATTGGCTTTGAATGAGTCCCCTGGAAAATTCATGGGTCCCAAGTAAAGCCGTCTAACTCCCAACTTGTAACCTATCCTGTGTAATTCCTTTCTAAGAAACTATTGAAATGTATTTACAGTTAGCTTGAAATGGTGAGGGAAGAAAAAAGAAAAACACTTGGCTACATAGATACAATTTTACTGCGTCCTTTTAAATTTTTTGTGCATCAGGGACACAGGACATGTACCTATCAGCATCTCTGCAATATTAATGGAATCTTTGTAATCCATTGTTGAGTGGTTACAATTGAATAGGTTATTGCACAGAATTAGTAATTGTCTTTTTTTTTTACATGAGACACTGATCACTATCATAATTGAATTTTTTAGTAATTCTTTTCAAAGTGACTCTGAATAGAAAATGAATAATTTAAAGAAAACTTCCCAACATTCTCCTATTCGTTTTTTTTTTTTTTTTACTGAGTATTTTGTGTTTGTTTTTTTTTGTTTTTGTTTTTTTTTTAAATTTTCCTATTCAAAATAAATGTTTTATACTTTATTTTTATCATATTTATCAAGCTTCAATTAAGAAATTGTCAGAAAACAATAAGTTATTGTTTAGCCTTTGGAACGAACAGGGAAGCATTTATTCCTAACTAACGATTAATTTTCATTTAATTCACTTTCATGGAAATTATTATACAATATGAATTAATCAATATATCACATAGAAGACTTAATCAAGCTACAAATTTTATCTCTTGGTGTATATATATATATATGTGTGTGTGTGTGTGTGTGTGTAAAAATAGTGTATATTTCAGCAGCAAGTTATTATCTAAACAGGTTTGGTTGAATACTACAGAATAGGGTATGTTTAGATAAGTGAACTTGCTGCTGAAATATACACTATTTTTACACACACCACACCACACACACATATATCATATATATACACCAAGAGATAAAAAATTTTGTGCTTGATTTAAGTCTTCTATGATTATTGTTATTCATATTGTATAATAATTTCCATGAAAGTGAATTAAATGAAAATTAAATCGTTGTTAGGGAATCAATGCTTCCCCCTGTTTCGTTCGCAAAGGCTAAACAATAATATTGTTTCTGACAATGTTCTTACATTGAAGCTTGATAAATATGAATAAAAAATTCAAAGTATAAAACATTTATTTTGATAGGAAATTTAAAAAAAAACAAACCAAAAAAAAACAACACAAAATACTCTCAGTAAAAAAAAAAAAAACGAATAGGAGAATGTTGGGAAAGTTTTCTTTAAATTATTCCATTTTCTATTCAGAGGTCACTTTGAAAGAATTCTAAAAAAATTCAATTATGATAGCTGATCAGTGTGTCCATGGTAAAAAAAAAAGCAATTTACTAATTCTGTGCAATACCTATTCATCTTGTAGCAACTCAACATGGATTACAAAGATTCCATTCATTGAGAGATGCTGATAGGTTAATGTCCTGTGTCCCCTGATGCACAAAAATTTAAAGACGGCAGTAAATTTATCTTATGTAGCCGTGTTTTTTCTTTTTTTCCTTCCCTCGAACCTTTCAAGCTAACTGTAAATACATTTCATTAGTTTCTTAGAAAGGAATTACACAGGATAAGGTTACAAGTTGGGAGTTAGTACGGCTTTTACTTGGGCCCTGAATTTTTCCAGGGACTTCATTCAAACGCAATTTTGTCGTCCTCAGGACACACTAAATCAAAAAGCTTATCAGATCACTGATATTGCATAACAAAGGAAAAATGCCATTGATATTGCTGATTTTCTTTGTTCTTTGGTAATTAGGATCTTAATGAAAGAAAGAATGGCTTGACAGACTAAAAACAAAGAGGGCTAAGAGCCAACGTATCGTACATGAATTATCACAGATTGGTCTTCGCTGATGATCTAGCGGATTCTTGAAATATACTACACAAGCTGAAATCCCTGCTGTAAACCATAGTGAAGGTAACAAAAAGTATTGGCCTCTATGTGAACTCAGATAAAGATGGAGTTCATGTGTTTTTAAATACAAGATACGAGACATCTGCTCCTTTGAAATTAGTAGATGCAGTTACATACAAGGTAGTAATATCACATCTACAGAGAGCAATGTCAATATACATTGTGGATGTAATGAAAAATTAACATACCTGCAAAACTCAAGCGTGCGCAGACAATGAGGTCTGGCTTGACACGGTCATCGGCGGGAAAGAAATATGGGCTGCTGTAAGCACTAGTACTTTAACGATGGGCGATCTTGAACAGCGAGAATGGATTTGCACGTTATGCAATTCTCATTGAGATCGGGCGTGCATATAAGCATACGGCGACGGCTTTAGAGGCAGTTGGTCAAATGGATTATGTACGATGACTACGAAAAAAGCTGGCAGTAGCAATTTTGGCTCTGCGACGGTGGGGACCGGGGCTTAACAAGAGATTGTTGATTGTTTTGGTGAGCAGAGTGCAGCATAGTTGGGGAAGATTATTCAAGAATACACATACGAAAGACATGGACTACTATTGATCAGTATTATCGATCATATGAAATCTTATCTCTATGATAAGTAAAGCAATAAACCTTCCAATCTGTGCCATGTTAATATCACTGTATGGCTTGCACCACTTTGGACTTTAATGAAATGCTTGGAGAAAAGCCTAATGGAACTGTACAAGGATATGCATGCTATTGTTGTATAATCCTGGAAGCACGCACTCGGCCACTTGCCATCTTATTTCACACAACCAATGGTAAGATGAACAAGAACATACTGGACAAGCAAAGGACAGGCTCATATGGGAACATTCTCCTATGGGCACCTATATGGCACATATGCGTTGGGTGAACAGCAAAACTACATCAATTAACCTCTGGCACGATAGTTCTGTGGCAGTATAAAGTCTATCAGGTGTGATTGTGCGATAGGGATGGAATAGTGAGGAAGAGTCATGGAGATCCATGCTTCTGGCATGATGATGCATAAAATGAATGATATTAATATTTACCAACCGCACATCAATCAGGATGTGTCAAAGATCAATTTATCTTAGCAGAGTTTTACACAGGTTTGAATTAGGTTTTCCTTCTCTCAGACTGGTTACACTAGACAAGGTTAAAGAGCCCAGTCTACCTATATTTTACGCCGATAGCTGGAGGGAGAGTTAGTTGGATGCATACTTTTCCAAGGGTTTTAGCACTGATGAAATGCAAACAGCGCTTGTCAGGATTTGACTCTGGTAAATGAAGTTCATTTCCCTAAGCATGACTTCTACAATTACACGCACTACCTCTAAAGTATGATTGATAGTTATATTGTACATATGAGTGTGTTCAAAAGGAAGATGCAAGAAATAAAAATATTTATTATATATAATAAAATATATATATAATAATAATTATATATATAAAATAAATGTATCCAAGACACGTGTTCAAGGACTACCTTCATCAGTTGTGGCTTATCCGTATTCCATGCTCCTCTGGCCGGGTTCGAGACCGAATGGACTTTCGTCACACTTATCATAGGTCCAGAGGCATGCTGTCATATTATGTGAGAATATATTAATCGCTACATTTCTGATGCGGATGAATTTCAACTAGAGTCTCAAGCGTTTGTAAACAATTCGCGAGGTTAGTAGACGCATACACAGTGAGTCGCATATAGTCTATTATAATATCTAATATTATATGTGTGTGTGTGTGTGTGTGTGTGTGTGTGTGTGGTCATCAAAAAGTGTATGGAAGTTAAACATGAACTAGTTTCTGAAAGTAAATAAAAAAATTGGTAAATAATTGTGATATAATTTTTATTTTGAGAACTGTGTTGAATAACATGTGAGATAGAGGAATGTAATTGATAGATGAAAGATTGATTTATCTTTTTAAACTCTTGAACTTTTCAGAAGAGAGAAAAACTTGTATTTTTTGTTTATATTAATTGGAATGATCTTTAT
>CM042149.1:24451447-24588947 GCA_023376005.1 Doryteuthis pealeii
TCTTAGTTTTTTTGTTCATCATCTTTTTCTCTATGAATACTTAACAACAAAACCTGTATCTTTGTTCTAATTTTATTTTATTTTTTACAAAAGGAAAGAAAAACTAAAAAAACAAAAAAAGACACACCCTAATTATTTTGAACTTTATAATAGAATTTTTGTTCAATGTCCATTAACTAAAAAAAACAAACAAAAAACAAGCAAGAAAAAAAAAGAAACAAATTTTTGATTAGTCCTTCTGATTCGTCTAAAACATTGTCCTTGATTAAAAAAACATCAATTTAACTGCAAGTGCTCTCATTTACAAGTGTGTATCGTTTGTGTGCTGAACAATAGTCAGCCAGGAAAAAAAGCCTTCCTTGCACAAATGGAAAGAGCGGAGGGAGTAGGAGTGATTTATTATGAAACTGGTGCTGCAGACATTGTGATACATAGCTTGAGAACAAGTGATTACTACTTTGGTATAATTAAGATTGGGTGCTTGTATTGTAATGGGTATCATCATAGAAAATGGACTTGGCAACACCGAGTTCAAATATCTGGACAAGGCCATTTGCATTCACAGAACTAATATCTTGGGAAAGGTATGAATACAACTATTCTCCTTCCAGTTTATGGGTAAATGGTAGGGCAGACTGGAATTTTACCTTGGTATAGCAACCAGTCTAGGAGAAGGCATGAGGCTGTTTTTGCATGGATTCGTCAACAGAGTAAAATCCTAGATGAAGGCTGTTTGCATTTTACATAGTGGTAAATTTTTTGGGAACGGTATGGCACCGAACTACTGTCCCTCCAGCTTATGGGAAGGCAGACTGGGCTCTTTAAGCCTTGCGCCCGGTGAAGGAAAACTCTGAATTCCAACCTGTTAAACTCCACATAAGTAATTGACTCTTGTGTCACCATCCAACTCACGTGGGGGAAATTGGTAAATATGTATATTAAATTTTATATCAAGTTTACATTTGAACACAGAAAAAATTAATTAGATTTCCCCTAACAGTTTCATCTGTATGTTCTACAAATTCGCATTATTTTTTCTATCTTGATTTAATATAGTTTTTCTTAAATAATTGTTCTGTAGTCATTATGATTCATTTTCTCTCTTCAAGTGTCCTCTCATAGCCATGTCTATATCATCTCTTTAAATTCACTTTTTTAAAATTATTCATGACACATTTTTTATCTTTCCCTTTTTTTTTCAGCACCCATGAAATACTCTTTTTTTTTAAATTATAGATTACGTACACTTATATTGAATCTATATAAATTGATGTACACTGTATTCTATGATCACAGACAATGATAAGGGGTGTCAAGGAAATGAACTCTAACAAAACAAATTCCAATCCTGGATGAGGCTGTTGTGTTTTGCTTCACTCTAATGTTCTAGGAAAGGCATGACTCCTATCTTCTCACTTCAACTATGGATGTCTTGGTTATGACACTGCCCATAGTATTTGTTTTTCCATGCCCTGAACTCTTACCATTGAGAAGAATAAAATTTAAGGAAACAAAAACAAATATCTCAAGGGTTAGTCTATCAGTGTTATTTCTGAGGCGATCACAGATCAGCACACTACCTCCATTTGGGGAATTCTCTCTTACTTCCTTCCTTTTCCATTCAGTTTCTTGGGTCTAAACTTAAGCATGTTCATCCTGCTTCCTGTTTCTTTGATCCAAATTTCTCATTTCTTGTCTAGTTTAGGAAAGGGGTTCGAATATCTCCCAATGTACAGAAGTTTATTCCATTTGATTGTAATTCTACTGATAACGTGTCCGTTTATTAAAATCATTTTGCTTCTTGTTTGTAGTTTCTGATTTGCCATTTGTGCATCTCTGGTTGCCGGTGACAAAATCCTTTGATTACTCACTGTATCCAATTTGTTTGAAACCTGCACAATTTCAATACTCCATATAAAATAAACAAAGATAATTGGATTAAGTATATATGATAGTTATTGTGCAAATTGATTGGAAACAGACTGCTTTATTTTCTTTTCTTCACCATACTGTTATGTTTAGACCCACTGTAGTGACAGAACTTAATTTCTGTTTTTCCCCCAGAAATTAGATCATTTTCAATGTGTATAGTAATATGATCTATTTTCGATGTGTATAATGAATTTTTTTTGCCTTTGAAAATATTGCATCAGACTTTATTACAACCCTGAACACTATTGTCTTGACTGTCGATTTGTTGTCATAGAGCATTGTCTGTGATTGGATATTACTCTAAGTGTTACGTACTGAGTTTTTCACAGAACCAATCGAATATAATTGTTAGCTCTTTTCTTACTTCTTTATCTTCTGGTCGTATTTTCTTCTGGCCGGCTTTGCTTTCTGATTCATCATCATCTATCTTGCATCTGGGTCTGGGATCTTCTAAGGTCTGGTCTGGTCTTCTATGGGGATTTCGGTCTGGTTTTTCCATGCTAGGGATTTCTCCTTATCAGACAGCCCTGTGTCATTGTTAGTTTTTGATATAAAACACAAAGACTCCGATTTGCCTTGGAATGTTACTCTTATCTTAAATCCCCAACCAGACATAACATAGTGCGCGTATTCAGAGTTACAGTTTTAGACAGAGCATCAGGCCGACTGCTCTGTCTGACTTACTGGCAACTGGGGACTCTGAAAAAGGTCCCACCGTGACTTCACATATTTGGCCGGGCTTCTGTAATTTTCCATAAGAAGGACCCGGCCATGGTATGAAAGGGTTCATCCCTCAAGAATTACAGGGGATTGACAATAATTTATTGCAACCGCATAGATTATGTAAATATAGGAAGTGTATGAAAATTATATTGCTGCACAAACACGTACTAGAAGCCTTGATGGAGATCATGGATATTATAATATAATGGAATTATTTTTTTGTTCAATTAAGTTTGCACAAAGGTGTATAAAAAAAAAAGGAAAAGAAAACAACTAATACAAGATTTTTCTGATAAATTATAATTGAATTTATTGCAATAATGGAAATTTATAATGATTCTTTCATTAAGTATTAATAATTTTCATTATTTATATTAATTAATAATGATTTCTATCTATAATTCTCTGTCTTTTTTTAAAATTTGATACGTCGCTTATATTGATCTATATAAATTTGATGACACTGAATTTATGATAACAAAACAATAGATAATGTGGTGTCATAGGAAAACTGACTCTACAAGACAATTCCAAATCCCTGGATGAGGCTGTTTGTGTTTTGCTTCACTCTAATGTTCTTTAGGAAAGGCATGAGTCCATATCTTTCTCACTTCAACTAATGGATGTCTTGGGTATGACACTAAATTGTATCTGGTGGTGAAAGCTTCACTCTGGAGATGTCGGAATACACCTTCATTACAATTACTCCCAGGTCCCCTCTGATCTTTTAAGTCTCATTTTGTAAACATGCTTTGTATCTGAAACCGTAAAACGCTGAAAGTTGTATTAAGATACTTAACTTTAAGAAGTTATTGTTACCAAATGATTATCATCATAAATACTTGAACCATATAATAGCAAAGAGAATGATTTAAATTCAGCATTAAATAGCCCTTTGTGATTGAACATTGCCCTAAAACCAATGAACTCAGCTATTAGTCAAATAGTAGGGAAGAACTGGGTTCTTTAGCCTTTGGTTGGCTAACTAGTCTAGGAGAAGGAAAAATCTTATATTCAAAGTCTGCCTGACTTCACTTAAAAATTGACTGTGGTCATATCCTAGTCAAGAAAGAGGTGGTCGGTGTAGAAAGAGAGTGGGAACAAAAGTGCATCTGCATATGCCTGGTATGCAAAGCTAGAAGATAAAAAGAAAACATGGTTGCTTCCTAAAACATAATTTAAGAAAGCCGGAAAATCATCAAGATTAGGTCCAGGCATGTGCAAATATTCCCCTGAGACCAGCCAGCAGAATAAAAGAGCATGAGGACGAACAAACAGGTAGTCTTTGAAAGTTTGGTATTGTGCTGCGGGTGGAGCACCACACCTACCTTCAGCTCCTCACTTTCATGCACAAATAGATTACCCAATCGTTGCTACCTTCATGTGCTGAATATCAAACGCTGGAAGCCTTGCAATGCCAAGGCAGGTGCTACCAATGACTGAGCTAACCGTGGCCCAAAAATGATTCTCATAACAAGGAAAGAGGACATTCAGATCATAGACATGGCTGTGTCAGCAGAACCCAGGGTGAAGCAAGCAAAAAAATTATGAAATACCAGAATCCTGCCTTGAGAATGTTGAAAAGCGTACATAAGTGTTAATAATATAACATTGAATCATGATAAAGTAAATTACAAGTTCAATTACCGTTGAAACTGGGAAGACAAAGGCAACAAGACGTTGTAACTTAATAACAAACCTGAAATAGTCCAAAGTCTACTGCAGAAATGACAGCGATATTTATAAACTCCAACAATGTCAAATTCAGTCAAGCAGTCAAGCGGCCAAACAGAACTCAAGGAATGGAATCAACCTCCAAATTCATGAATTGGATCATTCTTGATTTATATATATACCAACTGTCTTTGGACACCTGCTTGTGTGGTTAACTTATTAGCTGCTGTTATCAAAACGCAACAGTGACTTACTGATCAATAGATCACATTTTTCAATTAATATTAATACAATACCTACCCTTTCTTATTTAATTTATTGTTGTGTATCACATTTTCATAATACTTGTTTTAATAACTACATATTTATTTTTTGTTTGAGGTTGATAGTCCACTTTTTATCCTAACGCAGGTGTTTCTGTGATAGAATAAGTTTATTTTGGTAGTATAATTCTACTTAAGTTCTAACTTTAGACTACAATATGAAAAATTGTTCTTTTAAAGAAATCTTTCATGAATTTTCTTTTTGGAGTCCCTTGCCCACCTGTCATTTTTGATCTTGCAAAAAAGATTTTTTTCACTTTTTATTTAGTGAAATTTATTTTCATATTTTTTTTCTCCAATATGTTTTTTTTTTTTATCTATCCAATCAATCTCTGTTCATATCAATGTATCTAGGTCATGTCATTCTGTTTTATATTGATCTATCTATCTCAGTTTTGTTCATACCGCATGTCATCTATCCATCTCATTCTGTTGCTATCTATTTATCCATCTATGCTATCGCATCTCATTCTGTTGGCTAATCTATTTATCCATATTGTAAATGGAGAAAAACTTAGGAATTAACATTATCTAACCATTCATCTGTTGCTATAATATTTATCCCATCTATCTATCCATCTCCATTCTGTTGCTAATCTTAATTTATCCATCTAATTATCCATCTCATTAATGTTGCTATCTACTCATCATCCTATCTATCTCATTTCTGATTTTGCGTATCTATTATCTCTACTATCTATCGCATCTCACTCTGTTGCTATCGATTTATCCATCTATCTATTCCATCTGAAGGGCTAAACAGAATGCATAAAAGCCGTTAATCATGAATCTGTTCCTCTGTTTTTTTAATTTTGGTCCAAATTATTTTGGTACCCATGTGTACATTGACTCTCACAATAATCTCATAAATTATGGTCAAGTCACTGGTTCTTGCTAGATTACCAAGTTTAAGCAACAAATGAGGCCTGTTCAATAATTTAGTTTACATACATGATATATTGTTGATTAGATTATGATATGTTTGCATATGTATATATGGTGTGTATATATGTTCCATGTTTCATAGTTATTTACCCAACCCCTCTGATAAAGACTGAATGCGATAAAAGGTCAAGTTTTAAACAGACACATACCACTGTGAATATATCGGTAACTAAACTGTCTTCAATTACGGTGAAGTCATGCTGAAACCATCAGTTACCCTCCCCCCATCACTCACACCCTGATCATCAAAATTATGCAGTGACGAGTGGATGGGTGGTTACTTAGCAGGTGTCCAAGTTAAATCTTAAACGAGATTATTTGCGTAAATACCCTTCTGCAATAGGTAAATATTAGGACAAACTGGGCTCTTTACCACAATAGAAACTTAAAAAGGCCCTATATGGTTTGAAACAAAGTGGGCGTTCCTGGAATAACACTTTCCATAATTACTTGGTTGAACAGGATTTTAAACCCTCTATTATAGATCCTTGTTTGTATACCAAGGAAATAAATAAAGAAATAGCAGTAATTTTATTAGTATGGATAGATGATATTTTAATTGCTTCAAAAACTGAAGCTGATTTAATAAAAATTAAAAATAGTTTAAGTTTAAAATTTAAAATGACAGACCTGGGAAGGCTGTCTTGGTTTTTAGGGATACAATTTGAACATAATGAAAATACTATTAGAATGAATCAATCTAGATATATTGAAAGATTGTTGGTCAAATTTAATATGACCGATTTTAAGCCCCGAAATATTCCATGCGAATCGGATATAAATAAAAGTTTATTTACAATATTTCCTTTATATATGTAGATGTATTCTATTTATTTTTTATTTGTGTTTTACTTTTAACTTTGCAGTGTTCATGCGTTATTATGATGATCCGAAAGGGATGATTCCTGCCTGGTTAGTCAATTGGGCATCAATGGTAACCGTTCTTTGTTTCTTCTGAGAAACATATATAAATAAAGTTTATTTACAATATTTCCTTATATATGTAGATGTATTCTATTTATTTCTTTATTGTGTTTTACTTTTAACTTTGCAGTGTTCATGCGTTATTATGATGATCCGAAAGGGATGATTCCTGCCTGGTTAGTCAATTGGGCATCAATGGTAACCGTTCTTTGTTTTCTTCTGAGAAACATATATAAATAAAGTTTATTTACAATATTTCCTTTATATATGTAGATGTATTCTATTTATTTCTTTATGTGTTTTACTTTTAACTTTGCAGTGTTCATGCGTTATTATGATGATCTGAAAAGGATGATTCCTGCCTGGTTAGTCAATTGGGCATCAATGGTAACCGTTCTTTGTTTCTTCTGAGAAACATATATAAATAAAAGTTTATTTACAATATTTCCTTTATATATGTAGATGTATTCTATTTATTTCTTTATTGTGTTTTACTTTTAACTTTGCAGTGTTCATGCGTTATTATGATGATCTGAAAGGGATGATTCCTGCCTGGTTAGTCAATTGGGCATCAATGGTAACCGTTCTTTGTTTCTTCTGAGAAACATCATGTCGTTATAATAAGCTGGAGATTGGTACTTTGTAAATGCTTTTTACTGCATGAATTTGTCATGTCATTATCTTATTTCTTCCATCTTCTTCTTTCAAAGTCATACCTAATTTTGAAAATTAATTAGTTAATAATTAATGAATTTAGGCGGGCATATATGTTCAAATGTAAGGCTAAACAAATCGAGAAAATGTCAATCCCTGAATGTATATTTCGACCTTGGAGTATAAATAAGTTCAAAACAGACCAAGAATTTAGGAATGGCCAGCTGGTGTAGTGGTTAGAATCTCCGCCTGTCAGCTTGTCAGTCGACGTTTCGAGTCACACACGGAGCAGTCTCCCATGTCTATAACCTTGCAGATGAGACCTAATAGGTCGAAATGTACATTCAGGGATTGACATTTTCTCGATTTGTTTAGCCTTACATTTGAAGATATATGCCCGCCTAAATTCATTAATTATTAACTAATATATATATATATATATCAGAATACTGAATTACACTTGCCGGAAAATTTACTTAAGCAAAAGATACTGTAAGCAACCTGAGTCCTTTGTTTTTTTTTAAATGACTTGATCTGGCATTAAATGACCCAAAAAGTGTTGATATGCCATAAAACAAACTGAACCTCACTGATAATTCAAAGTATTAGTTGATTTTATTTATTTGTTTAATGGCATATTAATTCTCCCTTTACCACATAGATCCAAGCTGTGCTACCCATGCACCGAGTTGGTGAGGGCTGGTATTGAACCAAAAAACTTGTGGTTCCTAGGCAGATGCTCTACTGACTCCAATTGTAAACAATAAATGAGGGTCAGCAGTGAGTGATTCATTTCCTCCCACATTGTGCATGTTATCAAGAAGACATTTCGTGTTTTCTTGAGTGTGATACTAGCCCAGCCTTGCTGTGAGCTATGAGACCACACAGACAAATGAAATTTTCTAAAGCAGGCGTCAGATTTTTTGCTTTAAAGTTTGACGGAGCTGATCACAATGTTTATATATACTAGCAAATATATGCACCCTCCGGGTGCAAGTATCTAAGTTTTAATGTAATAAAATATTGTATTAAATTAGAAAGGCTAATGAAACTAAATAAGAATGCAGATAAAATGATTTGAAACAGAGGGGAGTATAATCGAAAAATAGAATAACTGAAACTTACTCTTCCATCACTCTCGTCTTTCATTGTTATTTTTTCTAATTTTAGTATTTAGTTAAAAGAGGAAGTAAAAAATGAAATGACAGTTATTTTTTCTTGTTAATGGATTTCATTTAAGATTCATTGAAGAGATTTTTGCTTATATTCATTAAAATAAAACCAAACAATTAGAAATCAATAATACTAAACACATATTTATTAAAATCAAATTTTTAATATCAATATGCAAATTAGCCTTCCCATTCACACTGTAAACCGCTATTTTGTTGTATATATAAATACAATTGCATAGTATGTAGATATGGTCAACAGTATTAATGATGTAAAATAATTTTATTAATAATTGAGGTTTAAATAAAAATTAAATCATGGAGAATGTGACGTAAATAACTAAGGGAATTGTGACTTGTATAGTAATATAGTTTTGGTTACAGATAGAAAAACCCACAATCTCCATTATAATAGGATATATATATATATATATATATATAGTCTTTAAGATAGTCTTCTGGTTTCAATAATGGCATAAATCTCATACTAAAATTGTAAATCAAATGAAAGGATCAAGAGTAAGAGTTACCCACAGCACACAGGGTTCCTATGGTTACCAATTCAAAATATAGAACATTATATTCACTTTCCAATGAATTTGAAATTGTCATTTAGTCAATGATTCAAATTAACATTATTGAAATAACAATTCATTAATGAGATTATATACAGTGAATTCACACATGAATTTCATGGAAATTCCATTATTTGTTCATTCTAATGACATGTCATCTTGTCACTTAATTCAAATTTTGCATCAGGGAATTAATACTTGGTTGCTGGAAAGTTATGAATTCAACAAAGGGTAAACCTCAAGAGAAAGACTGGATCTCTCATAATTGCAGCATAAGACAATGTCATAAGAACAAACTATATTGAAGCAAAAATTGATAAGATGCAACTGAATAGCAAGTGTAGAATGTGTGGAGACAAAAATGAAACAGTTAATCATACTATAAGTGAATGCAGAACTTGATCTGGCATCTCCATGATGTGACAGAAAACCAACAAAATCTTGTGGTTTTCTTGTCATATATATATATATATATATATATATATATATATATACCGGACCCCTTCACACGAGCAGGATGTGACACAAGGTCAATTTCTTAAGCAGAGTTTAACAGGTTTGAATTCAGAGTTTTCTTTCTCCTAGACTGGTTACCTAGCCATGGTTAAAGATCCCAGTCTGCCCTGATATTTACCCATAGCTGGAGGGAGAGTAGGATTCATACTTTTCCCAAGGGTATTAGCGCCTTGCAGAGTGCATACAGCTTCGTCAAGGAATTGAACTCGGGTCAACGAGTCCATTTCCTACGACTCTAACCATTAGACCATGCACCTCAATTTTCTTGTCATATTGCTGGAGTGTTCTCTTATTTTCTCTTAGCTGAGGTTTGTTAATGATTCCACAGAATGGTCTGGTTTGTTTTGTTTTACGGCATATCAATCTCAGTGGGTCATTTAATGCCGATAAAGTTTTGAAATAAATCAATTCTTAATGGATAATACAATTTTGTTTATCAACTCCTGTTTTTCTATTTAACCCATAGATGGGACCCTAACAGGTACTACCACTCCGGGTCAGAGTGGACCAGGGAGCAATGGTGATGAAGGGGTGCTCCACATTCCCCAAACCTCCAAAACTGGAACCTCACCATCAGATAGAGTTTAACGTCATTCCCAGGACATGTAGACCCGCAGCCACCGCCTTCTAGCACCCATATGATAAAAAGGGGTTGGGGCTTGCCATAAGGGGATTCCACAGCATGCCAATCCATGGTGGATTATGTAATGTCATTTGACTGCATATTTTGGTTGTCATAACCAATCTTTGATTATGCAACTGTGTGTCATTCATAGAAAAATGATTTGGACCAATTCTCAATACAAAAGATCATATGCAGAGTATTGATAAAAAATAACTAATATCATATTGTAGGATTGTGTTAGGGTTAGCCTAAAAAGAAAGCAAGAGTTGCTTCCCTTTGGACATTAAGGTCAGAGAGTGACCTCCCATTAGTGCACAGTATATTATGGGAACATAAAGGTAAGGTAAAAGAAAGGTTGCCATGACACATGATTAGATGTACAATTTATCTGATCCCACACAGTTTGAAGTTTAAGTATTGGTTCTGGTAGAAGCCATTATCTCTACCCTGCATTAGACAAATCATTTGTTCTACTTACAAGTCTACCTTTTGTCCATTATTCATATTCTTAGTACATTAAAAACATGACAGATTGTTATTATATTTCAATAGAAAAAAGACAATGAATACAGCATAGTAATTGTGTGATTCAGTAAACTTAATAAGCCAAACATATATTGTAAGCTCCTATGTATTATTCAATACATTTTTCATATCTTCCTCTTTTTTGTGCGTATGTTTAAATAGGTTAATGTTGTAAAATTTCCAGAACTATTTCTAAAAGGCAAAGGTGACATAATTGAGTCAAACAACACAATGTAATATCCCATATTGTATTTGATGTTATGGAGGAGTTCCTATGGCATAGTGGCTAACGTAGCATTGTAGTAAAGGGGTCAAACTCTAGTTTTGCTATTGCATTCACTTTCAGGCTAATACTCTTGGGAAGGGTATGAACATCCTCATCCACCAAGCTATAAGTTAAATAATATCACTACTCTTCCACGAGAATGGCTTTGGCATTGAATAAGCCATTAAACAAAGAAACCAACCCTTCACAAAGATTCTCCAAATCCAAACAAACTTTTGTATGCTCCTTGATACATCTTTAATATCTTCCTCTTTTTTTATGGGGAGGTTTGGTTGTATGTGTGTATATTTAAAAAGTTTAATTCTGCAATATTCATAGAATGTCATGAAAGGCAAAGGGTTAAAATCCAATAAAACAACACAACCTATTTGTAATATCACATATCGTATTTGATGTTATATAAGACTCCCCCAAAATGGTGTTATATCCCCTGCGTCACATATACAAAGTTGAGGTATCTTGTAGGTTAATGTCTACCTAGATACTGTAGACTACCATTCCTTGTATCTCTCACAACACTATCATACTGTAATATCAAATGTATATTATATCATTGTGCAATAATAGTTATTATATTACTGCATAATAACAGTTAATACATCATTGTCCAACAATATCTTATTGCACAATAAAATTATATTATCACATGACAATGTTTATGATATAATTACAAATTAACTGTTACTTACAATATAAGTAGAATCAGACATGCATTTGTTAAAATGTTAAATCTCGTTATTACCTCAGATAAATAATGGACTATTACATTTTGATTGTGAGGAAAGAAAGGGAGGAAAAAGAATGCATTACATGTCAGTGAGAAAAAGAAAGAAAGAAAAGGAAGAGAAAGGAAGCAATAATGCCATACATCAGATGATTATCTGTTTCATTGGAATGGAAGGAAAGAAGAAAGAAAAAAGAATTAAAAAAAGGGAGGGAAGTCAAAAGAGAAGAAGAAACAAAAGAGATAGAGGGAAATGAATAAATAAAAGAAATGATGAACACTTATTTTGAAAGTTTATTTTTATATTGTTACATAATTATTAGATACCTAATATTTATGTAAAGTAGTGCAGAAACCAAAATGGCTGTTATAAGTTCAGTCGGCAGCCTTGAAGGATTTGAATGACAAGGCTGACCTCATCCTGAGCCTTCCGGTGGATACCATGAGAATCGGTGGAGAAGACCCTCTTCCGGTTTAGAATAGAAATAGATTTTAGTGAGATCAGTCAAAAACCACGACGGTGGTAAGTCATGTTATGCACAGTGCCGACTCAATCTGCGCAGGTAGTCTGGTGGGGATTTCGAAATAAAATATGATCTAAGTTAAATCGAAGTCTTGTTATATTATCTAAAAACTACCAATGACACAGGGCTTCTGATAAAGAGAAATCCCCAATGGAAGACCAGACACAAAGTCCCCAAGATGAAGTCCAGACACTAAAAGAGACGCTAGAAGAGACGCTAGAAGAATAGAAGTAAGAAAGTAAGGAAAGAGAGTATACAACAATATTTGTCTTTATTTTCAAGATGAAGCTTGGTGTGGATTATTTTGATTTTTCAAACTATTGTCCTCATCTTTATTGTAGTCTCCTGAAGATGGATGAAGAATTACTTGACTGAAATGTTATAAAAAAATTAAAAAGAAGAAAGAAAATAAGGACAGTCAAAAAAGTTACATATCTAAATCCCCCTTAATTACTTACTCAAATAAAACAGAGTTCATGTGTTTCATCAAGATGGTGACATTTTTTCATTTCAATAGCAAGCCTCTGAAATTGGTAGAACAGTTCATATACCATGGTAGCAATATCTCATCAACTGATAGTGATGTAAAAATATGTATAGGTAAAGTATGGACTTCTGTTGATAGGTTATCAACCATATGGAAATCTGATGGGCTGGTTTAGCTTTGATGGTAGAGTGTTCGCCTAGAAACCACAAGGTTCCTGGTTTGATACTGGCCCTTGCCAATTCAGTGCATTTTTGATAGAAGGTGGTGTTATTATCATTATCATTATTATTATCATTATGTATTATTTTTCCCTAGACTGCTAAACTCATTATAAAACTATAAACAATTTTATCATGAAACAATAATAATATTTTTCTTAAAAAACTCAAAACGCTATGAATTTATATGTTAAATATAAAGTAAGTAAAGTAAAGTCGTCGGGGCGGCCTAAAGTCAGTATCAGCCAGTCAGCGAGGGAATCTATCCCCTTTTCAATAGCGCTAGACCAAGTAGATTGTTTTGGCTTCTGAGGTGGAGTGCCACACCAACCATTAGCTCCTTACTTTACAGCACAGATCCCTTTGCTACTCATACGCTGAGTTGGCGAGGACTGGTATCGAACTAGGAACCTTGTGGTTTCTAGCCGAACACTCTACCGAAATGTTAAATATAAAATTACCTAAATATACACATATTTTAATACACCACCTCCTATCAAAAAATGAGGCTTAATAATTTAAAATTTTAATATCAATGAACAAGTAGACAAAATATCAAATAAACATATGCTTTACAATAACAAGAATTTATATTAAATCAAAGGGGCCGGGTTAGCTCAGTCGGTAGAGCGTTCGGCTAGAAACCACAAGGTTCCTAGTTCGATACCGGTCCCCGCCAACTCAGCGTATGAGTAGCACAGGGATCTGTGCGGTAAAGTAAGGAGCTGATGGTAGGTGTGGCGCCCCACCTCAGATGCTAAAAACAATCTCCTTGGTCTAGCGCTATTGAAAAGGGGATAGACTCCCTCGCTGACTGGCTGATACTGACTTTAGGCCGCCCTGTCGACTTTACTTTTACTTTTTATATTAAATCAAATAAAATTACAATAATGATAATATATAACTTTCTGTTTCAGGATTGTAGATTAATAATATACATACAAAAATTTAAATTCATGTTTCAATTGTCACATGTAACTGAATATTATCCATAAACGTTTAAACTGTCAGTATTCCTCAAACATTTTTTGAAAAAATGTTTTTTTTTTTCGAACACTGTCAAAATTCTCTTTTAAAAATTCCATTTTAATTTCAAATATCAAATATCTTGATGATGATGGCCGTTTTTCTGTATGCTTAAAAAAACTTTTTATATATTTTCTATTATTATTATCTTATTTTATTTTGTATTTAAAATAATAATAAATAGAATACAATGGGTACAAGAACATCCTCTTGGCCGAAACACATGTCGGCATTTCATTAAACATTTTTATCCATTCAAACATTTTCTTTCCTTTTTTTATTTTTTCAACATACAGTCGGATTCACTTCCATTATTTTCATCTTGCATATATATATATATATATATATATATATATATATATATACACAAGGTTATATATGTGTGTATATATATAGATACACACACACACACACATATATACACACACAAGGTTATATATGTGTATATATATATATACACACAGACACATAAGGTGATATATGTGTATATATATATACACATGACACATAAGGTGATATATATTATATATACATACACATATATATAATATATATATATATATATATATATATATATATATACATACACATGAGGTGATATATATATATATATATAGATACACATGAGTGATATATATATATACATACATGAGGTGATATATATATATTTATATATAATATATATATACAAACACATAAGGTGATATATATATATGTATATATATATACACATATAAGGTGATATATATATATAGATATATGCATATATACACACACATAAGGTGATATATATATATATATGCAAATACACACACATAAGGTGATATATATATATAATATATAATATATATATATATATATATGCACATGTGATATATATGCATATATATATTTATATATATATATATATATACGCACATAAGGTGATATATATATAAATATATATATATATATATATATATATATATACAGAAATAAGGTGATATACATACATATATGTACACATATAAGGTGACACACATATATATATATATATATATATATATATATATATATATATATAAGGTGATGAGTTTACAACAATAATGTGATTTGTTTATAATAACACCATTTTTTTTAAACATTAACATTTGTTTTCTCTCTCTTGTGATTATTTTATTAAGTGTTTATATAGAATATGAACAAAGAGATAGCTACAACTTACCAAATAAGTGAGGTTATGTAAATCCTTCAGACTGAGTGGAAAAACTTCAAAAGTTGTAAAGGATTGGTCAAGCATAAGAATTTGCTAGAACCAATAAATCAACAAGTTTTATTGGTAAGAGAAGAAGAGAGCAGACAACAACTTCGACAAATATTTTATAAAGAAAGTTTTTTTTTTTATATCAACAAAGAAGAACGGAAATAACTTTTGTGTGAACAAATATATTTTTTGTTTGAATCTTCCTCCTGTAATATCAATTCCAAAAAGCAAGGCTATGTCAGGAAGAAAGTAAATAAAGTAATATTAAAAATATCTTTGTTATTATATACTTCCAAACAACTGGACTTAGGAATAAACTTCAAGAAGTTATAGTGTGGCTAAGCAGGTGAGATCATATATATATATATATATATATATATATATATATATATATATATATATAAACTAAATGGACTAGACAAAGAAGTGTTTAATCAAATGTTTTTTGAAATGATTGTTTATTTTCATATATTTACTATATGTATGTATAAATGTAATAAAGATGACATGGCCTACATATGGAACTAATGGTAATAACTCAAATAAACTATTGAAAAAATGAAATATATATATAATCTAAAACTGGTTTCAGATGTTGTTATTTTAGTATATACATATATATATATATATTTGGGAGAATATGTGCTTAATTGAAGTCGTACCTAATTTTGAAAATTAATTAATTAATAATTAATGAATTAGACGGGCATACCTATTCAAATGTAAGGCTAAACAAATCGAGAAAAATCAATCACAGTATGTACATTTCAGCCTATTAGGCCTCATCAGCAGAGCTATAGACAGGAAGACTGCTTTGTGTATGATTCGAACCCTGACTGTCAAGCTGACAGGTAGGGACTCTAACCAGCTCTGCGCCTAATTCATTAATTATTCATTAATTAATTTTCAAAATTAGATACGACTTCAGTTAAGCACATATTCTCCCAAAAATTGTCCGCTAAAAAAGCCATATCGAACACATTGTTTGTTTGTTTACTTCTCATATATAATATTATGTATGTATGTATATTGTAAAATAACAACATCTGAACCAATTTTAGATGATTTTTAGAAAGGTTTAAGAAACAATTTTAACCATGATATGGATATAATATCAAAAATATCTTTGTTATATATATATATACTTTCAAATTTATATACTTATCATATACTTCCAAAGTACTGGACTTAGTAACAAACTTCAAGTTGGACATTAAATAATCCACAAAGATTGATATGCCATTAAACAAATAAGCCAAAACAGTTTTAGATGATTTTTAGAAATATTTTATTATAAAAACAAAAGAAAAAAAAATATATATATATACTTTCAAATTTATATACTTATATATATATATACTTTCAAATTTATATACTTAATTATATACTTAATTATTATATTTATATACTTACTTATATATATATATACTTTATATACTTACTTATATATATATACTATATATATACTTTATATACTTACTTATATATATATATACTTTCAAATTTATATACTTATATATATATATACTTATATATATATATACTTATATATATATATACTTTCAAATTTATATACTTATCATATACTTCCAAAGTACTGGACTTAGTAACAAACTTCAAGTTGGACATTAAATAATCCACAAAGATTGATATGCCATTAAACAAATAAGCCAAAACAGTTTTAGATGATTTTTAGAAATATTTTATTAAAAAAAACAAAAGAAAAAAAAAACAATTCCATCAATGATGTGGATATAACTTTATTGTCTCAGATATTTATTTTAGCCTGATTAGTCATCCTCACCATTACAGATAGTTGTTTCTTGGTTTTCCTAACAAGCTTTCTATAATACAAATAGTATTTAGCTATAAAGGAGACTTAAAATTTGCACCCTGTCTGCAGAGGCCTTGAACATGGTGACTGCATCCACTGTAGAGGTGTAAGATCCTCTCTCTAAAGAATGGGTGTTCTGGTAGGTATTTAACCAGCCCATTCACCACGGATAGGATATCTCTTCTTTCTTTTTTTTCTCTAACAAGCTTTCTATCATAGAAATAGTATTTAGCTGTAAAGGAGACACATACTGACTGCATCTCCTGGATAGGATGTGACACAAGGTCAAAAACATGGGGCATTCAGTAAAGGGTGTCCTAGTATGACACTAAAATATATCTGGTGGTGGGGGCTCCAGCTCTGGAGCCCTGTGGATTGTGAATTCAGCTCTTTGTTGCCATTACTCCCAGGTCCACTCTGATCTGAAGTGGTAGTACCTGTTATGATCACATCTATGGGTCAAACAGATTTAGTTGAGATGATCTTTTAACTACAATTAATACATTGTGAATATTGTAAAAGAAACAATGTAAGTTGTATTTAGGTTTTGTTTTTTTTCATCTAAAGTTGGCGAAGTGGCCTATTGTCAATAACAGCTGGACAGTGAAGGAGTCTGTCCCCCTTTTCACTAGCACTAGATCGGGGAGATTTTTTTTCTGAGGTGGAGCACCACACCTACTGTCAGCTCCCCATGTTAACACACAGATCAAATTACCCAATTTGTGCTACTCAAGCGCTGAGTTGGGGACCAGTATCAAACCAGGAACCTTGTGATTCCTAGATGTATACTCTACTGACTGAGCCAACAAATATTAAGTTAAAAAAATAAATATGTAGTATATATATATATATATATATTATTAGATACCTATAAAAAATTATCGGATTATTTATGTATGGATTGGCTCTTCTGACAAGGATCAGAGTGTAGTATCTGCACCTGTGGAAATAACATGGTTCTTTTAAAGTATGTTAAATATAAAATATATTGATGAAAACAGTTATTTCCAAAATATAAAATTTGATATTTCTTAAAAAATAAATACAAAAGAAAAACTTAAGATGGAATTAAAATACATAAGACTGGCAAGGTCCAGATATTTATTCAGTTTTTTGCTTTCTTATATTTTCACTCTGAAATTTGCTGGAACAGCAAAATCCATTAGATGACAAGTTCTTTTCTTCTTGGTAATCAATAGTCTGGTCTTCTGACAGGGATTGGTTGATCAGTTGTATCTCAAAGAAGTTTGTGAAGATATACTTTGTCGGTATGGTCAAACTTCAGTATCTATATATTAATGCTCATGTTCGTTAAAAGTACGACCATTATCATCTTGCAACACCATCCGGTTTCAAAAAATCATCCAAGATGAAATGCAAAAATCTAAATCCTGATTATCTGGTGTTCCTTATCCGCAGATTTCTTATTTCTTAAAATGTTGTCACCTCAGCTAAATAATGGACCATTCTGCTATTATTATGAAGAAATGGGAAAAAAAGGACATGCTACACAGAAAAAATATAAGAAAGAAAAAAAAAGATAGAAAGAGGGTTTAGCGCACAGAAGCAATAACACTGATCTGTTTCAATTAAACATAATGAAAAGATGAAAAGAAAGAAAAAAAAAGTGAGAGAGGGTTAAATCAAGATTATACTTTTTACATATTGAAATATTATAATAGCTCTGAAGTAAACATATAAAATGTAATAATTGAATTATCATACTGTAGTATATCCACAGGTCCAGCTAGTTATTATTATTATATTATCATTATTGATGTCATTGTTATTATTTGGTAGTAGATGTAGTACATCTGTTATATAGTACCTAAATAATGAGAATGGAATCATCTGTTTTTCTATAAATTATGTCTATGAAACCTCAGAAGAGAAAAACAAGATTTCACAGGACTTGTTTATTCAACCTAGCAATTGCTAACTACTCTATTCACCTTGTACACTTGCTCAGTAAATCTTTTTTCCCTATCATTGATACTCGTTATGTTTCTTGCTATTATTCTCTGTTAACTCTGATATTCAAGTTTCAACCAAAGCAAAATTACTGCACCACTAGATGTCACATTGCAACTCTATTTTGAGCCAGTCTGTCAATGAAATTTGAGTGCATAAATTATAGAATGCAAGTTCAAGCCTCCTTCAAAGCCATTTCTTTATTTTAATTTTTATGAATTAGTTAAAAAAAAGAAATATCTCCTGAAAAAGCAACAAGAATTGAAGAAAGAAAATCAGCCAGGATATTTGCAATGATCAGTGGTCAGTAATCAATAAAGTCATTTCATTTTAATTACAAGTTGATAGAATAATTAATGTAACAGTTGACCTCAAAGGTCAAATCTATCAAGAACTTCAGATGATAAGCAAAGTACAAAATTATACAAATTATTTGTCTGTATTTTTGAGATGATGTAAATAATTTTGATGTTTCAGATTGTTGTCCTCATCTTTATTGTGGTATGTATAAACAGAATGTTTCAGCTGCTGTATCCTCTGGCCTTCCTTAGTGTATCCAAGCATAGTAATATATTTTTGAATATTTGAATAAAATCTACAAAAGTTTTTTTTACACCTGTTTGATCAACAATTAGACTATTTAAAATGATTTCCTAGGTTGGGTCATTACTATGACTGGATATACAGGAAACACCTGAGGAATGCTATGTGTTTATACATACCACAACAGTCCAAAACATCAAAACTATTCTAAATGCAAAATATCATATGAGATTCACCTACTGAGCAGGATTTTGACATTGGGAGACCCAGAAAACTTCTAGTTAGGGATCCTTTAAGTTATTTCAATATGGAAATTAAATTATGTACTAAAATAAAAAAATCAAAGTAAAATGAATTCATTAAATATGTATATATATATATTTAGGTTCCAAAGAAAATGTTTGATTTTATTTTTCTCAGTTATAGATTATGGTCAAGTCACATTGAAAGCACCCATTAGGAAAATAGTAGGACAAATATAAGACTGTGCTCCTAAGCCTTAGTTAGCAACCAGTCTTGAAGAAGGACAATTTTGAAAACCAAGAGCTGGAGTCCCTAAGACAGTCCAATTTTGTCCTTAAATTTGTTTTGTCAACTCTTATGACAACACTGATCGAGAGAGAACTTGTTGCATGGTCAATCTCTGATCTTCCATACAACCTTGCCCAGGAAAACAAATAAGAAAAAAAAACCTGAAAAAGAGTCTGATTGTTTCAAAGTAATATTAGAATTTTATTACAAAAAGAAGAAAAAAACACTGATGGAGAGAAAGTACCAACATTGCCAATTAAGAAATCAGGGTGAATCAGTTAGGTGATGTGTTGGCACAGGTAGTGGTCATACTTAAAATCAAGCTGACAGCTGATATATATAATACAGAATATAAAATATTCTTTTGCAAAGGATGTTTACTTTTTCAACAATTAAAATACACCCTCCTACATCACCGAAGTTAAGCAGCAATGAGCCTGTTCAATACTTAATTGGGTGACCACATAAGCAACAGTAACCTGAGTCCTTTGTTTATTAAAATGACTTGATTCAGCATTAAATGACCTGAAAAGGGTTGATATGCAGTAAAACAAAACAACCAACCAACAAATTATCAATTATATTGACTGTAAGAATAGCCTTTACAACTTTTTTTTCAACTTTGTTTATATGACAAAGTGATATAATTTTTTCCAACTTGCAGTAAATCAATTTTTTCAATAATAAAACTAATAATAAAATTATAATTATTACAGGTTTTATAAAAGAATCCCGTGTATGTTTTGGTAGGGCTCCTCGAGAAAATTTCCCCCTTATAAATCTGGCCCTGAACACTCTCTTGCATATAACAAATACAAACAAATACAGACACATATTAGCTGAATCTTTATCTGAACTTTTTACTGTATAATGTTTAATATCTTCCACTGAATTAAGTACATTGACAAAGAAAGAGATTATGTTGAAAAATAAATATTTGTTTTCTAAGAAATAAATGCTTTTTGCATCACAGACCTTATAAAGACACACATAGGCATGTGTGGTGTAATGGTTATCGTTGTAGGAAATGGACACAAGGACACAAGTTCAAACCATGGATGAGGCTGTTTGCATTTTGCATAGTGCTAATACCCTTGGGAAAGATATGAGTCCAAGTATTCTCCCTCCAGCTATAGGTAAATAGTAGGCAAGATGAGGCACTTTAGCTTTGGCAACCGGTCTAAGAGAAGGAAAACTTTGAATTCAAACCTGTTAAAGTCTGCTTAAAAATTGACCTTGTGTCACACTTTGCTCATGTGGAAGGGTTTGTAAATATATATAAAGACACATACATTTATACAGAAACACAAATCCACTGGGTAGTACCTGTTAGTGTCACATTTTTAGATCTAACAGATATGTTTGAGATCATTTTTTAAATGATTCTGAACTGCATTCATAGATTGATTGTTAAAACATTGATATTGCAAATAAGTATAAAGCATTTACCTATTTAAATAATTGTGAAGATATATTTTTGTACGATATATAACAGAAGACCATACTGTTTAAATTGTATTTGGCATAAAATAACCCAATAAGGATTGACATGCCACAAAACCAACCAACACATTCACATATATCCATACATACATAAAATCATAAGCACACATGATTACAGTCAAGCCATGCTGAAAGCATCACTTCTCACAAGATCACCAAAGTTAAGCATCAATGCCAGTTCATTACTTAGTTGGGTGACCAATTAAGCAACAGCTGGTCCTCTAAACAATCTGATACCTGTGTGCCATATTTAAGCAAAGTTTAGTAAACAACAATATATAAGTACAAACATATATTTTTACTGTATATAATTGGAGGCCAAAACTGCTAAATTAACTTCAGCATAAAATAACCCAATAAGGATTGACATGCCATAAAACTAGCAGACTGACTAACCAAACAATATGAACATATAAAACACACTCAAGGGAACTATATATGTTGTGGAAAACCTGGGACTTTCTGTTATTCTATTTCTAAACTGGTTTTTAAAACCTTTTTTTTTTTTTAATAATTCATGAAGCTTTTAACAAAAAAAATTGCACTTAACTTATTTCTGGCTTCCAATGTTGGAAAAGTCACATGAACATGCTTAGTGGCTGTATAGCCATTCTTGCTTTTCATTGAATATACAGTCTTCTTTAGTGGATAAAATAGTTGCTTCCTCCCCCAGCCCAGTTGTCTATGTTTGGTGTTCGATTCCAGATAAAAGCCACATTATGAAATTTATTCACTTATGTATCTATTTGTTATGCCTCCTTGGGCATCTTCCCTTTTTTTTTATCTTCTCATGTCAACCTTAAAAAAAATAAAAAAAAAAAATAAAAAAAGGGAAAGAATCTTTGCACAGAAGATATATACACTGCTAATTTAATATCTATCTAGAAATCAAATTTTCTTAAGTAATTCACCCAGTAGTTCCCCAAAATACCCTCTTATATTCTTCATACTATTATTTCTAAAATCATCCAATTTAATCTTAAATTCATTTTTTTAACACCTTTTTGCTGTTTTCGATCTGATTAGGCAATTTATTCCAAAAATATATTCCTCTATTAGCAAAAAAAAAAAAAAAAATCCAATTTGTTAATAGACTTAGTTTTTGAAATCTGCCTAGACAGTAAGTTTCCAGTTCGAGGAGAAATGTTCAGCTTCAAGCCAACAAGACACCTCCACCCTATTAACATATATTACATTTTTCCTATCCTCATATTATTTTTGTCAATTTGGTCATGTCTCATACAAAGTTTAGAAAATAGTTAAATGAATAGATGTAAATGAATTGATGTGGTTTGTTGATTGATTTTATGGCATGTCAACCCTTCTTGGATTATTTAATGCTAAAGACAGTATTTTATTTTTTGAAGTAATTATACGAGCCAATTTAGCTCAGTTGGTAGAACATCCCCTTGGAGCCACAAAGTGCTGGTTTTGATACTGGCCTTCGCCAACTCAGCATATGAGTAACACAGCTTGGATCTATGCTGTAAAGTGGGGAGCTGATGGTACGTATGCCACTTGACCTCAGATGCAAAACAATCTTTCTGGTCTAGTACTAATAAAAAGGAGATAGATTTCCTCATTGTCTGTCTAATACCAACAATAGACCACTCTATTTTTCTTTTTTATATGGTTTTAAGTAACCAATGATAGGTATCATCTATAAACAATTACAACTTTAAGTAACTATTCTTAACACTAATAATTTTTATACGAATTATAATAATGATAATTCAAGTAACTATTCTTAAGACTAATAATTTGCATACAGTTATATGGATTATCGTTACTATAATCATTTGTTTGATCACGGGTTATATAGTTTCAAGTATTCTTATCTATTACTAATAATTGGCATACAGATATATGGTTTCAAGTATGTATTTACACAAACCCTACACATGAGCAGGATGTCACAAGTTCAATTTTTAAGTAGAGTTTAACAGGTTTGGATTCAGAATTTCTTTCCCCTGATCAGTTGCCATACCAAGGTTAAAGGTCCCAGTCTACCCATAGCTCGAGGAAGGATAGATGAATGTATATCTTTCCCAAGGATATTAGTGCCATGTGAAATGCAAGAAGCCTCGTCCAGGATTTGAATTCATATTGCCATATCCATTATATGGTTTCAAGTAAATAATGATATCAATCCTTTGTAAACAATTATAGCTTCAATAAGTATTCTTAATACAAATAATTTGCACACAGCTATATGGTTTCAAATATTCTTATCTAATACTCTTAGTTTACACACAATTATATGGTTTCAAATTTTCCTAATACTATTTGGGGAGAGGGGTGGTTTAGCTCAGTCAGTAGGGAATTCACCTAGAATCACAAGATTCTGAGTTTGATGCTGGTCCTCACCAACTCAGCACATGAGTAATCTGATCTGTGTGGTAAAGCATTTGGAAGCTGATGGTAGGTCAAAATGATTTCCCTGGTCTAGCATTAGCGAAAAGGGGATAGACACCCTCACTGTTCAGCTAATACCGACAATAAGCCAATCTACAGACTTTACTTATCAGTAAAATTTGCTCACAGTTATATGGTTTTAAGTATTTGAACTTGCTTAATATGATTTCACAGTCCAGTATATATATATATATATTTACCAACCCCTCCACATGAGCAGGATGTGACACAAGGTCAATTTCTTAAGCGGAGTTTAACAGGTTTGAATTCAGAGTTTTCCTTCTCCTAGACCGGTTGCCTAACCAAGGTTAAAGAGCCCAGTCTGCCCTACTATTTACCCATAGCTGGAGGGAGAGTAGGATTCATACCTTTCCCAAGGATATTAGCGCTAAATGAAATGCAATTACCACGTCCAGGATTTGAACTCGGGGCGACGAGTTCATTTCCCATGACTTTAACCATTACACCACACGCTTCCTATATACACAGTCCAGTATATAAGCCATTATGCCATGGGAACCACCCCTTTATTTTCTCCTATCATTTGTATATAAAGTTGGTTATTTAAAATGGTCATTCATCTTTTCACTTGATTTGCATCATATTCTTTTTGTTTGTGTAAAATGTAGAAAGTACAGTACTTTTCTTTTTCTTTCTTTGTTTTTGTCTATAAATCTTGTTGTGAATAAATAAACAAGAAGAAGAAGGTGCCACTGACAATACCTCCACTGCAACTAGTACCACCACTAATAAAAAAAAAAGAATAATAACAAAAAAGAATACCTCAGGAGAACAAGACAACTCCCAGAAATCAAGCTCTAGAGCAGAAATCTCATCAAAGGAATAAATACCTGGGCCATCCCATTATAAGATGCTCTGGCCATTCTTAAAATGGACAAAAGAGGAACTCACAGATTGACCAAAAGACTAGAAAATTAATGACAATGCACAAGGCTTTACACCCTAGAGATGATAGAGATAGGCTATATGTATCAAGAAAGGAAGGTAGAAGAGGTTTTGTCAAAATAGAGGATTGCGTAGACGCCACAATCCAAGGACTCAAGGAGTACACAAAAAAGAGCAAAGAAATATTATTTATGGCAGCCAATAACAGCAGCTGCAACATATGGATAAGCAGAAAAGCAACAAAAACAAGGAAACAAAAATGGAAAAAAAAAAACAATTATATGGATACTTCAAATGTCAAATTGGGGAGGTTGGCAATGAAAAGACCTGGACATGGTTAAGAAGAGGAAACCTAAAGAGAGAAACAGTCACTCATAATAATAAACTAGCACAACAAGAATACAAAGCTATGCACAACTGGGTTGGAAAGATCATCCATTAGGAATTATGCAAAAAACTAAATTTTGACCATACAACAAAATGGTATATGCATAAACCAGAATCTGTTCTTGATAATGAAACACATAAAATTCCCTGGGACTTTGAGATAAAGATGGATTGCCTTATATCAGCCAGTAGGCTAGACCTAGTATTGATTAACAAAAAAGAGAGAACTTGTCATCTAGTAGATTTTGCAGTTCCAGCAGATCACAGGGTGAAGATGAAATGAAAGAAAAGAAAGAATTGACAAATAGCTACACCTTGCTAGAGGGTGAAAGTGATACCAATTGTAATTGGTCCACTTGGAACAGTCCCAAAAAGCTTGGAAAACAGACTGGAGGAGCTGGAAATCAGAGGAAGAATTGAGACCATCCAGACAACAGCATTGTTGAGATCGGCTAGAATACTCAGTCCTGAAGATCTGAGGAGACTTGTAACTCAGATTCCAGTTAAAGTCCATCAGCTAACGCTGGTGTGAAAACTCACAAGGAATGAAATAATCCATGTGATTCTTTTTGTATGTTTTCTTTGTTTCTCTGTCTTGAACTTCTGTCACATTAAAATAAACAGATATGTAAAATCAACAAGGGAATTCTTCCTGGATTTAATCATCCAGCCAGAAGATCATAAATATATTTACACTGCCTGCATTCTGCTGCTTGAACGACAAATTTCAAATTGGAATTCAAAATACTAAGTTAAACAAAATGTACAAATACTACATTGATCTTAGACAGAGGATTAGTTATCGACATTTTGATCTAAACATAAATAACCCTATTAATTTTTAACAGATATAATAGTCTTTTTTTCTTTTATTCTATATAATGTAATCATTTATGATGGGAAGTATGTTAGTGTATATATATATATATATATATATATATATAATATGCTGGAATGCCAGCTGGGAATTGATTGCTTTTGGCTGTGACCCTGGGAGAGAAACTATGATGTTTCAAAGACCTGAAACTTTTGATGACCCCAGGAAATACATCACTGACAAGTCATTCCAGAACACAGAAAACATAAATGCATATAAAATGAAGGATATATGTATGTATGTATTGCATGTAGTCTGCTAAATTTGAATTTATGAGGTGTGTTCGAAAAGTATCAAGACTGAAGCTATATTTACCAAGATGGAACTGAACTATGAATGAAACATATATAAAATGAAGGGTATATATATAAATATATTATATGTAGTCAGCTAAATTGAATTTATTCGCATATGAGGTGTGTTCAAAAAGTATCAAGACTGATGCAATATTTACCAAGATAGAAATGAAACATTTATTTTCTTCCAAATAGTCTCCTTGTCATTCAACATACTTATTCCAGTGAGTTTTCCATTGGTTGAAGCACCTCTGAAACTTTTCTTTTAATATGTGTGAAGCTGCAACATCGTATATTTCTTTTAATTTTCTCCATGTCCTCAAAATTTACAGAAGCGAAAAAAATTCAGTTTAAGAAACAAGAAAAAGTTATATGGAGCTTGGTCTTGTGGGTATAGAATGTACTGCACTCACACAATCCTATGTTTCACCAAAAACATCTTGTTTAAAAAGTATCATGAATGCTGATAAAAAATAACTAGAACTTGAAGAATAAGTTCCAATTACCGTCGAACTGGGAAGACAAGGTAGCATGCGATTGTAACTCAATACAAACTCGAAATGCCACAAAGTCCACTGCAAAATGACCAAGTATATATAAGACTCCACAGTGTCATGCAAATCAACCAGTCAAGCAGCCAATCAGAACTCAAGGAATAGAATGACCCAAATCACCCAGATTCATGAATGGATCATTCTTGATTCCTATTTATACCAGCTGTATTGGACACTGCTTGAGTTCTATTTAGCTGCTGTTATTAAAACCAACTGTAGGCTAACTGACTTCAATAGAACTGGTATTGACTCATCTAAACTGTGTGAATTTCTCTCTATTTCTTTATTCCTCTAGTCTCTGCAGAGAGATATGACCCCTTCCCCCAATTGGTATCTTGGGTATGACACTAAACTGCATCCAGTAATAAAGCTTCTGTTCTAGAACCCTAGAGAGTGTGGAGTTACTCCTTTATTACACAAAATTTATAGAAGCGAAAAAAAATTCAGCTTAAGAAACAAGAAAAAATTATATGGAGCTTGGTCTCAGGAGTATAGAATGTACTGCACTCACACAATCCCATGTTTCACCAAAAACATCTTGTTTAAAAAGTATCATGAATGCTGATACAAAAATAACTAGAACTGGTATTGACTCATCTAAACTGTGTGAATTTCTCTATATTTTTTGTTCCTCTTTGCAACCTTGTCTCTGCAGAGAGATATGACCTCTTCCCCCAATTGGTATCTTGGGTATGACACTAAACTGCATCCAGTAATGAAGCTTCTGTTCTAGAACTCTAGGGAGTGTGGAGTTACTCCTTTATTACACGTGCTTCCATTAGTAAATACTAATAGGCTATTGTAAAAATTCTTTGTTCCTCTGTTCATAACTTTTTTCACATTGAAGTAGACAGATATGTACAATTAACAAGTAAATGTCCAACATAGAGGTAAGTAGGCAACCAACATATCAACTATGATACAATTGTAACGAGGGGAATTCTCATGGCATAATGGCAAATGTAAGTAAGTAAGTAAAGTTGTCGGGGCAGCCTAATGTCGGTATCAGCCAGTCAGCGAGGGAGTCTATCCCCTTTTCAATAGCGCGAAGAGATTATTTTAGCATCTGAGGTGGAGCGCCACACCTACCATCAGCTCCTCACTTTACCGCACAGAACCCTGTGCTACTCATACGCTGAGTTGGCGAGGGCGGGTATCGAACTAGGAACCTTAGCAAATGAGTCATGCTATTACATTCACTTTTGAACTAATACCATTGGGAAAGGTATGAACCCCATCATCCCCACAGTAATGGATTATACAGTACCACTACTTGTTCTTCTATAAAGATGGCTTTGGCATTGAATAACCTATGTAGTTTGATATGTCATTAAAAAAAAAACATTGTATTGTTTATACAGCAATTTGGATAGTTGGTTGATGAATTTTAACAGCATATTTACCCATCTGGGGGTATTTCATGCCAAGAGATTTGGAAATAATACATGTTGTGTATTTATATTTACACTTTTGTAGTTAATCGTTTGAACATTTTTGGGGATCATGTTGAGGGATTAGTTTTATATGACATTGGTCAGGTTATATTCTATGGCATAATTTTATTTCCATCAAGACGGACAGAATGTTATCTATGTTGTACAACAAGGTAAGAACCAAATTTGAAATACTAAGTTAGACAGAAGTATACATATGTTACACTGATCCTTTTCTGGAAAGTACACTTATACTACAATGATCTCAGGCAGAAGGCTGGGGAGTAACAGTTTGATCCTATGTCAAGAATGCAGGTATAAAATTGGTCCTAATCTGAAATACTGATTTTTATCTAAATGATGATTTTTTATGGGTACCATGTTAGTATTATATTGAAATTGTATTACACTGAATATAAAAATCATACTTATTCTTAAAATATTCTGAGGACATAAAATCAGAATTTGTTTCCTTTTATGTATTGATGAGTCTTAACATCAAAGAGTTAGACCTGAGACTAAACGAGATAGAAGATGTTTCAAATTAGGCTAAAGTCAAAATTTCTTATTCACAGCTTCGTTTGATGCATCACCTCAGCAACCAGTAGAAAGTATCTTATGCCTAAGGCAAATCTAGTTTTTACTTTCATTTTATCATATCTGTACTTAAATTCTTTAGTAAAACCCTGGCACACAATTTAAATATAAATAAGTATGTCTGTGTACACATTTTTGGATATTTGACAAAGAAAATGTATAAGAATTTATATCACATCCTGGGATTTTCCCAATACTATAAAAGATGAAAAAAAAAAAAAAAGAAATGAAAATAAAATAATTGGATAGGAAAATTAAATTGAATTGAATCAGAAAACAAAACAAAAATTCATTAACAAATAAGAAATTTAAAAATATTGAACCATTGCAAAAAATCTTACTATGTGCACCTAGAAAAGTGTAGAGTAGAAATGGACCATCCAATTAATGGGGTCGTCTACTGGGAATACTAAAACTATACAGTTTACCTCCTCCAATAGTATATAAGAGCCTGGCTTTTAGAAACCAGGGAATTCATATTCATGCTGAATGCTGGAAAGTGTCTTAGTGTAAATACTAATACTACTACTATGACTACTTTGTTGTTTTTTTTAGGTTTTTTTTTTTAAATCAGAGGTATATAAGACAAATATTTCTTGGACAGGTATCAACAAAATGTTAAAAAAAAAAGATTTACATTCAAGTCCAGTTTCAAGTTTGGAGTGTGTAAAAGTTTGTGGTGAGTTTAAAAGTTCAGAAAATTATGAGGATCTTTGGAAATGGTTGGGAAATTAAATCAATGATGATTTTTTCTAAAAAATAGGAAGTCTAACAGACACAATCAATAGGTGTGTTGAAATGGTCAGATTGGTCAAAGTTTGTCAAGAATGTTGAGTCAAAATGAAAGGAAATTAAGTTCAGTTGAGAAGACATTTTTTATCTACATGATCAAATAGTTGGGTATTTTTGAGAAAATTAAATTTCTCCCTTTTCTTTTTAACTGCATATACGTATAAGAGTAATAATATGTATAATAATATATATAATTATATATATATATATTATATTATATATATTATATAATAATATATATATAATATATATATTATATACATATATATTATATTATATTATATATATAATATATATATATATATATATATATATATATATTATATATTATTATATTATATATATAATAATATATATATATATATATATATATATATATATATATATGCATGTATAATATGTATAAGATATTAGAGAAAATCCAATTTCTCTTTCATATCACATAAAAATATAATTGGTTCTTAAAGAGAATTTCCCTTTTTTAATTTGTTTAAATTGTATAAATAAAATTGGTTGTTAGAGAAAGAGTAGTAACTGATTTCTTCTGCATTCTCTTCTTCTCTGGATATTTGGTCCTTGCCTAACTGCCTGGTTCTTTGCCTTGTTCTGACTTCAAGTTCTGACTGAAGCTTTTTTTAATTTTTTTTTTAAGTTCCTCTTTTATGTCTAACATATTGATCCTATCTGTCAGATATCATCATCATCATCATGTCACGCTTTCAGCGCGGATATCCATGACAATCTCTCTCCATCCATCCCTATCGCTCATCATTCTCAGGAGGTCCTCTATGCAGCATCCTGCATCCGCACAGAGCTGATCTATGTACGTTTTTGCTGGTCGGCCCACGCTGGCTTGTCCATGTGCTGGCTTCCACAGGAGGACATCGCTTATGAGTTCGTCCTTGCTTCTCCAGTAGTGTCCCATGTGTCTTGTCCGTCTCACTCGGATGGTTTGGGTGATATGTGGTAGGTGGCCGTACAGTTGCTTTCTTGTAGGGTGCTGTTTCCACTTCTTGTTCATGATCACCTGCAGCATTCTTGTGCAGCTCCCATCTAGTTTATTCTCTAGTCGCTTAGTTAGGGTCCAGGTGGTGCAGCCATACAGCAGTACTGACACAGTACTGACACGACAATGGCCTGGAAGAACTGTCTCTTTAACTTGTCTGTGAGATTGGACCTCCATATGATCGATAATTTATTTATAGTGGCCCATGCTTTTCCTATGCATGCATTAACGTCCTTTTCTGTGGAGGAAATGTTACTGCCTAAGTATCTAAATTGTTTTACAGAGTTTAGGAGTTTACCATCGATGGTTGAGATGTCGCTTTTGTTTTTGAAAGACATGAACTCAGTTTTATCAGAGTTCACGTACAGGCTGACATTTCGTGCTGCCTTTTCTAGGCTGTGTAGTAAGGATTCGGCTTGTGCAGATGTATTTGCGAGTAGTGCCAGGTCATCAGCATAGTTTGCATCAGTAAATCCATTGTACCATGTGTCCAATTTCAGAAACACTTGATGAAGGCCAGAGAGCACATCAGCCAAAACATTGTATATATAACAATAAAGATGAGGACAACAGTCAAAAAAATCTAAATAATGTTTTCCATATGTTTTCTATACATTTTCTATTTTCAAGGCATATTGCTTTGAATTTTCTATCCTGATATTTTAATGTCTTTCATGGTCTGTGATATAATGAATATGTAAATACCTTGGTACCCCCTCTCTATAATCTCATTGGACAGTTCATGTATAAATAGTCGACACTGTGTGGGTTCTAGACCTATGACTCACACTTACTCAATAGCCGACGACCTTATGCTTACAAGCTAACTTACTCGCTAGACGACACCTCGACCGACGGATGTACTAATTACTATTGCAATAATATACCAAATACGAACTTCAGAATATATCCCTTAACCCGGATATATCAGTCTGCCAATATATTTTCCTTTTTTAACCATCATCCATTTCTTTTATATATGCACCATATTTTAGACACGGCCAAGTAGGAACAACCAACATCTTTTGCTACACTCCCCTTGAATGAGTCTAGCTTGGTAGTAATTGGATACTGTATTTATTTATCCAACCCCTCCACCATGGAGAAGATGCAACACAAAAGCTGGTTTGAATTCATACTTTTCCTTCTTCTAGACTGGTTGCTTTACAATTTACTCATAGTTGTGGTGGTCAAAAGAGATTGATTCATTCCTTTTGAAAGAGCATTAGTGTAAAGGGAAATACAGGATTTGAACTTTGCTCACTGTTGTGGGATTTTAAGGGATCAAATAAGAACAAACGACGGGTAACAAATGTAGGAAAATGTATTAACAAAAGGGTAGACAATTACAGTACAGAGAAGTGGGAAATACGTCCGACAATAGAGTTATGAGCTGACTTGCATTGGCTTACTCTTCAAGCCATACTTGTCCCTGTTACTTATAGTAACAGTCAGCGCATTCCATTGGTCTATAGGGTATATCACCTATAACACTCACCAAGTCCATTTTCTGTGATATTAACCACTATACAACATACAACTCCAAAGTTTTGGGAGTAGCTCCAAAGAAGGAATTTGAATGAATTGCTGTCTTCTGATTGGATAGACATTTGTTATTTCTTGAACTTGATCAATGGTCTTTTCCATGATAAGTTGCACCCTTTTTGTAAATGGATGTTTGGAGAGTGAAAGATGTTAATCAGTGTAGTTGGCATTGTTGATATATATTGTATGGTTGTGGTTCTGCTAGGCCATTAGCCAATTCTAAATGACCTCTGGTGTAGACCATAGGTACATAAGATTTATACTGAAGTCTTAACATTTGTACTGGCATGCTAGATAAATCTAGTGTTGGTGTGAAACGTTTTGTGGTTCCACCATCTGGCATTTGTGCTGGGTGGTGATCAACAAAATTAACTCGTCATGTTCCAGGGAGGCCTTCTTCGAGGTTGCATCTGCCCCCTTGCCTAAATGGGGTAAGAGCTGGGTTTATTGCCTTACACCTGAGGTGCCCCTTAAGTGGTATGCCAACAGAACTGAGCACCTACCTCCTGGGAAGCTTGCTTCCTGTGGAACAATCTACATGTGTCATATTTTGACTTTGTGTGGAGCTGAATAAAAACCTGCCATTCTTCCATCACACCCTCTCCTTATCCCAATTCCTTCCTTCTTAATATCAACATTTACCAGCCCCTCCGAGCAGGATATGGCACAAGGTCAATTTCTCAAACATATTTAGTTTAACAAGTTTGAATTTAGAGTTTTCCTTCTCCTGATTACCTAGCCAAGGTTAAAGAGCCCAGTCTGCCCAACTATTTACCCATAGATGGAGGGAGAGTAATTGGATGCATACCTTTCCCAAAAGTATTATCACTATGTGAAATGCAAACAGTCTTGTTCAGTATGTGAACTTGGGCCAACGAGTCCATTTCCTATGACTCTAACATGCCTCCATAACTTCCTATTTAATACCATTATGTAGGTTTCTTGATTAGAAAACATAGCTGTGATTTTCCCAACACTATTGCCCTTATGGCAAGCCCCAACCCCTTTTTATCATATGGGTGCTAGAAGGTGGTGGCTGCGGGTCTACATGTCCTGGGAATGACGTTAAACTCTATCTGATGGTGAGGTTCCAGTTCTGGAGGTTTGGGGAATGTGGAGCACCCCTTCATCACCATTGCTCCCTTGTCCACTCTGACCCAGAGTGGTAGTACCTGTTAGGGTCCCATCTATGGGTTAAATAGAAAAATGTATTTATAAAATGTGGTTTCTTATGTAGGTTTCTTGATTAGAAAACATAGCTGTTTATTAAGCTTTTGAGGACTGAGCACTGTTAATACACTGATTCTATGTAGAAAAGCATAATAATTGTACATACAAACAAGTACCAGCAATACTTTCAAAACTGATGCAATAAAGGAAATGTGGCAATATCAATGAGGAGAAACTGCCGTTTGAGCAAAATTACGGTAATATGTTTTAGGAAAATGTAGCAAAATGTGGGAAAATTTATCAACTGACCATATGAGTTGTAAGAAAAGAAAAACAAAGCAAATAGATAAATTCATTGGCGTGGTACAATATTGGCCCACTATGTGTACCAGCAATACTTTCAAAACTGATGCAATAAAGGAAATGTAGGCAACAGAAGAAATATAAGAGGCATAAAGATTTCTTGGTCAAAGATTGCAAACTGAATTGGATTCAGATTTATAAAATAAATCGAGGCATTTGGTGTATTGGTTATCATTGTAGGAAATGTACCGAATGAGACAGGTTTACATAGTTCTAATACCCATTGGGAAAGGTTATGCATCCAACTATTCGGACCACATTACTTTTAGGCACCCCTTTTTGATCTCGATTACGAAAGGACATGTTTTTCATTTACACCATCAATATCCGGTTGTTTGTTAGGGGTTAGGGTTAGGGGTTAGGGTTAGTTTTATAATTTAAAAAAATATCTAAAAATCGTCTGTTAAAACAACCGGATATTGACGGTGTAAATGAAAAACATGTCCTTTCTTAAGCGAGATCAAAAAGGGGTGCCTAAAGGTCATATGGTTCAACTATTCTATCTACAGCTATAGTTAAAAGTAGGGTAGACTGGGCCCTTTAACCTTTATTGGGCAACCAGTCTTGGAGAAAGAAAACTCTGAAGTAGTGTAATGGTTATTGTTGTAGGAAATGGACACAGTGAGATAAGTTCAAATCCTGAACAAGGTTGTTTACATTTCACATAGTACTAATACCCTTAGGAAAGATATGCATCTAACTATGATTCCTCCAGCTATGGGTAAATAGTAGGACAGGATGGGCTCTTTGACATCAATTAGGCAACCAGTTTAGGAAAACTGAATTCAAACCAGTTAAACTTTGCTTGAGAAATTAATTAAGTGTCACATCCTACTGATGCAGAGGGATTTGTAAATATGCAATAGGGAAAAAATGGATGTTGATATTTGTTCACTTTTACATAGATTTGGACACATATTAAAAAGCAGGATAAAATGAAATATTTGTGAGTGCCTCACATGGAAAAATGGCCAACAAGCTAGACAAGATGACCATTCCTAGCAAGTTTGATTCTCACTGAGTGCCCATAATTCTGGTTTAGTTTGGTTTATATATATTTACTTATGCGTTATTTAATTCATTTGTAAACATTTGATTACAATCATAACTATATTTTCAACATTGCCCTGCAATAATCCTGTTAATATCAACTTTTTATATGTTTATATTGTTTGCACACATTCATATAGTATCAAGTATTCCTATCTAATGCAAATAATTTGCACACAGTTATATGGTATCAAGTATTCCTATCTAATGCAAATAATTTACACACAGTTATTTGGTATCGAGTATTCCTATCTAATGCAATAATTTGCACACAGTTATATGGTATCAAGTATTCCCATCTAATACAAATTTGCACACAGTTATATGGTATCAAGTATTCCTATCTAATGCAAATAATTTCCACACAGTTATATGGTATCAAGTATTCCTATCTAATGCAAATAATTTCCACACAGTTATAATCAAATTTGCACACAGTTATATGGTATCAAGTATTCCTATCTAATGCAAATAATTTCCACACAGTTATATGGTATTCCTATCTAATGCAAATAATTTCCACACAGTTATATGGTTATCTATTCCTATCTAATGCAAATAATTTGTACACAGTTATATGGTATCAAGTATTCCTATCTAATGCAAATAATTTGCACACAGTTATATGGTATCAAGTATTCCTATCTAATGCAAATAATTTGGACACAGTTATATGGTTTCTTGAATTCCTATACTTAGCCTAACAGCTACAACCACTCAAGGTCAGAGATGACCAGGGAGTGAAGGCAATGAAGGGGTACTCCACACTCTTCAGAGATACAGAACTGTAGCCTCAGCACCAAATGCATTTTAATGGCATACCCAGAACTCATAATTCTGGTTGATTTCTTTGTTTAATGGCATATCAACCTTCATGGGTTATTTAATGCCAAGGCAATCCTTGTAGAAGAAGAGTAGTGGCACAATTTAACCCATAGCTAGGCAATGTCATTGTATGAATTTATATATATACTAGACAAAACATGATCCGTTGGGTCACCCATTAAGCTATCGCTAGATGATTCGGGAAAAGAGTAGGATCTGCCAAAATATCATCTGCTTTTCATTTTAAAAACGAACTAAAATTTATTAAATTGATTATTTAAGGTCAAATTTTTATTTAAGTCAAAAAGTAGTAACATAATGAGCATCAGTAAAAAAGCAAAATAATATTACACATATAATTTATGGGAATATGATACTGCAAGTGGAATTCAAACTCACTATGATGTTGCAGTCCAGCTACTATGCCATGAGAACTCCCTCCATTATTTTGGCCTTATGTGAAATTAAGCTAAGTTTGGTAAATGAAACCAACAAGAAATGTTCCCTCTAGATTTGTGTTCATTAGCACATAGTTACCATGATCCAAATATTTGCTGCATTACCACAGGCATCAAATCTTAATGGTAAACAATTCTCAGTAAATGATCATTTTGTAGAGTCAAGTTCATTATGCACGTATCAAAAGTCTGCAGATACTACAGAGTCTCTCAGGTCCAGAAATAACTGGGATACGTTTCCAATAAAAGGTATCTGGTGGCAACTTTTTACCACTGATGTATTTCAGAGCTCTTTGAGTTTCATTTATCATAAACTAGACCCTTGAAGCTAGTTTTGGCAAGAATCAGGCAAATAGTTGCAAAATTTCTACTCCAACACATTTAGCTCATTGATGAAGAGTTCTTGGAAATGCTACGAAAAGCCCACAGAGATATATGCTATCATTCAAAGAGTATGTATTTTTTGATGTATTGATTTCACAAATGTGAAAAATCCAAACCTTGAAGCACCAATGTTTACAGCTTCATTGGAGACATTCGTTAACCTTGATCGTGACTTTTACTTGACCTTTGTACAGTGTGCGGTAGAAATACTGCTGTTCTAGATAGAATTTATAATTCATAGTTGTATTGATTTGGTTATTTACTAGTTGAGTAACATGAGTGACCTAGAAAAATCAGGACCCATTAAACTAACCCTAACCCAACCCTAACCCTAAACCCTAACCCTTGTTGGACTTAAACTTTAAAAAATAAATAAATAAAATCAACAGTTTTATTACAAAATTTGTAGGTTCTGTTTTTTCTGAGTCACCCTGCAATATTATGTTACTCAACTAGGGGGGGTTAGGGTTTAGGGGGAGGGTTAGGGTTAGTTTAATGGGAAAATAAATAATTTGGGTTCTGTTTTTTCTGGGTCACCCTGTAATATCATGTTACTCAACTAGGAAACCATTGATTTTCTATCCAGAACTGCATCATTCTGGAATAACATGAAATGAGCATGAAAAGATCTGTGTAGCAATTACAGATTCACCAGTCTTTAAAAAAAAGTTTCAACAGCAAACGCACAGTGGGAACTGGTCCAACCCGTAGCAGTATTGATTTTCTATCTAGAACAGCATCATTCTGACATAACATGAAATGAGCAATGGTAGAACTTTCTTCAAATGCGGCTGAGGTTTGTGCGTTTGATCAAAATACGTTTTATTGTGTACTGGTTTCTACATGAACATTTAGGCGGAGGTCCTTCTTTTATAATGAATCATGTTTGGCCAATGCATAGCTGTGTAATAGTGGTTTCTTTTCTTCTGGTATTATTAGAATCAGGTATCCTTTCTTTTAAAGTAGGCTGCAATTGGTAGAGTTGTGGTTATCTTCATCCCATTAAAAATTGGTTGTGTTGTTAGTTATTTATGCGCAATACTGTATAATAACTATTCCAGGAACCTCTTAATCACGCAGGCATTTTTTCTTCTCATATGACTGAGAATATTCACATAGGTTAAATAAAAGGTTTGGTTTCAAATTCCTTAAAAATTACCAACTATGCCAAAAGAAGATCTGAAGAAGACAGGAGGGTATAATAATCAAGACTAGCAGAACATGTGGGTATAATGGACTCTCTCGTCGATTTTCGACGCATGAGGGTTCATACACACAATGAACACCCACACAGGATTTGTTTATAGTGGTGAAGGCTTGTGTTGGACCATCTACACTTTTTGGCACAGTCGATAGGAAAGAATTGTTGCATCAAGTGTTGCCACAAACCCAATCAACGACCGAGCTCAGGAATTTTGAATTCAGAGTTATCCCTCTCCTAGACTGGTTACCTACCCAAGGCTGAAGGGCCCAGTCTGCCCTACTATTTAACCCATAGCTGGAGGGAGAATATATGGATTCATACCTTTCCCAAGGGTATTAGCGCTATGTGAAATGCCAACAGCTTCGTCTAGGAATTGAACTCGAATCGACGAGTCCATTTCCCATGACTCTAACCACTAGCCCATGCGCCTCCATATGTGGGTATACCACAATATATTAATATATATATATTTACCAACTCCTCCACACGAGCAGGATACAACACGAGGTCAATTTCTTAAGCGGAGTTCAACAGGTTTGAATTCAGAGTTTTCCTTCTCCTAGACTGGTTACCTAGCCATGGTTAAAGAACCCAGTCTGCCCTGCTATTTACCCATAGCTGTAGGGAGAGTAGGATTCATACCTTTCCCAAGGGTATTAGCGCTAAGTGAAATGCAATTACCACGTCCAGGATTTGAACTCGGGGCAACAAGTCCATTTCCCATGACTTTAACCATGACACCACGGGCTTCCTACAATATATTAATATATAGAAGAGGACAATAGTCTGAATCATGCAAATAATAACAACTCATCTCAGAAGAGTTTACTAAGGACTATATGAAGAGGCTACTGGCATTCCCATAATGTAAGGGAAAACTAAAATTGATGGTATTGTAAGATACTGCTGGGTCACTCTAAGTTAGTGGTAATGACGTTTTGGCCCTCAAACTACTCCTGACCTCTGAGTCATCATCTGATGAAGGCTTTGTTAGCTACACAGTTGCAGTTTTTCTCTCTGGCTCTGTTTTTTTTTTTTTTTTTTACAGCAGCAGCATGTATATATAATATCATCATGTAATAACTGTATTCTTGAATTAATTCCTGACCATTGACAATCCCTTTCTTTTCCTGATTTTTAATACATTCTTATAGTAAAATCATCTGCTATCAATCTGACAATGAGAAATGTGTCACATGAGGTGAATTTACAAGAATTCCTTTTTACTACTCTTCTTTCATTTTGCTGTTTTATTTAGCTAATATTTTATTATTTTCAAGCCAACATTCATGACTAAATGCTAAGCAGTCCATTGTAACGTTCTAATAGCTTTATATATTGTATAGCGTGTCTTGTCAACGTGCCTCCAAATTCACAACACTATAAAGGTGTTCGGCACATGGCGGTCATCTTGTCGATAAAAAAAGTACAACGCGAGAATTATATCATCACAAGCTGCTTAGCAATTATTTCCAGGCTAGGCTCGTCTCGTGGGTTGTGTCGGAGAGGCGGAAAGGCAGAGAGAAAGAGAGACTGTTAAATTCACTCGAGACCAGAGGCCCGTCCGTTCCCCTAGGCCTCGGAAAGCAAAAAGAGGCCGGTCTTTTTCTACGTCGTTCCACGTCACCATGTGACTTCTGGTTCCGGTCAACACCCGAAACTTCCGGTTGACATTCAATTCTCCATTCGGGGGGTTTCGCCCCGGTCAAACTCACAACAACGGTTTTGTGCTCATCACTTTTTTTAAAACCTTCACTATCACTTATTTCTTCTTCCTCTCTTTTCTAATAGTAGTTCTCGCAAAACTCAGGATATTCCCCATCTTGCTACACCATGACATGCTACACTCCCTTACTTAGGCTAGACAGGCGGTCAGAGAGGCCCCCTCTGATCAATTGGCTGGTCATGTTAAGCCCTAGCACCTATATGATTATCCCAACCTTATTGCCCTTATGACAAGCCCCAATCCCTTTTTATCACATATGTGATAGGAAGCTATGACTGAGGGTATTAGTGTCCTAGGTATGATGTTAAACTATCTGATGGTGAAATTCCAAACCTGGAGCTTAGGGGAATGTGGCAAACCCCTTCACCGCCATTACTCCCAGATACACTCTGACCCTCTTTTGGGCATCACACTTGGCAGGTTTTCCACACTGCATCCAGAATCTGTACAGTGCTTGCTGATGTAGGTTTTCTGCTGATCAGCCTACACTGGTGTGTCCATGGATAGATGTCTACAGGAGAATGTCACTTATGAGTTCGTTTTTGCTTCTCCAGCAGTGTTTGCCATGTTTTGTTCATCTTGTTTTGTGTGATGGGAAGTAAGTGGATGTGCAGCTTTTTTTTTAATGTTCAAATAATGGAAATAGTGTTCAAATATTGTACAAGATCAGATTTGTTTTACTGGGTATAAAAAGAAGGTATAACGGGAGCTATGTTTGTTTTGTTTTTTTCAGTTATATGCATAGCATCCTGATAGAACCCACACAGAGCTGATTGATGTAGGTTTTTGCTGGTTAGTTTACACTGATGTGTCCATGTATTGGTGTCCACTGGAGAACATCACTTATGAGTTCGTTCTTGCTTGGTTCATCTCACTTGGTTTGTGTGGACGTACAGCAGCTTTTTTAGTGTTCAAATAACAGAATTGTATCACAAATAAATGCGTCAAATAAAGATGGAAATAGTGTTCAAATATTGTACAAAATCAGATTTTTTTTACTGGGTATAAAAATAAGACATAAAGGGAGCCATTTTTTTTTTGTTTTTTTGTTTTTAAGTTATGTGCATAGTGTTATGCTTACAAATCTTTTAAATCACAGTCTGTCAGGATTTTACAAGGAAAAAATTAAAGTTGATACGGGCGTATAAGCATTTGAGAAAAGCATATAAAAAAAACCTAGCGTTTCGGAACAACAAAAAGATACACATAACCATCAAATGTAAATCTGATCAGACCTTTAGTGGAAGAGGAGATAGCAAACATACTAAATCAAATTATAGTATCATTCTTATCGATTTACACAGATGAAGGTGACGAGTAAATAAAATTAAAACTATACGAAGGAAAGCAAATATCTTAGATAAAAGTTTCACATACTATCAATGAGTTACACCCAGTTAAGCTGTTGAAAAGATCATAAAAGTAAGAAAGAATGTACATTTGTATGCTGATAAAATTTGGAATATCCACAGGGTGTTCAAAGTTTAAGCGGTTCACTCTAAGATTCTAAGAGTAGAAAATAAACAGATTACAATGTAGCATTTAAAATTTTAAATGGTTTTCTGTTTTCTCGGTGTTACTTAAATGCATCAAAAACCTTTAAATTCAAATCTAGGTTTCATCTGTATCACTATACCATGCTGTATATTTTCATCTGTATCACTATACCATGCAGTGTATTTTTATTTGTATCACTATACCATGCAGTATATTTTTATCTATATCACTATACCATGCAGTATATTTTCATCTTCATCACTATACCATGCTGTATATTTTCATCTGTATCACTATACCATGCAGTATATTTTCATCTATATCACTATACCATGCAGTATATTTTCATCTGTATCACTATACCATGCAGTGTATTTTTATTTGTATCACTATACCATGCAGTATATTTTCATCTATATCACTATACCATGCAGTATATTTTCATCTGTATCACTCTACCATGCAGTATATTTTCATCTATATCACTATACCATGCAGTATATTTTCATTTGTATCACTATATCATGCAGTATATTTTCATCTGTATCATTATACATGCAGTATATTTTCATCTGTATCACTATACCATGCAGTATATTTTCATCTGTATCACTATATCATGCAGTATATTTTCATCTGTATCACTATACATGCAGTATATTTTCATCTATATCACTATACCATGCAGTATATTTTCATCTGTATCACTATACCATGCAGTATATTTTCATCTGTATCACTATACCATGCAATATTTTCATCTGTATCACTATACCATGCTGTATTTTCATCTGAATCACTATACTATGCAGTATATTTTTATCTATATCACTATACCATGCAGTATATTTTCATCTGTATCACTATACATGTATATTTTTCATCTGTATCACTATACCATGCAGTATATTTTCATCTGTATCACTATACCATGCAGTATATTTTCATCTGTATCACTATACCATGCAATAAATTTTCATCTGTATCACTATACCATGCTGTATATTTTCACCAAGCTCTCTGCATGAATAGAATGTGATACAAGGTCCTGGTCAGAGGGTCAAAGGGGATATATATATAATGAAAAAAAACTTAACACTCATACATACACACACAAATATTATCAATACATATATAAAGGGCAGTTGATATGTATGTATGTATGAAACTACAAAAATAAAACAATTTAACAACAAAATAAATATATATATACACATCAAATATCACCGGTTCTTGCTTTTTGTACAAAAATTATGATGATTTGATCTATATTTGAAGATAATTAAAAATTAAAACATACATAGAAATAGCATTGAAATTCTACTTAAAAATGTCCAGCATTTGAAAATCTCAAAAGTAAACAAATCAATACACCAGGGTTTATTTGTACCACCTTCCCTCTACCCAGGCTACAGAAATGAGTTTGAAAAAATGTGTTTTTAAAAAAAAGTGAGAATAAAAAAGATTTTGAATACCCATCAAGAATGAATAAAACAAAACATATTTGGCATAAAATAACCCAACAAGGGTTGATATGCCATAAAATCCAACCAAGCAACCAAAAGCGTGCATAATAGTGTGACTGGAGTAAGATAATTGGACAGTACAGCATGTTAACCACTATGCCATAGGGAGACCCACATTTAAAATATCTGAGATTACTTCTCTCTATGAGTGATGTAGAAAGAGAATCTTTAATTTTTGTGAAAGGTTGGCTATTGCAAAATTAATTTGAAATCTGTCCAAATAAAAATAATCAGCTTAAATCTAACAAAATGATTTTAATTATTCCATCTGTAAAATTTAATGAAAAATTTAACATGCGGTTTTCAATATATCAGTGTTAAATTACACAGGGAATGTGATATTTAGATAATAATTACTTTTTAGAATTTAAAATACAATATAAAAATACAAAAATAATTTCTATAATTTAAACAAAATAAAATAGATGGCCACTGCATTTCATTATCTTTAACTGCGTCAATATGATATCTGGTCATGGAAAATTAATGTATACATGTTTTTAAAGTGGAGGCACCTGTGGTGTAATAGCTATTATTGTAGGAAATGGACATGGTGTGACAGAGAACATGAGGTGAGTGGCGAACGTCAAGGCCTACCGTATTCTCGAAGGAAGCGGGCTAGGCTTTGCCTGACATGTAGGACTGTAGAATCGAACCCGCTTCCTTCAGAATACAAACATTGTCACCGAAGTCGGGAAGCTACAGTCAAGGATGTAAGCGCCAGGTGCCCAGATACTAGCTATGATGATTCCGACGCTCGGTTTTGGCTGGAGAATCTCGTGTGTTGGGCGCAGACACCCGGATGTTGAGGAGAAATTAGTATAAATAGAAGTGGGGTGACGACAGGAGTTGAGTTGGGATTTTTTCAGCTGCTGAAGATATTTGAGTTGGTGATTTTACGACGACGGATTTTTTGTGCTATAGATTTTGTGACGGCGACGACATTGTTGACCCCCCCCCTCTCTTCAACAAGTCGAATTTATTTTTCCCCTCTATTTTTCTTCTTTTTCATTCTAGACATGGCAACCTGAGGTTGTTTGCATTTCACATCATGCTAATACTCTTTGGAAAGGTATGCATCCAACTATTCTCCCTTCAGCTATGGGTAATACAGTAAGGCAGACTGAGCTCTTTGGGATGGAAACTAGTCTAGAAGAAGGGAAACACTGAATTTAAACCTGTTGAACTCTGATTAAGAAATTAACTTTGTGTCATAACCTGCTTGTGCAGAGGGGTTGGTAATTATATAAGCATGTTTTTAAAATAAGTTAAATTCTATGATCATTAGTCTTTGGGGTCTAATCCAGCTATTATTTCACTCCTTATGAGTTTTTCACACCAGCATTAGCTGATGGTCTTTCACTGGAGTCTGAGTGACAAGTTTCCTCAGGTCTCCAGGACTGTTCTGAGTATTTTAGCTCATTTCAACAATGCTGTTGTCTGGATGGTGTCAATTCTTCCTCTGATTTCCAGTTCCTCTTGTCTGTTTTCTAAGCTTTTGAGGACTGTTCCAAATGAACCAACTCCAATTAGTATCACTTTCACCCTCATATTTCACAGTTTTTTCAATTCTTTAGCAAGGTCTAGGTATTTGTCTATCTTTTTGTTTTCTTTCATCTTCACTCTATGATCTGCCGGAACTAAAAGTTCTACCAGTTGACAAGTTCTCTTTTTCTTGTTAATCAATCCTAAGTCTGGTTTTCTGACTGGGATAAGGTCATCATCTTTATCTCAAAGCCCCAGAGAACAGATTCTGGTTTATGCATATGCCATTTTGTTGTATGGTCAAAATTGAGCTTTTTGCACAATTCCCAATGGATCACCTTTCCAGCATAGTCACATTATTATTATTATTATTATCATTATTATTATTATTATTATTATTATTAATGCGAGTTTTCCACACCAGTAGTTACTGGCAGTTTCACTAAACTCCAGGTAACAGCAAGTCTCCTCAACTATCCAGGACTCCTCTCAGTATTTTAGCTGATCTTGTAATATACCTCTTTTGTAATGGGTATATAAATGGCCAGAGAGGAGAGGAGGGTTCTATTCTAGTGACTGGCCACTTTCTTATGAGTTGTTTTCCTCCTCTGGTTGATACGGGCTTCTGTTTGCTGGCTCTGGGTGTCTATGCTCATCCTTTTTGTCTTTAAATGGTGACACAAGACTGTTTATTTTTCAAAGACGTTTTTATTAAAACTGAAGCCCAAAAGAGTTTAACCACACAGTGAGAAAATGGCTTACCTAGGAACAGATGACCATTACATCTGATCTCTTTGACTAACCGTCAGAATCTAACTATTCTAACTCAGTCCCCTTCACATGCTCGTTCCTTAGCCAATGAGAAATTAGAGGCTAGGTCAGTAAAAGGTGAAGTGTTGTCAATAACTTTTATAACAGCTATAATGGTGACTTTCCATCCACAATACTGCCATTTAAATTTTAGTACACTACAGTCATAATTCATAGGCAACCCACGAATTATGTAATAATTGCAGCAATGCTTTGGCGTGGGGGATCTCAATTCCTCAGATTTATTGTTACCCCAATCTCTTTTCCATATTCTTTACAATTGTTCTGCTATAGTTGATATTACTGTCAACTTAATGTTTCATAAGTTTTTCAGCTCACTGGCAAAGTCAATACAGTTATCTAGTTTTTCACTTTCCTTTAACTCTGTGATCTGCTGGAATTGTAAAGTCTACTTATTGACAAGTTTTTTTTTTCTTCTTGTTAAATATAACAAAATATAATTCATATGATCCTTGTTAGTTGTGTATAAGTGTCCTGGGTACGACGTTAAACTGCATCTAAAGGTGAAGTTCCAATTTGAAGCTTTGGGGAATGTGGAGTACCCCTTATATATATATATATATATATATATATATATGTATATATACAAAATGTACATGCTTTATTATGTATTAACATTACTTTTACATACAGTCTCCCCAATAAATAAATACTGCCATAATACATTTTTGAAAGTTCATTTTCTTATAAAGCAAAGAAACCAGTATTTTATTATTTCTAGTGAAATATTATACAATCAAAACAGATATTATAAACTATTATTTATCATAAAACTCTACAGCACTGAAACTTTGTAACCTTTGTAAAATAAAATGTCACTCTTGCAATAGACATTTTTGAAACAATGATGGAACTACTCTTGTGATTTGTTACCAAAGGCCAGACAACTCCCCACCCCCTTCTCTTACAGCAAGGGATTCTCTTGAGAATCCTCCTATCTGACATGTGGTCTATGTGACCCAGCCTGCAGGGTGAAGAAGAAGCTAGGTATTTGGGTTTGGGTGAGGATTTTATCTGTCAGTTCCATTGATGCCCAGGATACATCTCAGATAACGAAAGGTGGGAAAGTGTTGAAATGCTGCTGTTGTCTGAAGCAGAAGTTTGCTCTGACAAAGCAGTGAGCTTAAAGTGAAAATAATGTTAACTACAAATTGTATAACTGTAAAATTGTTATATACCCTACCTATGAACAATAATGAGTCTGTCCCAATCCGCACACACTCTACCTATAAACAATAATGAGTCTGTCCCAATCCTCATATACCCTACCTATGAACAATAATGTGTCTGTCCCAATCCTCATATACCCTACCTATGAACAATAATGAGTCTGTCCCAATACTCATATATCCTATCTATGAACAATAATGAGTCTGTCCCAATCCTCATATACCCTAACTATGAACAATAATGAGTCTGTCACAATCCTCATAAATATGAAAGTATTACCCTGATAGTGTAGTCTGATCCCACTAGCAGTGGTTTGCCTTCCTTCACACTGCTGGCAAATATTGTATTTGTTAATGTGATAACATTCATTTCATTTCTAACCTTCATTTTGGTTATTTCTCAGTTAGTAACCTTTGTTAGGTGTAACGTGGCGGTATATTCACAGTACCAAAACGAATATACGTAAAGTTCTAATAGCGATATATGTTGTATAGTGGGTCTTGTCAACGTGCCTCCAAATTCACGACACTAAAAAGGTGTTCGGCATGTGGCGGTCATCTTATCGATAAAAAAGTACAATGCAAGAAATATATCGTCACAAGCTGCTTAGCTTTTATTTCCAGGGCTCGTCTTGAGGGTTGTGTCGGAGAGGAGGAAAGGCAGAGAGAAAGAGAGAGAGGACACTGTTAAATTACTGTGATCCCGCACTAAGGACCAGAGGCCCGTCTGTACTCTATGCAGTCCGAAATCAAAAAGAGACCGGTATTTTTCTTCGTCGTTCCACGTCACCACATGATTTCCAGTTCCTGTCAACACCCGAAACTTCCGGTTGGCTTTCAATTCTCCATTCGAGGGGTCACGCCCGGTCAAATTCCCGACAAACCGTTTTGTGTTCATCGCTGTTTTTTAACCCTTTACTCCCTCTTATTTCTTCTTCCTCCTTTTCTAATAGTAGTCCTCGCAAAACTCAGGATATTCACCATCTCGCTACATAGGTTACAACAAAAATAAATAATAAATATTCAAAGTTGGAATTTTCAAAGTTTTACCATTACTGAGGCAGCAAACAACACCAATATACAAGTAAAAAAATCTATATATTAATACTCATATTCCTTAATTGCACTTTTGTTATCATCTTGCAATACCCTCTGGTTAAAAATGAGACCGTCCAAACAGTCTAACATGAAATTCAAAAATCTAAATCCTTATTATCTGGTGTTGCTTATTTGCCAAATTCTTATTTCTTATAAGTGTCGTCAACCTTCAGCTAAATAATGGACCTTTCCATTTTTATCATTAAGAAAGAAACAGAGGAAAAAGGACATGCTACACAGAAAAAATATGATAAGAAAGAAAGATAGACAAACAGAGTAGGGAAAAGATGGAGAGAGGGGGTGAGCACACAGAAGCGGTAATGCTAATCTATTTCAATTGAACATAATGAAAAGAAGGAAAGAAAGAAAAAAGAGTGAGAGAGAGGTAATGATTTAATTCTCTCATTCTTTTTTTATCATTTTTTTATTATTATTATAATGTTTGATATGTTTACTTAAGAGCTATTACTATAAATTCAATATGTAAAAAGTATGATAATCTTATACTTTTTACATATTGAACATTTGCAATAGCTCTTAAGTAAACATATCAAATGTTGTAATAATTAAATTATTATACTGTGGTATATCCACAGATCCTGCTAATATATATATATATATATATAATATATATATATATATATATATATATATATATCATAGTAAACATTCTACTACCTTTTGTTGGAGTTCATGTCCATGTGTGCCTAGCTTTGAAGAAAATGAGGCATAAAAAAAATCAATGACTAAATAAATAGGAAAATGAGAGAATCTTTGGGGAGAAGCAAGTAAGGTGTAGAATGAGAATCCGCTATGAACTGAGTGACCATGATAATGTTGAGAGGTTCTTGGTATTTGTAAATGCTAGTAGGGCATGAGAATTTGTATGCCACACACAGATTGATTGTGTGTGCATATAATCTCTCAGATTCACACTTTCTTCATTTTATTTCTTTTTTTTCTTCTTTGTTTCTTCTTTTATTTTCATTTGTTTTTTTGTTTTTTGTTTGTTTTTAACACATCTCTTAATTTTCTTTGCATTCTCCTTTTTTCTTTCTTTTTTCTATTTCCTTTCATTTCTTAATTTGCTTTCTTTATCTTTCTTTTTTTTCTTTCATTCTTTTTCTTTCTCCTTCCTTTGTTTTCTTTGTTTCTTTTTGTTCTTTTTTTACTTTCATTTGGTTTGGGTTTTTGTTTGTTTTTAACACATCTTTTATTTTCTTTGTATTCTCCTTTTTTCTTTTCTTTTTCTTTCTTTTTTCTATTTACTTTCATTTCTTAATTTGCTTTCTTTGTCTTTCTTTTTATTTATTTCATTCTTTTTCTTTCTCCTTCCTTTGTTTTCTTTTTCTTTTCTTTTGTTTTTTCTTTTGTTTATCTTTTTTCCATTGTTTTCTTTTTTCTATTACTTTCATTCTTTTTTATTTTTATCTTTATTTCTTAATTTGCTTTCTTTTTCTTTCTTTTTTTTCTTTCATTCTTTTTCTTTCTTTTTTTTCTTTTTTCTTTTCTTTCTTTTTTTTCTTTCATTCTTTTTCTTTCTTTTTTTTCTTTCATTCTTTTCTTTCTTTTTTTTTCTTTCATTCTTTTCTTTCTCCTTCTTTTGTTTTCTTTTTCTTTTCTTTTGTTTTTTCTTTTGTTTATCTTTTTTCCATTGTTTTCTTTTTTCTATTACTTTCATTCTTTTTTTATTTTATTTCTTAATTTGCTTTCTTTTTCTTTTCTTTTTTTTTATTTCATTCTTTTTCTTTCTCCTTCTTTTGTTTTGTTTTTTTTTTTCTTTTGTTTATCTTTTTTCCATTGTTTTTTTTTTCTATTACTTTCATTCTTTTTTTATTTTATTTCTTAATTTGCTTTCTTTTTCTTTCTTTTGTTATTTATCTTTTTTTATTTCATTCTTTCTCTTTCCTTTGTTTTCTTTTTCTTTTTCCCATTTGTTTTCTTCATTCTATTTTCTTTTTCTTGTTTAATAATTTACTATTCTCTGATTTTTTTTTTTTCATTTGTTTTCTTCTTTATTTCTGTTTTTCTTTAATTTTCATTTTTTCCTCCATTTGCTTTCTTCCTTTTTTCCTTTCTTTTTCTTTCCTTCATTTAATTTATATCTTTTATTTTTGTCTCTTTTCTTTCCCCCTTTTCTTTTTGCTTTTATTCATTACCCACTTTTCTTTTTGCTCTTTTCTTTCTTTCTTTTTTCTCTTTTTCTTTTCACCTTCTCTTTTTCTTTCTTTCTTTCTTTTTGATCTTTTCTTTCTTTCTTCTTGCTCTTTTTCTCTTTTCTTTTTTCTTCTTTGTTTTCTTTCTTTTTCAATTTTTTTTTATAGGGTTTGCATATTATTTTTTAAAAACTCATTCAACTGTAAAGGGCAAAATACACATACACATATTCAATGACATTAACTGGCAACATATCTTAAAAGTCACTGATTTTCATTGAACACTGTCATGGCTGATAATGGCAGTATCAGCTTTTCACTGATCTTATATCAGAATGAAAAATAGATTTGTTTATATTTTTCAGACTTTTATCCTCATCTTTATTGTAATATATACAATGTTTTGGCTGATGTGCCCTCCAGCCTTCTTTGGGTTTTTACTTGTCAAACTCAGGACCCTTTATGAAACTTTGAACAAACTCTTTGATTTTGTCAGATTTCTAAAGAATTGGTAAGAAGGAATTTTCTTATAAAGCCATCTTCTTTCAACAGCTGTTTGCTGCACGGACTGCACAAAACTGAATTCTTCAAGGTTCAAAATAAAAATAATTAATAATAATTAATAATAATAGGAAAAAACAATGAGTATTAAGGATAGAGAAAAAGCTTTACTAAGCAAAGATACAAGGTGAACAGAATAATTAGCAATTGTTTGGTAGATTGTTCTCATTCTGTAAACTATGACCGGGTACAAGTGTTAAGCTATGTTAAGTATTTTATGTTATTTTCGTCTGTAGTTAGGATTGAACCTGCGACCTCTAGATGTTTGTTACATAGAACTGAATCAATAATAAAGAAGAGGATAATAGTCCAACAAATTAACAGGTTTCATCTATAAAAATAAGACAAATGAAAAATAGATATAGGATAATGTTTTTTGCACGTAAGACTTCTTCTTTTCAATTATTTTTTGTAAGTAAATTTAACGGTTGAAATTATCGTGGATTAGACAAGGTTATCAATGGGAATAGCAGCCTTTTGCTATTATTTCTTGTACAAGTAAGATATGGGTGAGTTATACCATTTTTAGCAGCTACCTCTGGCTGGGTTCGAGACCCGAACGAACTTACGTTTGCCAAACCTCTCACCCATACAGCCACAGTCAGCTGCCAAGTATAGCAGGCTATTTAATCGCTACATTTCTAAGCAGAAATGAACTTCACCTAGAGGTCTCAAACTTTGTAAACAAAGTGAGATTTAGCTGAACGCCGAATACAGTGAATTTGCAATTAAATCCCTCCTAAATAAAGTGCTCAACCGAAATTGGGAGCGTATATGAAATAGGTATATTTGGGCAGCATCTTTTCATTTAAACAAATTTGGTTAAAAATGATAAAATCCTTATCGTTTTTTTTTTCTTTTTTCTTTGATATTTTCTAACAATTTTTTGATGTTATTGACAGGCATTAATCAGTTGTCTGAAAGAGTTATTATATGTAAACCAAGTACTTTTGGTTCTTTTCAGAATCATTATCAATTATATTTGCCTAAACTATCATTATCAAGACTGTTTATTATTTAGTTAAATAATAAACTGTCTTAATAACTATAGTTATCAACTGATTAATGCCTTTCAGGATAATTAGATAAAAAAAATTGTTAGAAATCTTGAGAAAAAAACCAAAAAACCCAAAAAAACCAATTAGGATTCTACCATTTTAACCAAACTTTAATATATATATATATATATATATATATATATATATATATATATATATATATATATATATATATATATATATATATGTATATATATATGAAAAAGTGAATGGAAGTGAATCCGACAGTATGAAATAAATATTTAAAAAAAAACAAACACATGATGTTAAAATTCACTGACAGAAATCTGTTTCAACCCTTTATTGAAGTGGTCTTCATCAAGAGAGAGATGTGTATGATAGAGAGACGGTATGAGTGGACCGTTATAAGACAAAAGTGGTACGAACGAAACATTCAAGTTCATAGCCAGAATTTTTTCTTTTCTTTTCAAAACAGAATATGCATTTTCAAAATTAAAATAAAAAAATAAAAAAAATAAAAAAATAATCTTGATGAAGACCACTTCAATAAAGGGTCGAAACAGATTTCTGTCAGCAAATTTTAACATCATGTGTTTGTTTTTTCTAAAATATTTATTTCATATATATATATATATATATATATTATATATATATATATATATATATATAATATATATATATTATAAAATTTACAACTAAAAACGGTTTAAATCATTAAAATATAGTGCTCTATGCACAAAAACAAAGAGCCGCATGACATATAAAATGAAATAAAACAGTGTCAAGAGTGAGTTTCACATACTCAATCTTCATGTGAGCTTCTATCAAACACATCTGAATATAATAGACTTCAGATTTGTGGATATAATCACACCTGAAGATCAGGCACATGAAACACAGAGTTGTGAGTGATTTTATTGTCTATTTCATTTTATAAATGTTGTACATATACATAAAAAAAAGAAAAGACCAAATCATATGAACCACCTGAAAATTATCATTTGGCACTATTATAATGGCCAAAAGAAAAAAATACCATAAGAGGTGCCTAAGTTATATATACTAAAGTGCTCAATACACTAAGTAGAGCCAATGAATAATAAAGTAAGCCTAATGAGTCAGAGACTATCTACCTAGTTTTTCTCCTAATGGATCATCAGGATAATTCCGAGATGGAATTATCTCCGACTCATTAGGATTATTCTATTTTATATATATATATATATATATATATATATATATATATATATATATGAAGTGGTCAAACAATGTGTTAGAAATGGTGAAGGCCAACAATTTTTTTGGGGGGGAGATTATGTGCTTAATTAAAATCATACCTAATTTGTTAATTAATTAAGTATAATTAAATGAATTAGGCGTGCATATTGGTTTAAATGTAAAGCGTAAACAAATCGAGAAAGAGTCGATCTCTGTATGTACATTTCAGCCCATTAGGCCTCATAGTGCGATATACATATCTGTTTAAAATAAACGAGAAATTCTGGGGAAGCCAGCTACTGTGGTGGTTAGAATGTCCACCTGTCAGCCTGAAAGGTAGGGTTCGAATCACACACAAAGCACTGCCCTGTCTATAGCTCTGCTGATGAGGCCTAATGGGCTGAAATGTACATACGGAGATCGACTCTTTCTCGATTTGTTTACGCTTTACATTTAAACCAATATGCATGTCCAATTTATTTAATTATAATTAATTAATTAAGAAATTAGGTATGACTTTAATTAAGCACATAATCTTCCCCCCCCAAAAAAAAAAATATATATATATATATTAGTACACATATTCAGTGAAATAGAATATTCATTTTTTGGAAAATGATTTTTTATATTTCTTGTTTTAATATATTTAAATTTTGACATTTTACTCTTAACAGTATATCAATTTGATATATGAAAATAATCCAGTAGTGTTTCACTGACCAATCAGGTTTATTTTTCAAATGTGAAATTTTTTAAATATGAAGATAGTTACATCTACTAACAAAAAGATAATAAAGCTGGGTTTTTTTTTATCAAGAAAAGTATTTACTAATGAATACACTTTTGAAGAACTGTATTAGTACACTTAATACTTTGTCATAGCACTTTTTGCATTCACTATTTCTTTTAGTTGTTCTGGTAATGAACCAATTAAATGGTGATAAGTCTTTGATAACATTCATGCTCACTTCAATTCTTTAAGATTTGAGGATAATATTTTCTTAATTTCCTCTTGAGAATTGAGGAAAAAACAATGAGTATTAAGGATAGAGAAAAAGCTTTACTAAACAAAGATACAAGGTGAACAGAATAATTAGCAATTGCTTGGTAGATTGTTCTCATTCTGTAAACTATGACCGGGTACAAGTGTTAAGCTATGTTAAGTATTTTATGTTATTTTCGTCTGTAGTTAGGATTGAACCTGCAACCTCTAGATGTTTGTTACATAGAACTGTATCAATAACAAAGAAGAGGATAACAGTCCAACAAATTAACAGGCTTCATATATAAAAATAAGACAAATGAAAAATAGATATAGGATAATGTTTTTTGCACGTAAGACTTCTTCTTTTCAATTATTTTTTGTAAGTAAATTTAACGGTTGAAATTATCGTGGATTAGACAAGGTTAATAATGGGAATAGCAGCCTTTTGCTATTATTTCTTGTACAAGTAAGATATAGGTGAGCAGTTTTGCATATGGGAGAATTCCTCATAAATTTTCTATTGGATTTGCATCTGATCTATTTTGCAAGCCAATCAAGAACAGGTATCCTCTTCTCCCTGAACCATTCTTTTATAGATTTCACTGTGAGGGTGGAGCAAGTTATTGCTGGAAGATGAATTTAGTGGCCTTAAATTTGTTCTCAATCTATGGGATAAGGAAACAATCTCGGACCCTGATAGACAGCAGCATTAATCGATCTTTTCAAGAAGCAGATCTTTCTGACACCAGGGGCAGCCATGCAACCCCAAACCTTTACAGATTGAGGGAATCTTATATTTTTATATTAATATGACTTTCTCCAGATTCAAAGGCTATGTCACCAAAGGAAATACATGACCAAGCTGATGTTGTCTCTGGAGTGTTGTGGATTGAGAAACAGTTACACCAGCTGTTGGGAATTTAATAACTTAATCCCACAGAAAAAAGAGACATACCTTTTGTGTGTAGAGTTGCTCTTTAAGTACCATTACTCCCAGGTCCACTCTGACTCAGATACTACATATAAAGGTCTTATCTTTGGGTCAAATAGATCTATTTGTTGGGAATTTAATAACTTAATCCCACAGAAAAAAGAGACATACCTTTTGTCTTTAGCAAGCGCAGTTATTCATTGAGACATATTCCAATTGAGATACCTTCCATTGTATTAACGAGCAACACATTACGACTTTTCATAACACGAGGTGTTTTATTTATTTAAAAACAATGACTGAAATTAATAGATCAAAGGGCAAGTAACCACCCGTACAAATAAATGGATTAGGGCAGATAATTCTGACCCTTATTATTATTAGAGTCTGTTAGTGTTAATTTGTACTGACTAAAGTGAATTTCAACGCCAGCATCATTCCAGGCTTTGGAAATTTCACCACAATTGTCAAATCGATTGGAAATAAGAATCCGATTCAGCTGACGTTCATCTCTAGCACTTATCTTGAGTTTGGAATCACAGTTTGACTGTTTTGGACAAGTTTGTCTTGTTATCTTTGAGATGGCAGACTGAGAGCATCCCAGCTAAACAGCTATCTCATTTTGAGTCTTGCCAGCTTCCCACAACACATAAATTATGGCTTTTTGTGCCTCTGACATATCCATAACTCTTGCCATTTATGATACTTGGTGAAAATATATTGAACACCAAAGATTTCACTCTTTTTATACCAATACTTTGAAACTGAGAATATTCATGAAATTCATTTGTAAATCATTAAATAAATCTAAATTATCAGGGATGAAACGTCAGATTATTTACACATATCAAATTGATATAATATTAAGAGTAAATTTTACAAATTTTAAACAAATTCAAACAAGAAATAGGAAAAGTTATTTGCAAAAGAAAACAGAATATTCCATTTCACTGAATTGGTATAGTATATATATATATATATATATATAGGTATATGTAAAAACAAATTTTTTTTGTGATGAAACAAAGAAAATACAGTGCTCAATCACAAATTGTGAGAGCTAATATTTATTTATTTTACAGAGTTTTTACAGATCAATGTTCATTATAATTGTTGGCATTATTACAAAAAAATGCAAATTTTGACAAAATTTACTTTTAGTAAATCCGAACTACAATAGCGCCCGCGGATCTAACCGACGTTATTTGCAGTCCAAAATGTGACATTGAGTAAAGATCTTCAACAAACACCATGGGATCTTGCTCAACAACCTGATGATTGCCCCTTGGCATGAAACCTGGGTCGCTGTTTATAATGAACATTGATCTGTGAAAACTCTGTAAAATATATATATATATATATATATATATATATATATATATATATATATGTGTGGTGATTGCCACTTCTTCACAGAAGACCATTTCTACAAAGTTTAGTTTTAAGCACATTAGTAGCTCAGAAGTCCAGCTTTGCTTTTACATGTCCTGTCGTATAAAAGACACATGAGGCCCCTGGCTTCTGTTCATGCACACACGTTTTTCACATGGTTGTCTGTCATCATGGGACCACATATGACTCAAGAGACCAGCTCATGACAGGCAAGCCCTGCCACACACCACATATATGGTCAGGCTTGAGTATATAAATTATTTTAGGAGTACAAAATTTTATTAAGGCTTTAAAAATACCCAATATTTAGTTCATTATTGAATAGAAAAAAATGGGAAGAATGAATGAAAAAAAAAAAAGAAACAAGTGAGCTAGCTGAGTAGTTTTGTTCCTTGCTCAACAGAGCTAAATATTGTGGATAATAGAGTTAACAAATAACTATTAAAATGAGCAATGGAATGAGTAAGAAAAAAAAAACATTAAAAGAAAAGTTAAAATTCCTTTTTTTTCTTAAAAGGGAAGGAAAATGAGAGACTATGTAGTTATGATATTCAAATCGAGTAAGCCCTCCCTTTTTGAAGTCCAATACTTAATTTGGTGACCACTTAAGCAATAGTAGGTACTGTAAGCAACCTGATTCCTTTGTTAATAAAAAATGACTTAATTTGGCATTAAATGACATGAAAAGGGTTGATATGCCATTGTCGACACTCCTGCGGTATCCCCCACATGCACTGGCAAACTGCACACACATTCCAGCTGACCACGACTCAGTCCTCTGCCTCGACTCAGCTCCGCCTTGGTCTCTGCTTCTCGACCCTCACTGCCGACGTTCCTACGGTATCCCTACATACCGGCAAACCGTACACGTTCCAGCCCACCAACGATCCTGACTATTGTCGATCCTAATCCAGCTTCAATCCAGTCATCTCCTCTTCCATCTCTTCCTTCAACAACCAGCAATGCCTTTTGGACCCCGGTTCTGTCAACCGTTTACCAACTAGTAGTGTGCGATCAGCTACCGCAACACTACTGTTGAGTACTACGTTTTCCTTCCTGTTTCGGCGAGACGTCCTTTGACCTCACCTACCAGCATTTTCACATTGGTTTCATCAACATATCCCCAGCCTTCGGAAGACCCACCACGTCAGCTACGATCAGCATTCGACTTGCGGTGCCCAACGCACACATTTCCAGTCGTCTCAACAACCGATCCTTTGACGCAACCAACATCTTCCCGGCCTGAGATATCAGCGACTCATCCAATATTCTATCTGCTTTCAACATTGTAGTTCTGTAGTTCTTGTTAAACCATATCTCCTTGTCTGTCCTCCTTTGCTTAGCTTGTGTCAGATGATTCTTTTTTTTTTTTAAATGTTCGTGGGGTCGACGTCCTTATCGGCTCTGCGACACCATAAAACAAACCAACCAACAAAAATAGATTGGTTGCCTTACCAAGACTAAAGAACCCAGTGTGCCCAACTATTTATTGATAGATTTCATTCCGTTTCTAAGAGCGTTAGCATGAAGTGAAAATCAAAGGCTCATGCAGGATTTGAACTCAGGTCACTGGATCCATTTCCTATAATGATATCCATTACTCTAAATGCGCTTCAGGGAACTCCAGTACCTGATCATATCTCCATGCGTAACTTTTCAGAAATTACCCACAATCAATGTGAATGTCTTTGAGGCTAGCAGTCTCCTGACAGGAATTGTATCGGTCAGATCATATTAACTTCCACTATTGAAATTTGACTAGTATTGGTAGAGGAAATTTATTCTCTTTAGGTTTGACTGTTTGATGTTTCAGCATGCAATATGCATTTCTTTGATGTTTATCCACCTGTACCATGCACCCTTCTCTGAATGCCCAACAGCTGGAACAAGACACTTGCTCTTCCCCCCCACCCCCTTCACATGGCAGATTTCTTTTGTCAGTATAACTCTTCTATTTAATGTCAATTCTTTTGATCACTGGGAATGGTAAGCTACACCTGCTCTGCCAACCGTCACAACAGTTCTTTCATCATAAGAAATGATTCTGAATCTTTTATTGCATTTTAGGCATTTCATTTACACTTGGTCATAACAGTATTGTATTATAATCTATTAATAATGGAGATTCGCTTCCGGGTTTTTGTCTGTAACAAAAATTACATCACTGCTTACGTCACATTACCCAAAATCGTCATAACATAGAATAAAATTTTGAACATGCAACATTAGACAGTCATTGGTTTTTAGTTTTAATAAATACATGACTGGTATTATATATCTATATATAGTTTGTTTTATTTTAATACATATTTAAAGTTTGCATTTCAAATTGTTTTATTTTTTAATCCTTTAATGAATTTGATGATTTTACTTACTTAGGGTACAAACATTGAATTTTTTACTCCTACCCCTCAGGCAATATGTTTCAAAAGTTTATTTTTACATCGCCCGGAGGGTGCTTTTATTTGTACTAGTTTATATAGTATACATATGCAATTGTTACCCACTATAAATAGCATATCATAGTAATATTTTTATTAGAGCATTTTTAATGTATTGCTCTGACTTAGAGAATAAAGCAATTTCCAGTCCATTTTGCAAGTGAATGATAATGGCAAATATAAAATTCTCAATGTATGTTATATTGAAAATACCTGATAACTATGAAATGCAAATTGAAATGTTTCACTTCCTAAATAGAAGCATCAATATGGTGATTGAAAGCTCCATTGGCTCAACTTTGATATACCTACAATTGCTATATTTTAAAGATTGATCCAACATTTACAGTCATATTCATCAATTATGTTCTTGTGATTACCTGAAGATACCGTATTAATACGGTTGAAATAAATTATTGTAATGAAGCAAGTTTAGAGTTTTTCTTCATTTACTAAATTTACTATATATATATATATATATATATATATATATATATATATTGAATAAAATGTTCAAAAGATTATGGTGTGTCTACTCATATGATAAGCTATTAAAAAATTCTTTATATATATATATATATATTATATATATATATATATTATATATATATATATATCAAGAAATATATTGGATAGAATGTCTGAGTGAATGGAAAAAAAATTATGATATAAATCCAAAATTTGATGTATTTATTTATTTATTTAAAACCAAACAAAATTCAACTACATCGGAATAACAAAAACTTATCAAATATTGATATTAAAACAAAATTTGCCTTGATTTAACATTGAAGGTAGACTAATACAAATTCCTCCCCAATATTCACTAATTTTAATGCACTATTTAATTACAATTTATTATTACCAATATTTTACTTGTGTATTTTCAAATCTAATAAATCTCTGAAGGAATCCTCAGTCATTTCGCAATACGAAACAATCAAACAACAACCTGAATATTTCATCATATAACCTTTTCTAACAAAATTAATATTAAAACAAAATAAAATTCTACTTAATTAAATGTAGCTTAGACTAACACAGACTCATATCCAACATCCACGTGTTGGAAGCGTGTGGTGTAATGGTTAAAGTCATGGGAAATGGACTCGTCGCCCTGAGTTCAAATCCTGGACATGGTAATTGCATTTCACTTAGCGCTAATACCCTTGGGAAAGGTATGAATTCTACTCTCCCTCCAGCTATGGGTAAATAGATAGGCAGATTGGGCTCTTTAACATTGGTTAGGTAACCAGTCTAGGAGAAGGAAAACTCTGAATTCAAACCTGTTAAACTCCGCTTAATAAATTGACCTTGTGTCGCATCCTGCTCATGCGGAGGGGTTGGTCAATATACATATCCAACATCCACTAATTAGAATGTATTATTTAGTTTGAATTTATTATAACTTTATTATTAACAATATTTTTACTTCACACAACACGGACATTTTCAAATCCTTTAATTAAGGGAGAAATTAATATCAAAACAAAACAAAATGTGCCTTGAATTTATATTCAGGTTAGACTAACACAAACTCATCTTCAACATTCACTAATTTCAATACACTATTTAGAATTTATCATTAACAATATTTTTCCTTCACACAACACGGACATTTTCAAATCTAAGTGAGAAATCAATATCAAAACAAAAGAATTTACTTGATTTCACATTTCAACACAAACTGATATCAGTATACTGGTGCTTATTTTACCCCCACCACACACACCTTAACACCAATTTATTGGTGAAAAGATCATGCTCAAATAGCAGAGGGTAAATCTAGGATCAGTAGCTTAGGGCTCAAAGAATTAAATCAAAAATATTTTCCAACTCATTTACCTAATGGATCTTTTGATAAAATTTTACTTTATAATTTCCAATAATTTTTACATCATTATTTCCACCAATTTTCTTGTCATGATATCAACCTCATCAGTAAAGTCATCTTTCTGCTATTTCATTATGTCTTTATTTTTATGGTGATGTATCAAGATTACCAGCAATAAAGCTGCTCTATTGGCTGGGGCTGTAGCATATGCTGAATGCACTTCTGCGGAGGGGCAAGACACCCTCCAAAGGAGCCACCTTTTGGCTGTGTGTGGTGACCCATGATGCTTAATGACAGAATCCTGGTGTCTGCACAATCCAGGACTTGCAATATTCCACTTAGGGCATTATTTAGACTAGACGGTCACGTCAAGCGCAAGTACCTATATGATAGTCCCAACCCTATTACCCTTATGGCAAACCCCTCTTTTTATCATATATGTGCTAGAAGGCGGTTGTTGAGGGTCTTATTGTCCTGGGTATGATGTTAAACTCTATCTGATGGTGAAGTTCCAGTTCTGGAGCTTTGGGGAATGTCATCTTAATGTTTCATAAGTTTTTCAGCTCACTGGCAAAGTCAATACAGTTATCTAGTTTTTCACTTTCCTTTAACTCTGTGATCTGCTAGAATTGCAAAGTCTACTTATGGACAAGTTTTTTTTTCTTTTTGTCAAATATAACAAAATATAATTCATATGATCCTTGTTAGTTGTGTATAAGTGTCCTGGGTACGACGTTAAACTGCATCTAAAGGTGAAGTTCCAATTTGAAGCTTTGGGGAATGTGGAGTACCCCTTCATCACCAGTACTCCCAGGTCTACTCTGACCCGGAGTGGTAGTACCTGTTAGGGTCCCATCTATAGGTTAAATAGAATAAAAGGAGTTTTTAAAAAAATATGTTTTAGAATAATTGAATTTTAAAAAGAAATTGAGTATCCATCAAGAATGAATTAAAAAAAAAAGTCATCAGTATAAAATGAGGCAATGTGTTAATATGCCATAAAATCCAACCAACCAACCATCAGGGCTCAAAGAGTTAAATCAAAAGAATTTTCCAACTAATTTAGTTGATGGATCTTGTGATAAAATTTTACTTTATAATTTCCACCAATTACATCATGATTTCAACGTAAAAGTAAAGCCGTCTTTTGCTATTTCATAATGTGTTTTTTTTTATGGGGATGCAAATAAAAGGTTGTTAATCCTTCTTTCACAACTTGTTGAAAGCCCATTCTCATTGATTGAAAACTTGTCAGGTGTTTTAAGAGGTTGTCACTTGATCCCCAGTGACAAAAGAAGCTGACATACTCTCACTTGTATTATAGTATAGATTTCAATAAAATAACCAACCCTTAATTCATAGGCATTGTCTTCACCATCATTTTAAGTAGAGGAGGAGAAGGAGGAGGAGGATGAGAAACACTTTAACAAAGTCATTTACTCTGTCCTCTTCACCCAAATGCTCAAAGCCTCAGGGGACACTCTAGACATTAAGACTTTAAGACTCAACTGTCAATCACCATTTCTACAGTTGTTGACCCTAAGGCCAAATCCATCATAAGACTTTCTATTCAGTCCACCAGTATCAAAATACTTGATTTCTCTGAGGCCTCCTTTCATTAACAATACACTTCAGTGTTTAAAAGGGCATAATTCTTATGATTATCCAACTAAACAGATCTTATAGACAGACCATGTTTTACTTGATTTTGACTTGAAATGAACATTAACTCATCCGTCCATAAAATGTTGGTGTCGTAGATGTGATACTAAACTGCATCTGGTGGTGAGGCTCCAGTTCCAGAGTTCTGATGAATGTGATATCACCCTTCCATTGCCCCTACTCCCAGTTCCACTTTGATCTGGAGTCGTATGTATTTACCTAATCCCTGCACCATGATCATGATTCACTGGAGTTGAAGTCTACAGTTTTTACCAAATCCAGTTCCTTTAAAGAAATTCATCCTTTTTAAAGTCATTTTTATTTTTTTGCAGTGATTTTGGATTTGCAAGACTATAAAATTTTTTTTTTTTTTTTTTTTTTTTTACACGATAGAATTTTGTTTCTTATATTTTGTAAAACTTTTACATTTCAACTTCTGTTATTAAGTAGTTGTATTTTTGTTCTATTTACAAAGAAAAAAAAACAAAAAAAAACATATTTATTCCTGTGCTCTTAATTTTCGGATAAAATCCATCTTCAGAGAGTTTATTATAGAGTTGAAAATGTTCCATCTGTGTTTTTTAAAGTCAACTTGGTTCTAATTACGTTGAGCTTGATGGAGATTTGAAATTTGGAAGAGATCATAAGCTTCCGTTAAGATTTCAAATTCGGTAGAGATCGTGTAGTTCCGTTAAAACCCTTGAGTTGTTAAATTGCGGGACGTTTGAAATCATTTAAGATATTATCTTTTTTTCTTTTAAATTTGTTTTCTTTAATTTTGTTTTTATAAGGAATTTTTTTTTTTTTCGAAAAGATGTAAAAAGTCTTCCATTGTTTGATGGAAATTATGTGAAAATTGGTGGAATTTATGACATGGAATTGTTTTTGTTTTTGTTTTTGTTTTTTTTTTTCCTAATCCCTGCACCATGATCATGATTTAACACAAGGTTTGATGGAAATTATGTGAAAATTGGTGGAATTTATTTAAGAAATGGATAGTATTACAGTATTACATATACATAAGTATACCCCTAGCAATTTTCAATAAAAAGTTAATTTTCCTCTAAACCAAAAATACCAGGATTTTACCATTTCTAATGGAACATCATACAATAGAAATGGATAGTTTAACAGTATTACATATAAATAAGTATACCCTAACAATTTTCAATAAAAAGTTAATTTCCCCTAAACCAAAAATACCAGGATTTTATCATTTCTAATGGAACATCATACAATAGAAATGGATAGTATTACAGTATTACATATAAATAAGTATACCCCTAACAATTTAAAAAAAAAAAGTTAATTTTCCTCTAAACCAAAAATACCAGGATTTTATCATTTCTAATGGAACATTATACAATAGAAATGTATAGTATTACAGTATTACATATAAATAAGTATACCCCTAACAATTTTCAATAAAAAGTTAATTTTCCTCTAAACCAAAAATACCAGGATTTTACCATTTCTAATGGAACATCATACAATAGAAATGGATAGTATTACAGTATTACATATAAATAAGTATACCCCTAACAATTTTCAATAAAAAGTTAATTTTCCTCTAAACCAAAAATACCAGGATTTTACCATTTCTAATGGAACATCATACAATAGAAATGGATAGTATTACAGTATTACATATAAATAAGTATACCCCTAACAATTTTCAATAAAAAGTTAATTTTCCTCTAAATAAAAAATACCAGGATTTTATCATTTCTAATGGAACATTATACAATAGAAATGGATAGTATTACAGTATTACATATAAATAAGTATACCCCTAACAATTTTCAATAAAAAGTTAATTTTCCTCTAAACCAAAAATACCAGGATTTTATCATTTCTAATGGAACATGATACAATAGAAATGGATAGTATTACAGTATTACATATAAATAAGTATACCCCTAACAATTTTCAATAAAAAGCTAATTTTCCTCTAAACCAAAAATACCAGGATTTTATCATTTCTAATGGAACATTATACAATAGAAATGGATAGTATTAAAGTATTACATATAATTTATGACATGGAATTTGTTTTTGTTCTTTTCTTTTTCCTTCTCAAAAAAAATTCAAGTGATTTTAAGAAAGCTCAAATGAAAACTTTAAGCTGATTTTGATATTCTCTATGTTGTTAACCTGTGATGATTCTTTGTCCAATTTCAACAAAACTTTCAGGAATTGTTTGAGTTATGCCTGTGTAAGGTTCAAAGCGATATTACTTGAAGATAAAACTCCCACAAAGGTTGATAGACAAAACATTTTATATACAGCACAGAATAAACAGGGTACATAATACATAGAGGTGTACATAAACATACATACAAAAGTAGAGATAATGACACATTCATGAATGGTAAAATACAAGATATTTAGGTATCAAAGAGATACCTAAATGTACATAAAAACATAGTTACGGATACATGACTAAAGGATAGTCATATATCGTATACAAAACTTACTAGCAGTGAGTGGCCAGTGTTAAGGGCCTAAGCCCCAACAAGAAGTGGGTAGACAGAGTCTAACCCATAGTGGTGTCTCGTAGATCGGCAGGCAAAGAGAGAGAGAGAGACGTTCAATCCAGCCGCTTAAATATCAAAGGCCCCTAGCGGGAACCAGCAAGACTAAATGGGCAGACAACTCCCTAGGCAAATCCCAAAATAACGCCACACCTGGAATGGCTTTAAACTCTACTGGCACTGACTTTTTTAAAGACTATTGTAATACAATCAAAATTAATGTAATGTTGAAAATAAACAATGTAGTCTATACCTTGATGTAGCTTACTCATGTTTACATTGAGGCTTTTAGTTGAGATAATGAAGTTTTTACATAACTTTGTTTACTATTTAATATTTGTATAATATTTGTACATATATGCCCACGTGTTATAAAGAGTAAACAATGTGAAGTAAAAAGTGTATGATCTTAACTAATAGCCTTTGTTTCAGTATCAGCCATGCAGGGACACTTTGGATCAAAGTTACAACAAGATTAGGACTAGAGACAAGGTAAGCTTTGACATTTCAAAAACATCTCATATCATGAACAACTATTTGTTTTTATACGTGAAAAATTGGTCTTAAAAAGTCATTCAGTGCACAAGTATATATATATATATATATTATTCAATGAAATACGTGTGATCAGCTGCAATTAATCGGTAACTCGATTAATTCAGTAGATTTAACCCTGATGATTCTAGCGATGAAACGAGTAGGTTTCTGTTGTATCCATTTCATCAATAAATTTGCTCTACTTTGTATTGAGCACTTTGTATTTGTTTTATCATGGACTTAACCCCTGGATCCTGTGCACCTTCAACGATCGTGCCCATATTTCCAGTAAGCCACCCTTTATATTATATATATATATATATATATATATATATATATATTATATTACAATTCTATGCATGAGCGGGATGTGACAAGGTCAATTTCATAAGTATTTAACAGGTTTAAATCAATTTTCCTTCTTAACTGGATCCTGTGCATTCAACGATCGTGTATTCACTGGTCCTTTATAAAAATACACACATATGTATATAATATATATATATATATATATAATATAATTACCAACCTCTACGCATGAGCGGGATGTGACACAAGGTCAATTTCATAAGTGGAATTTAACAGGTTTGAAATCAGAGTTTCCTTCTCCTAGACTGGTTAACTAGCCAAGGCGAAAGAGCCCAGTCTGCCCTACTATTTAACCAGAGCTGGAGGTAGTAGCTGGATGCATACCTTTCCCAAGGGTATTAGCACTATGTGAAATGCAAACAGCCTCATTCAGGATTTAAATTTGTGTCGACATGTCCATTTCCTACAACTCTAACCATTACACCACACACCTCCATTGCACAAGTATATATGGCATATAAATATGTTGTTTAGTTTAGTTTATTTTTATAGATATCTTCACGTAAAACAAATATATTTAGTAAGTAAAATCTAGATAGACACACACATTTAGAAGATTTATCGTGTAACCTGGCTGAGGGTGCTACTTATGTAGCATGTAGGTCTCTCACTCTCTACATTTTATTCTCACCCCCCTTCACGGTAAAAGGGTGTCCATCTCACATCACTTACCTACTCTCTTGATTATTATTCTGAGTGGCACTATATGCACTTAGACCCTTTCTGTCATGGTGAGGGAATTTTATTTCTTGTTAATGGCTACCTAGCATAAAAAGGCTTAGAAACACATTTATTTTCTAATATTTAGGTTAATACTACCTCTCCAAGTTTGGAAAAGGATAAAATTAAATATTCAAAATATTTATCAATATTTAGGATTTTCAAGAGTAGATTTTACTCACCCTGTTTGCCATTGGTTAGGATGTGACAAAGGTCACAAGTATAGGCATCCAGCAGGGATCAAACTTGGTATTCAGTAGTAATGGATCTGTGAGACTAGCTTGCAAACCATTACTCCATTAGGTTCTCCTTTTCCACTCAACCCGTTTCAAATATTTATCAATATTTAGGATTTTCAAGAGTAGATTTTACTCACCCTGTTTGCCATTGGTTAGGATGTGACACAAGGTCACAAGTATAGGCATCCAGCATGGATCAAACTTGGTATTCATTAGTAATGGATCTGTGAGACTAGCTTGCTAACCCTTATTCCATTAGGTTCCCCTTTTCCACTCAACCCGTTCACCATGGTTAGATCAGACACAAGGTCACAAGTATGGGCATCCAGCATGGATCAAATTGGTATTCATTAGTAATGGATCTGTGAGACTAGCTTGCTAACCCTTATTCCATTAGGTTCCCTTTTCCACTCAACCCGTTCACCATGGTTAGGATCAGACACAAGGTCACAAGTATCGGCAACTAGCGGGGATTGAATTCACTATTCAGTATAATGGATCTGCAAGACTAGCTTGCTAACCTTTACTCTATTTTGAGATGCCCTCTTCTATTCAGCCCATTCGTCACAGTTAGGATATGACACAAAGAGGCAAGTATAGGCATCTAACAAGGATAGAACTCACTATTCAGTAGTAATGGATCTGCAAAACTATCTTGCTAACCATTGTTTACCTTATAGACCAAGATTTTTTCTTTATTCTTCTTTTATTTCCTTCCCTTTCCTTTGTTTTTGTCTTTCTAATTTTGTCTTTCTTTATTTTCTTTTTTTCCTTTTTCTTTCTTTGTATTTCTTTTTCTTTCTTACATTCTTCCTTTGTCTTTGTTTTCTTTTGTTTTGTTTCTTTATGTTTGTTTATTTTATTTTATTTTATTTTCTATCTTTTTTTTGTTTCGTTGACTTTCTTTATTTTCCTTTCTTTCTTAAGATTTTCAAGAGTTTCTGAGATCTTCAAACAAGCTGAAAGTCATCTTCTATATGCCACATTCAGTGTAAACAAGCCAGTAATCCATAGTAAATAAACAATAAAAACAAATAAAATGTATTTTGAATATGAATGATTACAATAAACTTTAATAAAAGCAATTCTATATCTTTTTATTTTTAATAATGATCATCTAACAATCCATGTATAGTACAAGTACTGCTTATGAGAAAAATAGAATTAAGTCAGCAGAGTGGCTTATTGTTGGTATCAGCTGAACAGCAAGGGAGTCTATCCCCTTTTTACTAGTGCAAGACCAAGGAGATTGCTTTTGCGTTTGAAGTGAAGCATCACACCTAATACCAGCTCCTCACTTTATGACACAGATCCAACCTTTGCTACTCCTGCACTGAGTTAGCAGGGGGTGGTATTGAACCCAGAACCTTCTAAAATGTGACTAGCTAAACTGGCCCATATTTAATAAAAGGGATTCTATATCCCTTATCTTTAATAATGAACATCTTAGTACTGCTATTAAGGGTAATCAGGGATTAGTTTACAGTGATAAAATAAATGAAAAAAAAAAAAAACTCCTCATGATGAACACTTAAAATTGTTAACATGTCATTGAAGATGGCTTTCTCATTCTCCTCAAAGAATAGAAAGGAATATTTAAGCCAGCTGTGACAAATGCCATTTGGCTTCTGAGAATTATACAATAAATCCAATCGCTAATCCTCTTCCGAATCCTTTACTAAATTCGTGCTGCAATATAATTCCTTGAGGCAGTCAGCGTCAGAGAATCAAGGACAAATTTGTCCTCCTCGAGAAATTTTCTATATTTACTTCAAGAAATCCCTAAGCTACTTAACTGTGCATGGAAACCACAGTTCTCATGTACATTGACACACGATCATTTGATCATGATCTGATTGTAACATATGGCTTTAATGGATGACATTCTTACCATTTTTAATAAAGATTTTTCATTTATGTAGACATGAAGGTGATTAGCCTCCCTTGCATAATATCAGTGCACTGGACATTATGTAATTTTCCAATGTCTCTGTTCTTTAAATCTAATATTCAGTCACTCGGTGTATTATAAAATCAGATCTAAAAATATCTATTGTACACTTTCGCCCATAAATGAATACATTCATAAGATTTTTTTTATAAGAAGTTAATTTTCCACAAGACTAATTATAGTAAGTAAAGTTGACGGAATGGCCAATTGCTGATATCAGCAGACAGTGAAGGAGTCTATCCCCTTTGTGCTAGCACTAAGAGCCACACCTACCATCAACTCCCAACTTTACTGCACAGATCCATGCTGTGCTAATCATATGCTAGGTTTGTGAGGACCGGTATAATTTTCCACAAGACTAATTATAGTAAGTAAAGTTGACGGAGTGGCCAATTGCTGATATCAGCCAGACAGTGAAGGAGTCTATCCCCTTTGTGCTAGCACTAGACCAGAGAGATGTTTTTTTATATCTGAGGTGGAGAGCCACACCTACCATCAACTCCCAACTTTACTGCACAGATAGTATTACAGTATTACATATAAATAAGTATACTCCTAACAATTTTCAATAAAAAGTTAATTTTCCTCTAAACCAAAAATACCAGGATTTTATCATTTCTAATGGAACATTATACAATAGAAATGGATAGTATTACAGTATTACATATAAATAAGTATACCCCTAACAATTTTCAATAAAAAGTAAATTTTCCTCTAAACCAAAAATACCAGGATTTTATTATTACAAATTTATTTTTATTATAATAAAATTTGGCTTAGAAGAAAATTAAGAAGAATATTTTATATAAGAAATTATTAATCAGCGATACTGTATATATAATACCATTATGCCATGCATAATACATGTATGCCATATTTGCAAGTGAATATGAAGCATGTTTTTAAAATATCATTTTTTTGTATTATTAAAAATTGTTGCTCACTCTAAACATTTTTTTAGGAAAAGATAATTTTCCTCTTCACTAAAGATACCATGATTTTATCATTTCTAGTGGAACATTATACAATAAAAACGGATATTATCAACTACTATACTATCACCCATAAATAAATACATCTAGAACAATTTTTTAGAAAATGTTAATTTTCTTCTCAACCAAAGATACCAGGATTTTATCATTTCTAATGGAACATTATACAATAGAAATGGATAGTATTACAGTATTACATATAATAAATATACAACTAACAATTTTCAATAAAATGTTTTATTTTTCTAAACCAAAAATACCAGGATTTTATCATTACAAGTGGAACATTATACAAACAAAATGGATATTATTTTATGTTACACTATTGACCATAAATAAGTACACCCCTAAAAATTATTTTTATAAAAATTTAATTTTCTACTAAACTAAAGATACCAGGATTTTATTATCTCTAGTGGAATACAATACAATGAAAATGGATATTATTTGGTATTATTTATTACCAAACTCTCCAGCATTGATAAATTTCTTTCACATTCAAATACGTATTTACCCAACCCTTCCACCATGGGTAGAATATGACACATGGTCAATTTCTAAGTAAACTATAGATGATTTGAATTCCTATTTTTCCTTCTCTTAAACCAGTTGTCATACCAAGGTTAAGAAACCCCATCTGCTCTACTGTTTTACCTTTAACTAGGGGTGGGAGAAGAGATGCCTTTGCTAAGAGTATTACAGTAAAGGGAAATTCATATTGCCTCATCCAGGAATTGAACTTGGCTTGCCAAGTCCATTTTCTACCATGATGATGTGTGCCTCCATATCAATACTCAAGCGCCATCAGCCATCTTTTACTATGTGATACTCCTCATCGAACTCTATCAGAAAATCATATTAGTTTGGCACTTTATTTGCACACAAAATTTGCCATTTTTGCCCACTCTCAGGGGGGTTATCAAGCCTCGAAAATCACCTAAAACTCCTAATTCAGCAGTTTTTTCACCATCAGTAAATTCAAGGCATTAGAATCCATGAGAAAAAACAATAAAATTTGCTATACTGTCAAATCATGTTGAAAGCACCATTTCCCGCTAGATAACAGAAATGAACTCTTTGCCTACTTTAAACCGCTCACAGAAGCTCTCTCACCACTGTGATCCTACTATAAGCTATTGATGATTAGTTCATTATAATAGAGCAGAAAGACTAAGATTACAATAATAATCGGACTTTATTTGAATAGAATGATTTCTGAGGTGAATAGATTGTGATCTTTGAAAGGTAAAAACTAACAAGAAAATTTGGTACAATTGTGAAGGAAAGTTGATAGCCAAAGGGTTAAGCAATGATGAACCTGTTCAATACTTACATGGGTGACCATTTAAGCAACTGCAGTACCAAATATCAAAAATGACTTGAATTGTCATTAAATGACCCAGAAAGGGTTAATATACTGTAAAACAAACCAACCAAGTTTCCTATACAAGTAAATGCCTATCTTAAAACACATCAAGTTGATCATAATGAAATCAATAAAAACAGTGAACAGGTAAAAAGGCGTGGCTGTTTATCATGCTTTGTCCTTTCTAATTATAACAGCAATGTTGGAGAACCTGATTAGAAAGTGTTCCATCCCTGGCATCAGATAAAACATGCTGAGACGAGGTCAGACAATTTCAGCTTCAGATGTTATTTTAGTAGAGAACAAACTTGACATTGACCGAATCATTTGACTGTCAGTAGAAAAATGTTGACCAAATTAGTGAACTCTCTCTTTTTTTTTTTTCTCTTTCATTCTAACTAAGTATTTCTTGATTTAAGGAAAAACGTATAAGCAAAGGCAATGTTAACTATTGTGGAAACAACATACAACAAATTGGTGAACTCTGTTTTTTCTCTTTTATTTTGACTGTTGTAAGGGAAGATATTTTCTCTTACAAGAAGTTGGACTCATCAAAGAAAACACATAGATAATACAAACTACACAGTCAAGTCATCAAGTTTGAGTAGTTCCTAGTTCCTACAGAGAATTACTGTTGTGGAAATGCTGCATGTTGGACTATTTTATCGTATCTTTTATACCAAGGATAATAAACCTATGTTAACATTTCTTCCCAATTTCAATGTTGTTATTTTATCACTGAGACACAACACTAATAAAATATTTCTTGATTTAAGGAAAGAGATAAAAACAAAGGTAATGTTAACTATTGTCTATTATCATAGAAAGGGGCCAGTTTAGCTCAGTATGTTGACCACTCAACAAGAAATTGCAAAGTTCCTGGTTGATACTTGTCCCCACCAACTTAGCACATGAGTAGCACAGATTAGGTAATCTTATACATGTAGTAAAGTGGGGAACTGACAGTAGAAGTGGTGCTCCACCTCAGCAAAAACCAATCTCTCTGGGTTGACTCCCTTGCTGTCTGGGTGATACCGACAATAGGCCATTTTACTTTTTACTTATTATCATGGAGACACCCCCCCAGAAAGCAGCTACATGGCCACAAGTAAGACGAACAAGATATACTAGATAAGCAAGGAAAATGGTAATTTATGAGGAAGAGCGTCTCGGTCTCCTGCCTCAAAAATTGCTACCCGGTGACTATCAAAATAACGACCCCAGCTCGTCTTATCGTAATTTTTGTTTATTTATCGTAATTCTTGTTTAGATATGAAGATAGATATATAGTTGGAATAGACTGAGATAGATAGAATAGATAAACAAACAAAATAATATAGATAGATATGAACAAATGGAGATGGATATTTTCGACAAGTAAATGTATTGGGGGGGGTCGCTTCTTTTTTTGTCGTAATTCTTGTTTATTTAAACTAAAAACAAGACATTAAACAAACATGAATAAAAAAATATCTTAGTATTTAAAGTAATATAGATAAATATGAACAAATTGAGATAGATAGATAGATAGATATGAAGATGGATAGTTTTGAATAGACTGAGCTAGGTCATTATTTTAATAGTCACCGGGTAGCAATTTTTGAGGCAGGAGACCGGACGCACTTCCTCATAAATTACCAGGAAAACATATAAGTGATGGGCATGCCAATGTGAGCCACCCAGCAAGGACCTACATTGATCATCTCTGTGTATTCTGGATGTTGCATAGAGGATCTTCCAGGGGAAATGATCTATAGGGATGGTTGGCAAGAATTGTCATGGATATCTGTGAAGCCAGCATGACATGATGATGATTGTAACTGGTATAACCGGTTATCTCTCCTGCCCTTAATGGACTATTCCTAGCAGCAGCAGGAGCATAGACTTATATCCTCCTACCCAAAATAGACTGAACCATTTGCTTTATTTTCCTTTCCACTTTATTTCAATTAAGACAATCTTAAGACCTAAAAGATATTGTAGGTATTGAATATTTTTGTTACTATTTCAATATCTATTTACATGATCATCTGAATACTTCAAAAACACTGTTCCTAATTATGATATTGTTTAGAATTACTTCTTGACAAAGAGTTTCTAAACTTTCTGTTTTGTTTTGTTTTGTTTTACAGCATATCAACCTCAGTGGGTCATTTAATGCCGATAAAGTTTTGAAATAAATCAATTCTTAATGGATTATACAATTTTTTTATAAATACATTTTTCTATTTAACCCATAGATGGGACCCTAACAGGTACTACCACTCCGGTTCAGAGTGGACCAGGGAGCAATGGTGATGAAGGGTGCTCCACATTCCCCAAATCTCCAAAACTGGAACCTCACCATCAGATAGAGTTTAACATCATTCCCAGGACATGTAGACCCTCAGTCACCGCCTTCTAGCACCCATATGATAAAGAGGGGTTGGGGCTTGCCATAAGGGCAATAGAGTTGGGAAAATCATATAGGTGCTAGGGCTTGACTCTAAACTTTCTCCTTCACTAACAAAAATGAATCCTATCAAAACATTGCATCAAATCTAAAAATAAAACTGAAAACCTAGATATGAAAGTACCAGATCATGTGTATATTTGCATTTGAGCAGATGTAGTATAGAACAGTTCATTTGACCCAAATAACTCATTTCTATGTCCTATACTAATTGGAAACAACAGTCTAATATTTTGATTGTGCCTAAACCTAGCTGATTACTTTAACTACCATTCAGTGGTAGTCAGTTCCTGGCAGTCCACTCATCAATTTTTCAAATTTACAGCAAATTTTTTTATATTTTATCCTGATATTTTATACCCTAAAGAATTCCAAAGCCTCTATCCTAGGGGCAGAGAATCTATGGCGTTCTAAACAACCAAGCATAGTCTTCTACAGCCTTGTTGAAAGACCATTTAAAAGCACACACCTCAACTTTAAAATATGATATCACAATGCTCTCTTTAAAAAAAATTCACCAACTTCTTTTAAGTAGCATAAATTAATTAAACTAGCAAGAATATTTACCCTCCAGGCATAAGTATTTTAGTTTTAATGCAATGAAATATATCAAATTAGAAACACTAACAAAATTAAACAAGAACACATATAAAAAGATTACACTTATTTTAATCATATTCTAATTTTTTTCTATATAAAATCATTCATAGAACTGATTTTAATATGTTGGAGAATAAAGCAATAATACTAGAAATCAATTACAACAAGAAATTATTTATCAAGCCCGGTTTTGTTAAAACCAGTATGCAAATTAACCACACCATATATTATGTAAACCTTTATTTCTTAGTGATATATAAGACACATCACAGTGTTTTAAATGTTCTAATAACATGGGCTGTTTTAAGGCAAATCTAACTCAGATTTTCATGTAGATATCATTAATAAATAAGATTTATTCTATTCTATGAATTAATGCTTTTGACTATGAATTGAATAAACAATTCCTGAGGGTATTGTGACGTAAACAGTGATGTAGTTTTGGTTACAGGCAGACACTGAATCTCCATTATATACAGAAGATCTGGATTATGTTATTAACAATGACAGTCAATTGTTCAAACATAATATCTTGTTTTAAACATACTAAACTTATATTGAATGCCGTCTCAGTAAGTAAAGTCTTCAGGGTGACTTAAAGTCGATATCCACAGCAAGGGAGTCTATCCCCTTTTCACTAGTGCTAGACCAAGGAGATTACTTTTGACATCTAAGGTGGAGTGCCACACCTACCATCAGCTCCTCACTTTACCAAACAATTCCCTGTGCTACTTATACGCTAAAGTTTTTGAGGCCCAGAATTGAACCCAAAACCTTGTGCTTCCTAGTTGGACGCTCTACTGACTGAGCTAAACAAGCCCCTGTTTACAATAAATATGAAAAGGTTATCACTACAACACGATTGAAATTTGAATTTTACAGCAAGCTCTTTTCAAATATGACAATCTTTTAAGACTTTCAAAATCTGCAATACTCATTTGGTCCCAATGATATCTATAAAAGTTAAATAGTTTGGACAAACATCACATCTTTAAATGAATGATGAATTATAAGTAATTATTAACTTCAGTCAAAGATTATCTTCACATTAAAAGTGTGTGTTTATACCTATTATTTATTTAACCCATTCACCTGGTACTGATAATTGTTTATTGATAGCAGACTGTCCACTTTTATCAAGTAAAACTAATTTATTTCCCCTTTTATCTTACTTTATATTTATCTATCTATCTTGAACATTATCTATTAACTATGCCCATTTCACAAACAATTGTTTATGAATGTGTTTATCTCATAAATTTATAAAGTATAGCACAACATCTACCTCTTATTGTAACTAGTTTTAAATAGAGAAATGAATAGACAGATATATATGATTAGATTCAACTAGATCGATCGATATGGACAGACTCAGATAAAGAGATTGATATGAATAGACTCGGATAGATATGAATAATCAGTTGGACTCGGATAGATAGATAAATAAATAGATATGAACAGACTCAGATAGATGGATAGATATGAATAGACTCAGAAGGTAGATAGATCATGGATAGATAGATATGAATAGAATAAGATAGACAAATAGAAACAGAATGCGTTACATATGAACAAACTCAGAAGGTAGATAGATCAATTGATATGAATAGATAGATATGAATAGAATAAGATAGATAAATAGAAAGAGAATGAGTTAGATATGAACAAACTCAGAAGGTAGATAGATCAATTGATATGGATAGATAGATATGAATAGAATAAGATAGATAAATAGAAAGAGAATGAGTTAGATATGAACAAACTCAGAAGGTAGATAGATCAATTGATATGGATAGATAGATATGAATAGAATAAGATAGACAAATAGAAACAGAATGCGTTACATATGAACAAACTCAGAAGGTAGATAGATCAATTGATATGGATAGATAGATATGAATAGAATAAGATAGATAAATAGAAAGAGAATGAGTTAGATATGAACAAACTCAGAAGGTAGATAGATCAATTGATATGGATAGATAGATATGAATAGAATAAGATAGATAAATAGAAAGAGAATGAGTTAGATATGAACAAACTCAGAAGGTAGATAGATCAATTGATATGGATAGATAGATATGAATAGAATAAGATAGATAAATAGAAAGAGAATGAGTTAGATATGAACAAACTCAGAAGGTAGATAGATCAATTGATATGGATAGATAGATATGAATAGAATAAGATAGATAAATAGAAAGAGAATGAGTTACATATAAACAAACTCAGAAGGTAGATAGATCAATTGATATGGATAGATAGATATGAATAGAATAAGATAGATAAATAGAAAGAGAATGAGTTAGATATAAACAAACTCAGAAGGTAGATAGATCAATTGATATGGATAGATAGATATGAATAGAATAAGATAGATAAATAGAAAGAGAATGAGTTACATATAAACAAACTCAGAAGGTAGATAGATCAATTGATATGGATAGATAGATATGAATAGAATAAGATAGATAAATAGAAACAGAATGAGTTATATATGAACAAATTCAGATGAATAGATGGATAGATAAACAGACATGAACAGACTCATATAGATAGTTCATGTTAAAGTTCCCAATATTTTTGATAAAATCTTTTATCAATATAAATTCCAATTATCATTATTCAATCAAGAGAAGATTTTTTTGTGATTTTATCTGACCTTAAAGCTAAATGGTATATTCCATCATAAAAGAGAGATTCCAGTTTTAATTTCACAAATTCTTCAATGATGAATTTTAAGAATTAAAAAACTTTAAGAATGCAAATTTTGATATCAACAGCACCCAAAAAATTGGAACTGTATAGAAATCTTCTTTTTTTTTAATAAGACAAAGCTTCAATATAAATTTTGGTAAAAACTATAATCTCTTACAAGTTTTAACACTTTTTTCATATTGTTTTGTTCCATATTTTTTTTATTGTTGACTAAGAGTAAGTTTTTTGATGCCAACCATTGTGGCGAAGATTCTTCTTCAATAGTGATCACTAAATATTATCTTTGTAGAATAATCATACAAAGTTCCAATTACCGTCGAATTGGTAAGACAAGGCAACAAGGAGTCGTAACTTAATACGGATCTAACCTTGTTGCGATCCTACTGCAGAATGCCAGAGTATTTATGAAGCCTCATAACATCATAGAAACTAAGCAGCTAATCAGAACTCAAGGAATGGAATCACCCAAATACATGAATGGACTATTCTTGAGTTCCATAAGTACCAGCTGTTTTGGGCACTAGTTCTGTTGTGCTTAGCCAGTTGCTGTTATCCAAACCAACAGTATACTGACTGACTGACCGACCTCAACAATCTTGTGCCTCACTTGATTTCACTTAAATAATTATTTATAACTATGGGTGTGTGTCTTTGTAAGTCTTTTTAGAGAGAAAGGAAAAACTGTGGCAGCCCAGAATATTTCTTGTATTAGAGTTGATCTTTTAATAATGAAATAAAAAAATATTTTAATCATGTATTTGAGAAGCAAATCATTTTCTAATTAACTGAGAATCTTTTTGTCTCTTCCTTTTAATATCCAATTTCACAGTTAATTGTGGGATTACTTCCCATGTCTGACAAAGGACTTCTACTTATGACTGCTAGATGGCAACCCTATAGTGTTTCCATAGCAACAGAGTCTAGTATAAAAGAAAAAAGGCATAAAGATTTCATCCTTTCTCTTTATGTAGCTATATTCATGTTTTGTTCCTCTTGGCCAGGGACAATTGTCACCAGTAGACCCCATGGTTCATTGAAAACAACACTATACTATTTAATACACAAAAGACAATACCATAAACTTACTTTCATATATACAGGCATGTATAATAATTCCATACAGCCAAAAATTAAAGGAATTCTTCTCAAATATGTAAGTCTCTCACAAACTTTCATACCATTTAATTGACTTCACGTGTACCTGTCATAGAGAACTTTTCTTAATACACACCTTTATTCAATTTTTATATATATTTGATGATGATGATGATGATGATGATGATGATTGATGATGATTTCTGTATTCTGTCATATTTGGAACAATTTGGAGCAAGAAGAGAAATAAAGAGAAAGAGAAAAAAGAAAAACAGAGAGAAATAAAGAGAAAGTGAAAAAAAAGTATAAAAGCGAAGAAAAGGTGAAGAAATAAAAATTGGAAAAGAAAGAAATACTGGTCAAGTAAAATGACCCTTTGTTTTTTGAAACTTGAATAAAGAAAGGTAGCACAGATGATATTCAATATTTGTTATCACAAAGTTAGCACAGCATCTACCTATTATTATAACTAGTTTATTTATGACAACTATTATTATAATTATTATTATAACTAGTCTATTCATGATAACTATTATTATAATTATTATCATAACTAGTTTATTTATAACTATTATTATAATTATTATTATAACTAGTCTATTCATGATAACTATTATTATAATTATTATTATAACTAGTTTATTGTTAAGAAAAAATATTTGACCTTATGCTTTGTTATTGACATTACATTGTTTGAAAGATTTAAATGCCTGTCCTCCTGAGCTATACACATATAGATCCTCACTATGAAGTTCAGATTATTTTTTTTCTGAGACAGACAATCATCTACGATCAAAGTAAAAAGCCTGTCTTCATTGCCTTTAAATTTGTACATTGTAACATGTGGGATCAACATATATTTGGTGTGGATAGCAGCACGAATCTGGGCAATGTTCTCAATTTCGATACAAAAAAATTAAAAAAACAAAAGAAAGAAATGAATAAAAGATTAAACTATAATCATTATATTTTTTTTATGTAGCACGATAATATTATTAACTCATTCAATAAGAAATAAGATTTTGGCAGATAAGCAATACCAGATTTACATTTTTGCATTTCATCTTGGAAGATTTGGACAGTCTCATTTTTAACCAGAGGATGTTGTAAGGTGATAACAGTCATACTTTTAAGTTACACAATATAAGATTGAGAATAAAGTAGCAAGATTAGTATTATCTGCATTATTGGTCACATGGCCTAGTGGATAAGGTGGTTAGGTTAAGACAGTTCTAAGTGACAGTTATCTCTGGATACCGAGTTCAATCCTAAGTGGAGGCAGTTAGAAAAATAATTAACACAACTCCTACCCCAGCTATGGTTAGCGGAATGAGAACAGGATACCCCCGTGGAATAAATAAAGGGTTAGGTTCAAAGTTCTGTGATGGCTCCTGATTACGACAAGAAAGTTCCCGAGTTCGAAAAGAAGGTTCCCGAGTCCAAGAAAGTTCCCGAGTCCAAGAAAGTTCCCGAGTCCGACAAGAAATACCTGAAGAAGGCCGGAGGGCATATCGGCCGAAATGTTGTACAGATAACAATGAAGATGAGGACATTAGTCCAAATAACGCAGATAATACTAATCTTTCAAGCCTCATCTCAAACATTCAGAGAAAAAGTAGCAAGACTTGATAAAAAAAGTATCAAGAATTGGCACTCATTCAACTAGACTGTTGTCAAGACATTATGCTTGGCTGTACACACATCTTTTAATTTAAAAAAACAATTATATATACATATATATATATATATATATATATATATAGAGAGAGAGAGAGAGAGAGAGAGAGAGAGAGAGAGAGAAGGAGAGTATTGGTATTGCTACAATTTCATGACAAATTATATCTTTCAGTTCATCAGTTGTCTGCAGCGATCATTCAAAGACTTCAAGGTATCCCCAGTGGAACTAATCACAAAGGAATAGATCTAGTGAGTGAATTAGCCATAGGATGTCAACCATATAGTTAGATAATTTCTCAAAGACCTTACATAGATGCCCTTGCCAACTGAAATGTCTGCTGCAATTCAAAGACATATGTGCTTATGGTCAAGTCATGTTGAAAGCACCAGTTCCTATTAGATCACCCAAGTGACAATGAGCCTGTTCAATACTTTGATGGGTGACCAGTTTAGAAACTGCAGGTACTGATATCAAAATGACTTGATTCAACATTAAATGACCTGAAAAGGGTTGATATGCCATAAAACAAAAGAAACAATCAAAGACATATATCTCACCTGCTCACTGGTATTAGCACCTGCACGGCAGTAATTTTAAACACAAAAGATCCTTTTCCTGGACACTGTATTATTTTTGGCAGACATTTTGTTAATGTGAATCGGTTGGTTGGTTGGTTGGGTTTTTACAACATGACAACCTACCTGGGTTAATTTATGCAAAAGATGTTTTTGTTTTATCCATTCTTAATTGGTCCTCAATTTACTTTTAAACTCAATTTTTTAAAACACTTTTCTTTTTATTTAATCCATAGATGGGACCCTAACAGCTACTACAACTCTAGGTCAGAGTGAACCTGGGAGTAATGGTGATGAAGGGGTACTGTTGTATACCCTTTCTTACTTCTTACTTCTGGTCGTATTTTCTTCTGGACGGCTTTGCTATTCTGATCGTCTATCTTGGTCTGGTCTCTTCTAAGGTCTGGACTTTCTTGGGGACTTCGGGTCTGGTTTCTGTTAGGGATTTCTCCTTATCAGAAGCCCTGTGTCATTGTTAGTTTTTAGGTAATAAACACAAGACTTCGATTTACTTTGATGTTACTTTATTTCCAAATCCCCAACCCAGACATCTGCGCATCCTATGAGCTCGGCTCCCACATTCTAACTGAGACTTACTTACTATCCTTAAACCGGAAGACAGGGTAATCTATGTCTTCCAGTTCTCACGATTTATCCCTGGAAGGCAAGGTGAGAGTGAGGTCAAGCCTTGTCCCTCATCCTTCAAGGCCGTGGGCTGTAGCTTATAACAGCCATTTTGATTTCTACACTATTGCCATAAATATTAGATATCTAATAATTATGTAACAGTACTCCACATTCCCCAGAGCTCCAAAATTAGAACTTCACCATCAAATAGTTCAACATCATATCCAGGACATTAAGACTCTCAACCACTACCTTCTATCACATATATAATAAAAAAGGTTGCCATAAGGGGAATAGGGTTGGATCAATTATATAGGTGCTAGGGCTTGACATGACTAGCCGATTGATCAGAGGGGGCCTCTTTGATACCCCACCTAGCCTAAGTAAGGGCCAAAGTGGAGTGTTCCACAATTTGAATCTGTACACCATCATCTAGTCAAGTATACAGTAAAAATTCTCTTGACTCTCTCACCATCCATCTCTATAAGTTATTATTCCTGACAGGTCTTCAATATGGCATTCAGTGTCTGCACAAAGCTGGTTAATGTAAGATTTTGCTGGTTGGCCAACACTGGTGTGTCCATGTGTAGGAGTCCACTGGAGAATGTCACTTATCAGTTCATCCTTATTTCTTCAACAGTGTCCAGTATGTCCTGTTTGTCTTAATTGGATAGCTTGTGTGATAGGAGGTAAGTGGTCACACTTTTGTGGGAGTGCTGCTACAAGGATTTGTTCAAAACAGTATGCACCATCCTTGTGTAGTTCTATCTAGCTTTTTCTGCAAACATTTCATTAAAATACAGTAAAAATTCTCTTGACTCTATCACCATCCATCTCTATAAGTTATTGCTCCTGACAGGTCCTCAATATGGTATTTGATCCAAGCTATGTGCCAGAGATTCAGCTTGGGCAAGAGAAACAGTAGATCATCTTTGTAGTCTGCATCTGTAATAGTAAATTCTATCTAAAAAAAAAATTAAAAAAACCAGTACACTAGATCTGAAGAATTGATCAAACAAAAACAGGAAGGAATTGTTCAATTGTCAGAACATTAAAACACCTGGTTTTAATATCATGATCTCCAACACACACACACACACACACACACACACACACACACATATATATATATATATATATATATATATATATATATATATGGGAGTAAATATGGAAATAAATCCGACAATATTAAGAAATTTGAAAAAACAGGTGTTCCAAAATTAGATGAATTTATTCATCGATGCTTAAACGTTTCGGTTTCTTTAAATCTTCATCAGGATGTATTAAGGGGTGAAGAAATTGATAGATGTTTTATAGATGACAGGAGATAAAAAATCTTTATAAAATGTTTTTTTGTTGTGTAACTGTATTTGTTCAGCGTTATATTTTTGAAAGACAAAAAGGGTTGGGGTCAGCATTAAGTGACCTGAGAAAATCAGTAAGTTTTGAAATAAAATAACTGATACACTATAAAAATTCATTCATTGATAACTCAATACTTAAAATTTCATTAAAACCGGATTATTCACTGCTTTTTAGTAAGTTTTTCTCACAATCGGGGGGGGGTAATGTATTTTGTAAAATAAGGATTTTGTGGCAAATTTGACAGTGCCGAGCAAGTAGGTTTTTATATTTTACCAAAACCAGCTAAATAGCCTCTTCCTAATTTTTTTACTAACAAATATTTGATGTGCTTATCCCTTTGACTCTATAAATTTTAAAAATGAATAATTAAAGTAATTTTTAAAAATCTATTTTAAAGCATGTTATTCAATTTTAGTTGAGCATAAAAAGAACTTTTGTTTTGTTTTATTAAAACAAAACAAAAGTTAACAAAAGTAAAGAGAGAAAGAAGGGAAGGGAAATATCCCTCTACCTGCTGATTTTTTTAGTTGATAAAGTTTTTTCACAGACACTTCTCTTTATCTTAACTCTCTAGACAATATTAGCAAGGGGTGAAAATTGCACTAGATATTTAAGAGAGAGTCGGGTGAATTTTTGACTTAACTGCAAATTACACTAATTAGAACCAATTAAAGTGTAATTTTTTTCAAACATTTAGTAATCCTAAAACTAAAGAATAATTTAGTATAAATTTTGTGTCATTAAGTTCACCAGGATAAAGCCTTTAGAAATTGAAAGATGAAAATCTCAGCTTTTAATATAATAATAGAAGATATATACACACTTACTGCTGTATTATTGATACTTTTGCCTTTCTGGCCATTCCTACTATGACTAGTAAGCATGCCAATTACTATTACTGTTGTGGCCTTGTGTCACAGTGTTTTAACCCAAGTTAACAGAAAAATAATAGGAAGAAACACAATGAGTATTGAGGATAGGGGAAAAGTTTTACTAAGCAAAGATACAAAGAACAGAGTAATTAGCAATTTTTAGGTTGAATCAACAAGTCTCATAAGATTTTGTTTCTCTCTTCCAAGATTTTGTCAGACATTATTTATGGGAAAAACAGACAATTCCATTCTCTTTATTTAGGTACTATATAACACATACTATGCTTAACAATGATTAGTAGTATAGCCTCACCACCAGAGATGTACTTCAAACTGAGCCTATACTAAGTCAATCCAGATAGCATCAAAGAAAATATGGCCAATGAAAGAAATTGAAAATTCAGCACATGACTCATAATTTCCTAGTACATTATTGCATTTATTGAGCTCCATACATTTTGGGGCTTTTTATATAAAAAGTATGTATATCTTTGTCTCTATTCAGATGTAAGCAGCTCTGAAACTGAGAACCACAAGATGATTGATCTACAGATCTTTGCATGAATGTACATTGATTCCAGGTGAATTTTTCTGTGCTTGTTGTTTTATAAACCCCAGTTATGGTGTATGTGTGGGAGAGAGAGAGAGAGAGAGAGAGAGAGAGAGAGGATAAGAACTCACTTGAAAGCCGCCTTCGATGCCCATTAAGCTCAATGTCAAATTCTATCCTATTTATTGATTTTACATTATATACAACTTCAAATAAATAAATAAGGGAAAGTTGGTTGGTTGAATTTCACAGCATGTCAATCCTTGTTGGGTTATTTTATGCTGAAGAAATTTTGTTTTATTCATTCTTTTTTTTGAAAAATTCTTTTTTAACTTCAATCTTTTTAATGCACATATTTTTTAAACTCATTTTTTTCTATTTAATCCATAGATGGGACCCTAACAGGTACTACCACTCCGGGTCAGAGTGGACATGGGAGCAATGGTAATGAAGGGGCACTCCCCAGAGCTCCAGAACTGGAACATCACCATTAAATGCAATTTACCATCATACCTAGTATACATGAGGTAAGTAATCTATACTTAGCGTTTAATCATTATCTTCCTTGAGAAACTATAATAATCAAAGAATGGAGATCCACAAGATGACGGATTCTCTTCTTCGTGTCAATCAATACTAGGTCCGGTTTCCTTGCCAGGATTAGGTGATCCGTCTCAACCTCTGTCTCACAGAATTTCTCATTCCCCAGGACGGGTTCTGGCTTGTGCATCTTTACCACCGAGTCGTGCCTAGTTTTGTACTCTTTGTGCTATTTTGTTGCATTTGCTTATTAACCATTTCGTCTCTGTCTCCACACATTCAGCACTTGCTATTCTGCTGCATCTTATCTATTTTTGCCTTTATTATTAAGTTGCAAATTGAATCAACAGTTGCTTTGTTAACATTTTTTAATGATATTGTGCTAATAAAAAATCTAACTACAATCTGACAACAAATATCAGCTTCATTTTATATTGATTTAATTGAACTATGGTCTTCATCTTGGTTGATATAGTCAAATTCTTTTGAAATAGGATTTAATTAAAGTTTTTCCATTTAGATACCATGTATGCCTCTCTCTCTCTCTCTCTCTCTCTCTCTCTCTCTCTTCTCTCTCTCTCTCTCTCTCTCTGTGTGTGGAGTCATAGCTAGTTCTGAGCCTAATGAGCCCAGATCCAACCAATCCAGCTTTACCACAATTAATATACTGTGTATACCCCTCTCTTTCTCTCTCTCTCTCAGCTTTACCACAATTAATATACCATATCTGCCTCTCTCTATCTCTGTTTCCCCTTTCTCTTTCTACAGAGCCATAGATGGTTCCAAGCCTACCAAAGCCCATATCTAGCCAATCCAGCCCCACCACTAGAGATGTATCTCCTACCAAACCTATACCAAGCCAATCCAGGCAGCAGCAAAGAAAAATCTGGGCAATAAAAGAAATTGAAAAGAATCAACAGATGACTCATAATTCACTACTACATTATTGCACGTATTGAGCTCCATACATTTTGGTACTTTTTTTTATGTATATCTTCGTTTCTACTCAGATGTAAGCAGCTCTGAAAATGGGAATTGCAAAATGATTGATCTACAGATCTTTGTATGAATGTACATTTATTCCAAGTGAATTTCAACTATGGTCCCACTCACCACTGAATGCAGTTTAGTGTCATATTCAAGACATGCAAATTAATGTTAGAATCAAATGACTGATTATTAAGATTTGATGAAGATAAATGTAACATATTATATGTAGGAAAGAGAAATCAATATTACAACTACTGTATGATTGGAAAGGTACTTAATATTATATAGAATATATATTTATATATTACCTAATGACAAATTGTCATTTTCTGAAAATCTAACCAAAGTTACTGCTAAGGCGAACAGCGTAATAGAAATGATAAAATGGACATTTTCGTATACTGACAAGGATTCATTTCTGATATTGCATAACATTTATGTAGATCTGCATATTAAATATCATACTAAGGAAGGAATAAAAAATCTGTTAGAAAAAGTTCAAAGAGGTGCAACCAATTTGGTATCTGAAGTATAGAATATGAATTATAACAACAGGTTGAAAGAATCTCATTTAACATCATTTGAAATCAGGAGAATCTGGGACTACTTTATATGGTCAGGTTAGGGCACTTTGTGTGGTGTAAGGTGGTGTGTGTATATATATATAAGTAAAAGTAAAGTCGATGGGGCGGCCTAATGTCGGTATCAGCCAGTCAGCGAGGGAGTCTATCCCCTTTTCAATAGCGCTAGACCAAGGAGATTGTTTTTTAGCATCTGAGGTGGAGCGCCACACCTACCATCAGCTCCTTACAGATCCCTGTGCTACTCATATGCTGAGTTTGGCGAGGACCGGTATTGAACTAGGAACCTTGTGGTTTCTAGCCGAACACTCTACCGACTGAGCTAACCCGGTCCATATATTTACTGCTGAATAATTAATATGTTTGCTTTCTGGCCATCCCTACTATGGTTAGTAAGCTTGCTTATTATTATTACTGTTGTGGCCTTGTGTCTTACTGCTGTAAATTTAGTATCAGAGTTAACAGAGAAATAATAGGAAGAATCACAATGAGTATTGAGGATAGGAAAAGGTTTATTAAGCAAATATACAAGGTGAACAGAGTAATTAAAATTGTTAATTACTCATGAGTTTGTCCCACTAGGTGCCTCATAAATATTGCCTTGTGCCACAACTAAACTAAACTTAGTAAATAACTATATGGTTTCAAGTAACTAATAATAATAATAATCCTTTGTAAACAATTATATCATTCATTTAATTATTCTTAAAAAACATAGTTATATAGTTTCAAGTATTCTATACTAATCATTTTCAAACAAATCTATGACCCAGAGATGGGACCCTAACAAGTACTACCACCCCAGGTCAGAGTGGGCCTGGAGTAATGATAACAAGAAGGTGATTCCATACTCTCTAGTGCTCTAAAACTTATTTTCCTATCTAACAGACATAATTTGCATATGGTTATGTGTTTTCAAGTATTTCTATCTAATCTATTAATAATGGAGATTCGCTTCCGGTTTTTGTCTGTAACAAAAATGACGTCACTGCTTACGTCACATTACCCAAAATCGTCATAACATAGAATAAATACACTCAAAATTTGAACATGCAACATTAGACAGTCCTCATTGTTTTTTAAAACAAGTTTTAATAAATACATGACTGGTATTATATATCTAGTTTGTTTTATTTTAATACATATTTAAAGTTTACATTTCAAATTGTTTTATTTTTTTAATCCTTTAATGAATTTGATGATTTTACTTACTTAAGGTACAAACTCGCTGACATTGAATTTTTTACTCCCACCCCTCAGGCAATATGTTTCAAAATCAATTTTTACATCGCCTGGAGGGTGTTTTTATTTTGTACAAGTACTGATAATTTTCAAAAAAATCTATTTGACTCATAATGCAAGTACTCCCACTCTGGGTCAGACTAACCACGCTCTCGAGAATTAGAGCCTCACATCTAGATACAATTTAGTGTCATACCTAGGACGCCTTTTGGTAAAAATGGACTTACCCATTTTCAGGGATATTTATTAGGTTTTCATTATCAAGTCATGCTGATAGCATGTATTCCCTTGATTCTCTCCCACCATTAATCCCTATTAGCCATTAATCTTAGCACTTCCCCTACACAGCATCCAATGTCCACACAGAGCTGATATAAATGTAAGTTTTTGCTGGTCAGTCAATACTAGTGTGTCCATGTGAAGGAGTCAACAGGAGAATGTCACTTATGAATTCATCCTTACTTCTCCAGCAAAGCCCAGCTTCATGACATTAGGTTTTAATGAAGATAAATGTAAGGTATTATATGTATGAAATAGAAATCAATTTTACAACTTCTGTATGATTGGAAAGATACTAAATACTATGAATAATGAAAAAATATCTTTATGTATTAATTGCTGACAAATTGTCATTTTCTGAAAATATTGCCAACAGTGTATTAGAAATGATAAAATGGACATTTTCATATACTGACAATGATTCTCTTTTAGTATTATATGATATTTATAGAAAAGAAAATATAAAAGAGTGTGTGTGTGGGCGGGGTGCTTTTAGTAATTGTTCCATTCACTGTGGGGGTGATGATAAATGATAACCATCTTTCACTTCATGTCACTTACAATGGACACTGTCAATGACAGGAAAAATAATTAAGAGGCTCCTCACTGTCATTAACAGTTCAAGGCTTTCACAAATGTTTGTGGGCTTTTCAAAATATAGCATTTGTTTTTTTTTTGTTTTTTTTTTATATACATACAGAGATGCTGATAGGACGCGTCCTGCGTCCCTGATGCACAAAAATCTAAAAGGATGCAGTAAAATTGTATCCATGCATCCCAGTGTTTTTCTTTTTTCTTCCCTCACCATTTCAAGCTAACTGTAAATACATTTCAATAGTTTCTTAGAAAGGGATTACACAGAATAGGTTACCAGGTTAGTTAGACAGATTTAGTTAGGATCCATGAATATTCTGGGGACTCATTCAAAGCAAATATGTGTGTCCCAGGATGCACTAAATCAAAAAGTTATCAGTCTCACTGTACATGTGTGAGTGTTATAAATAACTGTGGTTTAAAGATTAAAGAAAGAAAAACAAAACAAATTAATGTAAAGTAGGTGAAGTCTGATTGTTTGAGGAACCTCTGCTTTTCATAGAAACTCCCTCCTCCTTGTTTATTAGCAAATCCCCTTTTTCTTCTACATCCCTTTTTAAATCACTCCTACTATCACATCTATCTGTTAGATAGTCTTATTATTATTATTATCTTATCTGTTTCTGCTTCTAAGCCTTTTAAGATTTCTTGTCTCTGTTGGCCGGCTTGAGTTCTTGATCATACCATATTCTTCAAATTGCTCTTATGACAAACAAACACCCAACCTTTTTTTTTATGTTTTTGTTTTTGTTTTGTTTTGTGGCATATCAACCTCAGTGGGTCATTTAATGCCGATAAAGTTTTGAAATAAATAAATTCTTAATGGATAATACAATTTTTTTATAAATACATTTTCTATTTAACCCATAGATGGGACCCTAACAGGTACTACCACTCCGGTCAGAGTGGCCAGGGAGCATGGTGATGAAGGGGTGCTCATTCCCCAAACCAAAACTGGAACCTCACCATCAGATAGAGTTTAACGTCATTTAGGACATGTAACCCTCACAACCGCCTTCTAGCACCCATATGATAAAAGGGGTTGGGGATTGCCATAAGGGCAATAGGGTTAGGAAAATCATATAGGTGCTAGGGCTTGATGTGACCAGCCGATTGATCGGAAGGGGCCTCTCTGGCCGCCCGTCTAGCCTAAGATAGGGCCAAAGTGGAGTATTGCATGTCATGAACTGCTCATCCACCTGGGCTCTATCCTTAAGCATCACGGGTCGCCACCCACGGCCAACAGGTGGCCCCATTGGGGGAGTCTTACCCCTCTGCAGAGGTGCATTCTAACGCCCCAGCCGACAGGGTGGCTTTTTTTTATCTTATAGGTGCTAGAAGTAGAAAGTGATGACTGAGAGATAACCATCAGTTTATCAATTCACATTAAATTATTTCTTCTAATTTATTGATGCATGTGAAGTTAATGAAAATTATTTCTACCAGTTTATAAAACCAAACCAATCAAAAATATTTACCACAATATATTTCCTTACAAATCATATCTACAAAAAAATAAATAAATAAAACAAGATTTGACATTGAATAACCCACAAGGGTTGATATGTCATTAAACTAAATAAGGAACCAACCATATAAAAAAAACAAGGTAAACATGCCAATTCCATAATTTTTACCAGGAGTAGTACCTCTGTCTTGAAGAATAATTAAAGTCCAATTACCGTCAAACTGGGAAGACAAGGCAGCAAACAGTTGTAACTCAATACAATCCCGAAAGCTACAAAGTCCACTGCAAAATGACAGAGTATATATAAGACTCCACAATGTCATTCAAATCAAGCAGTCAAGCAGCCAATCAGAACTCAAGGAATGGAATCACCCAAATCACCCAGATTCATGGATGGATCATTCTTGAGTCCTATTTATACCAGCTGTCTTGGACACTGCTTGAGTTGTTCTTAGCTGCTGTTATTCAAACCAACAGTAGGCTACTGACTTCAATATGTCTCAAGAAAGCTGTTATTTTTGTCTAGGAAATTTATATACAAATTTAAAAACTATTATGGGACAAAGATTATGATGCTTAAGGGTGAAATTCTGGTGGCTGAGCAGTTTATGTCATGCAACAGTCCACTTTAGCCCTTACTTAGGCTAGACAGGCAGTTGGAGAGCCCCTCCAATCAGTGAGCTGGTCATGCTAAGCCATAGCACCTATATGATTGTCCCAACTCTATTGTTCTTAATTCTTTTTATCATATGTGTGCTAGAAAACAGTGACTGAGGGTCTTAGTGTCCTGGGTATGATATTAAACTGCATCTAATGGTGAAGTTCCAGTTTTGTAGCTCTGAGGAGTTTGGAGTACACCTTCATCACCATTATTCACATGTCCACTCTGACCCGGAGTGGTAGTACCATGACATTAAACTGCATCTAATGGTGAAGTTCCAATTCTGGAGCTCTGGGAAGTTTGGAGTACACCTTCATCACCATTACTCACATGTCTACTCTGACCCGGAGTGGTAGTACCTGTTAGGGTCCAATCTATTGGTTAAATAGAAAAAAATTATTAGTTTTAAAAATTCTTAAAAGAAAAAAAATTGAATACTCATTGAGAATGAATAAAACAAGACATCATTGGCATAAAATAACCCAATGAGGGTTGGTATGCTGTAAAATCCAACCAACCTCAGGTCTATGATCTATAGATAAGTATATATAAGTATTTTATAAGTATAGAAGATATACTTTTGGTAATTTTGAGAAGAGTCATTTTCAGTCTGATTGACATGAGCTGATATAGACATTTTTCATACTTTTATATATTGATAAATATATTATTATTACATAAATTCACTGAGTACCCCATATCTATGTCCTTGTGTCATACTGACTTAAGCTTAGTAAATATTAATATTATTTACCCATTTTTCTCCCAATGAAATCAAAGGGAGTCTAAATTTGGCATAGGGTTTGTTTACAATTTCTTATGTCTCTTTGGCACCAGATGAAAAATATGGTTATTGCTTAGAGCCGTTAGTCAGTTGCAGAATCAATATATTGTATCTGAAGAATACAAATACTTACTAAAGAAAGTTTCAAGACTTTCAATAAACAATAATCGTTTTTTGATATTAATGTGTATAATGGTCAATGTTTATGGTTCTATATAGAAATAGTGCTGGTATATTTTGTTCTAATTTTTGTTCTTTTTTTTTTGTAAATACATAGATATTAATATCCAAAGGTAAATTTATTAAAGTGTGTGTGTATATGTATATAGGAATAAATATATCTAAAATACACACAAATAAAAATACACACACATACATATATAGAGTTACACACATACATACAAAATTTGGGTTAAATACTAATGTTACATAATTATTAGATGCCTAATATTTATGGCAATAGTGTAGAAACATAATGGCGATTAGTGCAGCTGATGGCCTTGAGGGTGAGTGACGGCACTTGACCTCACTCTCACCTTGCCTTCCGGGGATAAATCGTGAGAACCGGAAGGCATAGAAGACCCTGTTTCTGGTTTAAGGATAGAAGTAACTCAGTCAGTTAGAAGGTAGCAGCGAGCTCGAAGGCGTAAGTCGCGTTTTCCATGCGGTCCCTCATCTGCGCAGATTGTCTGGTTGGGGATTTGAAAATAAAGTAAGATCAAAGCAAATCGGAGTCTTGTGTTATTACCTCTAAAAACTAACAATGACACAGGGCTTCTGATAAAGAGAAATCCCCAATAGAAGACCAGACCGGAATCCCCAAGTCAACACCAGACACTAGACCAGACCAAGATAGACGATCAGAATAGCAAAGCCGGCCAGAAGAAAAGACGACTAGAAGTAAGAAGTAAGAAAAGGGTATACAACATTATATCGATTTGGTACCGTGAAAACGTCAGTATGTAACACTAACACTAATGTTCTTCTACAAGGGTCACTTTGGCATTAAATAACCCACAAAGAAATCAAATCAAACCAAAGAAGACAGTATAAATTACAATCAAACACTTACAAATTAATCAAATTTCAGCATTGAATAACACACAGGAAGTTGATATGTCATTAAATAAACCAAACCAAAGTATGTACTCCTTCTTGCATTAGGAAGATAAAGTTGATATATTAGTTTATAATCAACTGAAACAGTTTCTCTGAAATGTGTTTTAGATAATTGTAGGAAAAGAAGTTTATTCCCTCATTTTTCCTTAAAGTGATGAATATAAAATAGATTTATTACTTTATAATTATATAAAATATATTTGGGTTCATCTATTTAACAACTTCCTATTATCATAACACAGGAAGCACACATGGCGTAATGGTTATTATCATAGGAAATGAAATTGGTGACCCAAGTTCAAATCCTGGATGAGGCGGTTTGCATTTTACTTTGCACTAATGTCCTTAGGAAAGGCATGAACCTTTTTTTTTCTTCTTCCCTCAGCTATAGGTAAATAGAAAAGTAGACTAGGTTCTTTTATATATTTACCAAATCTCTCCGCATGAGCAGGATGAGACAAGGTCAATTTCTTAAGCATAGTTTAACAGGTTTTAACTCAGTTTTCCTTCTAGACTTGTTACCTAGCCAAGGTTAAAGAGCCCAGTCTGCCCTACTATTTAACTATAGCTTATAGAATACAATTCTATATTTTTAAATAAATACACGTATACATTTCTCTTCCCAAATTTAAGGGAAAGAAATTAAAATAAACATACAACACCTTCCGTTTTCCAAACTTATGGAAAAGTGATTAAATCAAACACGAACACAAATCCTTTTCCAAAGATTTAAGGAAAAGTGATAAAACCAATTTTTACACAAAAATCAAAATCGATTGGCTAGATATTGCTTTCTACTACGTCCGCGCGTTTGCGCCAAAAAGTTAATTACTTTTTGATCCTGATTATAAAAGATGGAAGAAATCAACAAACAGACAGAACCCATTTCGCTATCAGAGAAGACAGAATTCATTTCGCTAGCAGACGAGACAGACTTCACCTCACACTCAAACCGGACATACCCAACGACAAACAAACACAGAGATCTCTTCTTGCTGCCACATAGAACCCGACCAAGAAACAGGTGTCAGACCCAACGATTCCACCGTCCTCAACACAATTACTACTATTACCATTCAATCATACCACCGCAGTCAACATCAGGAATCCGTATCAGCCGGTCAGATACACAAACTTATTTCTCATTTCTGTCCACATCAAAACGAACTTTTCCAAACTTAACATACAAACTTTTTACATTTTACATTACACATAACATCTACACAATTCCTTCTGAACATTTCACATATTATTGCAAATTTATTCTCTGAATAAATTTATTTGTTATTTTATAATCATATGCATTTGTTTTATTATTTCTCCATAGTTTCTGCCTAACTGTGTAATATTTTTATTCATCATTTAATATTCTTTGCGAGCCTCTACAACAAGGCCTCTACAAGCTGGAGTTAGAGTAACTGGATGCATACCTTTTCCAAAAGTATTAGTGCTATGTGAAATGCCAACAAAAACTGGTTATTACTTGGATAAAAAGTTAAGGATGTGTGAGTAATTTTTCTGTAAAGTGTATTCAATGTTTTTTTTTTGTTTTTTTAAAAACTTTTTATAACGTTTTTTTTTTTGTTGTTTTTTTTTTTTTTGTTAATTTCAACATCGTATTTCGTAAAATTTGGGGGGGTTAATTTAATGTTTAAAATGTATTAGAAATGAATTACATACATAATATTATTTTGCTTTTATACTGATGCCCATTATGTTACTACTTTTCGACTAAAACAAAAATTTGACCTTCAATAATCAATTTAGTTAATTTTCATACGTTTTTAAAGTGAAAATTGGCGTTTATTTTGTTGATGCCTGGGTTAGATATTCATGGATAGACTGGTACGTTTTGATGACTAGTGCAGAGCTTTTTCAGAATAAAAGTAATCTTGTAGTAAAAAGATTATGTGTTTTTGATGAGTAAATGGATTTAATTAAGTTAAAGTTTGGATAGTGATGACCAGCCTTTCCCGCCCATTTTTGTGGCTCTTTTAGCATTGGAAAGGCAAGTAGTCTAGAAGAAGGAAAAACTGAATTTAAAATCAGTGGGTGTGGGGTTAACACTCCCTCATCCTCCATAAACAGTGTGGTTATAGTTCTCAATTTCACTTCATATTAATGCTCTTAGAAAAGGCAGGATTCCTTCCCTTCTAAACCTCTCCTTAGCTATGGGTAAATAGTAAGACAGACTGGGTTCTTTAGCTTAGAAGGTAAAACTCTGAATTCAAACCAGGTTGCACAAAGTTAGAAACTTCAACCCATAGAAAATAAAACACTCATATATTTTCTAAATTTTTCTTTATAATTTTACAAAGTATGATGATAATTCTATGCCTCAGGAATTGGCAATAGAAGCGCTGTTTACAGTTGCACCATTTTCAAAGAAATTAATAGTGATGGGTCCTTTTATGTAATAGATAAGGTGAATTTTGCTTAAGGAGTTGGCAATAGTAAGCACTGTTTACAATTACACCCTTTTCAAGGAAATCAATACTGATGGGCCCTTTCTTGTCCCAGAAGATTATTGACTTGACCCTCCGTACCAATTGCTACAAACGGAATTTTTTCTTTACCGGAGAGTCAGTGTGTTCAACTTTATAGACTCTCTTTTTGACTAAGGCTCATGATTGATTGAAACAGATTAGTGTTATCACTTCCACATGCTCACTCCCTCTCTCTGTTTTTTCTCTACTCTTTCTTTCTTTCTTATTATATTTTTTCCATGTAGCCTGTCCTTTTTCTCCCTTTCTAATAAAAACAGAATGGCCCATTATTTAGCTAAGAATTTGGTGGATAAGCAACAACAGATAATCAGGATTTGCATTTTTGCATTTCATCTTAGATGTTCTGGATGGTCTCACTTTTAACCAAAGGGTGTTGCAAGATGATAATGGTATTACAATTAAGGAACTTGAGTATCAGTAAATAGATGTACACTCTAACCAGAAAAAAAGAAAAACACCAAATTAATGTAAAACTCAATTTGATCAGTAAAATCCTAGAGCCATTACTAAGTGGGTGTAACATTGTCGTATATCTGGTCATAGTACCCAAAGCGTATATATGTAACGTGGCGGCAGTGATATATTTACTGTACTAAAAATGTCTTCGGCACGGTGGTGGTCATCTTGTTGATAAAAATTACAACGCAAGAAATATGTAGTTACAACTGCCAGGCTTTATTTCGTGGGTAGGCTCGTCTCGTGGGCTGTATCGGAGAGAAGGAAAGGCAGAGAGACAGGGAGAGAGAACTATTAAACTACCGTCATCCCACATGGGACCAAGGGCATGTCTTAACCCTATGCTGTCCCAAATTGAAAAGAGACCGGTCCCTTTCTTTGTTGTTCCACGTCACCACGTGACTTCCGGTTCCGGTCAACACCCGACTTCTGGTCAACACTCAATTCTCCATTCGGGAGGTCACTCTCCTGTCAAACCATCGTTCATCCTGTTTTGCTCATCACTATTTTTTAAACCTTTACTCTCTCACTTATTTCCTTCTTCCTCCTTTTCTAATATAGTAGTTCTAGCTCACAAAAGTCAGGATAATATCCCCATCTTGTTACATGGGGTTATTGTTAAAACATATCAGTAAGAAATTATGCATTTATAATTATTTTTTACTTCACTGTAAATATTATGATATACTGCAAAAGATCTTAAATATCCTGTTTACCAAAAACTTTTCTCATTCCCCAATGATACCTGCATAAGAAAAATAAGGTAAAAAAAAATTTGGCTTGGTTTACTTTTAATATGTTTTTAACCTGGACTATTTGAATGTAAGAAAACAATCTTTCAATCTGCAAGTCACCAGTAATATCGATAACTTTACTGATAAACTTATTGACCATTTTGCAATGTCCATGACCTGAAAAATTGATTTTATATTTTAATAAAAATCATTTTATCAGTGTTACGCAAACACACTCGTTAGGATCGACCAGTGTGTGCCCGCAATAAGCAATAATAAAAAAATAAAAAGAATGCGAGAAAGGTCCCAGTTGTGAAAACAAAATAATATCATACAAAAGGGATAGGGGATTTCAGACTCAAACACACCCCCCCCACACACACACACACAAATTTTTAAGGCATGAGACAGAACAAATGAACAGCCACTAGCAACAACTTCAGTTCTGGTGATCTTCCGTAGAAGGGATTTTTATCCTGAAATATTAAGAATAAATCACTGGTTAACAAACAACACCATAGTTACCTTCTTTTTTCTTTAAACTTGCATTGTGATAGCCTTCAAAACCAACCAATAAACAAATATAAACACAATGCTTCAAGCAAATTATAAAATCCAATATATATATATATATATATATATATATATATATATATAATATATACACATATATACATGAGAGGATGGCAGCAAACTCATGGTCGAGTATTGGCATTGCTTGATCAAAAATAAAAATAAAATTTTTAAAAGTAAAAAAAAAAAAGTTCAAAGAATACAACAGTGAGCTTCAAAAAGTTCAACAAGTTCAATGACAAGTTCAAAAAAATGTGGCTTTTTAGTCCAGCTAAAGTCTTGTACATCTTCCTACATTCACAAGTTATTTTATTGGTCCATTTCACTGATGCACAGTTTAGTGACTCATTAGGCCAACTCTGCTCAGACACGGTCTTCCACACTGTTCACATAGTAGACTGATTTGAAGCCCTTGCTCATCTACTGCTTTAATGTTTCCCTTGTGAACATCTCATTTTAAACGTTCATGTTGCATACGGTTGGTTTCAAATCTCTTTGTGCCTACATACAAAGTTTTTCTCCACTGCCCACGGTCCAAAGCTTTACTCTCCCAGGTTTTCTCGTCGATGCTACACTTTTTCAAGGTCGATATATATATATACATACATATCTACACAGACACACATACATACACACAGACATATATATATATATATATATATATATAAGAGATTTATCCAAAACTTGGTAGTAAGGGATGATTCTATATGTGATTTCTAAGATCCACTGTACTAATATTGATGATCCAGTATGTATAAATACAGTGAATCATTAAATCACTAAAGAGAGCTCAATGTAAAATAACCTTTTAGATTATATACAGAGCAATATTTATCAATAAAGGAAGAACTCAATACAGTAATCCCATAATAAATTTATTTCGACGAAAATTGGGGCCCATATAAATCTAAGTTGATTTAAACCGGCTCCCCAAATTTTCGCCTCATCAGATGGGTCTCAATTCACTTATGGACAAGCATATCACAAAAAACCCCAAAGAGCTGAATATATATAAATTCAAACAAAAAACAAAATAATTAAAAAAAATTATATATATTTTTTAACAGTGTGGGATTGTAACCATAGAAACAGGAAGTGAATGAAAAAAAGAGATACATCTCAAAGTTGATTTCTAGGGTGTCCAGACAGACAAAAAGGTGACATGACAGAAAAAACAGAGTAGTATATTAAAATATAAATAGACAAGTAAAATAAAAAGATTTTAAATTTAAACATTAGAGTATAATGATGTATAAAAGAAAATACTAGTTAAGATATAAATAATAAAATAAATTAATAGAAGATAATAAAATTTAAAAAAAAAAAATAAATAATAGAAAATAAAAATCAATTAAAAAAAAAAAAAATTATATAATAATTAATATTGATAATATAGCTTGCTATATTTATAATTAAAGTACTCAATATCATTGATAAAGCATATATATCTAAGTTAGAGTAATGAAAGCATAAAATAAACAGCACTTAGTAACTGATAGTTTTTCACCTATGCAATTTTCCTAGCAAACTTTGTTTGAAAAATTGTACAGGTGAGAAACTGTCAGTTACCCAGTCCCACTAACTTAATTTCTTTGCTACCCTAACTTATATATATATATATATATATATATATATATATATATATATATATATATATGTGTGTATGTGTGTGTGTGTGTGTGTGTGTGTGTGTGTGTGTCCATTTGCTTGTTTGTGAAGATATGATATCTATATGTGTTACCAAAACAAGTGCATCTTTCCACCTCAAACAATTTTCTGAATAACTTGGGATATACTGAAATTTTGGAATATTATTACTATAGTTATTTACTAAGCTTAGCTTAGATGTAACACAAGGCCAGAAGTATGGCGTGCCCAGTGAGAATCGAACTCACTAACAATGGTTTGCAAATCTAGCTTGCTAACCATTACAACACTGGATTTATTATCATAGACAAATGGTAGAAAACTTCAGGAAAGCTTTTTATTTTTTTCATTTGACTATTTACGATATGATATTTATGATCCCACATATGAAGAACAAAGTTTCAGGATTTAAACTTTGATTGTCCAGTACATTTGATAAAAAGATGATAATTATGCCATGTGTCTCCATATACATCAAATTTTTCCTTTATGTTCTAAGATTTAACATTTCTCAGTTGATAGAGTGTCCGACTAGGACCCACAAGGTTCCTGGTTTGATACAGGCCCTCACCAACTCAGCGTATGAATAGCACAGGGATCTGAACAGTAAAGTGAGGAGCTGATGGTAGGTGTGGTGCTCCACCTCAGATGCGAAAAAAAACAATCTCCTTAGTCTAGTGCTAGTGAAAAGGGGATAGACTCCCTCACTGTCTGGCTGATACCAACTTTTGGCCACCCATCGACTTTACTTACTATGGAGAACAAAGTTTCAGTATTTGAACTTGGCTTGTCAAGTACATTTTCTAAGAGGATAATTACGCCATGTGTCTCCATATACATCAAATTATTTTCCCTTTATGTTCTAAGATTTAACATTTACTACCATTCACTATATATGCCAGCAATGTTCTTAACATTTGTTTGAGAAAGCTGCTACTGCTTCCTGATTAATAAATGATATCTTGAGCAAAATTAGTCATCTTCTCAATTCCTTATTATCTTGGCTGATCTACTTGCAAAAGACATTTAATACTTTATTGTTGGAATGTCATTTGTCGAGGAAATGTGGTAGAAATTGGACAAATACTTCAGCCACCTGATTTCCTTATTAATTCTAAGGACATTTTATTGAGTCTATGGGGCTGGAAAGTCATTTCTGGAATGATTTCTAACAACCTACTTAAAAAAGAAATCTGAATTTGATTAGTGTTGCTAGAAGATCCGATATTTGATTCAGTTCAGATCAGTGTAAAAGTTGAGATGTACTCTTAACTTCCACTACAGCAAAACACAGCACATCCTTTTCAGTATTATAGAATACTAAGTCCAATTACCGTCGAATTGGCAAACAAGACGGCAAACAGTCGTAACTGAATACGATTCTGAGATGCCGTAAAGACCACTGAAAAGTGGCAGGATTTATGGAGCCTCAGAGGGCCCTACAAACCAAGCAGCCAATCAGGACTCAGGGAATGGACTCACCCAAATGCATGGGTGGACTGTTCTGAATTCCCATAAATACCAGTTGTCTTGACACTGGTGCAGTTGTGCTTGGCCAGTCACATTGCTCAAACCAATTGTTGACTGTCTAATTGACTTACTTCAATAAGTATATTTATCTTTTCTTTTTTTTTTTTCCTTTTTCATCTGACCTTGCAAGGAGGCTAATGCCTCTTGCTGCTTTCTCTAGGCTATGTGTCTGTGATTTTGGCCTGTGTTGGTGTATTTAGTGCTAGATCATATGTGTAGTCTGCATCTGTAATAGCTTCCACTGGATATCACCTGCTTGCCTTTGTTTTTTAGGTATTAAACTCCATGTGAAATCAGCTATGGGTAAATAGGACAGACTGGACTCTTTAACCTTGGCTAGTCTAGAAGGAAAACTCTAAATTCAAACCTGTTAAACTCTGCTTAAGAAATTGACGTGTCCCATTGGGTTTGGTATATATATATAAGTAGTCAACGGGGCGGCCTAAAGTCAGTATCAGCCAGGCAGCGAGGGAGTCTATCCCCTTTTCAATAGCGCTAGACCAAGGAGATTGTGTTTAGCATCTGAGGTGGAGCGCTACACCTACCATCAGCTCCTTACTTTACCACACAGATCCCTGTGCTACTCATACGCTGAGTTGGCGAGGACCGGTATCGAACTAGGAACCTTGTGGTTTCTAGCCGAACGCTCTACCAACTGAGCTAACCGGCCCATATATATATATATATATATATATATATATATAGAGAGAGAGAGAGAGAGATTGATGGATTGATTAATTGACTGATTAAGTAAATTAAGATATATAGATGTAGGCATACATGAAAACAAGTTGAGATAGATAGTTATGGACAAGCTCATATAGATATACGCAACTTTAACCTAATCTTCTGTTTGCATGATAGTGCTGGTGTTCATTCGGCTTTTCTCTATGTAAATCTCATTTCATTTCTTGACAGTTCTTAAAATTTCCCATGATGCTCTTCTGGTTATTGTCATGTCCAAGATAAAATTAATAATACTTAATAATCAGAGTTATTGGCAATTTATAATCTTCACATCAATCTGATATAATATACTCAATGACACTGAGAAATTAATCTATTAAGATCAATAATGGAAGAAGAAAAGTTAATTGGAAAAATTAAATGATCACTCATAATTCTCTTTTGCTAATGTCAGAATTATCTTCATCAATATCACAAATAAAAACAGAGAGGATTATGGGAAGATAATGTCCATAATTGGTTGGTTTTTGTCATGTCAACCCTTAGACAAGATTTTCCTCTCTCCAGTCATCCATGGCTGCAATAATTCATCTATTTCACCTTCAGGGGTACCTTTGAATTAAAAGATGGTAAGATTAGATAATTTTCTGATGATTGAGGGACCCCAATAAGAAGAATGCTGACAAAACTGAGATATTTTTGGTACTACCTTCTAGAACTGGAAAAAATGCTGATAACTGTGGATCAGCACATATTCTCCCAAAAATTGTCGGCTAAAAAAAGCCATATCATAAACACATCGCTAATGTGTATTTACTTCTCATACTGTCGTGTAGAAGAAGTCACTATAAGAGGAATAGAAACCTACTTCTAAACAAAACGAAAAATCTAAGAAAGTCCAGTTGGTGTAGGGGTTACACGTCCTCGCCTGTCAGCTTGACAGTCGGGTTTCGGATCACGCACAAGGCAGTCTTCCTATCTAATAGACCGAAATGTACATACAGAGATTGATTTTTCTCGATTTGTTTAGCCTTACATTTAAATAGGTATGCCCACCTGATTAATTAATTATTAATTAATTAACTTTCAAAATTAGGTACGACTTCAATTAAGCACATATTCTGCCAAAAATATCTATCTATGTGTGTTTTCAACACTTTTCTCTCTCTTCCACATTCTCTTTTTCATCTCTCTATTTATTTATTTCTCACTCACTCTGTATCTATCTGTAACAGTATAAGATGAGAATATTTTTATAATATGTTAGAAGGCTCAGAGTAACCTTCCAATGTAGGTACATATATGTACATAAAATAAACCAACAAAGAAGTTATATATAATAAAAAATGCAGACTTTATTTGTCTGAGCAAGTGGTGAAAAAGCATACATACATACATGACAAGTTACAGTATAGATATAGAAACAGATACATGAAGATACACCAAGGATGTCGGACTTGAAGAATAATTAAAGTTCCAATTACCGTCGAACTGGAAGACAAGGCAACAAACGGTTGTAACTGAAATACAAACCCGAATGTCACAAAGTCTATTGCAGAATGACAGGATATGTAACGTTGTCCCCTTTTTCCGGGCACTAAAACGATAACTGTAACGCAGCGGCGGCGGTGTATATGGTATAGCGGGTCTTGTCCACGTGTCTCCAAATTCACAGTGCTAAAATGGTGATGATAGAAATTACAACACGAGAAATATGTAGTCACAACTGCTAGCCTTTATTTCCAGGGTAGGTTCGTCTCGTGTGCTGTATCAGAGAGGAGGAAAGGTAGAGAGAAAGAGAGAGAGAACGCTACTTGATTACTATGACCCCATACTAGCAACTAGAGGCCCGATCCGTACCCTACAGCGGCGGAAGGCAAAAAGAGGCCGATACCTTTCTTCCTTGTTCCTAGTCACCACGTGACTTCCGGTCAACACCCGAAACTTCCAGTTCCGGTCAACACCCGACTTCCGGCTGACACTCAATTCTCAGTTTGGGGTCACGCTACGGTCAAACCATCGTTCATCCTGTTTTGGCTCATCACTATTTTTTAAACCTTTATCATCTCTTATTTGTTTCTTCCTCCTTTTCTAATATAGTAGCACAATGCAATCTTGCTACAGATATATATAAGACTCCACAATGTCATTCAAATCAAGCAGTCAAGCAGCCAATCAGAAATCAAGGAATGGAATGACCCAAATCACCCAAATTCATGAATGGGTCATTCTTTATTTCTATATATACCAACTGTTTGGACACTGCTTAAGGGGGTACTTAGTTAGCTGCTGTTATTCAAACCAACAGTAGACTTACTGACTTCAATAGGACTAAGTCCTAAAGAAGTAATATAGAGTTACATATAGAAATGAGTCACTTAATGGACATAGACAACAAGCGTCTAGGCCATGTGTAGTGGTTGCTGGACCGAGAGAAAAAAGAGAGGCTTTTCCCGAGCTACTGCTTAAATACTTTAGCCCCCTACTGTCAAAAGCCTGGTGGCAAGAGAAGATAATCCTTCTGGATTCCAAAAGGGGAAGACAATCACTACAATAGTAATTTTATGCCAGTTTTGACCTCAAATTAGAAACAATAATATTAGATAGTTGTATATATCTTACAAAATTAACCAAACTAAAGAATGCAATATAAAAAAAAGAAAATAGTGTAGGAAGGAAGACCATGTGCTCAAAGTATAAAGTAAACAACAACAACAAAAAAGATCTATTTTCTGTACTATAATAAAACAAGAACAATGTACTAATGAGATTAGAGCTCTCTCAAAGTTTAAAAAAGAAACAGATTCGTTGCTGTTATGCATTTGGGAAGGAATTTTATTTTTTAATGTTGACTTGAAAATTTGTGCAAACTATTCTCTGTGTAAAGTTTGGTCAATGACACAGATTTGTTGATTAGTTCATAACTTGAAAGTAGAAATAACTTTTGGAGAAAGATAAATTCCTGTTCTATAGTCAATAGGTGCTTCTTTCAGAAATATATTCTAGAAAATTGGTTGTTGAAAATTATCTAAACAGTCGAGATAAAAGGTAGCAATAATTTTGTTTGTCTTCCAGACTTGTTAGTGTGGCGTTATTTTTTGTATTTGCCTGGAGAGTTGTCTGCCCGTTTAGTTTCGCTGGTTTGCGCTAGGGGCCTCGGTGTATTTAAGCGGCTGATTTGAACTTCTCTTTCTCTCTTTACCACTGCTCGACCTACGAGACCACATGGGTTAGACTCTGGTCTACCCCCCTCTTGTTGGGGTTTGGCCCCCCTTACATTACTATAAGTGATTCTTACAGCATGGACTATTCCTAGTCTCATGTCTGTTGCTTTTATGTTTATCCTTTTATATGTAACTTTATATTACTTATGTATGTATGTTCATGTACACCTCTATGTATTATGTACCCTGTTTATTCTGTGCTGTATATAAAATGTTTTGTCTATCAAACTTTGTAGGAGTTTTATCTTCAAGTATTATCACTTTGAATCTTACATTAGGAAGAGGTAGCCTTTAAAAAATAAACATCAGTAATTTTTTATGACATGTCAAGTTAAAAAAGAATCTGATTTCCACAGAACAATGTGTTGCTTATTTATGGACTATGTTTGTTGGTTGTTGGTTGGTTGGTTGGTTGGTTGGTGGTTGGTTGGTTGGTTGGATTTTATGGCATGTCAACCAAAGATGATTTATTTTATTCATTCTTGTCAGGTATTCAATTTTTTCAAAGAAAAATTTGTTATAGACTTATTTTTTTATCTATCTAACCCATAGATAGGACCCTAACAGATACAACTACTCTGAGTTAGAGTGAACCTGGAAGTAATGACAATGAAGGGTACTCCACACACCAAAGCTCCAAATTGGAACTTCACCATTAGGTACAATTTAATGTCATACCAAGGGTAAGTATGTTAGGACCGAGGAGATTCACACCAATTCAACCAATTAGTTTAAAGGTTACAAAATTACAGTCTTTTTTAAATTTTTAAATTGCATCCTTTTTTCTTCTTTTTTGTACAAAGTTTTGACTAAATGAAAATTATGAATAAAAAGGTTTAGTCATTATTTTTTGTCACAAAGTTTTAGTTCCCACCTCTTCACAAGTAAATGGGGATTCACTTTCAGATTATTTTTTAGAAAAGAACAGAGTTTTTATTAATTTGTTTTTGTGTGTGAATTTAAAACTTTCAAATTTTCTATCTCATATTCATTGATAAAATTTTATTTTATCTTTTTCAAACACTTTTTTAAAATTGTTTTAGTGGACCCTAGATAAGTGTATCAGGATCACTGTTGTAAACTAGTGCATTTGACTATGTCTTCTTTTCATAACATTGAAAACAAGAGAAAGAGAAGAAGGAAGAGCTTTAGAGACGGATTACTGTCAACCATTTTGTGTGCAAGAAGAGATGGCCAGCAGCAGGTCCCCAGACTAAATTGGTCACCAAGGCAACCAAGAAAAAGTCTCTACTGTTCAAAGCACAGAGGAAAATAAAGTCAAGAAGGGGTTTCTGGGAATGTCATGTTACACTATGAGCCCTTACAGGACATGCAACTCAGTCGGTAGAGCATTCGGCTAGAAACCACAAGGTTCCTAGTTCAATACCGGTCCTCGCCAACTCAGTGTTATGAGTAGCACAGGGATCTGTGCGGTAAAGTAAGGAGCTGATGGTAGGTGTGGTGCTCCATCTCAGATGCAAAAAAACAATCAACAACCTTGGTCTAGCGCTAGTGAAAAGGAGATAGACTCCCTTGCTGTATGGCTCATACCGACATTAGGCCACCCGGCGACGACGACTTTACTTTACTTTTTACATACTGAAAATGAGTTTTTTCAGGAGAGTTTTGCGAAGAGAATATTGGCGGTTGATAGGATTAGGATTCTACCTCAAGAACTGGATTGGTGAGATTACTCATTATATATTGATAAAAATTTTACATTAACTAAAAGTCACATTAAGAATTTATGAATAACAGGGTGAGACACAGAAATGGAACAGACTTTTGATTTGGTTTGTTTTATTTTATGGCATATCAACCTCAGTGGGTCATTTAATGCTGACAAAGTTTTGAAATAAATTCATTCTTAATGGATACTCAATTTTTCTATAAACTCATGTTTTTCTATTTAACCCATAGATGGGATCCTAACAGGTACTACCACACCACAGACTTTTGGAGGTTGACAGAACCAGGGTTCCACTCGTGTTCTTGGATTGGATTGGCGAGGCTTCTTGTCACATGTTTAGCTAGAAAATTAAACCAGGATATTTAAAAATTCCTTCTATTTTACTGTACCTCAAAGCTCTATCTTTTTTTTTTTTTACTTTTCTGCATTTGCAATTTTTCATCTGATCTTGCAAAGTACAGCAGTTAAGAGAATTAATTCAAATCATCTCAATCAAGTCGAAGCTGGTTAAATATTTACTTAAGCCAGTAAAACACATTTGACACATTTCAGAAACTTACAATAGCAATACAAATGTTATCTTAAGATATAGATGCTGAGCCCCATCGCCAATGTCAACTTTATCCTCGACAAAAAGTAAATAGTAGAAATGTCTTTATTTTATAGTCCTTTTGATTGCTTTATACATGGGTGTGTATTAAGAATTGGAAAGTGATAATATATGTCTGTGCATGCACATGTGTCTCTGAGATGTGAGAATATACTTGTGTGCAAGAGGGAGTGTATATTTGGGAGTATATCTGTGTATATATGTGCGTATATGTGTATTCATGCTTGTGTGTAAGCACATGTGCAAGTGTGTGCATGTATTTGTGGATATACATGCGTATATGTGAGAATATGCTTATGTGTATGAGTGAGTGTGTATTTGTGATATACCTCTGTGTGTGTGTATTTGTGTATATACATGTGTATATGTGAGAATATGTGTCTCTGAGATGTGAGAATATACTTGTGTGCAAGAGGGAGTGTATATTTGGGAGTATATCTGTGTATATATGTGCGTATATGTGTATGCATGCTTGTGTGTAAGCACGTGTGTGTATGCTTGTGTGCAAGTGTGTGCGTGTATTTGGGATATACATGTGTATATGTGAGAATATGTTATGTGTATGAGTGAGTGTGTATTTGTGGGTATACCTGTGTGTGTGTGTATTTGTGTATATACATGTGTATATGTGAGAATATGCTTATGTGTATGAGTGAGTGTGTATTTGTGGGTATACCTGTGTGTGTGTGTGTGTGTGTATTTGTGTATATACATGTGTATATGTGAGAATATGCTTATGTGTATGAGTGAGTGTGTATTTGTGGGTATACCTGTGTTTGTGTGTGTGTATTTGTGTATATACATATGTATATGTGAGAATATGCTTGTGCACAAGAGTGAGTATGTATATATGAGAAAGCATGGTGGTGTGAAAGAATGAGAAAGTGTATTTGTGTGTCTGTATACACCAGTGTCTCATAAAGTGTATGCAACAGCGAGGTGGAAATAGTGTATGAATATATTACCCCCAACACCGATGCCACAAGGAGGATGTGAGACGGTCAATTTTTAAGCAGAGTACAATTGGTTTGAATTCAGAGTTTTTCTTTACCGAGACTGTTTACCATATCAATGTTAAAGTCTGCCCAACTATTTACCCATACGTATTTACCTGAAGGGAGAATAATTGGATTCATACTTTTCCCAAGGGTATTGATGCTATGTGAGATGCAAACAGTTTCATCTAAAATTCAAACTCAAGTCGCAGAGTTCATTTCCTATGACAATAACCATTACACCACAAGCATCTCGCTGAAGAGTGTGTATGTGTGTAAGAATAGGCTCATGTGTAAGAGTGAAGGTGAGTGTGTGTGTGTGCGTGTGTGCGTGTGTGTGTGTGTGTGCAAGACTGAGAAAAAGAGGGGTTGGTTATTTGGTTTCTTTGTTTAATGCCATATCAACCTTCATGGGTTATTTAATGTTAAAGCCATCCTTATAGAAGAATGGTAGTAGAACTATTTAACCCATAGATGGGGGATGAGGTATGTTTGTGTGTGTGTGTCTGTATGTATGTCTGATAGTGTATCCAAAAGGTGTGTATATATATATATATATATATATATATGTGTGTGTGTGTGTGTGTGTGTGTGTGTGTGTAAAAGTATGTTTGAGTGCAAGATTGAAAGAGTTTGCATGTGGTGTGTGTGTGTGTGTGTGTGTGTGCGGGAATATGTTTGCTGGCAAGAGTGAAAAGGTCTGTGTTATAAGTCAATTTGTGTTTATTTAATCCTGTACACCATGGGCACTGTGTGACACAAGGTAAATTTCTAAGTGAAGTATAGCTAGTTTAAATCAAGATTATTTTCCTTCTTCTAGACTCATGGCCCAAAATTGAAGGGGAAAGAAATGGATTCATGCCTTACCTAAGGACATTAGTGTAAAAGGAAATATAAACAGCCTTGACCTGGATTTGAACTCTACTCATTGAGTCCATTTCCACTGTCAATAATCATTATGCTATATGCATTAGTGTGTGTTCCAAATTAGAGGGACACACACACACACACACACACACACACACACACACACACACACACACATATATATATATATATATATATATATATATATATATATATATTTGGCAAGCTGGTGTAGTGGTTAGAATCTCCGCCTGTCAACTTGGCAGTCGAGGTTTCGAGTCACACACGGAGCAGTCTCCCATGTCTATAACCTTGCTGATGAGACCTAATAGGTCGAAATGTACATTCAGGGATTGACATTTTCTCGATCTGTTTAGCCTTACATTTGAACATATATGCCTGCCTAAATTCATCAATTATTAACTAATTAATTTTCAAAAATTAGGTATGACTTCAATTAAGCACATATCCTCCAAAAATTGTCGGCTAAAAGCCATATCAAATAAACACAATGTTTATTTACATACTTTCATATATATATATATATATATATATATATATATATATATATATACACACACACACACACACACACATACAAAGAACCGGATCAAGATTTTGTAGATCCCCTGTAATAGTCTTAAGTGTAAGAAGTTAAAGAAAGATTAAATATATTTTTAAAAGACTAACAACAGTTAGTAACATAATTGAAATATTTGCATAATTTCTTGACAAGAAAGGGTTAATGAACCTTCTTTCAGAATCAACAGCTGTCTAGTACATTTATGCTGTGGTGAATACCAAGATTTTGATAATTCATCCATCTAGAAGAAAGACAATCTGGTATAAACTGGAATTTATGGACCCCTAGCTTTTTTTAAAAACCATCTGTCAACAAGAAAAACATTGATATAAAGTCTACAGTTTCAATAACATCTAATAGACTGGCTCTTTTTTTCTTTTTTGGATACATTTCATTTAAGTTTAGTGAGTGGGATTGACTAGGTGCAATTTCCATTTCAATATAATTGCAGGTATTATTCAATTTCATGGGATTGTTACAAAACAATGGTTGTACTCAAATTTGTGATACAGCCACCATATCATTAAGATTCTCATTATATATATATATATATATATATATATATATATATATATATATATATATATATAAAAAAGTCAGCCTGTTAATGAATTTTCAGTCCAAAAGAATATTCCTGCCTGTGCTATCAAAGCCCCCTACTCCCTAGTGCCACAAAATCAGAACAGTTCCATGGTTGTCCTTTTGGAATTATGGAGAATATGCAGCAGTTCATGATGAATTAATTGAAGGCAGTGTCAGTTGAAGACTTTCAGTATTATTTTCAGAAGTTAGAACATCTTCATTGATGTTTGGTTTTCTAAGGGAACATATTTTAAGAAGATAAAGTTGATTTGTAATTGTGTTGATAATCAAAAGTTTTATATAATAAATCTTGTTACATTTTAGCAGAACATTTTTCATGAGTTTGATTCTCACTGGGTGGCCTTTTGAACAAATAAGTAAGTCCTAATCTACTTCCTGCATTTGGAAAGTGTGATGATAGACATTCCCCCCGATTTAAAGCAACAGCATTGCCTGGCGTGTCTGACTGCTATTTGTGAGATGTTCCAGAGTTATTCTCGGTGTTAAGTTTTTGTGTGGGTGGCAGTTGTTTTTGTCATGGCATGAAGGGCCAGAATGTTGGAAGCTATGAATTGAGGCACCCGGATGGAGTATAATTACCTGATTTATTAACAGGGTATGCAGTGAAGGTAAGGAGAGAGAAAATTCAGAGGTGGTGAGAGACCATTCCGATTATTTGCAAGCTAGATGCTTTGGAATGTGGTTGAAGATTGTTATAATATTTTTGCAAGTGGAAAGACTTTGTCAACAGACTTTTGCAGTTGGGAAATCAATTAACTGAATCAGAAATTAAGTTTTTTTTTATTTTTTAGATTTTTTTTTACTTTGTTGAAGGAAAATTTATAATTTACACCATTTTGACATCTAATTAAACATTAAAAAAAAAACTAATAAATTACTATTTTTCTTAAATCAATTTTAAGAAAATTATTTCAACTTTATTTAAAAAAACAAAATTATGTTTGATTCTTCGAGGAAATCTCAAATAGTATTAAATTAAAACTTTGAAACATTTTATTGATATTTTTTGTCCTCTTTTTACCTATCAAGTTGTTTTCCTATGAAAAACGAAGAAATAAATGGTATTTAGAGAAAGACTGTGTTGTAATATATATAATGGTGAAAAATCATTTTACATTATTAACAGGAGATTATTTCAAAAATACTTTTAAATAAAAAATGGCAGCTCACATTGTGTAATGGTTAGTTGTCCGATTCTCACTGGTGACATATACTTCTGATCTTGTGCCACAACTAAGCTATGCTTAGTATCCTTGTACTTCTGTGAGGGCACTTAAAACTGAGTAATGTTTAATAAGTTAGATTAGCAAACCATTGTTTATGAGTTTGATTCTCACTGAGTGACCTACACTTCTGACCCTGTGTCACTAACTATGCTATGCCAAGTAGACAATCTTGTATTTTTGTTTACATGCAAAGTGATGGTGAATGACAGTCTTTTTAAATCTGACTTTGATGCCAAAGAGTTTTGTGTTCTTTGGAAAGTGGGACATATGCTGGATGGCCACCTCTAAGTGCACAACAAGATTTATGCCATATTTATACAGCTGCAACATAATCTTGTGAGCTTGGGGATTCAGTTAATTGTTTTTTTTTATATTTGCAAATACATTGTCTGAATCAGCCTTGACCTGTTAGCAGGTCTGATTCTATATTTTGAAGAGGGAAAAGAACCAACACTAAAAAAAAGGGGAGTCTTGCTTATGAAACTAAACTGCATCTAGTGATGAGGCTACAGTGTTGGGGCTCTTGGGAATATGGAGTCACCTCTTCATTGCAATTGCTTCCAGGTTTATTCTGACCTGCATTTCGAGTATTTGATATTTTCCCTTCTATGAATCAAATAGATAGGAGATTATGTTTAAAATGATTGTGAACTGTATTAATACATTGGCTCTTAAAACATTGATATTGCAACCAAGTATGGGCCAGGTTAGCTCAGTCGGTAGAGCGTTTGGCTAGAAATCACAAGGTTCCTAGTTCAATACCGGTCCCCGCCAACTCAGCGTATGAGTAGCACAGGGATCTGTGCGGTAAAGTAAGGAGCTGATGGTAGGTGTGGTGCACCACCTCAGATGCTAAAAACAATCTTCTTGGTCTAGTGCTATTGAAAAAGGGATAGACTCCCTTGCTGACTGGCTGATACCGACTTTAGGCCACCCTGTCGACTTTACTTTTTTATAAAGGGCTTATCTGTTTTAAATGATTTTGAAGATATATAAATATATTGGCTCTTAAAACATTGAAATTGCAACTAAGTCTGAAGTATTTACTTGTCTTACTTAATACATTTGCTCTAAAAACATTGATATTGCTACTGTTAAATGTCTACCAGTTTAAAATGATGGTGAACTTTATTAATCAATTTGAGATAATGTTTAAAATGATTTCAAATTGTATTATTAATACATTGGCTCTTAAAATCTTCATATTGCAACTAACTCTGAAGTGTTTACCAGTTTAAAATGATTTTGAATCAGATTGATATATTGGTTCTTGAAAGTTTGACATTGAAGTGTTTACCTCAGTAAAAGGATTTTGAAGATCCATCTTTGTACTGTATATAATTTGAGAGCATAATTGTTTGATTGATTTTGGCATAAAATTATCCTGCAAAGGTTGACATGTAGTAAAACCAACTAATCATAATCATCAAAACCATACATTTATCTGATTTGACCAAATAGCATTTCTTAGAGTTGAGGAATTTTCATGTGCAAGAAAGTCAAAATATATAAACAATAGAATACAAATTTTGGTCAAGATTTGTCAAAAATTCAAAACTGGAAGAGAAACACTAAATGTATGAATCACAACATGAAAGAGACATTAAGAAAGGACAATAAGGAACTTGAACCCCAGATCCTCAGATTATTTAGAATGCTTTCGTATCCTTAAAAGTCTGATGCATGAATCCCAGACACCTGAATTTTGGCATCCTCAAAAATATGAAGCTCTACTGACTGGGCTATGTGGTCAATCATTTTACAATCACTATCCAATAAATTTAGGAAATATATCCTGAAATAAATAAAATTATATCTAAAAGGTAGAAGCCCACATGGGAACTTGAACCCAGATCCACATATTACTTAGAATGCTTAGATTTTGATATTCTTAAAAGTACGATGCTCTACCAACTAAGCTATGTGAGCTTTTATGTCACAATCATTACTAAATCTATTTAGGAAATATATCCTGAAATGAATAAAAGGTAGCCAGATTCATGGAGACTTGAACCCCTGACCCTCAGATTACTTAGAATGCTTAGATTTTAGTATCATTAAAAGTGTAATGCTTATCTGAAAGTGTGAAATTGTTTTTCTTCTATCAGATCACAAACGAGGATGGATGGAAAGAAGAGCAGCACTGGAGACAAACAAAACAAAGCAGAAAAAAAAAACAGAGATTCATCCATGTCAGAAATGACAAAGAAATCCAAACAAGAACAATACAAACGAGGTGTGAATATAACTGAGATGCAGAAAGCACAAGTGAGACACAAATAAAAACGAAATCAGAATTACAATGTTCCCATGTGCTAGTAATACTGGCAGTGACTAATGCTCAAAGCTGGAATTCGTCTGTTTGTATCAAGACCAGAAACATTGGTAATTTCACTATGCAAAACAAATCATTTGAATAAGTAAATTCTAGGCACCACTCAGCCCACTGCCGGCAACAATTTTTTTTTTTTTTTTGCAAGTAGACATTCTTAGGTCCGTGCCATCCATCCTTTCCTGCATATGCAGCACAACAATCATTGTCTTGATCAACAGGGACAGATAGCCTCATCAAAGGTAGCTGGTAGTTCTTCCTGCCTTTCACTTCTGCTACAAAATGTCTAAATTGTATATCAGAAAATAAAAATGAAACAAATTCCTTAGAATTCAGAGGGATGCAGGATTCAAAACAAAAAGGAAAAAATATTCTACTTATATGATAACTTCATAAATTCAATCCCCTCCCCACAAAAGGCTAATAAATTAATATAAATTTATTGGAAAATGTTATTTATGTACCCAAATAGGGAAAAGAACTGTGTTGCTTATATTAGCTGGTATGACTAAAATTTCACAAGTTTTTTTTTAAACTATACATTAAAATGCAACAAAAATTTTTTTTAAAATGTATTCATTTTACAGTCTTTAAAACAGGAAAATTTTATAATTTAAAATTTGTATCTGTGAAAATAACACATTTTTGCCAGGGTTTTTTCCTTTTGAAAATGTGCTCTTTTTAACATGATCTACTTCATTGAAATTCATAAAGATCATTTTTATATATAACTTTAGGTGCTGTTCTTAAGGATCCTCCTTATCTACCCAAGTGGAGCCTGAATGTTGTTGCGTACATTAGAAAACACTCCCTATCTATCAAAAAAGGACTAAGAATATTGTTGCTTATATTAAAGGACAATGCCTATATAATCAAACAAGACCAATAATGTTGTTGCGTACATTAGAAAACATTCCCTATCTATCCGAAAAGGAATAAGAATATTGTTGCTTATAGTAGAGAAAAGTCCCTATCTATCCAAAATGAATAAGAATATTATTGCTTATAGTAAAGCACACTCCCTATAAAACCAAATACGGCCAATAACATTGTTGATTATATTAGAGGACCCTCCCTATATAACCAAACAGGGCCAAAAATCTTGTTGACAAGAATTAAGAACACTATCCACCTTAGCAAGGCCAACAATCCTTTTCTGATAATCCTGGTGGTCATAATTTCTCTGTCTTATACTGGGAGACTGTACGACTGCTTTTGTAATCATAAACATTTTCTAATTTCTATTTCTAATAAGAAAATCAAAGCAACAAATGCAGACTGAAAAAAAAAAAGAGTTAGCTTAGATGAATGATGACTTTAGGATTATTCTCCAATAACAAACGTCAATTTTGGTTGTAAAAACATCAAGTATATGTTATCACAAATTAATATCTCTCAAAGAACATTTCTTGCCATCTATTGCAAGCAACACATTCTTAAATACTTACATAAATACATGATATGACACACACACACACACACATATATATATATATATATATATATATATATATATATATATATATATATCATAGAAAGGAAGGAAGAACTCAACACCGTAATTCCATAATAAATTTATTTCGACCAAAATTGGGGCCTATATAAATCTATTTTAGTCGAAATAAATTTATTATGGAATTATGGTGTTGAGTTCTTCCTTCCTTTCTATGATAAATATTGCTCTGTATATAATCTAAAAAGTTTATTATACATTGAGCTCTTTTTAGTGATTTAAAGATTCGCTGTATTTATACATACTGGATCATACAATATTAATACAGTGTATCTTAGAAATCACATATAGAATCATCCCTTACTACCAAGTTTTGGATAAATTTCTTATATATATATATATATATATATATATATATATATATACATATATATATGTGTGTGTGTGTGCATATATACATATGTGTGTGTATTTGTGTGTGCATATATACATATGTGTGCATATTTGTGTGTGTATATGGGTGTGTGTGTGTGTATGTGTTCAAAAACATGTTTATATCTATATATGGCAGTATAAAAATAGAATGTGTATCTTATGGTAGTTGAACTGAATCTCTCATCTCTGGAGTTTTTTTTAATACAATGCTTCTCTTGGCAACCCTTTCTGTTTATCTTCAAGTGTCATCTTGTAGGATTATAAGCTTTTACCACTTACTGATAAGAATATTTCATTAAAAGATGAAAAAAAAAAAAATGAATATCTGTTTTCAATACCATTCTATTCAATAACAGACATGCATGTGTGTGTGTGTGTATATAGAGAGAGACATGCACATAGGAGACCATTTTTATTATATATGAGTCTAACTATGTATAAATGTAAACAAGGATATTTTGAATTCAGAGTTTTCCTTCTAGACTGGTTTCCTAACCAAGGCTAAAGAACCGAGTCTGCCCTACTATTTACCAATAGCTGGGAGGAGAACATATAGATACATGCCTTTCCCAAGGACATTAGTGTGAAGTGAAATAGCCTTGTCCAGGATTTGAACTCAGGTCTCCAATTCCATTTCTTTCAATGATAACTGTTATGCTAAGTGTGCCTATATATATATATATATATATATATAATAATGGACTCTCCCGTCGATTTTCGACATATGAGGGTTCATACACACAATGAACTCCCACACAGGGATTTGTTTATAGTGATGAAGGCTTATGTTGGACCATCTACACTTTTTGGCACAGTCGATAGGAAAGAATTGGTGCATCAAAGGTTGCCACAAACCCAATCAACGACTGTCCTCAGGAATTTTGAATTCAGAGTTATCCCTCTCCTAGACTGGTTACCAAGGCTGAAGAGCTCAGTCTGCCCTACTATTTAACCCATAGCTGGAGGGAGAATTTATGGATTCATACCTTTCCCAAGGGTATTAGCGCTATGTGAAATGCCAACAGCTTCATCTAGGAATTGAACTCGAATATATATATATAAATATATATATATATTTGCTAAAATCTTAAAATCTTGTTAAAATTGTTGATAAAGTTGAATTAAAAGAGGATTTCCTACACAAACAAATTCTTCACCAAACTGCCAGTTTTATAAGACATTCTTAATCATCAGACAAAATGTATTAAACATATTAGACATCTCATTATTGAGAACAGAAGTCATGTGTAGAAAGCATTTGTGCATAAAATCCTTTTTTAATTTGTTTTATAGACAGTTTTAATGGGATCTTAAGATTTTAATATGTATACATGGCTTCATCTGTTGATGTTGAGCGCAATGCTTATTTTTTCCTTACTCCTATATATATATATATATATATATATATATATATATATATATATATATATGAGTATGAAAAGGTGGAATGAAAACATCACACAATGCTGTTAAAGAGAAAACAATTTATAATATAATCATAGCTGATACTGATCAATATTTCGATATATATATATATATATATTTATATATGAGAAGTAAATACACAAGTGATGTGTTTATGATATGGCTTTTTTTAGCCGACAGTTTTTGGGAGAATATGTGCTTAATTGAAGTCGTACCTAATTTTGAAAGTTAATTAATTAATAATTAATTAATTAGGCGGGCATACCTATTTAAATGTAAGGCTAAACAAATCGAGAAAAATCTTTTTGATTTTCTTGATTTGTTTAGCCTTACATTTAAATAGGTATGCCCGCCTAATTAATTAATTATTAATTAATTAACTTTCAAAATTAGGTACGACTTCAATTAAGCAAATATTTATATACATATATATATATATATAGAGAGAGAGAGAGAGACAGACAGACAGACAGACAGAGAAATTGGTATTATGCATTTATTGTGTCATGTTCTGTCTGTGCTAGTGGTGTTGCATAAATACATGCTCAAACTTTGATATGATAATTGTAATACCTTTGAATAACAGTTGTTCTGCTATAAGCAATTTGCAATAAAAATTATCATTACTGTTTATTACTGGCATCATTCAGCACCTTACTCTCAACATAAACCTGTGCAAGATTGTCACAAGGTAACATCTTGCTAGTGCATGAGAACACCTTAAGGGGAATTTGAGACATTGAAGGACTTGATTTTTATTGACAAAAAAAAATCAATTTATGATTTTGATGTTTCAGACTGTTGTCCTCATTTTTATTGTGGTATGTATAAACACAATGTTCAGGCCACTGGAACCTTGGGCTCTGTTTAGATGCTTTTTTAATTACCTTAAAATAAGTCATCATCAGACAATAACCTTGTGTTGTATACTCTTCTTTTTACTTTCTTACTTCTATTTTTCTTCTGTTCATCTTTAGTATCTGACATTCTTCTGCTAGCGTCTCTTCTAATGTCTCTTCTAGTGTCTGGACTTCATCTTGGGGACTTCATGTCTGGTCTTCCATTGGGGATTTCTCTTTATCAGAAGCCCTGTGTCATTGGTAGTTTTTAGATAATAACACAAGACTTCGATTTACTTAGATCATATTTTATTCTGAAATCCCCACCAGACTACCTGCACAGATTGAGTCGGCAGCGTGCATAACACGACTTACCACCATCGTGGTTTTGGCCGATCTAACTAAAATCTCTTTCTAATCTAAACCGGAAGAGGGTCTTCTCCACCGATTCTCACGGTATCCACCGGAAGGAGGATCAGGACTGAGGTCAAGCCTTATCATTCAATCCTTCAAGGCCGCCGGCTGAACTTATAACAGCCATTTTGGTTTCTACACTACTGTACATAAGTATTAGGAATCTAATAATTATGTTACACTTGAATTCAAGGTTATTGTCTGATGAAGATTTATACCATAATAAAGATGAGGACAACAGTCTGAAAAATCAAAATTATTCATATCAAGCCTCGTCTCATAAATGCAAACAAAAAGATCTATGAAATTTAACATGATTGGAATTTAAAGATAAGAAGAATAGTTCAAAGATAATGATTAGAAATAGATAAACTGATATTATAATGAGAATTTAAATTGATTTTAGTATTCAAATGTTTTGAGCAGACTGTTTTATAATCTCTACATATTATATGATGCTTGGACCATAAATGGAAAGGGTAATCATTGAAGTGAAGTTTGGCCTTCATTTCAAATCAGCCTTTACTGTTTTAATTGAATATCTGACATTGACCTTTGTTTATTTAGATGTTTATGTGGCAACCCATCTGTCCATTCTATTTTAAAGTGTTGTTTTTAATGTTAAAAATACATATATAGCTTTAACATTAGAAACAACACTTTGAAATAGAATGGACAGATGGATTGCTATATAAACATCTAAATAAACAAAGGTCAAAGTCAGATATTCAATTAAAACAGTTAATTATATATAAGTTAGGGTAGCCTACCCAAACTTATATATATGCTCTATCAATAATATTGCTTAGGGCCAGCTTAGCTCAGTCGGTAGAGTATCAGACTAGAAACTATAAGGTTCCGGGTTTGATACCGTCCCTCGCCAACTCAGTATATGAGTAGCACGAGGATCTGTGCGGTAAAGTAAGGAGCTGATGGTAGGTGTGACACTCCACCTCAGATGCAAAAACAATCTCCTTGGTTTAGCACTAGTGAAAAGGGGATAGACTCCCTTGCTGTCTGGCTGATACTGACTTTAGGCCACCCTGACGACTTTACTTACTTTTTACTTATATTATCAATATATATACGTGTGTGTATGTGTGTGTGTGTGCATGAGAGAGAGAGAGAGAGAGAGAGAGAGAGAGAGAGAGAGAGAGAGAGAGAGAGAGAGAGAGACATTGATAATATAGTTATATTGTTTGCTATAATTATAGATAAAGAGTGCTCAATATTGGTGATAGAGCATATGTAGATCTAAGTTTGAATAGAGTCAACAGTATTTAGTGACTGTCAGTTCCTCATCTATACAATGCCATTTTTGATTTTCAAATAGGTGACAGTTTTCCTTTCCCTATTTTGAACTCTTCTTAGAATTTTTTTTTTAATATAATAACAGCTCTATTTCATAATGAGTACTCTAAAAAATACATAAGATAAAAAAATATATTATTAGGGACACGCAAAAATTCCCAGCACTTCTTTCTTTTTAATTTATTTTTCTCCTGTATATTCAGCCTATGGTTTAAAAAACAGTCTGGTACTGGGAATTTTTGCACACACTTAACATACAATATGTGCAAATCTTCAAAGAGAAATTTAACATGACCCTAGACTCTATTTCTTAGATTTTTTTTAGATGAAGCGTATTATTTGGATTATTATCGAATTGGACACATGGCACAGCGGATATAGGCGTTGAGCTAATACAGTTCTAAGCGGCAGTCATCTCTAAGCTGCAGGTTCAATCCTGGCCAAGAGCGACAGTAAGATAGAATAATTAACACAGCTTAATACTTGTACCCGGTCATAGTTAACGGAATGAGATCAGTCTTCCCCTGTGGATTGAATAAAAGGTTCTATTCGAAGTTCCGTAAAGGCTTTCAATTACGACATGAAGGCTCCTGAGTTCAACAAGAAAGTTCCCAAGTTCGAAGAGAGTGCACATCGACCGAAACGTTGTGTAGATAACAATAGAGATGAGGACAATAGTCTGAATAGTCCAAATAGTACAAACCCTAGGCTCTGCCATACATATCGTCTGTTAAGTGCAAAATCATGTATCTAACCAACCCTTCTTCAATGAATAGGATGCAACATAGGATCAATTTTTAAGCAGAGTTTAACAAGTTTGAATTCAGAATTTCCCTTCTCTGAGCCCAGTTGCCATACCAAGGTTAAAGAGCCCAGTCTGCCCTATTATTTACCCATAGCTGGAGGAAGAATAGTTGGATATGAAAGAATACAAAGTTTTGTTGAAAGGTAATAGAAAGCCAGGAAAATACTTTCATGGCTGAGTAATGATACAATGAAATTATATGAACAAAAATCTTGTCAAAACATTCTGAAGATTTTTGTACTATCCTCCTGTCTGAAAAGTGGAATAATGTCATAGAAAGGCAAGTAAAATACTTTGGTGACTGAATAAAAGTGCCATGAATTTATGTATTTACCAACCCCTCCACACAAGCAGGATGTGAGACAAGGTCAATTTTTAAGCAGTTTCCCTTCTTCTAGACCAGCTGTCATACTAAAGTTAAACTGCTCTACTATTTAGTTATAGCTGGAGGGAGAATAATTGGATTCATACCTTTCCCCAGGATACTACTTTAGTGACTAAATAAAGATGCCATTAATTTATGTATTTACCAATAAAGATGCCATTAATATAGATGCCATTAATAATAATAAAGATGCCATTAATAAAGATGCCATTAATAAAGATGCCATTAATTTATGTATTTACCAACCCCTCCAAACAAGCAGGATGCAACAGAGGATCAATTATTTAAGCGTTAAGAGTACAACTGGTTTGAATTCAGGGTTTTCCTTCTAGATGAGTCATATCAGGTGATAGAAGGTAGTGGCTAAGGGTTACCCAACAGTTTATCAATACACATGAAATTATTTCTTTTAATTTATTGATACATATGAAGTTAGTGAAAATTATATCTACCAACTATTTCTACCACATGAAATTATTTCTTCAAATTTATCAATACACATGAAATTATTTCTTTTAATTTATTGATACATATGAAGTTAGTGAAAATTATATCTACCAACTATTTCTACCACGAAATTATTTCTTCAAAGTTATAGAGCCCAGTTTGATTTTAAAAACAAGTTTTAATAGATACATCCCCAGTATCATATATTTATATATAGTTTGTTTTATTTTAATAGATATTCAAAGTTAATAGAACTTGGTTTCGATTTCAAATTATTCTATTTTTTTTACTCCTTTAATAAATTTGATGATTTCATGATTTATGGTTCAAACTCTCTGACATTTAATTTTTAACTTCCACCTCCCCAAGCAATACCTTTCAAAAATGTATTTTTACATCACCCAGAGGGTGTTTTTTATTTTGCTAGTTGAAATAATCATGACAACCAAACCTAATGAGACCTAATAATGTTGAAACAGCTGTACAGTGTTCCACACGTCGCACGCGGTATTCGCCGAGTTTGCTTGTCGTTATTATTACAATTATAATTAACAAATTCTCTCTATGAATACGTTATAGATACAGCTATAAGTTATACGCATTGTAATTGCCTTTAAAATATAAATAATAATATACCTTACTTAACATAGCTGGGAGAAAATGTATGAGTTCATACCTTGACCAAGAGTATCAATGCTATATTAAATGCAAATAGCCTCATACAGGATTTGAACTCAGTTTGCTGATTCCAATTCCAACCATAATAATAACAGTTCCACCACATGTGCCTTCCGATCACATGTAACTGGAAGTTTAGATATGATTTTCAATAATGAAGGAATACACAATATAGCTCTAAAGATGGTGTAAGATCATGAAAACAACAGGAGTTACCAAGTTCATTTCTTACGATGATAACATTTACACCACAAGAACCTCAAGTAGTAAATAATGATATTTTTTATTGACTGCACCATTACTTTTGGCCCACACTGTATATTAAATTGTTCCCATTTGCATTACCTTCATGGTTAGATTGTTATCAAAAATAGCTAAGAAATAAAGAGAAGGTCCAGCAAGGAAAATAAAAAATAAAACACCCTCATGAAAAAAAAAAAAAGAACAAAGAATAAGAAACAAACAATACTGGAAGAATTTCTTGGCATTTTCCCAATTTCTCATCGAGATAAATTGTCATTTTTTTTTTCTTCTTTCCCTTTTTTTTTTTTTTATTGATTATTGGTGTTTCTTTATTTTTGTCACGGTTCCTCTATAATCTTCGGTCTCATCATTTTGACGGAAAGGTGTTTTATAGCAAAAATAAATCAACAAATTAAGGAATCAAGTGTCTTAGATAAGTCACAGTTATTGTCATTATCTGATTTTTGGCCATAATAACATATTATTATTTTATTTTTTATTTTCATCATTCTTGAGAATCGATTAGCCAAACCTGGTTGTTACTCCCAACAAATTCTTCAAAATGTTACTATAAAAAGAAGCATGTTATTCTGTCACTTTGAAAACGAAGTTGTTTTTTCTGATGCCAGAAGAGGAGGGACAGAACAAACAGCAGCACCCCCACCCACCCCAAATAAAATAAAACAGAGACACATCAATGGTAGAGATGAAGAAGATTTCCACACAGGAACAGTGCAAAGTGAAGGCCAAACATTGTAGAAATTTGTATCAGTATTCAGCTGTGTTGCAAGTTGAATATGTTCTGAGAATCCTGAGTTGGTAGGTGGTTTATATAGCAGGTTGGGCTATTCCACTGTGTTCCTTGGCCAAGCTTATTCCCAAGATTCTGACTGGCTGCTGGTTTTGGTGTGGATACTTTGATCCATATATACCCAACACATGACTGTGTTCTGGTAGTTAGTACAGGGCCTGTATTCAGTTACAGTCCCCCTTTTCTTATGTCTGGTAACTGGGTGCTAATTACAGTCTTTCTTGTAAAGGTGATTATATGTTGATTCTACAAACATAATCAAGACACAGAAAACAAAAGTGAGAATGAACACTAGGGAAATCAGAATCCCAACATTTCATAGCTACTAATACTGGCAACTGACAACTGACAAATAAAGAAGAAATCCATCTTTTTTTTTATTTTGAGCCCAGAAACATCAGTAATTTTCATATGCAAGGCATGAATCATTTGCATAAGCAAATTCTAAGCACTCCTCAGCCTAACGCCGCAACCGTATTTTTTGCTAGCGGACGTTCTTGGGTTCACACCAGCCATCCTCTCCTGCATATGCAACACACCAAGTGTTGTTTTTCTGATCGATGGGGACAGGATAGCCTCATTGAATAGGATAAACTGCCTGCTATCTTTCACTTCCACTAAAGAAAATTTATGTGATAATTCAATATAGAAAAAGGAGCCTCCATGGTTCAATGGCTAACGTGCTTGGCTGCGACATTGTATTAAGCAAGTTCAAACTCCATCCACACTATTACATTCACATTTAGACAAATACCCTTGGGAAAGGTATGACCCCCCTCCTCATCCCCCAAGCTATGTGTTAAATAGTAACCACTACTATTCTTCTTCAAGGGTGGTTTTGGCATTAAATAACTCACAAAGTTTGATATGCCATTGAACAAAGAAACCAAACCAATATACTATTTCTCTGAATGTTTGAGATGAGGCTTGAAGATTAGTATTATCTGCGTTATTCGGACTATTGTCCCTATCTTCATTGTTATTTGTACAACGTTTCGGATGATATACCCTCCGGCCTTCTTCAGGTTAGGTTCAAAGTTCCGTGATGGCTCCCGAATACGACAAGAAAGTTCCCGAGTTCGAAAAGAAGGTTCCCGAGTCCAAGAAGTTTCCCGAGTCTGAGAAGGTTCCCGAGTCCGACAAGAAATATCTGAAGAAGGCCGGAGGGTATATCGGCCGAAACGTTGTACAAATAACAATGAAGATGGGGACAATAGTCCAAATAACGCAGATAATACCAAACCAATATAGAAATGACTTTATCTCCAAAACCATGTCATACTAAAATCCCAAAAGTCATTGGCTTTAAAAATCAAAAAAATAAATAATGATAGCTCAACTAACTAAATTACATTCAAGTCCTGTTGAAATAATGTGAACTAATATTATCCTTCATCTTCCTAATTCTAATTGCTTTGTCAGTCATTATTATTAATAATCTTGACTAGTATTATCCTTCAATTTCCTAATTCCAATTACTTTTTATCTTCTCTTACTCAGGTTGACACTTTTAGAACATTAAGAAACACTGTATATCTCTGATTTGTCAACACTAGATTTGTTGTAATTGTTTTATACACTAGAAGTGTTAAGGGTACATTTTTATTGGTTTTTAAATTAAAAATTGTCAATCATCATTATTAATAATTTTGATAAGTATTATCCTTCATGTTTCTAATTCAAATTGCTTTGTCAATCATTATTATTAATAATTTTCACTAGTATTATCCTTCATCTTCCTAATTCTACTTTCTTTTTCAATCATTATTATTAATAATTTTGACTTGTATTATCCTTCATCTTCCTAATTTTAGTCGCTTTGTCAATCATTATTATCAATAATTTTTACAAGTATTATTCTTCATCTTTCTAATTCTACTTTCTTTGTCAATCATTATTATTAATAATTCTGACTTGTATTATCCTTCATCTTCCTAATTCTACTTTCTTTGTCAATCATTATTATTAATAATTCTGACTTGTATTATCCTTCATCTTCCTAATTCTACTTTCTTTGTCAATCATTATTATTAATAATTTTGACTTGTATTATCCTTCATCTTCCTAATTCTACTTTCTTTGTCAATCATTATTATTAATAATTCTGACTTGTATTATCCTTCATCTTCCTAATTCTACTTTCTTTGTCAATCATTATTATTAATAATTCTGACTTGTATTATCCTTCATCTTCCTAATTCTACTTTCTTTGTCAATCATTATTATTAATAATTTTGACTTGTATTATCCTTCATCTTCCTAATTCTACTTTCTTTGTCAATCATTATTATTAATAATTCTGACTTGTATTATCCTTCATCTTCCTAATTCTACTTTCTTTGTCAATCATTATTATTAATAATTCTGACTTGTATTATCCTTCATCTTCCTAATTCTACTTTCTTTGTCAATCATTATTATTAATAATTCTGACTTGTATTATCCTTCATCTTCCTAATTCTACTTTCTTTGTCAATCATTATTATTAATAATTTTGACTTGTATTATCCTTCATCTTCCTAATTCTACTTTCTTTGTCAATCATTATTATTAATAATTTTGATTAGTATTATCCTTCATCTACCTAATTCTAATTACTTTGTCAATCATTATTAATAATTTTGATTAGGGTTATCCTTCATCTACCTAATTCTAATTACTTTGTCAAACATTATTAATAATTTTGATTAGTATTATCCTTCATCTACCTAATTCTAATTACTTTGTCAAACATTATTAATAATTTTGATTAGTATTATCTTTTATCTTCCTAATTCTAATTTCTTTGTCAGTCATTATTATTAATAATCTTGACTAGTATGATTCTAATTCTAGTTGCATTTAATTATCCAATGCCCATAAATCAATTTAGAACTCCTGTCTCTGATCGGTTGGGGCCATATTTTTTGGTTATTATTTTATACATTAGCAGAGTTGACTATATACATATATATATAAGAATTGATTTCACTAATTCTAGCTGCTTTTTTAACACAATATCTCTCAATACTACAAAGTGTATAAAAGAAAAAAAAACAAATATATCACCAACCAATTGGAGACAGGGATATTGAGTGGCTTTATTTGCAGTCCTGTGATGCTTCTGTATTTCTTTTGGTTATAATGGCTAGTCTGAGATGAAATGCATGGTGCTTGGATAATCAATGATTTCCATACACAATTTTGTCTGTGATTCAGTGACTCTGTTCTTCTTGTCGGTAAATGTCTTCATCTTTATGGACTTCCATAAATAAATGAGACATGAGTGTATATGAGTGTACATTTATTCATGTAAATGAAAGTATATATACAAGGTGTGTCAAAAAAGTATCAAGATTTTTTGTACTTTTTGACACACATGTTCCACTCATTGTTCCCTTTCTATCTTTGTAAATACAGCTTCAAACTTGGCACTTTTATGACACACCTTGTATTCTGAAAAATTAATGTTCCATTCATTGTTTCTTTCTATCTTTGTAAATACAGCTTCAAACTTGGCACTTTTATGACACACCTTGTATTCTGAAAAATTAATGTTCCATTCATTTCTATCTTGGTAAATACAGCTTCAATCTCAATAATTTTATGACACACCTTGTATGTGTGTGTGTTTTACTTTATGTTAATACAATTACTGTTTGTTAAAAACAGTAAAGCCAACAGTAGGAAATAAAATAATGCTCAACACAAAAATATTGTAAAATCAATATAACATATAATATTATGATATACAATTATACAGTATAATATTAATATCCTTATTCATATCATAAATTGTTGATATTATTATTAAAAAGAAAAAAGAATAAAATCACCCAACTCACAATTTTAAGTTTTACAATTTGATCAAGAAATTGTGAAACAAAGCTGGGATTTTTTTGTCATGCTTCCTAGAGCATACTCCTTTTCTCTATCTTCCCCCATCAACCTTAAGTTGAGTGAATTTCTTTCTTTTTTATATTATTTCTCTATATATATGTATATATGTGTGTGTGTGGGGGATATGTATGATTTCTCATATGCATTACTATGCGTATGGGTGAATATAAAGACATTGATATATATTATAATTTCTTGTACATACACATGTGTATGAATATGATCAGATAATAGTTTATTGCATGTATATGTGCATGAATATGCATGGAAATATAAACATATATATTATTCCTTGCGTGCAAGCGTGTGTGTGTGTGTGTGTGAGAGAGAGAGAGAGAGTGTGTGTGTGTGTGTGTGTGTGTGTGTACAAATATTAACCTGGGAATGTACTTGTCCTAAGGAATGCTATTTTTCTTTCCTGTTTTCCCAATATCTAGATCTGGATGTTATCAAGTGATTCTTAAATAGTAACCAACCATCTGTCTGACCTATCAGTCCAAGATCATCAAATGTTTAAAAAACAAATATAAATTCTTAAGCTATTTGCAGAAGTTGCAAACTCTTAAGTTAATTTGGAAACCAATCTCCACCTGCTAGCTCAAAATTCTCAGCTTATGATCAAGTCATGTTAAAAGCACTGGTTCCTGCTAGATTACTGAAGTGAAGCAGCAATAAGCTTGTTCAATACCTTGATGGGTTACCATTTAAGCAACAGCAGGTAGTGCAAGAAATTGAATATCAAAATTACTTTATTTGGTATCAAATGACCCAAAAATGTTTAATATGCCATAAAACAAACCAACTAACCAACCAACCAACCAACCAACCAATCAATAAAAATCCTTTATGTCTCCAAAATTTTAGGCAAAACAAACCAGTTCTTTTGTTTGTTCAAAGACTTATGAACAGTATTTCCTATAGCCTTTATGAGCATTAGGCCAGTTTAGTTGTTGGTAGAGTGTCCGAGTAGGAACAACAAATTTCCTGGTTCAATACCAGCCCTCACCAACTCAGCGTATGAATAGCACAGGGATCTGTGTGGTAAAGTAAGGATTGATGGTAGGTGTGAGACTCCACCTCAGATGCAAAAACAAATCTCCTTGGTCTAGCACTACTGAAAAGGGAATAGATTCCCTCACTGTCTGGCTCATACCGACTTTAGGCCACCCCAAAGACTTTACTTTTTTATTATGACCATAACACTTATTAAATCAAATCTGTAAACAGAAGAAATGTATAGAAAGTATAATAGATTTTTCTGTTATCTTTAATGAAACATGTCTGCCTAGGTATACTCACAACATGTATATATACACATATATATAATAGTATATGGGTATCACTAGCTTATTTGGTGAGTAAGTGTTAGACCAGAACTCGCTGACAAGCTAAAGCGACAATTCTTCCAGGCTGTACTGCTGTATGGCTGTACCACTTAGACCCTAACAAAGCGCCTCAAGAATAAGTTGGATGGGACCTGCACAAGAATGCTGCGTACAGTCTTGAACAAGTCATGGAAACAGCACCCAACAAGGAAACAGCTGTATGGCTACATGCCCCCCATCTCACAAACCATCCGAGTAAGATTGATTAGGCATGCGGGGTACTGCCGGAGGAGCAAGGACAAGCTCATAAGCAATGTTCTCCTGGGGAAGCCAACACATGGGCATGCTAGTGTGGGCCGCCCAGCAAGGACCTACATTGACCAACTATGTGAGGATGCTGGATGCTGCACAGAAGAGCTCCCAGAGGCAATGAGTGATAGGGAAGGTTGGCGAGAGACTGTCATGGATATCCGTGCTGCTTGCACGGCATGATGATGATTAGTAGAGTGCTCAAAATCAGTGATAGAGTTGACATATTTTTATATATATATATATATATAATATATATATAATATATATATATATATTACATGGGAATTTTTTGTGACCTTGGATTTCATGCTATAACACATTCGTCAGACAGAATGTGCTAAAGCATGAAACCCAGGGTCCCAAACATCCACATTGTAATATATATATATCATATGTATATATATATATATATATATATATATTCTTGCATCTATGTATATTCGAATGTAAACAAGAGTGTGCATGCACATGAATATGAGTATGCATGCATGTGAATATGAACACACAAACACACACACATTATTATCATTATTTCTTATATCCGTGTATGTATATGCACTTTATATGAGTGCATGTGTGTGCAAATATGTACCTCTATCTAAGAGGATACTCGTAAACAGGAATTCTATTTATTCTTGCCTATTTTCCCAATATGAAGAATCTTGATGTTATACCCATATATAAGAGTGTACTCCCAATAAGGAAGGCTATGTTTTCCTCCTATTTTTCCAATATGAAGAATCTTGATGTTATCAACTTTCTCTTAACCGATTCTTAAAAAGTAATCAACCATCCGCCCAACCTATCAGTCCAAAATCATCAAATGTCTAAAAAAACAAAAAACAAATATACATTCTCTTGTTGCCAACATTTTGGATCAGTGCCAAAAATATTCCTTTATCCTTCATCACTGCATCAACATTTAAAAAAAAAAAAAAAAAAAAAAAGTATTTAATAAAAAAATATTTAGAAAGTAAAAACTTATCAGTTATTGTTATCAACTTGTATTCCATCAACACTGAATTTTATTTCCACCGTTTTTTTTTTATCAAGTTTTACCAAGTGTGTCTTTAACAGAATCATTCAAGTCATTTCCTTTTCCTTATTTTGAGTCATTCCAATTAGATATAAACAAATATACAAGTTTTTCTTCTTCTTGAAAAGTTCAAGGAGTTTAAAAAGATAAATCAATCTGTTCATCTATCAAGTTACATTTCCTCTATCTCAATGGTTATTTCACACAGTTCTCAAAATTAAAATTTATCAACATTTTCTGTCAATTTTTCTTTCTTTCAGAAAACTAGTTCATGTGTTAACTTCCTAACACTTTTTTGGCATGACCACACACATACACACACACACACACACACACACACATATATATATATATATATATATATATAATAGGGACTTTATTGCAGATTCACTGTTATGGCGTCTAGCTAACCCTCGCGTTTGTTTACAAACGTTTGGGGACTCTAGTGAATTTCATTTCCGCTTAGAAATGTAGCGATTAATTATTCTCCTATATTTGACAGCTGCCTCTGGCCATATGGGTTAAAGGTTTGGTGAACGAAAGTTCATTCGGGTCTTGAACCCGGCCAGAGGTAGCTGTTACGGTATAGCCACACTGATGAAAGGTGAAACCTTGAAACACGTGTCTGTGGATTACTTATTTATTATATATATATATATATATATATATATATATATATATAATAAATATTTTATTTCTTGCATCTTCCTTTTGAATCACACTCATTGTACATTATATATATATCATCATTATGGAGGTATGTGGTGTAATGGTTAGAGTCATGGGAAATGAACTCATTGACCAGAGTTCAAATCCTGGACAAGGCTGTTTGCATTTCACACAGTGCTAAACCCTTGGGAAAGGTATGCATCCAACTACTCTCCCTCCAGCTATGGGTAAATAGTAGGGTAGACTGGGCTCTTTAACCTTGGTTAGGTAACCAGTCTAGGAGAAGGAAAACTCTTAATTCAAACCTGTTAAACTCTGCTTAAGAAATTGACCTTGTGACACATCCTGATTGTGGAGGCATTGGTAAATATATATATCATCATTATCATCATCATGCCAGAAGCATGGATTTCCATGGCTCTTCCTCACTATCCATCCCTATCGACAATCACACCTGATAAGTCTTCTGCACAGAATCTATCTGTTCAGAGTTAATTGATGTAGTTTTTGCTGGTCAACCCATGCTGATGTGTCCATGTATAGGTGCCCATAGGAGAATGTCCCAGATGAGCTTGTCCTTGCTTGTCCAGTATGTCTTGTTCATCTTACCTGATTGGTTTGTGTGATAGGAGGCAAGTAGCTGAGGTGCTGCTTCCAGGATTTATACAAAATAGCATGCAGTATCCTTGTACAGTTCCCATTTAGCTTTTTCTCCAAGCATTTCATTAAAGTCAAAGTGGTGAAGCCATACAGTAGTACTAACATGGCTACAGATTGGAAGGTTTATTGCTTTATCTTATCAGAGAGATAAGATTTTCAGATGATCGATAATCTGTCAATAGTAGTCCATGCCTTTCGTATGTGTATATTGACATTGCTCTCTGTAGATGTGATATTACTACCTAGGTATGGGAACTGATCTACTAATTTCAAAGGAAATTGTGGAGAGGTCTCTATCTTGTTTAAAACACATGAACTCCATTAAAATCCCTTTCATATGAAGAAAGACTTAGAAACATTGACCTACCAAGTCTGGTTTTCCGACGTATAAGAGGGGATATGATTGAAGCTTACAAATACACGCATGGTTTTTATTCAACGAACTCTTACCTACTAAACATTGCTCAAAATACCTATACAAGGGGACATAAATTAAAACTCCTTAAAAAATCTTGTAAAGCAAATGCAAGACAAAATTATTTTAACTACAGAGTGGTGAATACATGGAATAAACTACCTTCATCAGTAGTGAATGCCCCATCTCTAAACTCCTTCAAGGCAAAGTTGGATAATCTGTGGAATGATATTAAATATTCTGTGGATTTAAAATGAATATTTATAAGGAACAGCTGACAGGTCTCAGACCTAATATACTAGCTGAAAAGATATTATTATCTGAGTTTTTGCTACCTTCACTGTGATTCAGCTTGTGTAGGTATATTTGCAAGAATCACTAGATCATCAGCGTAGACCATATCTGTGATAGGTTCTGTACGATATCGTTGGCGTCTTGCCTTTTTTTTTTTTAGTCTGAAGCCTTTTTCTTTCATTAGATCTAATTACAAAGAACGAAGAAAATCATGCAATATTAATGGCATTTTTCTTTCTTTTTTATGCAATACCAGTGATGCTGATAGCTTTTTGATTTAGTGTGTCCTGGGACACAAATATTTGCTTTGAATGAGTCCCCTGGAAAATTTATGGGTCCCAAGTAAAGCCATCTAACTCCCAACTTGTAACCTATCCTGTGTAATTCCTTTCTAAGAAACTATTGAAATGTATTTACAGTTAGCTTGAAATGGTGAGGGAAGAAAAAAGAAAAACACTTTTACTGCGTCCTTTTAAATTTTTTGTGCATCAGGGACACAGGACGTGTACCTATCAGCATCTCTGCAATATTAATGGAATCTTTGTAATCCATTGTTGAGTGGTTACAATTGAATAGGTTATTGCACAGAATTAGTATTTGTCTTCTTTTTTTTTTTTACATGAGACACTGATCACTATCATAATTGAATTTTTTAGTAATTCTTTTCAAAGTGACCTCTGAATAGAAAATGAATAATTTAAAGAAAACTTTCCCAACATTCTCCTATTCGTTTTTTTTTTTTTGTTTTTTTTTACTGAGTATTTTGTGTTTGTTTTTTTTGTTTTGTTTTTTTTTAATTTCTATTCAAAATAAATGTTTCATACTTTATTTTTATCATATTTATCAAGCTTCAATTAAGAAATTGTCAGAAAACAATAAGTTATTGTTTAGCCTTTGGAACGAACAGGGAAGCATTTATTCCTAACTAACGATTAATTTTCATTTAATTCACTTTCATGGAAATTATTATACAATATGAATTAATCAATATATCACATAGAAGACTTAATCAAGCTACAAATTTTATCTCTTGGTGTATGTATATATATATATGTGTGTGTGTGTGTGTGTGTAAAAATAGTGTATATTTCAGCAGCAAGTTATTATCTAAACAGGTTTGGTTGAATACTACAGAATAGGGCCTGTTTAGCTCAGTTGGTAGAGTGTCCGCCTAGGAAACACAAGGTTCCTAGTTTATTACCGGCTCTCACTAACTCAGCATATCAGTAGCATAGGGATCTGTGCGGTAAAGTAAGGATGGTAGGTGTGACGCTTCACCTCAGATGCTAAAACAATCACCTTGGTCTAGTGCAAGTGAAAAGGGGATAGACCCCACTCCCCTCCCCGCTGTCTGGCTGATACCAACTTTAGGCTACCCTGACGATTTACTTTTTTTTTTTTTCAACACAACTTCTTTTGACTCAGATAGTGAATTGAGTTTATATAGTAGGTTGACTATTAATGGGTTGTCAAGTGTTTTGTTTTTTAGCATAATTAGTACAGATAATGAATCAGAAAATATAATAAATTTTATGTTTGAAATAATGCCAAGTGCTAGATCTCTGGGACATGCTTGGGAGACATGTCTTGCTTATTTTCTGGTAAGATATTGCCACACTTCCTGCTATAAAAGACTTGGTCAAGCCACAAAATTTATCTCTCAGTGTGTGTATGTATATGTGTAAAAATAGTGTATGTTTTGACAATAAGTTCTTATTTAAACCTTTTTGGTTAAATACCACAAAATATTTCTTCTTGATGATCTTTAATTGCTTATGTTCAAGCTCTCATGTAATTTTTCTTTTTCCGAATCCAAATGGAAGAAAAAGGGCTTCGTATTATTTTCCAAGCATTTTTTCGGCCATTACCATGATTGTCTTCAGTGGGATTATTTATGGTGGTAGTAGTCTTTTTTTTTTTTTTTTTTGTGATTTGATGTTTATTCAGTTAGAAGGATTTTTTTATGAGGTTACAGGTTAATTCTGTCAGGAGTGTTTATTGTAGGTGGGAGTGCTATGGTTAGTGTATTAGTTATTAAAGGTGTTTGATATAGTGACCGCCCTGTCGGTGGGGCGTTAGAATGCACCAACTGCACCTCTGCAGAGGGGTAAGACTCCCCCAATGGGGCCACCTGTTGGCCGTGGGTGGCGACCCGTGATGCTTAAGGATAGAGCCCAGGTGGATGAGCAGTTCATGACATGCAATACTCCACTTTGGCCCTATCTTGGGCTAGACGGGCGATCAATCGGCTGGTCACATCAAGCCCTAGCACCTATATGATTTTCCCAACCCTGTTGCCCATATGCCAACCCCCAACCCCTTTTTATCATATGTGTGCTAGAAGCGGTGGCTGTGGGTCTACATGTCCTGGGAATGACGTTAAACTCTATCTGATGGTGAGGTTCCAGTTTTGGAGGTTTGGGGAATGTGGAGCACCCCTTCATCACCATTTCTCCCTGGTCCACTCTGACCCGGAGTGGTAGTACCTGTTAGGGTCCCATCTATGGGTTAAATAGAAAAATGTATTAATAAAAAAAAATTGTATTATCCATTAAGAATTGATTTATTTCCAAACTTTATCGGCATTAAATAACCCACTGAGGTTGATATGCCGTAAAACAAAACAAACCAAACCAAACTAATATAGTGACGTTGATGGTATGACATGTGATAAAAAAGTACTAAGACAAAAGTTTTACATTTTTAACATTATGAATTCAGATGAAGGCATAAGCACAGCTGAGACACTTATACAATAATAAAATGATATCTAGATTTCATCTGTATGAGTCAGTGACGATATGGAAAACAAAAAGAATTATGAAGCCATTCTCAGTTCTTTTTCAATAGCAGTTTTTTGTGAAACACAGAGTTTTGCAAGTACAGTATCCTTATACTCACTAAAACTAGCTCCATACAACTTTTTTCTTTTTTCCTAAACTGAAAATTAATCTCAGGGGAAAGTTTGAGGATGTGAAGGACATTAAAAGAAATATGACATCGCAGCTTCACACCATATAAAAACAGGAGCTTCAGATGGGCTTTGACTAATGGAAAACTAGCTGGATTAAGGGTGTTGAATGCTAAGGGGACAACTTTGAAGAAAATTAATTTTTAATTCATTGTTCATTTCTATATTATTAGGGAATACAGTTTCAGTCTTGATACTTTTTAAACATACTTCATGGATACATTGGAAATAACAAAAGTAAGATAAAGAATTAAGTATTATACATATATATACATATATATATATATATATATATATATATATATATATATATATATACCAATCCTTCTGTACAAGCAGGATTGACACAGTAAATTTCTTAAGCGGAGTTTAACAGTTTTCCTTCTCCCTAGACTAGTTGCCTAACCAAGGTTAAAGAGCCATGAAGTCAATAGCAGTTAGTAACTGATAGTTTCTCACTTATGTAATTTTCAAACCAAGTTTGGTTATGATACTAAACTGTATCTGTTTAGATAGGAATTCTTGACACTATATAACCAAAGTGCAAAAAAAATTATTGTAATAGAGCGTTGAAAATATAAATGATTATAATGAAACATTTACAAATGAATCAAATTTCAGCATTAAATAATCTATAAAGAGTTGACATGTGATATATCCGGGTTAAGGGATATATTATGAAGTTGGTAGTAAGGTATATTATCGTAGTAGTAGCTGGTGTGTCGAATAGCTGGACGTCTTCGAGCAGTCGTGGTGGTATTCTGACTGGTAGGCGAGTAAGCTTAGGCGCTTGTACCACCACAGTGTCGAATATTTATAGAGGACACTGTCCAATCAGATTATAGTGAGGGGTACCAAGGTATTTACATATTCATTACATCAACATGTTGTTAAATAAATAAACCAAACTAAACAGATATTTTTATATCTTCTTTCTTGTTTAATCTACAGAGTATAATTAAGAGTTAAGTTACACATAAAATTGCATTTGAATTCATTGTTTGGAGGAACCTGTATTGTCCCACATTCCATGGTTAATAGTTGCAGACACTAAAATTATATATGATAATAAGAATATGCACCCTCCGCGTGTAAGTATTTAAGTTTTATTGTAATGAAATATATTAAATTAGAAAGATTAATGAAATTAAATAAGAATGCATTAAAAAGATTACACTTATTTTCATTATGTTTTAAGTGGTTTCTATAAAATCATTCATAGGATTGATTTTAGTACATTGGAGAATAAAACAATAATATTAGAGATCAATAACAAGTAATTGTCTATTAAACCTGGTTTTGTTAAAACCAGTATGCAAATTAACTACACCATATATTATGTAAGCCTCCCAATGCAGCAGGTTTCAAATTTGGTAAGTCACCCTAGATCAGTGATTCTCAGATTGAACCCCTTATAACCTAATATAATTTCCATTCACCCCCAAATAAATTAATTGAATATTACTGACATTTTTTCTCACTGGAGGCTATGATGAGTTAAAAAAGGATTTTGGTTTCAAGATTAAAATTTTTACAAAATACAGAAAAGTTATTATAAATGGAATATTGAATGATATAAAAAACACCCACACCAACAAATGCCTGGCAATACTGAAACTTACTTAACAAGTTAAGATCTCTTCTGTCAGAGTGATATTTTTTGTGATTAATAATTTAATTCTAATTTTATTCATTAAAAATCTGTTACCATGGATAAGTATTAAAATTACACACATTGTATTTTAATCTTTTTTTTTTTCATTATTTTTTCTTTTATAAATCTATGTGCTTATTGTTCTTCTTATTTTTTTTATTATAAAGAAACTTATTATGAAATGGGATATTTTAGAATTCAATATTTTCATAAAATGATGTTCAAAATATAATTGTTTGAATTTTTTATTTCATGAAAATAAGATTATATGCATCATTAACTATGCTGAAACGATCAGAATCTTTTTGGTCAAAGCCAGATAATTCATTCATTTAAATGACCTGGGTTGTATGTGAACGATGCATCACTAGGGGTCATCACACCCAATCAGGCATTCCGCTAGGTGTATGATATCTGGGAAACTAGTCTACATGATCCAGCAATTTTTGTTCTCTTATAAAGGGATTTATAGCATTAATACCCTTTGGAGAGGTATGCATTCAACTACTCTCCCTCCAGTTATGGGTAAATAGTAGAGCAGACTTGACTCTTTAACTTCGGCTAGGTAACCTGTCTTGGAGAAGGAAAACTCTGAATTCAAAACTGTTAAACTCCACTTAAGAAATAGATCTTGTGTCACATCCTACTCGTGTGAAGAGGTTGGCAAAGGGATTTATAAATGCAAACTAGTAAATTCACTCCCTGTGGATCTCTATGATTCTTCACCCTGTTGAAATGTTATGGACCCCTTTGAGAAGCTCTACCCAAGACTCTCCTATTTTTTAATATTGTTAAACTAAATTTCTTGAATCTGTTTCATATTCTATAAATCAGGACGCTCTAATTTGGTTGCATGTCTTAGAACTTGCATATCATATCTCATTTCAAGTTATCGTCGTCATTTCTCTATGTAATATTCAAGCAATTCTTAAAGCAAAACACACAAATCAGCCAACTTCCTTTAGAAAAAAAAATTGGAACCTTTGTTAAGTTATATAGCAGGTTAGTCAATAAATTACTTGAGGTGGGAAGAAATAGTTGTTTTAGTGACACAATTTTATGTAGCACCAGGACAAACAAACCAATAAACAGATAGACACACATAGCAGTTTTATATATAGATGAATATATTTGATAATACAAGAATGATTAGTTATATAGCAGTTTACTCAGTAAATCGTTTGAGGTGGGAAGAAGCAGTTGTTTTAGCGACACAATTTTATGTATCACCAGGACAAACAAACCAATAAACAGATAGACATGCATAACAGCTTTATATGTAGTTAAATATATATTTTTATAATACAAGAATGTGAAGTTAAATATATTATTTGATAATACAAGAACAATTAGTTATGTAGCAGGTTACTCAGTAAACTGCTTGAGTTGGGAAGAAGCAGTTGTTTTGGCGACACAATTTTATGTAGCACCTGAACAAACAAACCAATAAACAGACACACATGGCAGCTTTATATGTTGATGAATATATTATTTGATAATAGAAGAGCGATTAGAGGAAATGGACCAGTTGCCATGCACATCTGGTGAATTTCTCACCATTTTGATGGTTGCTGTTAAAATGAAGATACATCCAGAAGCAGACAAGGGGAAATATATAAATCCATTGACAACTAATTCAAATTCTAAAGAGAAAACGTGCCATAATTCAAATTAAATGACAAACATATTTATCATATTCAGCAATTTTATGTACAGTTAAAAGCAGCGGAAACTTTTTTTTTCTGCTTTTCTTTGGAGTGTGTGTGTGTGTGAGGGGGTATAGTTATATGGAATTTATTATTTTCTTTTACTCATTCTTGATTTTTCATTTTGTTTCTGTTCTTATTTTGCCTTTTTTTTATCTTTCCTAAATATCATCTTTTTTTGTTTTAATTGCCTTTTTACTACTCTCTTTTCTTTGTTTCTTTTTCGCTTTCCTTCCTTTCTTTTTTCTCTTACCTTTTTCTTCCGTTTTTCTCTTTCTCTTCGTTTCTTTTTCTCTTTCCTTCCTTTCTTTTTTCTCTTACCTTTTTCTTTCGTTTTTCTCTTTCTCTTCCATTTTTCTTTCTTCTTTCTTTTATTCTCTTTCTCTTCTTTCTTTCTTTCTTTTCTTTTTTTTACCCTTTCACTTCTCTTTTCTTTCTTTTTTCTCTTCTATCATTTTTCTTTCCTTTCTTTTTTCTCTGCATTCTCTTCTTTTTCTTTGTTTTTCTCTCCCTTTTTTCTTTTTTTCTCTCCCTCATCCATCATTTTTTTCTTTTTTCTTTTTCTCTTGTTACTCTTTCATTTTTCTTACGTTTTTCTCTTTCTTTCCCCCCTGATCCTTCAATTATTTTTCCATGTTTTTTTTCCTTCTGTCTTTTCTAATTAATTCTTTCTTCACTTTTTCTCTTTCTTATCTTGCATCTCTTTCCTTCTCTTCATTTTTCTTTATCTCTACCTTCTTTTTTCTGTATTCAATTTCTTCTTTTCTTATTTTTCTTTTACTCTTTCAACTTCTTTTCTCTCTTTACTCATTCTTATCTTCATTCCTTCCTTTTTTTTCCTTCTTGTATTTTTGTAAATGCTTTTTTATTTCATCCTATTTTCTTTGTATTTTCCTTCTTTCTTTCACAATTGCTTTCCCTCTCTTATTTTCATTCAGTTTTCCTTCTTTTTCTATATTTTTCCTTCCCTTTCACACATCCATTCTCATTCATTCTTATACGTTTTAGTCCCTTTCTTTCTTTCCTCTTCAATTTTTATTTCTTCTTTTTTCTTACTTTCTATTTCTTTCTTTCTTTCTTTCTTTCTTTCTTTCTTTCTTCTTCAATCCTTATTTCTTCTCTCTTTTCTTTTTTCCCCTTTCTTTCTGTTTCTTTCTTTCTTCTTCAATGCTTCTTCCTTGCTCTCCTTTCGCAGTCTCCTTTATTTTCTCTTTCTTTCATTCCTCCTTTCATTATTTTATTCTTATTTCTCTTCTTTTACTGCTTTCATTCCTCTTCCATTTTTTTCTCCTTCTATCCAATCCTCTTTCTTTCAATAAATATTTGATTTCTTCCCATTCCTTGTTTTTCAAAAATATAAAAATGTTTAGACTATTATCCTCATCCCTACTGATTTAATCAATACAAACTCAGCAATTGTATTCATGTTGCATTCATGAAATCAATACACGAACAGATTTTACTTTAATTTTTACTTACTATGCAAATACATAGTTATCTTCTTCAAAAACAGTAATGGTAAGATAAGAACCAATGAAATAGAATAAATATGTACACGCCCCCCACACACGCATGTACATAATTCCATGTTTAATACATAAGAAATAACTAAAAAATTATAAATGAATGTTTACATATATAAAAACACATGTATCTGAGTGTATCTACATATATGGAGGAGCGTGGTGTAATGGTTAAAGACATGGGAAATGAACTCGTCGCCCCGAGTTCAAATCCTGGACGTGGTAACTGCATTTCACTTAGCGCTAATACCCTTGGGAAAGGTATGAATCCTACTCTCCCTCCAGCTATGGGTAAATAGCAGGGCAGACTGTGTTCTTTAACCATGGCTAGGTAACCAGTCTAGGAGAAGGAAAACACTGAATTCAAACCTGTTAAACTCCGCTTAAGAAATTGACCTTGTGTCGTATCCTGCTCGTGTGGAGGAGTTGGTAAATATATATATGGAGGAGCGTGGTGTAATGGTTATCATCATAGGAAACAAACATAACTAGATGGGTTCAAATTCTGGTCAAGGCTGTTTGCATTTCTCATTGTGTTAATAATCTTGGAAAAGTTATGAATTGAACTATTCCCCTCCAACTATGGGTAAATAGTAAGGCAAACTGGGTCATTTAACCTTAGTCAGGCAACCAGTCTAAGATAAGGAAAATTCTGAATTCAAAACTGTAAACCTAGCTTAAGAAATTGACTTTGTGTCACATCCTGTTTGTGCAGAGAGGTTGCTAAACATATAAAAAGGGGTTTATAAATGCAAACTAATAAATCCACTCCCT